>CM060906.1:734484198-735734198 GCA_030737815.1 Allium fistulosum
TACTGGATAATTCGCGCACAAGATACCTCACGGTTGGGATCAGCAACCGCACCACTAAGTCGAAAATAGAAAGGGACATCTAGACAGAGGTAACCTTGTCCTACTTGGGTGCTACCCACTAACCTTGCTGCACCTCCCCTGTTTTAGCCATTCTCGGTTTGTGAGGCTTGAGGTCACGATTACCTTAGAAAAGAACACAACACTTAGAATGCTCATCGTCCACCTGACGATGTTCTGAAAGCATTCAGTCCATACAAGTTCGTTCCGGGTTCGAACGAAACCGAAGGCATTATCTCGTTACACTCGTTTTGGAATCACCCTCAGAGTTAACGACAATAACCCTTGCACTCTGAATCTTCATCTTCACTTGATTTACGACCTATCGTTAATTTGGATCGATGTGGTATTCGGGTCTCCAGACCTGGAAATCCGGTATACGGAAACCCGATCCCGGTCTCATCGAAATCCAAAGCGTATCTTTTAAGGCCAAGTTGTTTTAAAGGTTAAAACAATTCAATTCATTATCTTTATTCACAAAGGAAGATAATTCACACAGATAATCAACATTATCAGATAATCCATTCAATTCAACTAACATCCATATCATACAGCATATATCTCATCAGAGATATCAATCAATGTCAAGTATCCAATTCTAACACCCATTCATAAGTAATGATTTATATCATCTTAAATTAATTTAAATTGAATTAAATTAATTACTTCATTTTATAAATCCATCTTACTTAACCATTAATTAATTACAGTCAATTAATTAATTATCCTCTAATAATTCATTTCAATTAATCATCTTTGATTAATTATCTTTTAATTACATCCAAGTAATTTATCCTCAATTAATTACTTAAATTAATTATTCTTAACCGCTTATAGTAATTAACCTTTAATTACTTCATTAATTAATTTACTAAAATTAATTAACTTAATCAACTATAATTAATTACATTAATCCTTAATTAATTACATTGATTAATTACTTCATTTATTAATTATTACTTAATTAATCAATCTTAATTACATCATTAATTATATTAATTAATGATCCTTAATTACGACTTAATTATTAATTACTTAATTAAATTAATTACATTAAGTAATTAATCTTTATTTAAACAACATTTATTAATCACATTGATTAATCTTCAATCAGTAATTAACTACCCTTAATTACTTTCACTAACTAAATTAATTACTTCCTTAATTAATTTCTTAATAAATCCCTTGATTAATTATTCAAAGTAATTAACTCAAATTACTTCTATTAATAAAATCATTAT
Organism: Allium fistulosum; assembly: GCA_030737815.1. Taxonomy (NCBI): domain Eukaryota; kingdom Viridiplantae; phylum Streptophyta; class Magnoliopsida; order Asparagales; family Amaryllidaceae; genus Allium; species Allium fistulosum. The sequence goes on from CM060906.1 coordinate 734,485,497, forward strand.
TCAACTAATTACTTCCAGTAATTATCATATTATTTACTTCCCTAAATAATCATACCTTAATAATTACATTAAGTAATTATTTATCAAATCAATCCATTTGATTATTCTAAATTAATTAAACTTAATTAATTAACTTAACTAAATCAATTTAACTTAATTAATTACAATAAGTAATAAATTTCTTAATTACTTCCATTAAGTAATTACATTTAAACAAATTCTATAATTGATTATCTTTAAATTAATTAATCTAATTAACTATTAAATTAATCTTATTAATTTATTATTTAATAATCCATAGTTAATGACTTCATTAACTACTATTTAATTACTTAAGTAATTAAATTATACTAATTTTTATTAATTCTAAATTAATAAATCTTAATAATCAATTAATTAATCTCTAATTACTTAATTAATTAAGTGTTAACCATAACTTAATTAATATTTAATTACACTATTAATTAATTCTTAATCATTAATTAATACTCTAATTTATAATCCTTAATTACAAATTAATTATTCCTAATTAATTAACCTTAATCATAAATAAATTAGTTTAAACCTTTAATTACCTATTTAATTAATCCAAATAATTAATTAATCAAATTAAATTAATTATCTATTTAATTTCCTTATAAATTTAATGAACACAAATCTTTAAATTCTAATTTACTTTAAGATAAAACTTTGTTCTTATAATAATCAAGTTATCATTTACAAAGTATTTTAAATCCTTAATTATAAATTAATTGATTCAAATCATTAATTAATTAAATTAATTAAACTATTTTAATTACCTTAAAGATTTAATGATTTAAACTTTAAGATACAACATTTTTCTTATCCATGGTTAGATTTATCATTCACAATTACATTTGAAACATTCATTTCAAAATTTACTTATAAATTTCATTTTAAATTCAAGCTTTAAAATGAAACCCAATTTATCTTCAATAAAATTTAAATCAATTTAAAACCATTAACTTTACCTTATAAAGAATACTTTCTCTTATAAAAAGGATTTTACAAGAGTTTAAACCAATTTCCTTTAAAATTCAAAACCTTTAAATATAACTAACATTTAAACTTATTTAAACATTTAAATTTATAAAACTTATTTATCTCAAACTAAGATATAAATTCAATTTGAGTCCATACTTCGAAATCTTATTTTAACTTTGTTTAAAATCTTATTTTACATTTTTAAAATCCATTTTTAAATTTAAAAACAGACAGGTTATCTAAAACCCAAATATAATTTTCTTTTTTTAAAAACTTAAACCCAGGTTACTGGAAATAAAACAACCCGAGTAAACCCACTAAAAACACGAGTCTTCCCCCGAGTCTTTCTCATTCTCGTTTTCTTCGAGTCGCACGCGATGAAACATGAACCCAAACCCGAGACATCTCCTTCTTCTCCAACGCAAACAATCCAGAACCCAAACGTGCATACGTGCACGTGCACCAGTGCCGGAACCACCTCCGGTCATCTTCGAACCCACAGACACATCACTCTTCCATCCTACAAGCATCCACGATCAACCAAACAGCAACACGTACCTTGATTCAAAATCGAGTATACAGAGTGAAACTAAACCCAGCAGAAAAGACCACCGCCGACAACCCATCACTCGAGACGCCTCGCCAATTTTTCCGAAGCCATGTCGCGACTCCCTGAGCCTATCGCAACCCTCGCGATCGCCACCGTTCGTCCCTTGACGCCGCGAAACCCAATTGAACACTCACGACAAAAACTGAGCCTTAAACCCTAAATCCCATTCGAGTTAAAAATTCTTGCATTAGAAATTTTTTTTTTAACATTTTTCCTATATCCACAAATCAATGATTTAACTCCACAACAAATTCCAGCATCAAAAATTTATTTGATCAACAGAATTTTACAAAAGAACGTTTTTTATTCAATGGTAAACTGCTCCTTTATTTCTCCATTAAAAATTCACATTTCTGTTTTAAAAATCAAGTTTTAGTTTTTGCTTTTGATTCATGCACCTGAAACTAAAATCTATGACGAATAATTTTTGACTAAATTTAAGGTTTCACTGAGTTTTCTTATTTCCTCATCCCAGTTAAAACTACTTTCTAATTTTACTTGAAATGTTTTTAAAATTTAGATCTTCTTAATTCAAATATATTTTGTACATACATCAAAGCCTAAAAAGAACTAAGGGAAGAGAATTTAGATTTTGAATAAGTTTAAAACTGTAATCTAGAACAGAGGCAAGTTTTGCCAGTGCACAGACATGCACACAAATAACTCCACATATATATATAATGCAAACTTATTTATACACGCATGCAAACATCTTTCACAACATTATATCAAATATTAATCTCATGCATCAATATTTAACAGGTTTAAACTTTTATAAAGGTTGTTTACTCCCAGGAAAATAACAGAGAAGCTTGAACATCAATATGCACAAATATTTCATAACAATCTCTTATATAAACATCCATTCACATCCAACATTCAAGTAAGCATTGTATGTCATGTTACTGTAACATTTATCAACATATCAAGACATAGTAACAGGTTTTAAAACTGCTTTTTTTAAAATTAGATTTACTCACCTGATTTGTATGAACAGAGGCAGTTTCTTTAATTTTGAAAAGCTTTTGAAATTTTAAACTGTTTTGAACTTTAACTTGAATGCCTCTTGATTTAAAACTTGAATTGTTGAATCTTTAAATTGCTTTAAATCTACATGCAAGTTGGCTTCCAGTTTTGAAAAGAATGCAGCAGTTGCTTCTGAGTTGATTTCAGATTTGAGAAAATGAAGGTTGCAGGCTGATTCTTTGATTTGGAAAAAGAATTACAGGTTGAAGAATTTGGTTTTGAGGAAATGTTTACTGATTTGTTTCTGATTTGAATTAGAGAGAAAATCTGATTTCTCTTGGTTTTGAAAAATGAGAAGATTAGAAAGAATGAATTGAAGAAATGCAAATGTTAATATACATGTATATTTTGGTTTATAAAATAAAAGAAAATGAAAATAATTAAGGACACTTGTCCTATACAATTGTTACTTAAATTACACATGTTTTACAAAGGCTTTAGATAAATGACACTTGTCTTTTAAGTATTTATTCATAATTCTATTTATTTTAAAAGTAATTAAAAAGCCCTTTTCTTATTTATTTAATCACTTATCTATATATATATATCTTTTTAAAGAGAAACCAAAAACTAATTTTATTTTATAAATATAAGTTTATACAAATATTATAATATCCAACAATTTAAATATTTATTCTTTTGAACTTCAAAACTTAAATTCAAATTCAAATTAAATTAAATCTAAATTTCCAATTTGCCCAAAGCTTCTATTTACAATATATACAAGTAAATATGTATATATTCAAATAGAAAATATCTTATTAGATTTTAAAAGATAAAATTACCAATTAATACTAATTTTAATCAGATTATTAAATTAAATTCAAATCTTATTATCAAAGATTATCCATATCAATTTAATTATTAAACAGATTATTAAATTGATATTGTCAAAATTTCCGGGATATTACATTCCTCCCCCCTTAAAATAATTTCGTCCCCGAAATTTAAACAAAGGTAATTTAATAATCTTATTAAAGATTTAAATTCAAAACACAAGCATGTACTATCATCCTTATGCTAACAACCATAGTAACCAATTCATTCAATCAATCAATTCTAACTATCTAGACTAAATTCTAGATAAAATTCCTCGAGTTTCCCCAAGTATATATATATACCGGGATACTCGCTCTACAAACAATCTAAACTATTAAGCTATAGATCTCCTACACATCTAGATCTACAGAACTAAACAGAATATCAGACTACAGACGAGTCTGACTCAATAACCAAACTTCCCAAAACTGCAAATTCTAAAACCAGAGATAGATCAAATACGTATTCCCTCAGAGATACGTAAAATACAATGAATTCCAGTTATCCAAACTGACAATTTAATTTAGAAGTCCAAATACTTATCCAAATCAGAACACAGACGAGATCCAAACATAACTCTACTTCACAACATCAGAAGATTCCAAACTTACTTCTCCTATCCAGAGATACACTCCAAACTGCTTTCGCTGCTCAACTCTGATCTGAGGTAGAACACAAGCACAGACTGGACAACTCACTTCTAGAAATAAGGTTCACGGATCCATACAGAAAACTCGAATACTCCAGCAAAACTTGAGTTGCTTCGCCAACTCCATCTCTAGGAAACATTCTTCCACTAGACTGAACCACCGGTACTATTCCTGGAATCCAGTCGATAAGAAAACTCACCCTTCAGATGTGGACAAACTTCTGACTTCTCTGAAGACATCCAGAAAAACTCTGACAACCCAAGAGAACACTCAAACTATCGCAAGTCACTTTTGCGATCAACCCAACCTATTTCCAAAGAAAAACTGTTCCTCTTTACACAATCAGAACAGCTCATACTTAACTATCCAATCCATCGAAGAAATGGATCCACTCTACTGCTTCTGAACTTCACTTCCAGAAAAACTGCTCATCCAGAAAACTTCCTGCCGTCACAGAATACTCCGAGCTGCACTGCTGACACTGATGCTCTTATCCAAAGCTCTTCGAGAAACTCGGACTCCAAACCAAAGCAGAAACACCATGCTGAACTCAGCGACAACACCGAAACAGACACACTTCCTTAATCTTGTTCCAAAGAAAACATCTTCAGGAACATCCATAGTCACTGCATCTCATCATACAGCTACTATTACCTGAGGTATCAAGGTACCATCACTCACTTCTGCCTCATCGACAGATCCAACTCTACTCATCCATACTTCAAAGATAAACTCCGAACCATTACAGTTTCCTTCGGAGATCGATGAAATCCTTCACCACAGCAAAGCTTACTCGAGACGGTATTGGGTCTACAGTCTCGACAAATACACTTCCAACCTCAACATTTAAACTCTAACCATTGGTAGTCGTGTTTCACACACCACTACCCCATCTACCTTTATAACTTACATTGGAAAACCCGAACAGGTAATCCAACAAATAGGTAGAAATATATATATATTTAAAATGATACTTTTTATATAGAAATTATTTCTGGGTAAAATTATTTCATTTACCTCTTTAAAACAATATTGTGTCCGTTGGCCTGGTTCAAGTGTTTAGAGATCCCTATCAATAACGTTAGCTACTCGTATTGACCAGAATCCATATACCACTCAACCGATCAATTAACAGAATATAAAACCATTTTATATAACTAACAAATACGCGCTCTCATATATATATATACACTCGGACTCAAACAGGTTGCTACAGATCCTATTTCTAATGAACAATCCTTCCGAACCTAGGTATTCACTCAACCTAATGTTCTGATATTCACTTAACCAAAAGCTTAGGCATTCGCTCAACCTATGCTCTGATACCACTGTAACGACCACGACTTTCTCTCCATAGAAAGTCGTATCGCTAATAAGAAAGAAAGTGATAGAAAAGAGAAAAGAAGAGAAAGAAAGAATAACAACACATCAGAATCTCACAGCGGAACGAAACAAAATATATTATATCACATAAATATTACATAGTATCATATACAACACTTATCAGAGTTACACAGATTACACATCATATACTAGACAGTTATAATCATCTGTCTAGTTATTACATCTCAATCCAATACGGAGATCAATACAAAATCAACACAGCGGAAACTACTATCTATCTACAACGCCGAAGCCTCCTGCTCCATTGCTCCTCCACAATTCGTCAAGGCTAACCTGAATCCCTTGGCTACTCGTAAAAATTTGAGTACCCAAGAGTTTATAAAACAGAAATAAACAACTTGGGTCAGACATGGGTCTGGTGTGAGTAACAGGTTAAACTTGTTTAACTTCAAAAACCTTTTGAAAGAAAAGGTATCACGTAAGACTCCCCACAAATAAACATGGGTAAGTTTTTACCTTACGCTAACCAAAACATTTGATAGGAAATTCGATTGTATTATAATAGGGTCTAGGGTTTTCAAATAAATATGAAATAGCTGAAATTGTTACATTATTAAATTCCAGCATACTAGCCAACAAAGTGGGTTATACAATCAAGTCCGTTATCACTTATTGGAAATTGGATTCCATACAATGGCAGGGCTACCGGGGTACCGCCCGTCACAGTACGTGGCCTAGATCACCGTACCGAGGATCACTCCCAATCCCCTGCAACACAAGGTCGGAACATCCCTTACTGGATAATTCCCGCACAAGATACCTCACGGTTGGGATCAGCAACCGCACCACTAAGTCGAAAATAGAAAGGGACATCTAGACAGAGGTAACCTTGTCCTACTTGGGTGCTACCCACTAACCTTGCTGCACCTCCCCTGTTTTAGCCATTCCCGGTTTGTGAGGCTTGAGGTCACGATTACCTTAGAAAAGAACACAACACTTAGAATGCTCATCGTCCACCTGACGATGTTCTGAAAGCATTCAGTCCATACAAGTTCGTTCCGGGTTCGAACGAAACCGAAGGCATTATCTCGTTACACTCGTTTTGGAATCAACATTTGATAGGAAATTCGATTGTATTATAATAGGGTCTAGGGTTTTCAAATAAATATGAAATAGCTGAAATTGTTACATTATTAAATTCCAGCATACTAGCCAACAAAGTGGGTTATACAATCAAGTCCGTTATCACTTATTGGAAATTGGATTCCATACAATGGCAGGGCTACTGGGGTACCGCCCGTCACAGTACGTGGCCTAGATCACCGTACCGAGGATCACTCCCAATCCCCTGCAACACAAGGTCGGAACATCCCTTACTGGATAATTCCCGCACAAGATACCTCACGGTTGGGATCAGCAACCGCACCACTAAGTCGAAAATAGAAAGGGACATCTAGACAGAGGTAACCTTGTCCTACTTGGGTGCTACCCACTAACCTTGCTGCACCTCCCCTGTTTTAGCCATTCCCGGTTTGTGAGGCTTGAGGTCACGATTACCTTAGAAAAGAACACAACACTTAGAATGCTCATCGTCCACCTGACGATGTTCTGAAAGCATTCAGTCCATACAAGTTCGTTCCGGGTTCGAACGAAACCGAAGGCATTATCTCGTTACACTCGTTTTGGAATCACCCTCAGAGTTAACGACAATAACCCTTGCACTCTGAATCTTCATCTTCACTTGATTTACGACCTATCGTTAATTTGGATCGATGTGGTATTCGGGTCTCCAGACCTGGAAATCCGGTATACGGAAACCCGATCCCGGTCTCATCGAAATCCAAAGCGTATCTTTTAAGGCCAAGTTATTTTAAAGGTTAAAACAATTCAATTCATTATCTTTATTCACAAAGGAAGATAATTCACACAGATAATCAACATTATCAGATAATCCATTCAATTCAACTAACATCCATATCATACAGCATATATCTCATCAGAGATATCAATCAATGTCAAGTATCCAATTCTAACACCCATTCATAAGTAATGATTTATATCATCTTAAATTAATTTAAATTGAATTAAATTAATTACTTCATTTTATAAATCCATCTTACTTAACCATTAATTAATTACAGTCAATTAATTAATTATCCTCTAATAATTCATTTCAATTAATCATCTTTGATTAATTATCTTTTAATTACATCCAAGTAATTTATCCTCAATTAATTACTTAAATTAATTATTCTTAACCACTTATAGTAATTAACCTTTAATTACTTCATTAATTAATTTACTAAAATTAATTAACTTAATCAACTATAATTAATTACATTAATCCTTAATTAATTACATTGATTAATTACTTCATTTATTAATTATTACTTAATTAATCAATCTTAATTACATCATTAATTATATTAATTAATGATCCTTAATTACGACTTAATTATTAATTACTTAATTAAATTAATTACATTAAGTAATTAATCTTTATTTAAACAACATTTATTAATCACATTGATTAATCTTCAATCAGTAATTAACTACCCTTAATTACTTTCACTAACTAAATTAATTACTTCCTTAATTAATTTCTTAATAAATCCCTTGATTAATTATTCAAAGTAATTAACTCAAATTACTTCTATTAATAAAATCATTATTCAACTAATTACTTCCAGTAATTATCATATTATTTACTTCCCTAAATAATCATACCTTAATAATTACATTAAGTAATTATTTATCAAATCAATCCATTTGATTATTCTAAATTAATTAAACTTAATTAATTAACTTAACTAAATCAATTTAACTTAATTAATTACAATAAGTAATAAATTTCTTAATTACTTCCATTAAGTAATTACATTTAAACAAATTCTATAATTGATTATCTTTAAATTAATTAATCTAATTAACTATTAAATTAATCTTATTAATTTATTATTTAATAATCCATAGTTAATGACTTCATTAACTACTATTTAATTACTTAAGTAATTAACTTATACTAATTTTTATTAATTCTAAATTAATAAATCTTAATAATCAATTAATTAATCTCTAATTACTTAATTAATTAAGTGTTAACCATAACTTAATTAATATTTAATTACACTATTAATTAATTCTTAATCATTAATTAATACTCTAATTTATAATCCTTAATTACAAATTAATTATTCCTAATTAATTAACCTTAATCATAAATAAATTAGTTTAAACCTTTAATTACCTATTTAATTAATCCAAATGATTAATTAATCAAATTAAATTAATTATCTATTTAATTTCCTTATAAATTTAATGAACACAAATCTTTAAATTCTAATTTACTTTAAGATAAAACTTTGTTCTTATAATAATCAAGTTATCATTTACAAAGTATTTTAAATCCTTAATTATAAATTAATTGATTCAAATCATTAATTAATTAAATTAATTAAACTATTTTAATTACCTTAAAGATTTAATGATTTAAACTTTAAGATAAAACATTTTTCTTATCCATGGTTAGATTTATCATTCACAATTACATTTGAAACATTTATTTCAAAATTTACTTATAAATTTCATTTTAAATTCAAGCTTTAAAATGAAACCCAATTTATCTTCAATAAAATTTAAATCAATTTAAAACCATTAACTTTAACTTATAAAGAATACTTTCTCTTATAAAAAGGATTTTACAAGAGTTTAAACCAATTTCCTTTAAAATTCAAAACCTTTAAATATAACTAACATTTAAACTTATTTAAACATTTAAATTTATAAAACTTATTTATCTCAAACTAAGATATAAATTCAATTTGAGTCCATACTTCGAAATCTTATTTTAACTTTGTTTAAAATCTTATTTTACATTTTTAAAATCCATTTTTAAATTTAAAAACAGACAGGTTATCTAAAACCCAAATATAATTTTCTTTTTTTAAAAACTTAAACCCAGGTTACTGGAAATAAAACAACCCGAGTAAACCCACTAAAAACACGAGTCTTCCCCCGAGTCTTTCTCATTCTCGTTTTCTTCGAGTCGCACGCGATGAAACATGAACCCAAACCCGAGACATCTCCTTCTTCTCCAACGCAAACAATCCAGAACCCAAACGTGCATACGTGCACGTGCACCAGTGCCGGAACCACCTCCGGTCATCTTCGAACCCACAGACACATCACTCTTCCATCCTACAAGCACCCACGATCAACCAAACAGGAACACGTACCTTGATTCAAAATCGAGTATACAGAGTGAAACTAAACCCAGCAGAAAAGACCACCGCCGACAACCCATCACTCGAGACGCCTCGCCAATTTTTCCGAAGCCATGTCGCGACTCCCTGAGCCTATCGCAACCCTCGCGATCGCCACCTTTCGTCCCTTGACGCCGCGAAACCCAATTGAACACTCACGACAAAAACTGAGCCTTAAACCCTAAATCCCATTCGAGTTAAAAATTCTTGCATTAGAAATTTTTTTTTTTAACATTTTTCCTATATCCACAAATCAATGATTTAACTCCACAACAAATTCCAGCATCAAAAATTTATTTGATCAACAGAATTTTACAAAAGAACGTTTTTTATTCAATGGTAAACTGCTCCTTTATTTCTCCATTAAAAATTCCCATTTCTGTTTTAAAAATCAAGTTTTAGTTTTTGCTTTTGATTCATGCACCTGAAACTAAAATCTACGACGAATAATTTTTGACTAAATTTAAGGTTTCACTGAGTTTTCTTATTTCCTCATCCCAGTTAAAACTACTTTCTAATTTTACTTGAAATGTTTTTAAAATTTAGATCTTCTTAATTCAAATATATTTTGTACATACATCAAAGCCTAAAAAGAACTAAGGGAAGAGAATTTAGATTTTGAATAAGTTTAAAACTGTAATCTAGAACAGAGGCAAGTTTTGCCAGTGCACAGACATGCACACAAATAACTCCACATATATATATAATGCAAACTTATTTATACACGCATGCAAACATCTTTCACAACATTATATCAAATATTAATCTCATGCATCAATATTTAACAGGTTTAAACTTTTATAAAGGTTGTTTACTCCCAGGAAAATAACAGAGAAGCTTGAACATCAATATGCACAAATATTTCATAACAATCTCTTATATAAACATCCATTCACATCCAACATTCAAGTAAGCATTGTATGTCATGTTACTGTAACATTTATCAACATATCAAGACATAGTAACAGGTTTTAAAACTGCTTTTTTTAAAATTAGATTTACTCACCTGATTTGTATGAACAGAGGCAGTTTCTTTAATTTTGAAAAGCTTTTGAAATTTTAAACTGTTTTGAACTTTAACTTGAATGCCTCTTGATTTAAAACTTGAATTGTTGAATCTTTAAATTGCTTTAAATCTACATGCAAGTTGGCTTCCAGTTTTGAAAAGAATGCAGCAGTTGCTTCTGAGTTGATTTCAGATTTGAGAAAATGAAGGTTGCAGGCTGATTCTTTGATTTGGAAAAAGAATTACAGGTTGAAGAATTTGGTTTTGAGGAAATGTTTACTGATTTGTTTCAGATTTGAATTAGAGAGAAAATCTGATTTCTCTTGGTTTTGAAAAATGAGAAGATTAGAAAGAATGAATTGAAGAAATGCAAATGTTAATATACATGTATATTTTGGTTTATAAAATAAAAGAAAATGAAAATAATTAAGGACACTTGTCCTATACAATTGTTACTTAAATTACACATGTTTTACAAAGGCTTTAGATAAATGACACTTGTCTTTTAAGTATTTATTCATAATTCTATTTATTTTAAAAGTAATTAAAAAGCCCTTTTCTTATTTATTTAATCACTTATCTATATATATATATATCTTTTTAAAGAGAAACCAAAAACTAATTTTATTTTATAAATATAAGTTTATACAAATATTATAATATCCAACAATTTAAATATTTATTCTTTTGAACTTCAAAACTTAAATTCAAATTCAAATTAAATTAAATCTAAATTTCCAATTTGCCCAAAGCTTCTATTTACAATATATACAAGTAAATATGTATATATTCAAATAGAAAATATCTTATTAGATTTTAAAAGATAAAATTACCAATTAATACTAATTTTAATCAGATTATTAAATTAAATTCAAATCTTATTATCAAAGATTATCCATATCAATTTAATTATTAAACAGATTATTAAATTGATATTGTCAAAATTTCCGGGATATTACATGAGTCTTTGATTCAAAGACCGGACGAGTTAATCCAACTTGAAATAGAATTGTTTTGAAAGACTATGAATGAATCTTTGAAAACGAGTTTTGAAAGCTATAAGTTAAATCTTGACTTAAAGATTTAACGAGTTAATCAAATTGAAATGGAAATTGTTTTGAAATCCATGAATGAATCTTTGTGAATGGGGTTAACTTTGTGAAATAAATCTTTTTCTTTAAAAGATAAAAGTGTGGAAATTTGTTTAAACCATTGAAGGTTTTTGAAATGAATCTTTTTGTTTAAAAGATCGGAAATGGTAATTTGTTTTACCATTCGAATGAAAAGTTTTAAGCTTTAAGCTGTGATTTAACTGAGACCCCAGTATCCATATGATTTTTAATTGCGCTCGTTATTCGGTTTAGCCGGGAGAAGACCTTTGTGTCATATAACCCATTCCGAATAGTGATACGACGATATGGATAGCATTTGAAGACCGGTGGTGAAGACCGGGTATTTGCGAGAGCGATAGGATGACCTATCGATTGTCTCTGCACTGAGTAGCTACGGTATAGAGATTTCCTAAGTGATGGGAAGTCCGATCAGGATTGTGAATACCCGGATTTGCAAGGGCTTCTTTGGAAGTGCCTTTGGTTCTGTTCGAACCCGGAACAGACTTGTATGGATGTGTGTCTGACGTTACACTTTGAGATGTAAAGCTGGTCTCTATCAAATACATTTCTGTTGGTGGCGGAGAATTTATTCTCTTAGCTTAACACCCTTCTCTGAGACGTACGAGCTCAGAGGTTATGTAGTTGATGGTTACTAGTGATACATTCCCAATTTGGTAATGTGGCATACGAAGTGCTGCTGATCATTTGTTGATCGAAGCGTTGCTTTGTGAAAAAGCGTGGCTTTGTGGAAAAGCGTAGCTTTGTGGACGAGACTTCGTCGAGCCTCACAACCCGGTAATGGTCGAAACAGGAATGTTGCGACAAAGGTTTGTAGGGGTAGCGCCCCTAGGGTATGTCATTTCCTTCTGGATAAAAGGTGATATCATGGTATGGAGCCCAGATATTTTACCTATGTTGATTATATTTTGTGGCTGTTGCTTTGCGATTGAGGATCCTCGGATAAAGGTCGGTAACGACCGGGGGATGACATGACTCGTGTGTTAGTTACCTAGTTACAGCTGTACAGCGTGAGGTAGCATCAGTGTGTTAGTTACCTAGTTACAGCTGTACAGCGTGAGGTAGCGTCGGCCTTTTGTTTGCAGAGATCCGGTTAGGTTCTAGGGGTGTCTTTCCAGAGGCGTTTCTATTTCGGAAAGGAAGTTCCTTAGCCTGATCATTTGTTGGAAATCCAAAGAAACAATACGAACCCTGTACGGTTTTTAGTTGTATTACCTGCTATGGAATGTGGCGGTAACCTGCTATTGAACGTAGTAGCTATAGTAGGCATACAATAATGTTGTATGCTGGCTAAGATTTATATTCTACTTTCGAAATGTTTTCTGCACTATGCACTAGTAATAATAACCAATGATTTTGCGTAGTAAGCATGTTTGACTATCATAAGGAGAAATCTCCTCCAATTCTGCGATTGCATTGTGTGTGTGGCGGGAGGCCTTATGGTAGTTTCATATTCGAAAAGCATTGCAGATTTCAATGTTTAAAAGCCTTTCGTGTTTGTTTAAAGATAAACTGTTTTTGTTGCTCACACCAGTCCCATGACTGATCCGGAGTTTATTGTTCCCTTCCTAAACTCTGGGTGCCCACAATTTTCCACATGGGCAGTCTAGAGTTGGCTTTTTCAGATATTCAGATTTAGTAGATTATCTGGAGCTGGTTCAGTTCTTGGAGTTCATGGACTGACGTTGCTTATCTTGGAGCATTCTATTGGAGACATTCTACCCGCTGCTGGTGTTATCTATTTTCTTTCCACTGTTATTTCCGCTGTATCATTTATTTATCTCTGATATTGTTGTATCATATTGATATCATTGTTGTATATCATACTGGATATTGTATTCATTGGAGTTGTATATGATATCATTGTTTTCTTTCTTCCGCTGTGTTATTTACTTACTTGTGTTATAAGCTCCGGCGACTCGGATTTGAACGGTCGAATCTACGGCATTCGAGTACGATGTAAAGTATGGATGTCGATTTTCGAGCGTGAAAAATCCGGATCGTTACAAATTGATTTGGTTGAATTTGGAGACTGTTGAGATTTTGCGCTTCCGGTTGGATTTTTATGGGCTAAAATCAAAGGTGAGTGATTTAACCCAGTCACGCAATACTAAATCTTCTTATGTTAGTTGAATTAAATTTACGAAGTGATAAGAATTTTATTTGAATGCTGTTTGGTGATTTAAATTGTCATTTAAATTTAATTTGAATTTATATTGAATTAAATTGATATTTAAATTAATATTGAATTTAATTGCTAGTTAAATACCTGATATTGATAACTAATAAATTGTTGTGAATTATTGGCTGATTTGGATGTTGAGTATGATGGATGTTTATTTGTTGACAATTGGATGTTTATTTATTTTTATATAGCTCTGTTATCACTCTGTATATTAAGTGACAGCATATAAACTGTTATTTAAATTATTTTGAATAAATTAAGAAATAGGTTGAAATGATATATACCTATGAAATTTTGATTTGGCTTGAAATGATATATATCCATCCCTATAATTAAAATTGAAATAACTAATCACTTGGCCATAGGGTAGAAAATTATATACAGACACCGGATTGGTTAATTAAATGGTTTTAAAAATCTTGAATTTGGATTTTTGATTAAATAATATTGTTTTAAAGGAAATAAATTATGGATTTATATGAATTAAATTATTTTCTAATTCAAGCTTTGAAATGTTGAAATTGAAATTGGTTAAAAGAAATTGTTTTAAGAATTGAAGTGGAAATGTGAAGTTATAATTGATATTTGACTTTAATTCGATAAATTGAATTATTTTAAAGTCGGGATCTTAAAATTGAACAATGGGGTTAAATTTGATTAAGTGGTTTAAACCAGTAAATTGAAATTGGGCTTGAAATTGATACAAATGGAGATGGTTTAAAATAAAATGGAATTGAAATTTAAATCATGGAATTAGATTGTTGAATCGAATTTGAAGTAAAAAAAAGAATGTTTCAGAATTTGAAGTTATTTCGAATTGAAATTGAAATCAAGTTGATTTGAAGCTAAACTGAAATTGAGTCAATTGAATTGAAAGATTAGAAATTGAGTTGTTGATTAGAAATTGGACATGGATCTAGATTTGTAAAACAAAAAGAAACAGTTTGATTTGATAATATTTTCAAAATAATGTATTTCTAATATAACTATTTAAAATCTATATTTTTAATACTCAAATTATTTTGATTTTCCAAACTATTTTAGTATATAAACCATTTTCAATACTCAAACCATTTTATATCCAACTATTTTAAACTATTTAACCATTTAAAACTATCCAAACTATTTTATAAAAAAATTCAAACTGTGCAAAGTTGAAATGTTTATATTTAAATCGTTGATTTAAAGGCAGAAGTGGTTAAGTGATGTTATAACCTAAGTTGAAATTTGAAAATTTCCAAGTGAAAATGACATATTTTGAATAAATATGATGATTTTGAAATGAAGGATATTTTGAAGTGAATATGATATTTTGATATCAAATATGAATCGGTTTTGAAATGTAAAAGAACCAACCAGTGTGAAAAATGACGTTTGGTTGTTAAAGAGACTGGGGCCTCTTATTGGCATACTCTCTATCAATATTGGAACCACTTTAACAACTGTGTACGCGGTGGATGATATCCAGAATGAGTATATATATTATTTCAAAATGATTTGAAATGAACCCGGTATTTGAATTCTTAAGTTCCTGTTAATTTATGACTTTCAATTGTGGAAATAAAGTGAAATTTTAATAGTTGGAAACTTCTAAAAGGAGAAATAAGAAATTAGAAGCTAAGTGTTTATTGAAACTGTAAAGAAATTGGAGATTTGTAACTTGTAAATTAAAAGATAAAGAAAATTAAGAAGATGTAAATTATTGAACATTTTTGTTAACTAAAATGAATAAAATAAATTTGTATAACACTCAATTACTTTCTAAAAACATATATAAAACTTACCATAAATGTTTGAAAAGTTGCAATGTTAAATATGAATATGTAATAGAATATTATACAAGTAAAAGCTTAAGTAACAAAAATGCTTCAAAATGAACATATGTTTATAAATAAAAGAATTAAAATGTTACAAAAATATTATAAACTTAAGTTAATGTTTTGAAGTGATTTATAATTAAATTGAATAGTAAGAAGTGAATACTATTTAAGTTAATGATTATAAACTTATGGAAATGTTGAAAAGATTCATAAATAGATTTAATATTAAATGATAATATATATGAAGGAATAAAAGTGAATCAAAGAATACAGAAACTTAAGTATGAAATGATTCATTAATGAATATTAATATTTAAATGGGAATCAAGTTATATAAGTAAATAAATGTGGATTAAACTGCAAGAAACTTATGTAATACCTTAAGAATTTATTCATTGCTGATTTTAAATAAGTGAATGGGAAATAATTTATGTAAGTAAATGAATGTAAATTTATAGGAGATAACCTTATATGAATGAAATGAAATAAGTGAAAAGTGAATAATGTGTGAAAGAAACCAATCAAATAAACTCAAATAACATTAAATTCTTTGTTTCGCTTATGGGAAGTTCGGGAACTGACACTTCAAATCATTGAGGTTGTATAAATAATCTATTAAGTAATTATGTAAATCTGTTGAGCGTAAGTTACACTTGGTAGTTTATTTATCATCCATGTACGATGAAAAGTTTCTGAACCAAGACAACCCATTAGTTTTTGGTTGCTACGGATGTATGATTGATTCTTTTATTTCATATAATGGTTGTACCACTTTTGTTTACATATTTTTATTATATATTGTATGTTGCTTGTGCTATTAATTGAAACAACTAAAATATTACTCTTTTACATAATTTTAACTCTTTTGGATTATGTAAGTAAGATACAAGTTTATGGATGCAATAGCTGTTGCTTTAGGTTTCATAAATAAAATTTGTTTGGCCGACAAATAGGTACGTTTTCGGATTACGGTTTTGAAATAATATTTTATCATTTTTCCCATGGTTTGGGATTTTTATTATTGAAATATGATATATATTGTAATTATTGATATTATTAATTTTCCGGACCTATCCGCGCAAAGGAGGCTCAGCCGAAATTTTTCGTAAATTTAGGGCTTAGAAATTTTTTGTGATAGTTCAGTTATTTTCAAATTTTATATAAGATTAAGTATGTAAGTTAATTGTTATAAATTGTCTATTTTGAATAAAATATAACAAATTTCTTGATTCCTTCTTGTTCCTTTTTGGGGACGAAAAGTTTTGATTGGGGGAGATTGTAACGACCTGTATTTTTTATAGTTGAAAATATTAAATTAAATGAGATTTTGGAAATTAATATTGTCAGAAATTAAAATTTATGTTTATAAATGAAAAAAAATTATTGGAATATAATTTAATAATGTTGATTGAATGAAATTGACAACTGTTTTAATGTAATTTCAATCAATTGAAATAATTGTAAGTTTAAGAAGGAATAAAATAAATGATGTATTAATGGTGAAATTATAGGTTATTTAATTGAAATTGGTTTTAACATTTGTAAGCAAATTTATACTCCTTGTTTGTAAACAATAAATGTGTTAATTGTTCAAATTATTTAAATGTAACAACTGTTCATTTCTCATCTTATTTTTAAATCCGTGTTGGAATTTATTTGGGAATTAATGAAATTAGATGTAATTAAATGTTGCAGTTAATATAAGGAAAGTTGTTAACTATAGAGTTTGAGTGAAATAAAATGGAAACTTATGTTGATAGATTATGTAACGACCCGTAAATTTAACGGTTTAAACAACGTAAATAACTGAATTTTTGTGAAAATTTAAACTATATGATTTAGCAATGAAAATTTGATATTTGAAATACGTCTATTTAAAAATAGCAAATGGTAAATTTTCATTGGAAAATATGAAAGTTAGTTCTGTTGTGTAATTTTCAAATTCAATTTAAATCAGTTGAAATTTGATGGAAATAAAATATTTTTGAAACCTGAATATTTTTATATAATAAAAATGTAAATCATTTTCTGAGTGAGACATCATATTTCGTTTCGCTAAATTTTGACTGCTCTAGCTCCGATTTTCTCATTTTCGATGTTTTAGTAGCATTTTCCGCAGCGAAAATCGAGATTTATAACTCGGTCGTATCGCTCATATCTGTGTACCATCCGGTTCGTCCCGTCGTGCTGATCTCCGCAGTATATTTTCTATGATTCGGCGACCAGTTCGCGGCGAAATCGATGGAACAATTTGTCGTATCGGTTCTGTACTTGAGACTGTTTGGTTTCCTTTGTCTTTTAATCACCCACCGGCTGAAATGAATGTCCATCAACTTTTATTCTTTCCCAGAAATCAACATTTGGCCTTTGCTATTCCATAGTTTTGATATATATTCTGGGTTGACCTTGCACTATCATTCTCTCTGCTCCTATTCATTTTCTTCCCTACTTTCGTTTCCGTGCTCTGAAATATAAAAACAAGTTATATAAAATATTATAACGTAGATATATTTATCCTGAAACATTTCGTCTATATAGTTTCTTATATTTGTTTCTTTGAAGCCAAACTCTTCACCATGGCCGATCGTATCCCATCTCCTCCATATGTCAGCACCGCGTTTCCCTTCATACGTCGCCATCCCTTTCACCAGCACGTAGCCCAGTGCCGACCATGACTGTGGTGCCCCACCTCTATATTCACACTAACCAAGGACACTACTGGGTAATGCCGTCAATTAGTACGAAGAATAAGGCTGTTGAGGAGTGAACAACTGTATAATTGATTTGAGCGAGAACCGATATGTCAAATAGTATGTCATGCATTTCATTTCAAGAGGAAATCTGACATCCATTCCAAACTTAAATCTACTACACAGTGGCTAAGTGGCCTTCGGAAAACAAATATAAAAAAAGCGAAAACAGATATGAATATAACACATAGAAGTGAACATCAAAGTAGTGGTCATACAAGATCCACTACATCACAAAAGAATAGGTACAAGTACTAGACAAAAGAATAAGTATACATCAAGGAGTCTCTATCTCGAATGTATAAAAATAAAAACTACCGAGCTAAAGTAGTTAGCCAAAAGTCAGAAGCTAGTCCCTGCTAAGAGGTCAAGTGGAAGTACCTGAAACACCTCGGTCTGACCCGAGTATTATTTATGAAGAAAAATAATAAACGGATCGGTCAAGCTATAATTATCATATAAGATGAGATAGGATAAGAGATATGACAAATATATATGATAACAACAAAAATCATACAAGATTTCAAATTTTCTCTAACACCAAAAAGAATGTCATATTCTTTAGCTTATTCACCAAATCAAAAATATTGATAGAGCTTATCAATGCAAATCACAAAAATTGGTGAAACACAAATTCCAGAAATCAATAATTAGAAATCCAGAAAACACAAAGGAGGAGGCCTATCACAAACGGGAGCATGAAAACTTACCAACACGTGTATCACAAACGGAACGCTATTCCATGGTCGCTAACCCATCAAATTTGAGCCGAAGCTCCACAATAGGCCTGAAGACCATGGGTCGCTACCCCACCAATTTAAGCCGAAGCTCCATCAAAACGGGGTTTAGTCCTCCACGTAGACAAAGAGACATCGCACATCGCTAGTCTAAATCATAAAAAATGATCACCATAGATCAATAAGTGTAAATTACACTAAGCTAGTAAATAGATGAGTTTAGCTTCATGTCCCATAACCACTGGCTTAACTTAAATATTTACGAACAAATTGTAGATTTCAACTCGAAAATTGTCACAAGATTTCAATCGAACAAGTCTAAGAATTAACCGACGAAGTAAATGCAAGCGTTTCATACCACTTCTTTTGCTAAGTCGTTTAATTGGATTTCTCGTACAAATGAGGTAAAGGTTTGTATATACTAATAGATTGGAAAACGGTTTTAAAAATGAGGTTTGTATTAAAAGAAATGCAGAAATCATTTTTATGAAATAGTTTATGTATTTACTACTAGTATAGCAATCTTTGTATTTTAAAGTAACAAATCATAGAAACGATTGTAAAAACAATCTATTGCCCAAAAATTCACATGCGACGACCTGAATCAAAACCATGAAAATCAATATCGAATCCATCAAATGGATATTCCTAAAAATCCAAGAAAGAAGTCATCAAAGTCGGTAATAAGTGACAACAACTAATCGGATCAACAAAAATCGGTTAAAATAGAAACCCACATAAAAATAGGCCAATTGGCCGAATTTAACAGCGCCAGACGTCTGGGTTAAAGGTCTGGAAATTTTCTTCCAGATCGCCCAGACGTCTGAGCCGTAGGTCTGGAATGTTTATTCCTTTGCCTCAGACGTCTGAGTGTTTTACCAAACGTCCGAGCTGAAGCTCAGGGAAAATTTTGCCTAGGCCATTTATGGCCAAATCAACTCGGAAGCGATCGAATGAGTGATGATGGCTAGAGATTTATGTCAAGCGACAACCCAACCCTATAGGCTCTTCATTACACTCCAAACAACATGTCCAAACATCCATAGTAGGATTTTCATAGATTTTGACTTCAAAACACCAAAATTGGAAAATTCACCAAACCAATTCAATTCAAAAGCAATTGAACATGAAATAGATGTTAGGAATTCATACCTAACAACAATGAAAGCTATAGACATAGATGTGAGTTCGAGAACTCACTTTTAAATTCAAAAACAAGGAATGAGAAGCTCTAAAACAAAGCAAGATCAATCTCTCTTCAACTTCACTTCAAGAACCTTCAATCTATGATCAAATGCAAAGTTTTTCCTAAGTTAGGTTACAGGAAAAATCAAGAATTGAAGAGGAATTGAGATGGAGAAGATGAAGAGAATGCTTACCTAAGCTTCTCGTTGATTTTTAGAACTTGAATTTGAATTTCCTAAGAACCTAGGGCTTAGGAATTTTGATTTCCCCTCTTTTCCCCCATTTTTCCTTTTGCTTTAAGTGTTAGGAAAATTGTGAGTGGAATAAATGAAGAGGAGTGGAGTGGGAGTTATTTGGTAGAAGGTTTGGGTTCTCTTATTGGGTTAGTGGGCTAGAACACAAACCAAAGCCCAAACAAAATACCAAAATCCTAATCAACTCCAAACATATCATTGTTTATACTCAAAAAAGTTGTAAACGTCATTTTGAACTCAATGGAAGTGGTCTCGAGTCCGGATTCGACTGTTTACAAAAAGTCACATTTCAGACTTTAAATTCAATAAACGATGCTATATTTAAATAAAACATTTAAATATATAATAGTAAAATATGCGGGTTGTTACAATGACAGCCTGCGAACCCAATTGAACACCACGTCATCGAAGCTCCGCCCTGACCACTCTCACCTCCGAGCCTAACCCGCAACCCACACCTTTTCCACTACCGCACCCACTTCTCCTCCCACTCGCCGCTCAGCCAAATCAACCTTCACCCCTTCCTTTCTATGCTTCTCACTACCACCCGAGTCACAT
This sequence comes from Allium fistulosum, assembly GCA_030737815.1. Lineage (NCBI taxonomy): Eukaryota > Viridiplantae > Streptophyta > Magnoliopsida > Asparagales > Amaryllidaceae > Allium > Allium fistulosum. Next base: position 734,506,838 of record CM060906.1, read on the forward strand.
TGCTCCGATCCACAACCCACTCCCCAACCAAAACCATCGCCAGCCAAGTCTCCGACATTGCCTTGTCGTTATCTTCCCCATACTCCACAACGAACCCGACCTTCAACCTGGTAGCACATGCAGGCTAAACCCATTGCCCACTGATAGATCCGAAGCAGCTCCGCCTACAAGCCCTGGCCTCGCATCCCTCTCCACACCTCCGACCAATCTCTAGCGACCAGAACTCGGCCACCCGCTACCCCATCATGCCTCAGCCGCCAGTGTCTGCAACCCTCCACCAAACCCGAATCTGCATCCTTCTTCCTACGCACCCAACCTCCTGTTCGCCTGCAGCAACCGTTGCCAAAAACCCGAGCCACCGCCATGCCGTTTGCCAAGCCGAGCTATCCCTGTTTGCAGCCCGCATATATGCGTAAGTGTGTATATTTATAAAATATGTTGAAAGACAAAATATTTGTTTATTTAATTTTGAAATTTTAAATTGTATATACATAAGGATATATAGTTGTTATAATATATAAGTTATATATATTTTGTTTGTGTGTGTGTGTGTGTGTATAGATTTACATAAGCTACATATGGTTTGTTTGTATATATAAGTTCCTATATGTGATTCGTTTAGATATTATATATATGTTACGTAAAATACATTTTTTAAAGTATAATTTAAAAGTATATTTGGTCGTATATTGTGTTTTCATATATATATTAGCCTGCATAGTACATTTAGTTGTAATTATATATTGTGTCTGCATATATATATTAGTCTGCAAATCAATATTTTTTCAATATATGTTTTGATTTTAAATTAAAATATTATATATAGATATGTTATTTTAAATATGTATTTTAAATTGAATATTGGTTTAAAAGGAAAAAATATATATATAATATACATTTCATTTCAGTTATATCAAGCTGATTCTAATTTGTTTCATCGATTCCTTATTATCAGCCTTGTTTGTCGAATCCTCGTTCACCTTGCTTTGCTTTGAAATTTGTCGTTTGCACTGGTCGATTGTCAGGTTCGTGATTCAATTCGTAGCTTGTTGTTGTAACGACCCGCCATTCATTCCACAGAATGACGCATCATTAATAAGAAAGAAAGGGATAGAAAAGAGAAAAGAAGAGAAGAAAGAACTAAACAATATCAGAATCTCACAGTGGAAACGGAACAAAATATAATATATCACATATCTATTACATAGTCTTTACATAATCAGAGTACACAACTTATACATCACAAAATAGACAGTTATAATTTCTGTCTATTATACAACTCAAGATACAACTCAAACAAAAGACTCAGAGAAACCAACACAGCGGAATACTATATATCTACGAATGCTGAAGCCTCCTGTTCCATATCTCCTCCATAGATTCGTCAAAGCTAACCTGAATCCCTTGGCTACTCGTAAAAATTTGAGTACCCAAGAGCAGTGTTTTAAATCTCGGATTTTGGCCAATATCTCGGGAAAATATCTCGGCTATCTCGGGCGATATTTAAAACACTTATAACTAAATAGGCTGCCAAATCTCGGATTTTGGCTGATATCTCGGATTTTTCATCTCGGCCATCTCGGGGAGATTTAAAAGCCTGCCCAAGAGTTTAATAAAACAGAAAATAAACACTTGGGTCAGACATGGGTCTGGTGTGAGTAAACGGGTAAAAGTTGCTTAACTTCAAAACCTTTTGAAAACAAAGGTATTACGTAAGACTTCCCACACATAAACATGGGTAAGTTTTTACCTTACGCTAACCAAAACATTTGATATGAAATTCAGTTATATTACAATAGGGTCTAGGGTTTTCAAGTAAAATACAGAAATAGCTGGAATGCTTACATCTCACGTTCCAACATAGTTGGGCACAACTAAATCGTACGTCACTTATTGGAGTTTGGATTCCATACAATGGCAGGGCTACTGGGGTACCGCCCGTCACAGTACGTGGCCTAGATCACCGTACCGAGGAGTACGCCCGCTCCCCTGCAACACAAAGCCGGAACCATCCCTTACTGGATAATTACGAATAAAATCAACCCACGGTTGTGATCATTCAACCGCACCACTAAGCCGAAATAGAAAAGGGACATCTAGACAGGGATGACCTTACTCTCAGTGGGTGCTACCCACGAAGCCTTGCTGCACCTCCCCTGTTTTAGCCATTCCCGGTTGATGAGGCTTGAGGCTACGATTACCTTTAATCAGAACACATCACTTAGAATGCTCATCGTCCACCTGACGATGTTCTTAAAGCATTCAATCCATACAAGTTCGTTTCGGGTTCGAACGAAACCGAAGGCATTATCTCGTTACACTCATTTTGGAATCACCCTCAAAGTTAACGACAATAACCTTTGCACTCTGAATCTTCATCTTCACTTGAGATTCACGACCTATCCTTAATTTGGATCGATGTGGTATTCGGATATCCAAATCAGGAAACCCGATCCCGGTCTCATCGAAATCCAAAACGTATATTTTAAGGCCAAGTTGATTTAAAGTTAAAACAATTCAATTCAATTATCTATATATACACAGATAGATAATTCACAATATCACCATAGATAATCTACACTATTATCACAAATAGATAATTCATATTATCATCATAGTTCAACCAAAACATCCATATCACAGATCAGCACATATCTCATCAGAGATATCAAACAATGCAAAGCATTCAATATTATTCAATCATCCATAAGTAATGATTTATACCATCTCTAATTAATTTAAAATAAATTAAATTAATTACTTCATTCTATAAATCCTGCTTACTTAACCATTAATTAATTGTAAATCAATTAATTAATTATCCTCTAATTATTCATTTCAATTAATCATCCTTGATTAATTATCTTTTAAGTATTTTAAGTAATTAATTCTTAATTAATTTCACAAATTAATTATTCTTAACCATTTATAGTAATTAACCCTTAATTACTTATTTAATTAATTAACTATAATTTATTACCTTAATCCTTAATTAATTACTCTAATTAATTACTCTTTAATTACTTATTATTGATTAATTAATTTTAATTAATCAATCTTTAATTATATCATTAATTATATTAATTAATTATCCTTAATTACTCTTAATTAATTATCCTACTTAAATTAATTAAGTAATTAATCTTTAATTAAACCACATTTATTAACCACCTTTGATTAATCTCTTCCAGTAATTAACTTCCCTTAATTACTTCATTACATAAATTAATTACTCTTTAATTAATTATCTTTAATTAATCCCTTGATTAATTACAAAAAGTAATTAAACTCAAATTACTTCCATTCTTAAATCATCTTCCATTAATTATATCCAGTAATTACCATTAATTACTTTACTAAGTAATTACAATCCATTAATTAAATTAAGTAATTATTTATCAAATCATGAAGTGTTTAAATTTATTAAACTTAATTAATTAACTTAAACAAACTATATTTAAACTAAATTAATTACATTAAGTAATTAATTCCTTAATTACTTCCATTAAGAAATTAACCTTTTATTACTTCTATTAATTAACCTCTAATTTCTTTCATTAAGTAATTATCCTTTTATTAATTACATTCATTAATTAACCACTAATTACTTATACTAAGTAATTATACTTTAGTAATTATATTAAGTAATCATACTTAATCAATTTCCAAAGTGATTATTCTTAATTAATTAATCTAATTAATGATCTTAAATTAATTATATTAATTAATTCTTCCCAAATCATTAGTTAATGATCCTTAAATTAATTACATTTATTAACTATGCATTAACATAAATTAATTAATCCTTATTAATTACATTAAGTGATCAACTTTTACTAATTAATTATTCCTAATTAATCACCACCTTAATTAATTTAAAGATAAATTCTTTATCTTAATTAATACTCATTTAAATCTTATTTAACTTAAATTCTTGAAATTTATTTATACAAGATCTTTTGAAAATACACTTACCTTAGTCACTACTAATTACATCATTTCATTACATTTGAAACACCCAAGAATTTAATTACAAAATTGAACCAATATATTATTATATACCCAAAACAATATTTAAACGTTTCCTTTAAAAATAAATCTTTAAAATTTGGTTTAATAAATTTCTTTGGAAACAAATTTATTTAAAAATATGCTATTAAAACTTAGCGAAACATTCTTAAGAAAATTAAATCATTTTAATAACTTTTAAAACCTTAAACTTGTTTAAAACATTTTGTTATTTTAAAACTTATTTTTCAAAACCTGGTTACAAAATTACTACACGCATTATTTAAAATCGAGAACAACAAGACAACCCGAGCCAAACACTCCAGATCCCCGAGCTCAAACTCGAGTATCTCATCTCCATTCCACTGCTTCGAGAAAATCACACAACTCCTCGAGAACGACTCGAGTTACCCTTCTTCTTCCCCAACGCCACAACAACACCAACACAGACGTGCACACGTGCACGTGCACGTTGGACTTACGCGACTCCGACCATCTCTCCGATCATCTGCCAGTTATCGTAAGCCTCACCGTCCTTTTCGTGAACCCAAATCACCACATCCACCAACAAACGAAAATCGAACCCATCGATCACAAATCTGGAACCACCACCATCGGAATTTCTCCAATCGCCGACGAACCCGACACTGATAAACCCCGTTATCCTTACCAACGAATCACCTCGACCTCCCACACTTATTTCCCCTATCGCGATCGGAACTGGAGCACCATCGTTGCAACATTCGTCATGATTATCTTTTCGACCAATATCAAGCATCGAACCCTAGTTCAACGTCCCCTAGCCACCACGATCATCTATAAAACCTTTCACTATTTTTCCAGTGTCCCCTGACACCACAGCCACCTCCATGCCGAACCACGAACTTCCCCTCGACTCCGATCAACGTTAAGTGATCAAAAACCCAAATTCGAACAAGACTCGAATTCACTCTAAATACTAAGTTAAAAATTACAAAATATATTTTAAAATTCATGATTTGGATTTTCTATCCAGATTATAAAATCAGATATAGAAATTAACATATTTGATTTTTACCCTTTTCTGATTTTTTACTGTAATCTTTGAATTTACAGTATATTTAACAAATAAAATAACCTAAAATTATTTTAAAAAATAGCATCTGGCTAGTACTAACATATTTCATTTAAAGATTAAATCCTAAAAGAGATTAGAGAGAGAGATTTAGGATTTTTGAACTTGGTTTTTGTCTATTACACAAAACAGAGACAGGTATATACATATTCACAAACATGCACACAGATATATCATTTTTATATATGTGTAAATACTTTAATTCATCCATGCAAACATATCTACAATCATTACTTCAAATACTTATCTCATGCATCAAAGTATACAACCAGATTTAGTTTTTTAAAAGTTAGTTTACTCACCAGGTTAAAAATAAACAGAGAACAGTTCTGTTCTTTTATCTGGAACTGTTGAGATGATCTGAAACTTTGTTTTAAAGCTGAACTTGAATCTGTTACTTGAATTTGCTTGCTTACTGATGATTGATTTATAAGTTGAGTTTGAATCTGCAGCTGCTTACTTGTTTGCTCGGGTTGATAACTAAAGTTTTGTTGATTTCAGATTGATGATTGGAAAGTAGTTTGATTTTATTTTCTTTTCAGTTATAGAAGGAAGAAAAGAAGAGAATTGAGAAAGTTTGAACTGTAAAACTTTGAACTGGAAACAAATAACCAGGTTTCTTCTTTAAAACATTATATTTGTAATACAAGAGAATTAGGCCACTTGTAATTATGCTTATCACCTAGCTTACACTTGTTATCATACATTGTTCTTTTTTTACAAATGTTAAAACAAGTATAATAATGTCTAAACCCTTATAAAAAATATATTTATATTTATATATTTATGTAAATATGACTTTATTAATTTATGTTTATGTAAAAACTACACTTAGTTATAAACTATTTTAGTTAAAGTAAATTTTAAAAGAAAGCACAATAACCCTTTTTATAAATCTTATGTAAGCTATCATATTTTAAAAATAAATATTTATCTTATGTTTTGAAAATATAGAATTAACCTTAATTAGCTTTTTTTTTAAAATCCTTGAATTTAAAACAAAGCTTTCAATCACAATATATATACATAATTATTATAATTTGAAAACATATTTTTCTTATTGAATTTAAACCAAAACCTTCTATTCACAATATATATACATCAAAATATAAATTATAAATAGAATCTATTTTTATTAGTTTTGAAAGATAAATTTTACCAATATTAAATTTTAGAAAAGATATAAATAGATATTGCCAAATAAATATTTATTAGTCTTTAAAAGATTAAATTTATGAATTTACATTAAAATTATAAAGGAAAATTATCAATCCAATTTACTTATTAATAAAGATTATTAAACTTATATTGCCAAAATTCATGGATATCACATTCCTCCCTCCATAAAAGAATTTCGTCCCCGAAATTTAAAACAAAGGTAATTTAATAATTTCATTAAAGATTTTAGTTTTAAATCACAAGCATATATTTTCAACCATAGCAACCAATCATCCAAACAGACAATTCTAACTATCCAGACAAAATTCTGGATAGAATTTCCTAGAGTTTCCCAAGTATAAATATCGGGATACTCGCTCTATAGAATCCAAACAATCAATACTACTAAGCTACAAAGCTCCTACTCATCAAGATCTATAAAAATAAATAGGATATCAGACTACAGACGAGTCTGACTCAACAACCAAACCTCCTGAACTACTGGTTCCAAAACTAGAGATAGATCAAACACGTACCCCCTTAGAGATACATGAAACACATTGAATCCCAGTTATCCAAACTGACCATTCAACCTTGTAGACCAAGCTCTTATCCAAATCAAATCTCCGACTACAAAAATCCAAATTCCTTCGTCTCTTATCCACAAAACTCTTCTGACGATCCTGGGCTGCCTACAACCCTCTTGATCAGCTCAACCTTCGCTGATACCTCTAGAAACAAACTAGACCAAAAACAACCCAACAAAATGATCTCCTCAAGATCAACCAAAACCAAAAACAAACTCTACTCCTCAAACAACAGAAGACTTCAAACTCCTCCTATCTGGAAAAGATAAACAGATGCACTCGCCAAACTCGCTTCCGCTGCACAACTTTGATCTGGAGCAGATGAAAATGCTGATGAAGAACATGAGCACAAACTAGACAACACATCCCAAAAATATGGTTCAACAGATCTATAAAAGAAAACTCAGAAGTTCCACCAAAACCTGAGCTGATTCACCAAACCCTATCTCTATGAATCATCCTTCAACTAAACTTAACCACCGGTACCACTCCTGGAATCCAAGTCGATAAGAAAACTCAATCTCCAGATGCGGACAAACTTCTGACTTCCCTGAAGACATCCAGAAAACTCTAATAACCCAAGAGAACACTCAGCAATCGCAAGTCACTTTTGCGATCAACCTAGACCAAATATCCAAAGAAAACTGTTCTCTCTTTGCCAAACAGAACAGCTTACACTTATCTAGCCAATCCATCCGAAGAAATGGATCCACTTTGCTGCTTCTGAACTCATCTCTAGAAAAACTGCTCAGCATGAAAACTTCCTGCCAACACACAGAACACTCCAAGCTACACTGCTGCCACAGCCCAAAGATTCCCTAACCAAAGCTCTTCGAGAAACTCGAACCTCAAACCAACAGAATCACCATGCTGAACTCAGCCACAACACCGAAGCAGACACACTTCCTTAACTTGTTCCAAAGAAAACATCTTCGGAAACATCCATAGTCACTGCATCTCATCACACAGCTACTACTTCCTGAGTTACCAAGATACCATCACTTGCTTCTGCCCAATCGACGGATCCAAACTATACTCATCCAAACTTCAAAGATAGACTCCAAACCTTAACAGGTTTCCTTCAGAGATCGATGAAATCCTTCACCACAGCAAAGCTTACTCGAGACGGTATTAGGTCTACAGTCTCGACAGATACTCTCAACCTCAAACATTCAAACTCCAACCATTTGTAGTCGTGTTTCACACACCACTACCCTATCTACCTTTATATCTTATATGGGAAAACCCGAACAGGTAACCCAACAAATAGGTAGAAATAAATAATATATATAGTTATATAAAAATTACAAATACGCTCTCTCAAGATAGATACCACTCCAGAGCCTAGTTATTCACTCAACCTAGAGCTCTAATACCACTGTAACGGGACGAGCCAGTGGCGACTGGTAGGCTTTGCAACCATCCCAGACCCACCGTGGCATACAGTGATACCTCGAATTTGCTTTTACGGCCAGCCTCTCGACTCGCAACCAACCCAGGGCCTTCCTACCCAAAAGGGACATGTAGGGGTAAGAGTCTCCCGTTCGCCACCAAACTGCGAAGCGAGAACCCCCTATCATGCTGTACTGTAACAAATCCAATCCCGGTCTCATCGAAATCCAAAACATATCTTTTAAGGCCAAGTTGATTTAAAGTTAAAACAATTCAATTCAATTATCTATATATACACAAATAGATAATTCACAATATCACCATAGATAATCTACACTATTATCACAAATAGATAATTCATATTATCATCATAGTTCAACCAAAACATCCATATCACAGATCAGCACATATCTCATCAGAGATATCAAACAATGCAAAGCATTCAATATTATTCAATCATCCATAAGTAATGATTTATACCATCTCTAATTAATTTAAAATAAATTAAATTAATTACTTCATTCTATAAATCCTGCTTACTTAACCATTAATTAATTATAAATCAATTAATTAATTATCCTCTAATTATTCATTTCAATTAATCATCCTTGATTAATTATCTTTTAATTACTTTAAGTAATTAATTCTTAATTAATTTCACAAATTAATTATTCTTAACCATTTATAGTAATTAACCCTTAATTACTTATTTAATTAATTAACTATAATTTATTACCTTAATCCTTAATTAATTACTCTAATTAATTACTCTTTAATTACTTATTATTGATTAATTAATTTTAATTAATCAATCTTTAATTATATCATTACTTATATTAATTAATGATCCTTAATTACTCTTAATTAATTATCCTATTTAAATTAATTAAGTAATTAATCTTTAATTAAACCACAATTATTAACCACCTTTGATTAATCTCATCCAGTAATTAACTTCCCTTAATTACTTCATTACATAAATTAATTACTCTTTAATTAATTATCTTTAATTAATCCCTTGATTAATTACAAAAAGTAATTAAACTCAAATTACTTCCATTCTTAAATCATCTTCCATTAATTATATCCAGTAATTACCATTAATTACTTTACTAAGTAATTACAATCCATTAATTAAATTAAGTAATTATTTATCAAATCATGAAGTGTTTAAATTTATTAAACTTAATTAATTAACTTAAACAAACTATATTTAAACTAAATTAATTACATTAAGTAATTAATTCCTTAATTACTTCCATTAAGAAATTAACATTTTATTACTTCTATTAATTAACCTCTAATTTCTTTCATTAAGTAATTATCCTTTTATTAATTACATTCATTAATTAACCACTAATTACTTATACTAAGTAATTATACTTTATTAATTATATTAAGTAATCATACTTAATCAATTTCCAAAGTGATTATTCTTAATTAATTAAACTAATTAATGATCTTAAATTAATTATATTAATTAATTCTTCCCAAATCATTAGTTAATGATCCTTAAATTAATTACATTTATTAACTATGCATTAACATAAATTAATTAATCCTTATTAATTACATTAAGTGATCAACTTTTACTAATTAATTATTCCTAATTAATCACCACCTTAATTAATTTAAAGATAAATTCTTTATCTTAATTAATACTCATTTAAATCTTATTTAACTTAAATTCTTGAAATTTATTTATACAAGATCTTTTGAAAATACACTTACCTTAGTCACTACTAATTACATCATTTCATTACATTTGAAACACCCAAGAATTTAATTACAAAATTGAACCAATATATTATTATATACCCAAAACAATATTTAAACGTTTCCTTTAAAAATAAATCTTTAAAATTTGGTTTAATAAATTTCTTTGGAAACAAATTTATTTAAAAATATGCTATTAAAACTTAGCTAAACATTCTTAAGAAAACTAAATCATTTTAATAACTTTTAAAACCTTAAACTTGTTTAAAACATTTTGTTATTTTAAAACTTATTTTTCAAAACCCGGTTACAAAATTACTACACGCATTATTTAAAATCGAGAACAACAAGACAACCCGAGCCAAACACTCCAGATCCCCGAGCTCAAACTCGAGTATCTCATCTCCATTCCACTGCTTCGAGAAAATCACGCAACGCCTCGAGAACGACTCGAGTTACCCTTCTTCTTCCCCAACGCCACAGCAAAACCAACACAGACGTGCACACGTGCACGTGCACATTGGACTTACGCGACTCCGACCATCTCTCCGATCATCTGCCAGTTATCGTAAGCCTCACCGTCCCTTTCGTGAACCCAAATCACCACATCCACCAACAAACGAAAATCGAACCCATCAATCACAAATCTGGAACCACCACCATCGGAATTTCTCCAATCGCCGACGAACCCGACACTGATAAACCCCGTTATCCTTACCAACGAATCACCTCGACCTCCCACACCTATTTCCCCTATCGCGATCGGAACTGGAGCACCATCGTTGCCACATTCGTCATGATTATCTTTTCGACCAATATCAAGCATCGAACCCTAGTTCAACGTCCCCTAGCCACCACGATCATCTATAAAACCTTTCACTATTTTTCCAGTGTCCCTGACACCACAGCCACCTCCATGCCGAACCACGAACTTCCCCTCGACTCCGATCAACGTTAATTGATCAAAAACCCAAATTCGAACAAGACTCGAATTCACTCTAAATACTAAGTTAAAAATTACAAAATATATTTTAAAATTCATGATTTGGATTTTCTATCCAGATTATAAAATCAGATATATAAATTAACATATTTGATTTTTACCCTTTTCTGATTTTTTACTGTAATCTTTGAATTTACAGTATATTTAACAAATAAAATAACCTAAAATTATTTTAAAAAATAGCATCCGGCTAGTACTAACATATTTCATTTAAAGATTAAATCCTAAAAGAGATTGGAGAGAGAGATTTAGGATTTTTGAACTTGGTTTTTGTCTATTACACAAAACAGAGACAGGTATATACATATTCACAAACATGCACACAGATATATCATTTTTATATATATGTAAATACTTTAATTCATCCATTCAAACATATCTACAATCATTACTTCAAATACTTATCTCATGCATCAAAGTATACAACCAAATTTAGTTTTTTAAAAGTTAGTTTACTCACCAGGTTAAAAATAAACAAAGAACAGTTCTGTTCTTTTATCTGGAACTGTTGAGATGATCTGAAACTTTGTTTTAAAGCTGAACTTGAATCTGTTACTTGAATTTGCTTGCTTACTGATGATTGATTTATAAGTTGAGTTTGAATCTGCAGCTGCTTACTTGTTTGCTCGGGTTGATAACTAAAGTTTTGTTGATTTCAGATTGAAGATTGGAAAGCAGTTTGATTTTATTTTCTTTTCAATTATAGAAGTAAGTAAATAAGAGAATTGAGAAAGTTTGAACTGTAAAACTTCGAACTGGAAACAAATAACCAGGTTTCTTCTTTAAACATTATATTTGTAATACAAGAGAATTAGGCCACTTGTAATTATGCTTATCACCTAGCTTACACTTGTTATCATACATTGTTCTTTTTTACAAATGTTAAAACAAGTATAATTATGTGTAAACCCTTATAAAAAATATATTTATATTTATATATTTATGTAAATATGACTTTATTAATTTATGTTTATGTAAAAACTACACTTAGTTATAAACTATTTTAGTTAAAGTAAATTTTAAAAGAAAGCACAATAACCCTTTTTATAAATCTTATTTAAGCTATCATATTTTAAAAATAAATATTTATCTTATGTTTTGAAAATATAGAATTAACCTTAATTAGCTTTTTTTTTGAAAATCCTTGAATTTAAAACAAAGCTTTCAATCACAATATATATATACATATATATTATAATTTGAAAACATATTTTTCTTATTGAATTTAAACCAAAACCTTTTATCACAATATATATACATCAAAATATATATTATAAATAGAATCTATTTTTATTAGTTTTGAAAGATAAATTTTACCAATATTAAATTTTAGAAAAGATATAAATAGATATTGCCAAATATATATTTATTAGCCTTTAAAAGATTAAATTTATCAATTTACATTAAAATTATAAAGGAAAATTATCAATCCAATTTACTTATTAATAAAGATTATTAAACTTATATTGCCAAAATTCCGGGATATCACATTCCTCCCTCCTTAAAAGAATTTCGTCCCCGAAATTTAAAACAAAGGTAATTTAATAATTTCATTAAAGATTTTAGTTTTAAATCACAAGCATATATTTTCAACCATAGCAACCAATCATCCAAACAGACAATTCTAACTATCCAGACAAAATTCTGGATAGAATTTCCTAGAGTTTCCCAAGTATAAATATCGGGATACTCGCTCTATAGAATCCAAACAATCAATACTACTAAGCTACAAAGCTCCTACTCATCAAGATCTACAAAACTAAATAGGATATCAGACTACAGACGAGTCTGACTCAACAACCAAACCTCCTGAACTGCTGGTTCCAAAACTAGAGATAGATCAAACACGTACCCCCTCAGAGATACATGAAACACATTGAATCCCAGTTATCCAAACTGACCATTCAACCTTGTAGACCAAGCTCTTATCCAAATCAAATCTCCGACTACAAAAATCCAAATTCCTTCGTCTCTTATCCACAAAACTCTTCTGATGATCCTGGGCTGCCTACAACCCTCTTGATCAGCTCAACCTTCGCTGATACCTCTAGAAACAAACTGGACCAAAAACAACCCAACAAAATGATCTCCTCAAGATCAACCAAAACCAAAAACAAACTCTACTCCTCAAACAACAGAAGACTTCAAACTCCTCCTATCCGGAAAAGATAAACAAATGCACTCGCCAAACTCGCTTCCGCTGCACAACTCTGATCTGGAGCAGATGAAAATGCTGATGAAGAACATGAGCACAAACTAGACAACACATCCCAAAAATATGGTTCAACAGATCTATAAAAGAAAACTCAGAAGTTCCACCAAAACCTGAGCTGATTCACTAAACCATATCTCTATGAATCATCCTTCAACTAAACTTAACCACTGGTACCACTCCTGGAATCCAAGTCGATAAGAAAACTCAATCTCCAGATGCGGACAAACTTCTGACTTCCCTGAAGACATCCAGAAAACTCTAATAACCCAAGAGAAAACTCAGCAATCGCAAGTCACTTTTGCGATCAACCTAGACCAAATATCCAAAGAAAACTGTTCTCTCTTTGCCAAACAGAACAGCTTACACTTATCTAGGCAATCCATCCGAAGAAATGGATCCACTTTGCTGCTTCTAAACTCATCTCTAGAAAAACTGCTCTGCCAGAAAACTTCCTGCCAACACACAGAACACTCCAAGCTACACTGCTGCCACAACCCAAAGATTCCCTAACCAAAGCTCTTCGAGAAACTCGAACCTCAAACCAACAGAATCACCATCCTGAACTCAGCCACAACACCGAAGCAGACACACTTCCTTAACTTGTTCCAAAGAAAACATCTTCGGAAACATCCATAGTCACTGCATCTCATCACACAGCTACTACTTCCTGAGTTACCAAGATACCATCACTTGCTTCTGCCCAATCGACGGATCCAAACTCTACTCATCCAAACTTCAAAGATAGACTCCAAACCTTAACAGGTTTCCTTCAGAGATCGATGAAATCCTTCACCACAGCAAAGCTTACTTGAGACGGTATTAGGTCTACAGTCTCGACAGATACTCTCAACCTCAAACATTCAAACTCCAACCATTTGTAGTCGTGTTACACACACCACTACCCTATCTACCTTTATATCTTATATGGGAAAACCCGAACAGGTAACCCAACAAATAGGTAGAAATAAATAATATATATAGTTATATAAAAATTACAAATACGCTCTCTCAAGATAGATACCACTCCAGAGCCTAGTTATTCACTCAACCTAGAGCTCTGATACCACTGTAACGGGACGAGCCAGTGGCGACTGGTAGGCTTTGCAACCATCCCAGACCCACCGTGGCATACAGTGATACCTCGAATTTGCTTTTACGGCCAGCCTCTCGACTCGCAACCAACCCAGGGCCTTCCTACCCAAAAGGGACATGTAGGGGTAAGAGTCTCCCGTTCGCCACCAAACTGCGAAGCGAGAACCCCCTATCATGCTGTACTGTAACAAATCCAATCCCGGTCTCATCGAAATCCAAAACATATCTTTTAAGGCCAAGTTGATTTAAAGTTAAAACAATTCAATTCAATTATCTATATATACACAAATAGATAATTCACAATATCACCATAGATAATCTACACTATTATCACAAATAGATAATTCATAGTATCATCATAGTTCAACCAAAACATCTATATCACAGATCAACACATATCTCATCAGAGATATCAAACAATGCAAAGCATTCAATATTATTCAATCATCCATAAGTAATGATTTATACCATCTCTAATTAATTTAAAATAAATTAAATTAATTACTTCATTCTATAAATCCTGCTTACTTAACCATTAATTAATTGTAAATCAATTAATTAATTATCCTCTAATTATTCATTTCAATTAATCATCCTTGATTAATTATCTTTTAATTACTTTAAATAATTAATTCTTAATTATTTTCACAAATTAATTATTCTTAACCATTTATAGTAATTAACCCTTAATTACTTATTTAATTAATTAACTATAATTTATTACCTTAATCCTTAATTAATTACTCTAATTAATTACTCTTTAATTACTATTTATTGATTAATTAATTTTAATTAATCAATCTTTAATTATATCATTACTTATATTAATTAATGATCCTTAATTACTCTTAATTAATTATCCTATTTAAATTAATTAAGTAATTAATCTTTAATTAAACCACATTTATTAACCACCTTTGATTAATCTCATCCAGTAATTAACTTCCCTTAATTACTTCATTACATAAATTAATTACTCTTTAATTAATTATCTTTAATTAATCCCTTGATTAATTACAAAAAGTAATTAAACTCAAATTACTTCCATTCTTAAATCATCTTCCATTAATTATATCCAGTAATTACCATTAATTACTTTACTAAGTAATTACAATCCATTAATTAAATTAAGTAATTATTAATCAAATCATGAAGTGTTTAAATTTATTAAACTTAATTAATTAACTTAAACAAACTATATTTAAACTAAATTAATTACATTAAGTAATTAATTCCTTAATTACTTCCATTAAGAAATTAACCTTTTATTACTTCTATTAATTAACCTCTAATTTCTTTCATTAAGTAATTATCCTTTTATTAATTACATTCATTAATTAACCACTAATTACTTATACTAAGTAATTATACTTTATTAATTATATTAAGTTATCATACTTAATCAATTTCCAAAGTGATTATTCTTAATTAATTAAACTAATTAATGAACTTAAATTAATTATATTAATTAATTCTTCCCAAATCATTAGTTAATGATCCTTAAATTAATTACATTTATTAACTATGCATTAACATAAATTAATTAATCCTTATTAATTACATTAAGTGATCAACTTTTACTAATTAATTATTCCTAATTAATCACCACCTTAATTAATTTAAAGATAAATTCTTTATCTTAATTAATACTCATTTAAATCTTATTTAACTTAAATTCTTGAAATTTATTTATACAAGATCTTTTGAAAATACACTTACCTTAGTCACTACTAATTACATCATTTCATTACATTTGAAACACCCAAGAATTTAATTACAAAATTGAACCAATATATTATTATATACCCAAAACAATATTTAAACGTTTCCTTTAAAAATAAATCTTTAAAATTTGGTTTAATAAATTTCTTTGGAAACAAATTTATTTAAAAATATGCTATTAAAACTTAGCTAAACATTCTTAAGAAAACTAAATCATTTTAATAACTTTTAAAACCTTAAACTTGTTTAAAACATTTTGTTATTTTAAAACTTATTTTTCAAAACCTGGTTACAAAATTACTACACGCATTATTTAAAATCGAGAACAACAAGACAACCCGAGCCAAACACTCCAGATCCCCGAGCTCAAACTCGAGTATCTCATCTCCATTCCACTGCTTCGAGAAAATCACGCAACGCCTCGAGAACGACTCGAGTTACCCTTCTTCTTCCCCAACGCCACAGCAAAACCAACACAGACGTGCACACGTGCACGTGCACGTTGGACTTACGCGACTCCGACCATCTCTCTGATCATCTGCCAGTTATCGTAAGCCTCACCGTCCCTTTCGTGAACCCAAATCACCACATCCACCAACAAACGAAAATCGAACCCATCGATCAAAAATCTGGAACCACCACCATCGGAATTTCTCCAATCGCCGACGAACCCGACACTGATAAACCCCGTTATCCTTACCAACGAATCACCTCGACCTCCCACACCTATTTCCCCTATCGCGATCGGAACTGGAGCACCATCGTTGCCACATTCGTCATGATTATCTTTTCGACCAATATCAAGCATCGAACCCTAGTTCAACGTCCCCTAGCCACCACGATCATCTATAAAACCTTTCACTATTTTTCCAATGTCCCCTGACACCACAGCCACCTCCATGCCGAACCACGAACTTCCCCTCGACTCCGATCAACGTTAATTGATCAAAAACCCAAATTCGAACAAGACTCGAATTCACTCTAAATACTAAGTTAAAAATTACAAAATTTATTTTAAAATTCATGATTTGGATTTTCTATCCAGATTATAAAATCAGATATATAAATTAACATATTTGATTTTTACCCTTTTCTGATTTTTTACTGTAATCTTTAAATTTAAAGTATATTTAACAAATAAAATAACCTAAAATTATTTTTAAAAATAGCATCTGGCTAGTACTAACATATTTCATTTAAAGATTAAATCCTAAAAGAGATTGGAGAGAGAGATTTAGGATTTTTGAACTTGGTTTTTGTCTGTTACACAAAATAGAGACATGTATATACATATTCACAAACATGCACACAAATATATCATTTTTATATATATGCAAATACTTTAATTCATCCATGCAAACATATCTACAATCATTACTTCAAATACTTATCTCATGCATCAAAGTATACAATCAGATTTAGTTTTTTAAAAGTTAGTTTACTCACCAGGTTAAAAATAAACAGAGAACAGTTCTGTTCTTTTATCTGGAACTGTTGAGATGATATGAAACTTTGTTTTAAAGCTGAACTTGAATCTGTTACTTGAATTTGCTTGCTTACTGATGATTGATTTATAAATTGAGTTTGAATCTGCAGCTACTTACTTGTTTGCTCGTGTTGATAACTGAAGTTTTGTTGATTTCAGATTGAAGATTGGAAAGCTGTTTGATTTTATTTTCTTTTCAGTTATAGAAGGAAGAAAAGAAGAGAATTGAGAAAGTTTGAACTGTAAAACTTTGAACTGGAAACAAATAACCAGGTTTCTTCTTTAAAACATTATATTTGTAATACAAGAGAATTAGGCCACTTGTAATTATGCTTATCACCTAGCTTACTGATGCATCCCAGAAAGATGTAGGCGTAGGTCGTGTACGACCTACCATGTTGATAGGTCGAGTGCGACCTAATGAGGAAGCTAACGAGTTAACATTTTGTGAAGAGCCGTGGGAAGTTGAAGACTTAGGTCGTAAGCGACCTAACGGGTTTGGGAATAGTGAGATTTTAGGTCGCGAACGACCTAGCGACCTACGAGCTAACGAGCTAAGGGGTAACGAGCTAAGAGAAGAAACAAGTTATGCAAGAACAAGAAAGCCAACGACCTATGATAAGTTGCGAGGCCTTAGGTCGCTCATTCTAGGTCGTTCCGATCTTGTGAGTACCAGCTTTGAAGTGTTACGACCTAAGTTAGGTCGCAAGAAGTTAGGTCGCTCGACCTAGTGATGCGGGAAGTTAGGTCGCTCGCCTTAAGTCGCCGAGAAGATAGGTTGCTGCCTCCTGTTTTTAAGTCGTTCACTGCTGCATCTTTAAGTCGCTCAAGGGTAGGTCGCTGCTGCCATGTATTTTAGGTCGTGTTGTTTAGGTCGTTGCCGACCTATGTGTTGTAAAGTGTTGTGTTGTATTTGCTTATGTTGTAATATTTTTTAGGTCGTAAGTCGCCTATTTTTAGGTCGCACTATTTTTAGGTCGTAGGTCGTTTCCGACCTAAGTGTTGGGCAAGTTGAGTCATGTGATGTAAATGCTATAAATAGGCGTGTGTTGTACATTTGAAAGTTTGATTTGAATAAAAACTTTTGTTTTGTTAGCTTTGTGCTTTCACCAAATTGGTAGTTGAGTGTCATCTCCTATCTCCTCTTTCGGCATTCGAGTGCACTCGAATCAACGATCGTAGAAGCCAATTCACGGTATCTAGTGCGCTAGATCAACGTCTGAAGAATTGCAGATCTTCCTTCATGGTATCGTATGCGATCAACGTGACGAAGATAGCTAGAATTCGGTATCTTCGGATCAACGAATTTGGGCCATTCAGTATTCTTCATTCCATCGACTGCTACTTTCACCGTATCACACATTTTGTTATTCCGTTGCTGCACCATTTGGTATCAGAGCTTGTTTTAGCCAATCATAGCTAAATCGAGTCTTGGAGCCGAGAATTTCGAAGTTGAAGTGTTAGCCGAGCTTGAAGTGTTGCGCCGAGCTAAGTAGAAGTATTAGAGATTGAAAGTTGCATTATTTGGAGAAGTTTGTGTTCGTCGTGTTCATCGCAAATTGCAACGAGGTTGGAGTTTTCGATCCATTTCATTTTGGATCAAAGTTCGAAAGGTGTTTGAAATTTGGAGTTGGAGCCGAGAGTAGATTGAAAGGGTATCATTTGATCATTTGTTTGTTCAAGGCCAAAAGTCAAAGTTTTGAAGAATCAACCATGCCGCCGAGAAGAGCTAATCGTCACCAAAACGTAGAAGCTTTGTATAGAAGAGAAGAAGCTGATGAGATGGAGCAAAGAATTAATGAAAACTTTAGTGAGAAACTTAATGAAGGAATTGGACGATTAGAGAAGATGATGTTAGAGACGAATCAAAATCGGAGAAGGGTTTCACCTGAATCTAACCATGAGGGAAGTAGAGTTTCGCCACATTCCAATCGGGAGAGAAGTGCTGATAATGATAATAGAACTGCGAGTTGAGATTGTTATAGAAATAATGATGATCGAAGGCGTGATAGGAATGTGAATGATCGAGAATGGAGGAATGTAGATAGAAGGGATGTTGGTGGAAGACGTGATGCTAGTAGAGATGTTGGTGGTCAGGATCGACATCGATATACATCTGATTTTGAAGAGGAGTTTGATGGAGGTAGTGTTCATGGACGAGGCCAAGGCAGAAATCAATCGGAATATGATCATAAGTGGGAGTCTGGGATGAAGACTGAAATACCAGAATTCAAGAGTGGTATGCAAGCTGAAGAGTTTTTGGATTAGTTGTCTAATGTGGAGGAGATTTTTGACCTCAAAGAAGTTCCAGAACCTCGTAGAGTAAAGTTGGTTGCTACAAGGCTGAGGGGTAGAGCTATGGCATAGTGGCAGCAGACTAAACTAACACGGGAGAGAACTGGGAAGTCAAAAATTGAATCTTGGGATAAGACGAAGAAACTGATGAGAGCTACATTCTTACCTTATAACTATCATTCGCTTATGTATCAGAGGTTGCAAAACTTGAGACAAGGGACGAAATCTATGAATGACTATGCTGACGAATTTTATCAACTGATTGCAAGGAATGATATTATGGAGACAGAGGAACAATTGACAGCTAGATTTGTTGGGGGGTTGCGAATGCAGATTCAAGATATGGTTAACATGTTTGATCCCAGATCTGTAGCGGAAGCACACCAGAAGGCGTTGGCTTGGGAGAAACAAGGAAGACGAGGAGGTGGTGTGTTTACAAATTCCAACAATCCAGTGAAGGGTGTTAGTGGAAGTTCTAATGTTTCAAAAGTTGTTGCAAAACCAGTTGTAAATGAGGTTGGAAAGATGAAAGTCAATAATGGTTTCAAGTGTTATAATTGTCAAGAAATGGGCCACAAAAGTAATGAATGTCCAAAGCCGAAGAAGATAGCTATGATAGCGGAGGTTGAGGATGAGGATGAAGAAGCCGAATGTTCCAATTCACCACCTAATGAGGGGGAAGAAGAAGTGTCGGGAGACGAAGGTTGTAATCTGATGATGAGGAGGTCTTGTTTGACACCAAAGCAAGAGGAAGATTGTAGTTGGTTGAGGAGGAATATTTTTCAGTCGACATGTACTATTCTGGGGAAAGTTTGCAAATTTGTTATTGATGCTGGAAGCTGTGATAATATAATTTCGTCGGAGGCTGTGAGGAAGTTGGCAATGAAGACTGAGAAACACCCGAAACCGTACAAGTTGGCTTCGTTGAGAAAAGGCGGGGAAGTGAAGGTTGGACGAAGGGCCTGTGTGAATTTTTCAATTGGAAAGAAATACAAGGATGAAATCTGGTGCGATGTGGTAGATATGGATGTCTGTCATTTGTTGTTGGGGAGACCGTGGCAGTATGATAGGGCGGTGCAACATAATGGGCGTACCAACAGTTACAGTTTCTTGTTCAAAGGCATAAAGATCACATTAGTTCCGAAGAAGCGACAGCAGAATGAGAACAAGCTGGAGGAGATTGAGGAATTGAAAACCTTATTGTCATTGAAGGAGTTCGTGGAAGAGATGGAAGAGAGTCCTGAAGTTTTTATGTTGATTGGGCATGAAAGCAGTGAAGTTGCTGAAGTTCCAGAGGAAGTGAAACCAGTTTTGGAGGAATTCAACGATGTGTTTCCAGAGGGGTTACCGAAGGAGTTACCGCCGCTTAGAGACATACAACATCAGATTGACTTGGTGCCAAGTGCTACATTGCCTCATAGACCACACTATCGGATGAGTCCAAGGGAACACGAAGAGTTAAGGAGACAGGTGGAGGAATTACTGGAACATGGGCGAGTTCAGGAGAGTTTGAGTCCTTGTGCAGTGCCAGCTTTGTTGGTACCCAAGAAGGATGGAACGTGGAGGATGTGCACAGATAGTAGAGCATTGAACAAGATAATAGTCAGATACAGATTTTCGATGCCGAGGCTTGATGATCTGTTAGATCAAATCAGTGGGTCTGTGATCTTTTCAAAGATTGATCTTAAAAGTGGTTATCATCAGATTTGCATTAGACCAGGGGACGAATGGAAGACAGCATTCAAGACGAGGGAAGGATTGTATGAATGGCTGGTGATGCCGTTTGGTCTATCGAATCCACCGAGTACATTCATGAGGGTGATGAACCAAATTTCCAGGCCGTACATTGGGAAATTTGTGGTGGTTTACTTTAATGATATTCTGATCTACAGTGCTAGTACAGAAGAGCATGTTCAGCATTTGAGGAAAGTGTCAATTATCCTTCGTGAAGAACAATTCTACGCTGCTACGAAGAAGTGTGTTTTTATGGCGAGGAGTGTTTTATTTCTGGGGTATGTTGTATTGAAATAAGGAATACAGGTGGACCAAAGTAAAGTTGAAGCTATCAGAGATTGGTCGCAACCCAAGACGATAACGGAAGTTCGTAGTTTTCACGGGTTGGCTTCATTCTATCGAAGGTTCATTCCACACTTTAGTAGTGTGATGGCGCCGGTTACAGATTGTATGAAGGGCAAACAATTTGCATGGTCGGAGGAAGTAGGGGTTGCTTTTGAGCGAATCAAAGAACTCTTGACGTCAGCACCAATTCTAGTGCTACCAGATTTTCAGTTAGTGTTTGAACTACATACTGATGCATCCAAGGTTGGGATTGGAGGAGTGTTGAGTCAGAGGGGACGTCCGATTGCATATTTCAGTGAGAAGTTATCAGGAGCAAAGATGAGATATAGTACGTATGATGTGGAATTTTATGCTGTTGTACAAGCTATTAAACACTGGAGACATTATCTATTTCAGAAAGAGTTTGTTCTTTACACTGATCATGAGGCGTTGAAGCATTTACAAGGGCAAGACAAGATTTCAGCGAGACATGCATCATGGATTGCATATCTGCAACAGTTTACTTTTGTTGTCAAAAGTCAGGAGTGACGAATCGTGTGGCTGATGCTTTGAGTAGGAGGAGTCATTTATTGACAACAATGAAAGTTGTGGTGACAGGTTTTGAATTATTGCCAGAACTGATTGAAGAAGATCCTTATTTTATGAAATTTGTTGAAAAGGTTAAGGAAGGGAATGCTGATGAATTTATGATGGTAGATGGTTTTCTGTTTAAGGGAAATCGATTATGTATTCCAGAGAGCAGTTTGAGAATGAAGATTATCAAGGAGTTACACGAGGAAGGTCATGTGGGTCGTGATCGTACATTGTATTTGATTTCTCAATCTTATTTTTGGCCATCAATGAGGAAAGAAGTGGAAAGGTTTGTGGAGTGATGTCATATCTGTCAGGTGTCGAAAGGAACTGCGACCAATGCTGGATTATATATGCCGTTACCTATACCAAGTAAGCCTTGGGTTGATGTGAGTATGGATTTTGTTTTGGGGTTACCGCGAACTCAAAGGGGAAACGATTCCATTTATGTGGTGGTTGACCGATTTTCGAAAATGGCACATTTTATTGCTTGTAAGAAGACGGCGGATGCTGTTCATGTTGCTTAGTTATTTTTCAAAGAAATCTATCGACTTCATGGATTGCCAGAATATATTGTGTCGGATAGGGATACTCGTTTTCTGAGTCATTTTTGGCTAAGTTTGTGGAAGATGGTCAGAACAAAGCTGAATTTTAGTAGCGCTTACCATCCGCAAACTGATGGGCAAACAGAGGTGGTTAACAGATCGCTGGGAAATTTATTGCGATGTCTGGTGAAAGATAATCTGAAAAGTTGGGATGTGAAGTTATGTCAAGCAGAATTCGCTCATAATCATGCGATAAATCGTAGCACAGGTTTCAGTCCATTTCAGATTGTATATTCAAGTTTGCCAAGGGGACCGTTGGACTTAACGGTAGTACCACAACTGAAGGGGATGGTAAAACGAGCTGTTGATTTTGTTGATGGGTTGACTGAATGTCATAAAATCGTCCAAGAACGATTGGAGAAGACGAATGAGAAGTATAAACGCTCTGCAGATCTGAAGCGAAGAAGTGTTGAGTTTAATGAAGGAGATTTGGTACATGCTGTGTTAACAAATGACCGTTTTCCAGTGGGCACTTACAACAAGTTAAAAGCCAGAAAGATTGGTCCTGTGAAGATTGTGAAACGGATCAATGAAAATGCTTATAGATTGAAGCTGCCGGAAGACGTATATACTTCTGATGTGTTCAATGTCAAACACTTGATACCGTATCATGGAGATGAAATTGTTGTGGAAAAGGAGAACGCAAATTCGAGGACGAATTTTTTTCAACCAGGGGAGGATGATGCAGCCCAGAAAGATGTAGGCGTAGGTCGTGTACGACCTACCATGTTGATAGGTCGAGTGCGACCTAACAAGGAAGCTAACGAGTTAACGTTTTGTGAAGAGCCGTGGGAAGTTGAAGACTTAGGTCGAAAGCGACCTAACAGGTTTGGGAATAGTGAGATTTTAGGTCGCGAACGACCTAGCGACCTACGAGCTAACGAGCTAAGGGGTAACGAGCTAAAAGAAGAAATGAGTTATGCAAGAACAAGAAAGCCAACGACCTATGATAAGTTGTGAGGCCTTAGGTCGCTCATTCTAGGTCGCTCCGATCTTGTGAGTACCAGCTTTGAAGTGCTACGACCTAAGTTAGGTCGTAAGAAGTTAGGTCGCTCGACCTAGTGATGCGGGAAGTTAGGTCGCTCGCCTTAAGTCGCCGAGAAGATAGGTCGCTGCCTCCTGTTTTAAGTCGTTCACTGCTGCATCTTTAAGTCGCTCAAGGGTAGGTCGCTGCTGCCATGTATTTTAGGTCGTGTTGTTTAGGTCGTTGTCGACCTATGTGTTGTAAAGTGTTGTGCTGTATTTTCTTATGTTGTAATATTTTTTAGGTCGTAAGTCGCCTATTTTTAGGTCGCACTATTTTTAGGTCGTAGGTCGTTTCCGACCTAAGTGTTGGGCAAGTTGAGTCGTGTGATGTAAATGATATAAATAGGCGTGTGTTGTACATTTGAAAGTTTAGTTGATTTGAATAAAAACTTTTGTCTTTTTAGCTTTGTGCTTTCACCAAATTGGTAGTTGAGTGTCATCTCCTATCTCCTCTTTCGGCATTCGAGTGCGCTCGAATCAACGATCGTAGAAGCCAATTCACGATATCTAGTGCGCTAGATCAACGTCTGAAGAATTGCAGATCTTCCTTCACGGTATCGTGCGCGATCAACGTGACGAAGATAGCTAGAATTCGGTATCTACGGATCAACGAATTTGGGCCATTCAGTATTCTTCATTCCATCGACTGCTACTTTCACCGTATCACACATTTTGTTATTCCGCTGCTGCACCACTTACACTTGTTATCATACATTGTTATCTTTTTTTACAAATGTTAAAACAAGTATAATTATGTCTAAACCCTTATTAAAAAATATATTTATATTTATATATTTATGTAAATATGACTTTATTAATTTATGTTTATGTAAAAACTACACTTAGTTATAAACTATTTTAGTTAAAGTAAATTTTAAAAGAAAGCACAATAACCCTTTTTATAAATCTTATTTAAGCTATCATATTTTAAAAATAAATATTTATCTTATGTTTTGAAAATATAGAATTAACCTTAATTAGCTTTTTTTTTGAAAATCCTTGAATTTAAAACAAAGCTTTCAATCACAATATATATATATATATATTATAATTTGAAAACATATTTTTCTTATTGAATTTAAACCAAAACCTTCTATTCACAATATATATACATCAAAATATATATTATAAATAGAATCTATTTTTATTAGTTTTGAAAGATAAATTTTACCAATATTAAATTTTAGAAAAGATATAAATAGATATTGCCAAATAAATATTTATTAGCCTTTAAAAGATTAAATTTATCAATTTACATTAAAATTATAAAGGAAAATTATCAATCCAATTTAATTATTAATAAAGATTATTAAACTTATATTGCCAAAATTCCGGGATATCACAGTTGTGTTGTCTAATTTCTCTAGCCTCGAAAGGTGCGCAATCACTCACGATTAACATTCTTATATTCAGTAAATTTAATTCACATGAAATAACGATTGAAATATGCTGTTAAATTTGAATTGTTAGTTATTTAATTGTTAAATATGATATGCCATTATCTGCAATTGTTTACCTCTGAAATATGACACCATAACCAGTTGTATATATTATATTTAAATTTGTTACTGATGATATGCTTGTTGTTGATATGTTATATTATTATCATTTTTTTCTCACTCTGCAAGTTCCCTGTTAGTTTAGAATCCCTATGGGTTGAAATGATACATACCCGAAAGATCCTATATATTAGGGGAAAATCGTTATGGGTTGAAATGATAAACCCAAGTGATTTTCATTGATTATGAAATTTTGGGATTGCGGATTGAAATAATATATACCCGTAATTATTAAATTTGATTTGCGGATTGAAATGATAAATATCCGTATCACTTGACCATAGGTAGAAAATTATATACGGACACTGTTGGTCTAAATTTTGAAAATGATTTCCATAGTTTTGAAAAGAAATATCCGGATTCTAATAAATATTGATTTTTAAAACATTATAATAAATGTTATTTTTATATATGTGTAAATTTAGATTTTAAAATTTTATGTTTTGGAAATTTTAAATTTATAAGTTAGTTTTGAAAATATATTTTTAAAGATTTTTCTTATAACTTTATTATTTTAAAAATATATAAAATAAGATTTAATTTAATAAAATTTAATTTAATTAATATATATATATATATATTATGTTTAAGTATTTATTTAAAATTATATTTTAAAAAATAGATTTTGTAATAATTTTAATAAATAAAGGTTGAAAGGATAAATTAAAGTTGATTTGTAATTTGATTTATTTAAGAATTGAATTTAAATAAAATGATTTGAAACTTATTGATTTGAGATTTTAAAGATATGAAATTTATAACTGGATAACTTGGTTTTGATTAAAAGTGACTAAACGAATATTTTCGAATTTAAATAAATTGAAATTAAATATTTAGTTTTGATTTAAATGTGTAATTTGAGTTTTTATTTAAATGGTTATGAAAGGGATTAGGTGAATGTTTTTAAAATCAAATATAATTGAAGTTAGATATTTAGTTTTGATTTTTATTTAAATTTTTAATTTGAAATTTTATTTAAATGTTATTATAAATCTTAAGTGAATATTTCAAATTTAAATAAACTAAAGTTGAATTTTGGAATCTAAATGAAATTTATCGAATTGAGTTATTGTAAATGTTTGAAGATTTAAACTTTGAAGCCTATTGAATTTAAATGGTAGTTCAAACCTGGATTTGAAATTGATATAAATTAAAATGGATTAATGAAATTTGAATTGAACCTTTAACCCTTTTAACCGAAATCATTGAACTGAGATTAATTTAAATTGAATTTGGAACCAAAGTTGATTTGAATCGATTTGTGGAATTGGACGAAACAATTTTAATTTGAAACTATTTTGATATAAACTCTTTCAATAATAACTATGTTAATATATAAACTATTTTAAATCTATAACCTATTTTAAATATAAACTATTTTTAAATTATAACTACTTTTAATATATATATATAAACCATTTAAATTGTTTAAGTTGGAACTGTTATGATTTAGATTAAATGGATTTAAATGCGAATACTTTAATATGATTTTGAAAGTAAATATGATTTTGAAAGTGATATGATTTTGAAAGTGATATGATTTCAAATGTGATATGATTTTCGAAATGAATATGATATTTTGATATGAAGTATGAACTGTTTGAAATAAATGACCATGGTGTGAAATAAGAATTTGGTTGTCAAAGAGACCAGGATCAGATATTGTCATACTCTCTGCCAATACCGAAAACCACTTTAACAACTGTGTACGTGGGGGAGAATATATAATGAAGTAGGATGGTTTAGCGACGATTATATATGAGGTACTAACGCAACCCTGACTCCCACGAGTCAGCTTGATGTGGCTAAAACAGGAGCTATACCGGGCCAAGTGGGGTCGCTCCCCCTATCGGGCATATTTCATCGATACCATTCTATTGCTTTTGTGATTCGATTGGGTACACCTTTGATTTGGGAGTGTGTCTCGAGGTGGGCGGTAGTAGCTGCTATGCATTACCACCAGTCCGGGAGTGCAAACGGTATTTCTACCCTGTGTAACAACCCGGGATTTGCATTACCAATTAATAAATAAAAGTTAGGATTTTATTTATTTTAATGAAGCATAAAAGGATTTGGAATAACAAAATTTATTTGAAAAAGGCTATTTTAATTAAATGGGAAATATAGGATTTTAAAATGAGGATAAAATGTTATTTTTGAAAAGTTAAATATTTTAGGAGAGGATTTAAAATGGGTTTGAATAAGAAAAGTGAGTTTTATAAACATATATGAACACTTAGAATTTTTTTGAAAACATGGATTAACTCACTTTGATTTGGTGTAGACTGGAGTCTTGCTTAGGAGGCCATGACTAGGTTTTAGAGCTTTCTAATTAGGTTTTAGTGGTTATGAAATGAAGCGTTGGCTGAAATGGGAGAGTAAAAGATACTTTATAGGCTAATGGTTAGGGTTATTGGATCTAATACCCATTAGGACTTTGTATTATTCATCTTCATACATATATAGGCAATTTTCTCTAAGTACACTCTACATACAAATTACTAAATAAATTTCAAACCATAGAAAATTATGAAAATATGTTAACAATTACTTTTAGCCATTTCATAAAATCCTATATCAACAATATTTTACATTTTAACCCCTAATTTTTCCAAAACACCGTTTATAGTTAATATTAGCCAAAATCACCATTTTGCAAATAAATTGCAAATTAATTTCCGAAATCAAATATTGCACTATTTTACACATATAAAATTTTGCAATAATATAAATTACAAATTTCCCTAATTAATTTCCTTGAAATGCTCCATTTTACACTTAAGCCCAAAAATATTAATTTATTCAAAATGACTAAATTTTGAACAAATTAGCCACATTAAAAATTCATTAATAGCTCCAATTAAATTAAAATCACAACTTTAATTTATTATTTGGTAACCGCAATCACGGGTTGTTACATGAATAATACAAAGTCCTAATGGGTATTAGATCCAATAACCCTAACCATTAGCCTATAAAGTATCTTTTACTCTCCCATTTCAGCCAACACTTCATTTCATAACCACTAAAACCTAATTAGAAAGCTCTAAAACCTAGTCATGGCCTCCTAAGCAAGACTCCAATCTACACCAAATCAAAGAGAGTTAATCCAAACTACTAAAAGAGGTAATAGCAATCACAAAACCCACCTCTAATTCATTCTTTAATTTATGAAATTATTTTGTAATCCTCTTTTTATGTGCATTTAGATTGTGAAACTCTTTGATCTTCTTTTCATTGCTTGGAAAGAGGTAATATATGCTAGCTGAAATTATAATTAGTTTATTGCTGTTAGTAAATTAGGCATATCTCATTCATCTTAAATCGGAATTAAGATTTTCTTGAAGTTCTGGAAAGCTTATTCTGTAGCCTATAACTTTAATGTTTTGAGCTTTGCCTAATTTTGTGGTTTGAATGGTCGAAATCACGTTTGTTTGTCGCTGACCTGACAACAAACTACAGGGTTGATAAAATAAAACCCTGAAGTTGATTTGGCCATAAGTTACTCGTTTTTGATCCGAATTAGATAATTTTGGATGTTCCGGAAAGCTTAAAACATATGCTACAATTTTTGCTTAGTGGTTTTTCTGTAATATTGCCATTTAGATGACCTGAAATGCATTCAAAGACAGAAGACCAATTCTGTCTTTAACAAGTTATCTTGAGTTTCAATCTGATATTGTTTTGCATGTATCTCTCTCGTTTTTTATCCGAATTAGAAAATTTTGGATGTTTTGGAAAGCATAGATTTAGAGCTAAAACTTTCATGTTTTGAGTTTCATGAAATTTCGAAGTTAATTTGGTCAAAACTGTGCATTCTTACCACTGTCCCGAGAGCATAACGACAGTGATATAAAATTTAGATCTGAGAATTGTTTTAGTCATAGAATTTTCATCTCTAGTCGGAATTTGACGATCTTGGTCATTTCGGAAAGCTTAGAAACTAAGCTACAACTTTCATTTTATTCATTTTGCCAGAATTTGAAGTTTACATTGCCAAATTTGTGGTTTTTCATCTCTGGCTAGTTAGTGCATAGCTATAGGCCTTAGTCTCTTTCTCCCGTTGTTTTCAGCGTAGAACCCCGACTTAGCGACGCCATCCCGGGCTCGTCCTTTATCAGATTTCATCGTTTTTGGTCTCGTTAAAAAGATGAGATCGAGATCTTTAACCATGAAAAGTTTGGTTTAGATCTGGGTGCATTAGGTACTTCGTTTCTATTGCCGAAGTAGCACCCAGAAACTGTTTTACAATAGTGATCATTTTCAGTTATCGTCGGACCAACTTCGAAACATTGTCGTTTCTTCGTTTCAAGTCGAAACCGAACGATTCTTGTTGCATATCAAATTAGTAGTACTTTTCTACGCTCCTACAAATTTTCATCAAGATCTGAGTTCTTGTGACCCTTCGACCATGTCGTCGAAGTGGGACCTTTACACTGTTTTGACAGAGTAAAGTTTTATGATTTTTGTCCGACTTTGAGACGACGCCGTTTCTTCGTTTCAAGTCTGAATTTCCCGATTCTTTTTGCATCTTAAAGTAGGGATGTTGGACTACATGCCTGCTAATTTTCATGACATTTGGACACAGTTTGCTAGTCCAAATAAATTGCCGAACTTGGGTTCGCGTCAGTTTTTTTTGAATGTTTACAAACACTTAGAATATTTTTCAGTGATTTTCTGGTTTTATTGATTTCTTTGAGATTTGTCTCTAGATTTCGTACACGGGTTTTATGAATCATTTTCAAAAGATTTTTCACTCCTAAATGGCTTTCGAAATTATTATATAATATTATTTTTAATTATTAAATTAATTACTCCATAATAGGAGAGTTTTCAAAAGCCGTTTTAAAGTGATTTCAAAATCAATTATAAATCCGTTTCGCACCATTATTTTCTATAATAAAAAACCTCACACTCACTTTTTAGCACGTCGAGCGAAGTGGAAAGGTGCTTAAACGGTTAGGAAATCTTCGGCCTATGGAACCGTGTGTATTTTCTTTCCGGTTAATCCCCGACCTATTCGATTGATCGTTTTGACCTTTGGGTCTAGTTTACCGATGATACGAGGTGGACTTTTTATTGTTTGGAGTGTGAGCTTGCTATTGGTTAAGAAACCGTTTAGTGCGAACGTGGGGTATGGGACTCATTGTTAACACTTTACGGGTTCCTCTCCAAGAAGTTAGTGACACATTAGCCTCTGGGCGGCCAGTACTGGACCTCTGGGTCACCACGCCTCTGGGCAACCGTCTCTGGACACCTGCTCTATGGAGCAGTTTATTTTTCGGCATGCGCCTCTGGGCCTTTATCCTTCTGGGAAGGATTTTGCCGTCTCGCGCGTTCCACATCTGTGCGAGTGATCGATCACAACTCTACAGTACTTGGCAACAACGACTCTGGTCGGTGCACGTGCAATATTGGTATTATTTGATGATTTTTATATCCATTCGAGTACCGCCATTCGGTATTGGTTCTATGAAACCATATGATGTAAGTGCGATTACCTTGTGGATTCACAGTGTCTCTGTTCACTGCTTTTCAGTGTTTGATTTCATTGATTTTTCAGTATATCCCCATTGCTCTTTGGAGCATCGATCTTTGCTTGGGCATTGATTACAGACTCTGGTCACTCTTGGGATTATTGCCTATGGGCATCTTTTTATAGCTTTGGCTACGCCGATGATATGAGGCGATTTTATTTATTCTACACTTTGGTGTTGATTTCTCTTTGGAGATTTTTATTGTTTATTGATGATTAGGGATCGTCATTATATTCATGTGGTTCATAATATACTTCTCTTTGGATAAGTACTGTTTTACTTATGTACCGCATTATTATATATCTCAGTTATTACTGATTGTTTAGCTAGCCTGACCCGAGTGTTTTCGCTCGGGTCAGACCGAGTTGTTTCAGGTTAGGTCTCTGGACTTAGCTTCTGTGCTTCCGCTTGGACATTATCTGCTATGCTGATAGATAGCGCTTTTATTTGTCCACTATTCCGCTACTCTCTTATTATTCAGACTTTGATATGTACATATTTTTGACTCACATGTGTGAGCAGTGGCTTTGTACCCACTTATGATATTTGGATCTGTATTGATGATGTATTGTTCTGGGATTTTATATCTGTTATGTGATTCTGTTCTGTGATGTTTTTATCATTTATTATTATTCTTTGTCCTGATAGATCTTTAGCCATTTGTAATTTCGTTATAAGTATTTACCGAATATGTCGAACCACCTGATTGAGAAAATTTAAATAGATTCCACCTTTCGACGTATTCGGTAGATAGTTATAGCTTGATTATAGATGGTCGCTTCCACTATACTCTATTCTCCGCTTTAACAGACAGTATTACTCCCGTAATACTCTTTGTTACAGTGGGTCTCAGAGTGGGGCGTTATAGCTTGGTATCAGAGCCTAGTTTCAGGAATAAGCATAATAAACACAGAACAGATACACTTAGTACAATACATTTTAAATTAGATCCGAATTAAATCAAATCCCTTCCTTATGTTTATTGATAGATAAGTTAGGAATATGTATAGGAATTCGTTATATTCCGTAGTATTCCTTAATTAATTATCTATCATTGAATCATGTCTAACTCTAATTCCCGTTACGACATGTTTGACCAATTGAGCGGTGCGAAGGTCTTCTCTCAGCTTGACCTTGCCACCGGATTCCATCAGCTACGAGTCATGGAAGACAGCATTCCTCTTACAGCATTTTGCACTCGTCATGGTTCTTTTGAGTGGTTGGTCATGCCGTTCGGCTTGACGAACGCTCCGGCTTTCTTCGTCGATCTTATGAATCGAGTATTCCGGGAATACATCGATAGATTTGTTCTGGTTTTCATCGACGATATTCTTATTTATTCTAGATCTGAGGCATAGCATGCTCATTATTTGCGGATCGTCTTAGATACTCTTCGTCAGCATCAGCTTAAGGCAAAGCTCTCCAAGTGCCATTTTTGGGAGAGCAATGTCAAGTTCTTGGGCCATATTGTATCATCTGAGGGTATTTCTGTCGATCCTGCCAAGATCGAAGCTATTCAGAATTGGATCAGCCCGAGAACGTTCATGATATTCGCAGCTTCCTTGGGCTGGCGGGTTATTACCGTCGGTTTATCAAGGATTTCTCTCGAGTTGCACTTCCCCTCACGACTCTGACTCGTAAGGGGGTTCGTTTTATTTGGTCTGATAAGTGTGAAGCTTCCTTTCAGCGACTGAAGGAACTTCTCAGTCATGCTCCTATCCTTGTAGTTCCTGAGAGTAACCAGGATCTTGTTGTTTACACCGACGCTTGTGGTAGCGGCCTCGGTGCTGTGCTTATGCAGAAGGATCGGGTAGTTGCTTATGCTTCTAGGCAGCTACGTCCGAATGAGGTTCGCTATCCGACTCATGATCTTGAGTTGGCAGCTATCGTCTTTGCTTTGAAGACGTGGCGTCACTTTCTATTAGGTGAACGCTTCACTCTTTACACCGATCACAAGTCTCTGAAGTATTTATTCAGTCAGAAGGATCTTAATATGAGGCAGCAGCGATGGCTTGAGTTTCTCGCCTCATATGACTTAGATATTTTGTATACCCCTGGCAAGGGGAATCGTGTTGCAGATGCGCTCAGTCGCAAACACTCGGCAGTTGTTTCTATGATGATTACCGAGTGGGATATTCTTGAGACTCTTTCTATGTGTGATATTCGAAATCAAGCTCTGTCTTCTGATTCTCAGATCTTGTTATTCAGCTTGGAAGCTCGACCTATTCTATTGGATCACATTGCCCATGCTCAGCGGCAGGATCCAGACTTGTTGCGATACATTCATCTCCTTGAGTCGGGATCCAGTGATGAGACATTGTTGGATTATTCTAATGATTCTCATCGGTGTCTTCATAGGAAGAACCTTATTTTGGTACCATCTGATTTATCACTTAGGCATGACATTCTAGACGAGTGTCATCACACTAAGTACACTATACATCCCGGGTTGAGTAAGATGTATGCCGACATGTGTTGCCTATTTTTTTGGGAGGGCATGAAGAGTGATGTTGCAAGTTATGTAAGTCGTTGCATGACTTGTCAACAGATCAAAGCTGAGCATCAGCGTCCATCTGGTCTTCTTCATCCACTAGAGATTCCATTGTGGAAATGGGATCAGATATCCATGGATTTTATTGACGGTCTGCCTCGATCGAGGTCAGGCCATACTTCTATTTGGGTCATCGTCGATCGCTTGACCAAATCAGCTCATTTCATTCCTATTAAGTCCACTCGGACTGCTCCTCAGCTTGCCAAGCTATATGTGAAGGAAGTCGTTCGACTTCATGGCATTTCTAGCTCTATCGTCTGTGATCGAGACACTAGTCTTTACTAGTCACTTCTGGAAGTGCCTACAGTCAGCTTTGGGCTCAAAGCTGAATCTCTCGACTACTTATCATCCTCAGACCGACGGTCAGACGGAGAGGGTGAATCGTGTTTTAGAGGATCTTTTACGCTGTTGTATTCTGGATTTCGGAGGTAGTTGGGAGGATCACTTACCGCTTGTAGAGTTCTCCTACAACAACAGCTTTCAGTCTAGTATCGGCATGGCACCTTTCGAGGCTCTTTACGGAAGGCCATGTTGCTCTCCTGCTTGTTGGTTAGAATCTGGTGAGAAGCACCTTCTTGGTCCAGATTCAGTTCGGGAATCTTCCGAGAAGATTATTCTTATCCGTCAGAGAATGAAAGAGGCACAGGACCGCCAGAAATCCTACGCAGACAACCGTAGGAAGCCTCTTGAGTTCTCCATTGGTGATCATGTCTTTATTCAGATATCTCCTATGAAAGGGGTTGTGCGTTTCAGCTCTACAGGGAAGTTGGCTCCTCGCTATGTTGGACCATTTCCTATTACGGAACGCATTGGCCCCGTGGCTTATCGTGTGGCTCTACCTGCTCACTTCTCTGGAATGCACGACGTGTTCCATGTTTCTCAGTTTCGCATGTGTGTCCGCGACCCTGATTCTATCATTGAGCCGCATGTTGTGCCTGATTTAGAGATCTTACCCGATTTATCTTTGGAGCAGCAACCTCTTCGTGTGCTTGATTCGGAGGTTAGACGCTTTCGCAACAAAGAGGTTCCACTCGTGAAGATTCAATGGTCACCGAATCCTAAGGACTGCACTTGGGAGACCAGAGAATTTATCAAGCGTACTTATCCTGGTTTTCTTCCATCTTCCGGCACGGGTGAGCATCTATATTTTATCCTCTACATTCCTTTGTGGATTAGATGTTATAGACGACTTCTATATTTAAGGAATTGCGGGGATGCAATTTTCTTAAGGGGGGAGTCTGTAACAACCCGTGATTGCGGCTACCAAATAATAAATTAAAGTTGGGATTTTAATTTAATTGGAGCTATTAATGAATTTTTAATGTGGCTAATTTGTTCAAAATTTAGTCATTTTGAATAAATTAATATTTTTGGGCTTAAGTGTAAAATGGAGCATTTCAAGGAAATTAATTAGGGAAATTTGTAATTTATATTATTGCAAAATTTTATATGTGTAAAATAGTGCAATATTTGATTTCGGAAATTAATTTGCAATTTATTTGCAAAATGGTGATTTTGGCTAATATTAACTATAAACGGTGTTTTGGAAAAATTAGAGGTTAAAATGTAAAATATTGTTGATATAGGATTTTATGAAATGGCTAAAAGTAATTGTTAACATATTTTCATAATTTTCTATGGTTTGAAATTTATTTAGTAATTTGTATGTAGAGTGTACTTAGAGAAAATTGCCTATATATGTATGCACATGAATAATACAAAGTCCTAATGGGTATTAGATCCAATAACCCTAACCATTAGCCTATAAAGTATCTTTTACTCTCCCATTTCAGCCAACACTTCATTTCATAACCACTAAAACCTAATTAGAAAGCTCCAAAACCTAGTCATGGCCTCCTAAGCAAGACTCCAATCTACACCAAATCAAAGAGAGTTAATCCAAACTACTAAAAGAGGTAATAGCAATCACAAAACCCACCTCTAATTCATTCTTTAATTTCTGAAATTATTTTGTAATCCTCTTTTTATGTGCATTTAGATTGTGAAACTCTTTGATCTTCTTTTCATTGCTTGGAAAGAGGTAATATATGCTAGCTGAAATTATAATTAGTTTATTGCTGTTAGTAAATTAGGCATATCTCATTCATCTTAAATCGGAATTAAGATTTTCTTGAAGTTCTGGAAAGCTTATTCTGTAGCGTATAACTTTAATGTTTTGAGCTTTGCCTAATTTTGTGGTTTGAATGGTCGAAATCACGTTTGTTTGTCGCTGACCTGACAACAAACTACATGGTTGATAAAATAAAACCCTGAAGTTGATTTGGCCATAAGTTACTCGTTTTTCATCCGAATTAGATAATTTTGGATGTTCCGGAAAGCTTAAAACATATGCTACAATTTTTGTTCAGTGAGTTTTCTTTAATATTGCCATTTAGATGACCTGAAATGCATTCAAAGACAGAAGACCAATTCTGTCTTTAACAAGTTATCTTGAGTTTCAATCTGATATTGTTTTGCATGTATCTCTCTCGTTTTTGATCTGAATTAGAAAATTTTGGATGTTCTGGAAAGCATAGATTTAGAGCTAAAACTTTTATGTTTTGAGTTTCATGAAATTTCGAAGTTAATTTGGTCAAAACCGTGCATTCTTACCACTGTCCCGAGAGCATAACGACAGTGATATAAAATTTAGATCTGAGAATTGTTTTAGTCATAGAATTTTCATCTCTAGTCGGAATTTGACGATCTTGGTCATTCCGGAAAGCTTAGAAACTAAGCTACAACTTTCATTTTATTCATTTTGCCAGAATTTGAAGTTTACTATGCCAAAATTGTGGTTTTTCATCTCTGGCCAGTTAGTGCATAGCTATAGGCCTTAGTCTCTTTTCTCCCGTTGTTTTCAGCGTAGAACCCCGACTTAGCGACGCCATCCCGGGCTCGTCCTTTGTCGGATTTCATCGTTTTTGGTCTCGTTAAAAAGATGAGATCGAGATCTTTAACCATGAAAAGTTTGGTTTAGATCTGGGTGCATTAGGTACTTCGTTTCTATTGCCGAAGTAGCACCCAGAAACTGTTTTACAATAGTGATCATTTTCAGTTATCGTCGGACCAACTTCGAAACATTGTCGTTTCTTCGTTTCAAGTCGAAACCGAACGATTCTTGTTGCATATCAAATTAGTAGTACTTTTCTACGCTCCTGCAAATTTTCATCAAGATCTGAGTTCTTGTGACCCTTCGACCATGTCGTCGAAGTGGGACCTTTACACTGTTTTGACAGAGTAAAGTTTTATGATTTTTGTCCGACTTTGAGACGACGCCGTTTCTTCGTTTCAAGTCTGAATTTCCCGATTCTTTTTGCATCTTAAAGTAGGGATGTTGGACTACATGCCTGCAAATTTTCATGACATTTGGACACAGTTTGCTAGTCCAAATAAATTGCCGAACTTGGGTTCGCGTCAGTTTTTTTTGAATGTTTACAAACACTTAGAATATTTTTCAGTGATTTTCTGGTTTTATTGATTTCTTTGAGATTTGTCTCTAGATTTCGTACACCGGTTTTTTGAATCAATTTCAAAAGATTTTTCACTCCTAAATGGCTTTCGAAATTATTATATAATATTATTTTTAATTATTAAATTAATTACTCCATAATAGGAGAGTTTTCAAAAGCCGTTTTAAAGTGATTTCAAAATCAATTATAAATCCGTTTTGCACCATTATTTTCTATAATAAAAAACCTCACACTCACTTTTTAGCACGTCGAGCGAAGTGGAAAGGTGCTTAAACGGTTAGGAAATCTCCGGCCTATGGAACCGTGTGTATTTTCTTTCCGGTTAATCCCCGACCTATTCGATTGATCGTTTTGACCTTTGGGTCTAGTTTACCGATGATACGAGATGGACTTTTTATTGTTTGGAGTGTGAGCTTGCTATTGGTTAAGAAACCGTTTAGTGCGAACGTGGGGTATGGGACTCATTGTTAACACTTTACGGGTTCCTCTCCAAGAAGTTAGTGGCACATTAGCCTCTGGGCGGCCAGTACTGGACCTCTGGGTCACCACGCCTCTGGGCAACCGTCTCTGGACACCTGCTCTATGGAGCAGTTTATTTTTTGGCATGCGCCTCTGGGCCTTTATCCTTCTGGGAAGGATCTTGCCGTCTCGCGCGTTCCGCATCTGTGCGAGTGATCGATCACAACTCTACAGTACTCGGCAACAACGACTCTGGTCGGTGCACGTGCAATATTGGTATTATTTGATGATTTTTATATCCATTCGAGTACCGCCATTCGGTGTTGGTTCTATGGAACCATACGATGTAAGTGCGATTACCTTGTGGATTCACAGTGTCTTTGGACACTGCTTTTCAGTGTTTGATTTCATTGATTTTTCAGTATATCCCCATTGCTCTTTGGAGCATCGATCTTTGCTTGGGCATTGATTACAGACTCTGGTCACTCTTGGGATTATTGCCTATGGGCATCTTTTTATAGCTTTGGCTACGCCGATGATATGAGGCGATTTTATTTATTCTACACTTTGGTGTTGATTTCTCTTTGGAGATTTTTATTGTTTATTGATGATTAGGGATCGTCATTATATTCATGTGGTTCATAATATACTTCTCTTTGGATAAGTACTGTTTTACTTATGTACCGTATTATTATATATCTCAGTTATTACTGATTGTTTAGCTAGCCTGACCCGTGTGTTTTCGCTCAGGTCAGATGTTTCAGGTTAGGTCTCTGGACTTAGCTTCTGTGCTTCCGCTTGGACATTATCTGCTATGCTGATAGATAGCGCTTTTATTTGTCCACTATTCCGCTACTCTCTTATTATTCAGACTTTGATATGTACATATTTTTGACTCACATGTGTGAGCAGTGGCTTTGTACCCACTTATGATATTTGGATCTGTATTGATGATGTATTGTTCTAGGATTTTATATATGTTATGTGATTCTGTTCTGTGATGTTTTTATCATTTATTATTATGCTTTGTCCTGATAGATCTTTAGCCATTTGTAATTTCGTTATAAGTATTTACCGAATATGTCGAACCACCTGATTGAGAAAAATTTAAATAGATTCCACCTTTCGACGTATTCGGTAGATAGTTATAGCTTGATTATAGATGGTCGCTTCCACTATACTCTATTCTCCGCTTTAACAGACAGTATTACTCCCGTAATACTCTTTGTTACAGTGGGTCTCAGAGTGGGGCGTTACACCCTGGCATTGCCTCGCGTGCCTTGTCACATGACTTATCGCACCTTCTACGAGTTTGGTTTGTACCGTACCTATGGAGTGCCCTCTGAGTAAACCACCGGTTTGGTGGAGCTTATGGTACTGTATAGACTACGGGAATATATAAAATGTGTTAAAGGAGATGTGGGTAACGCCTTAATGCTATTTTAATACTTTACTTTACTGGTAGACATATTATAATAGCGTATATTACTACATAGTAGATAGTTCCATGGATCCTTAGAGGATGTAAATCCCAAACATCCTTTAAGTTATTTATATTTCAATTGACATTCGTTTGAGTTGAATTTACTGATATAAGGATGTTAATCATGACTCGAGTGTTTTGTGTTTTGCTTTATGCTCGGGTCAGACTGAGTGTCACAACATTTGAGACTCACCTTTGGAGCTTGGAGCTTTTCTTGAAGATCTCTCTTTCTATCTAGCTTTCAGTTATTTCAGTTCATTTCCAGTTTATGTTCAGACTTGTCAATTGCTTTTGTATTTGAGATTCATTTGTATTTGAGATTCTGTTGTATTTTGTTTCAGACTTTGATGTTTTATAGTAGCTTGAACTACTATTTATCTTTTCTACTACTTATTGTTATATTACTCCGTGTCTATGATTCTGTGATTGATTTATTTACTGTATTTGCTGAGTTTTGCCAAATATAAATTAACAATCTGTTGTTTTGAACAATTCAAGTCTGACATGAGTGGATGATTGTCGATTTGAATGGTTCGAAATACCAGGTCGTTACAAATTACATAAGAATTATTGATTTAATATAAATGAATTTTAAATCAATTATTATGAGTAAGTGTTAATTTAATAAAGAATAACATGATTAAGTTTAGTAAAGGATTAAACATATGTTTATTTGTTTAAAATGTATTTTAGCTTACAGATTGATTTGCAGAGACAAGAAACTATTATTTGGTAAGAAATGTATAATTACTGTTTGTATCCAATAGTGTATAAATATGTTTAAATTACTATTAGATAAATATAATTGTTTTATTTCTCATTACATTCATTTAGTCCATTTTGAAATTCACCTTTGTAATCAACTGAAATTAATGTAATCAAATCATTTAAATTAATAGGAGAGAGAACACTAAATTGTAAATTAATAGGTGTAATTAAACGTAGCTTATGTTTTGTGAAAATATAAGAAAAGTTTGATTTAATGAAAAGAACATTTATATCAAGTAAAATGAATGTTTCGTTTGTGAATGTGGGTTTAATTTCATTAAAATAAAGAATATAATGATTGATTTAAAGGAAGAAATATATGTTTATTTGAACTGTGTTTTAGCATACAGATTGATTACAAGAATAGGAAAATAATTTATTTAAGTAAGTTATTTATTACTCTGGTGTATAAACAACAAACCTATAAACATATTTAAATCACTAAAGGAAAGAATTGTTCTATTTTTCGTTCATTTTAGTTTGTCTGTTTCGAAATTTAACTTTGTAATTAATTGCAACTAATGTAATTGAAGTATTTCAATTAAAAGGAAAGAAAACGTTGATTTTAATTAATAGATTTAACAAAAGAAACGCACGTTGTAACGACCAACCTTTTTGGACGGTTTAAATCAACAATAAACCACACATGTCAAACTCAAACCATTCAAAAGGGAGGATTGTTATGGGGTAAATAAGAAAAAGTAGAGAAAGGAAGAAAACAAACACAGAATCTCACATCAGAATGACAAAATATAATAATCAAATAAACAGTTCATGAAGCTGTTTTACAAATAACATTTGATTACACTTTTAAAATACAGATCAGAGTTACATACAACAAGAATAAATAAATAAATGCGGCAGAACAATATGATGCAGTGGAAATAATATAACAAATAGTAACAGTATTAAATCTTCGACTTTGTCCTCCAGAGAAATAGTCTTCGATATACTAAAAAGCTCAGACTGACCCGAGCGTAATGAAAAGACAAAACACTCGAGTCAAAACTAAAAGATCTTATGTAAGTTAAATCAACAGTAAATAAATACGAGTGTAACGGCGTCGAAGATGTTTATGGGGTTTGACATCTCCTATCTAGTGTCTAAAGTGAGTTCAATAACTTAAGAGATGTTCAGGATCTCCATCTCCTAAGGATCCGTTAAACTATCAACATACATAGTACAATACGCTATTATAATAGTGTCTACAGTAAAGTAAAGTATTAAAATAGCGTTTAGGCGTTACCCATATCCCCCTTAACACATTTTTATATATTATCGTAGTCTATACAGTACCGTAAGCTCCACCAAACCGGTGGTTTACTCAGAGGGCACTCCATAGGTACGGTACAAACCAAGCTCGTAGAGGGCGTGATAAGGCATGTGACAAGGCACGCGAGGCAATGCCAGGGTTGGATTCTACCGTTTGCACTCCTGGACTGGTGGTAACAGCTAGCAGCTACTACCGCCCACCTCGGAACACACTCCCATAATCAAAATCGAGGGGTGGCCACCAAATCAATCACAAAGTCATAATATGGTATCGAAGAAATGTGCTCGATAGGAGGAGTGACCTCAGTTGGCAAGGTATAGCTTCTATTTTAGCCACTTCAAGCTGACTCACGGGAGTCAGGGCTACGTAAATACCTCATACAGAATCGTTCACCAAACCATCCTACTTCATTCTGGAATCTCCACTACGTACACAGTTGTTAAAGTGGTTTTCGGTATTGGTAGAGATTATGACAATATCTGATCCCGGTCTCTTTAACAACCAAACACATATTACACACCGGATGGTTCTTTTACATTTCCAAAATCGATTTATAATTGATATCAAAATATCATGTTCTCAAAACCATATCACTTTCGAAATCATATTCACTTTCGAAATCATATCGATAGGACAGGTTAATTAAATCATCATTTCAAAATCATCATATTTACTCAAATATGTCCTTTAAATCCCAAGATTATAACATCATTTAGCTATATTCGCTTTAAAAATCAAGGATTTAAATATAAGAACTTCCACTTTACACATTCGGAAAATAGAAAATAGTTTAGATAGTTATAAATAGTTTAGCATAGTTTAAATAGATTTAAAAATAGTTTAACTAGATTTAAAATAGATTAAATAGATTTAAAATAGATTAAATAGATTTAAAATAGATTAAATGGGTTAATTAGTTTAAAATAGGTTAAATTAGGTTAAACCGATTAAAATATATAAAAATAAATTAAAATAGTTTAAATTGATTAAAAAAAGTTAAAAATAGTTGAAAATGGATTTAAATTAGTTTAATAGTTTGAAAATCTTAAAATCAGGATTTTAAAATAATAAATATTTAAATAGTTTATATTAAAATAATTAATTTGAAATTAATATCAAAATTAAGCCATTTCTTCCATTTTAACACATCTGGACCATGTCCAGCTTACAAATCAACTAACTAAAAATTTTCTTTCAATTCAGATTCTCACTTAAACCATTTAGTCAATATATATTTCAAATCCATGTTTGAATTATCAATTTGAACCACTTCAGATTAAATAGACTTCAAAGTTATATTCAAATATTTTCAATAACTAAATTTTGATAAATTTCCTTTATGCTTCAAAATTCAACTTTGAAATTTCCAATTTAATTCTTTAAACAATTCATTAAATCAATTAAAATTTCAAAATTTAAAGCTTGGATTTTGAAAAAAAATTCAAATTATACAAATCAAATTTTTATTTCAAAATATCATTTAACCGAATTCAAATTTTAAGGATTTAAAAATCATTTAATTTAATCAATCCGGTGTCCGTATATAATTTTCTAACCCATGGTCAAGTGATACGGATATTTATCATTTCAATCCGCAAATATTTCAAATTTATGGGTATATATCATTTCAACCCGCAATCCCGAAATAAAAAAATTCAAATCCATAAAATCGCTCGGTCTATCATTTCAACCCATAACGATTTTTCCCTAATCTATATATCGTTCGGATATGTATCTTTTCAACCCATAGGGAAATTGCAGTGTTATAACAATATAAAAATATAACATCTA
Source organism: Allium fistulosum (assembly GCA_030737815.1). Classification (NCBI taxonomy): domain Eukaryota; kingdom Viridiplantae; phylum Streptophyta; class Magnoliopsida; order Asparagales; family Amaryllidaceae; genus Allium; species Allium fistulosum. The sequence goes on from CM060906.1 coordinate 734,549,800, forward strand.
GTCATCCAATATCAACAATCAAACATCCATCACAATCATCATCCAAATCAACCAATAAATAATAACAATTTACTGATTATCAATAACAGGTATTAACTGGAAATTTTAAAATTCAATATTAAATTAAATGGCGATTAAATTCAATAAAAGTCAGATTTAATTGGAATGACGATTTAAATATATCAAATAGCAGTCAATCAACTTCTAGTCACATCATAAATTTAATTTAACCAACATAAGACAATTTAGTAGTCGTGAGTGGGTCAAAACACTCACCTTTTGATTCCAAATCGATTTAAAATCCAAATTAAGGCCCAAAATTGAACAGTCTTAGAATTCGTCTAAACTAATTCCAAAATGTCTGGAATTTCGATACGATCCCAACGGATCAAACCGCTCGTGAATCCAACCTCGTATGCAAAAGTTATATACGTTAGAACATTCGAAGTTAAAATTTAAATTAAATAAAATAATATCGTAACAACCACGTTATCTCTCTACCACATCATCCTCTTCAATGTGCAAACGAACTCTCTAGGACGAACATCTAACACGCACGCACGCCGAGCCCCTACTTTGACCATCGATACAAGGCGCCTCCGGCCACCATCTAGTCGTCGATCACCACCACCAACCTCCCTCGACATGGCGCATCCAATGAACCCCCTGCGCGCCGCCCTCGTGGCCCCCAGAGGCCGCCACCGCCACCCTAAATCTTGGGTTTTGAAACCCTAATCGCCTAATTCTGGCCACTACAAACACTTTCAGGTCACGTGACCATCTCTAAACAACTCCAGGCATCGAGCATGAAAAAACCCACAAATCAATTTCGTGGATTGATGCCGAAATCAAAATGCCTAAATTTGACTTTGACCATGATTTCTGATCGATCCGGTCAATGTTTCGAAAAACGAATGCTTGCCGTAGATTCCATTTGTTGAGATCTTTCCAACGATATATAATTTGCTATGCTTTGAGGAGTTTGAATTTTTGAAATTGATTTTGATTTGAATTTGGATTTGGGACTTAGGTTTTTAGCCATTGAGAAGAGAGAGACAACAGATATTTCAGTACGTACGGTAATGAGAAATAAAAGGCTGCTAGGGTTAGAACAGAACTATTTATATGAACAAAGCCCGATAAGAAAGAATGAACATATTAAATTGGTTTGAAACGACAATAACGACACGAAAATCCCGTTCTGCTTCCGAAACGAAAGCAGGTCATCCCATATATCAAAATACGTGTTTTCGATATTTTTAAACTCAATGTAATTGGTTTCAAGTCCTAATTCCACTGCATGAAGAAGATAGCTTTTAAAATCAGCTTATTTCAAATCGAATTCAATTAAATTGATTTCTACGCGTTTCGTGCCCGCACGATCAAACGACAAGTCCAATCGCTACGAAACTTGAAATCCTACAATAATTCACCGTTACGGATCCGATGAAACTAGTATCTTCGAAATCCGAGACAGTGGCCAAAATGGCTATTTTCACATTAATTAAATAAATGATTATTAAATTAATTAAATCACCCTTTTCAATTCAAATTTTATAATTAACAAATTTTATCATTTTTGATTACTTGGTGATTTCTAATCTTTTAAAGTAAATTTCCAAGTCAAATTCAATATTGAATGTTGCACCAATTATGGCATTCAATTTCAACTACAATAAAAGTCCAATTAATTATATTTTAATCTCAAATAAATTCCTTTTATTTTGATTTATATCTTATTATTCACTCTACTATCTTCCTACGGATATAATTAACATTGGTTTATATCGTATTACACTAATATTCTACAATTATCATCTTAATTCATATTAACGCAATATTTAATTACATTTATTGCAATTTATTGCAATTGATTACAATTAAGTTTCAACGGATTAAATAATGCAATGATAATTAAACCATTGTTACAACTTACAATTTCAAGCACAATTCTATGTTTATTGTTAACAAACAAAACTAATAAATTCACATACCGATCAATTATTCTATGTTAACCAATTTTAATTAATTACATACAATTTTTACATTAAATACAATATTTGGTTTAATTCCTTATTTACAATTGATAACCAATTTTAACTCTACAATCATTTCAATTGTGACGAACGGGATTTTGGACCCTAAAAAATCGACACTAATATGTCCACTGTATTACATGCCGAGAAATCGAATGTCGGAAAACCCGATAGTTAGGGGAAAGAAAAAGAAGAGGTAGAAGAAAAGAGAAACAACAATACAGAATCTCACAATCGCAGTGGAACAATATATAATAGATAACAACATGTCTTTATACAAAAAGAACTATAACTGTTATTTATACATTACATCGTCAGAGTACAACAAATCAATAACTCAATACTGGACAGTTATAATAACTTGTCCTCACTAGTGCTGACTACACAGCCTAACACACACATCGGAATATAATCAAGTACGTAGAATACATCTCTGTCATCCAACTCGTCTCCTGAGCTCCATGGCATCCTAACCTGAATCTGTAATACTTGGTCTGACCCGAGCATTATAATAAACTAACACCCGAATCAGTTTGGAAAACCATATTGAGAAAAACACACTCAATTTGAATAATTACTATTTTCAAAATCCTTTGAAAAACAAAGCTATCTCGTAAGACCACGTCACACATAAACACAATGGGTTTTTCCCTTACGATAACCAAACATTTTATATCAAAATCATCTAATATTATTACAGTATCTATAGAAAATAAATAGAAAATAGTTGAAATGCTTGCATCTCAAGTTTCAGCATAGTTGGGCACAATCAAAACCGTACAGGCTCATATTGGAGAATGGATTCCATACATTGACTAGGCACTGGGGTACCACCTATCATAGTACACGTCTAGAAAAATGTACCGAGGACCTCGCCGGGATTCCCTACAACACAAGACCGACCCTACCCCTAACCTGGATAGAACCAAATATGCTATCACCCTGGGTGTTCCCACCCTTATCGAGCCCTCCCATGCACCGTATTTATAATATCTGAGGGTATCTAGAAAGGTGATAAACATACTCTAATTGGGTGCGACCCAAATGAAAAAACAACTCAATTCGAACTCCAAAAACTTCAAATCTCGAAACTTCACACCCAACGAACTTGGAAAAGTTCGTAACCTTGCTCTGATACCAAATAACAAAGCACGGAAGTAGATCTGAACCAGCGGTCAAATCTATCCAGGATCCAATCACGAAGTGCGGAAAAATGAATCGATGAAACGAGATAAATTGATGAATTGATGATACCAAGTGCCCAAATCCGTTGATCTCTCGAGATACCGGATTCTAGCTATCTTAAACATGTTGATCGCGCACGATACCGCATTAGAAGATCTATGATTCTTCGACGTTGATCTCGCGCACGAGATTCCATGAATCGGCTTCAAACTCGTTGATTCGAGCGCACTCGAATATCCGAATATGGAGAAAGGAGATCACACTCAACTTCCAATTTTAATGGAGGCACAAAGCTCTCAACAAATTTTATTCAAAATTCAACTCCTATTACAAATGACCATACACCCCTATTTATAGGTAAAGTACAACACCACACAACTCAACACAATTACAACACGACTTAACAAACAAACGACTTAACAACATGCGACATAACAACATACGACTTCACAACATTCGACTTAACAACATGCGACATAACAACATACGACTTTGGCATAGCAATCAGCGACATAAAGGAAGCGACTTAAGGAAGTAACGACATAGCAATTAGCGACCTAGCAATCAGCGACATAAGGATTCTGGAGCTAGCGACCTACTGGAAGCGACATAAGAACTTCGCGACCTACTGGAATTCGCGACATAAGGAAGGCAACTTTGGAAATTTGAAGCGACTTAAGAAGCTTCGACCTACTGGAAGCGACCTAAGGAGATGCGGCACCGCGACTGAAGGAGATGTCGTTCTCGACCTAGGTGGAAGCGACCTAGGGTTTCGCGACCTATGGTGTCATTCGCGACCTACGATTTCGCGATTTAAGGTATGCGCTGCATCATCTCCTAACCGTTAGTGGACGGATTTTCATATCATCGTCCTAGAAGAACGAAACGAGTTTATACGTACAGTATAGCACCTTCAACTGTAACTGTACCATATAATTCCTGTGTTTCTCCTAGATATTCCCAAAGTTATGTGTTTGGTCTAGATTTGATAGTCGGTTATTTAACTATCAAATAAACAATCATTCAATCAAAGATTCATTTCTCACTGAAATCCCTAAGCCTTATTTAAATTAAATTTCAATAAATTAAATCTCTTTATCAGAAAGGTATATACTTATCTTATCGGAATAAGTATGTTCACAAACCATTCCTTTCGAAAAATATTTGAGAAACCTTTTAAAATAAATATGGAAAGCACCACATGGTATCAACCATGGATTCGTAGCTCAATGATTACGTCTCTATCCGAGAGAAATCCAAACTTAACTGTAGGCAATCTCTGCCTCCCAATTTTGTCGTGAAAGTATACCATTACTTTTCGAAAACTTTATTTAATAATTATCTCAAAATAATGCTTATAAAGTTTCTATAATAATTTTCCAAGTTTAGTTTAGGCAAATACTCTTAAATAAAAGTTATTATAAAAAACTATATTAATATTGAGTAATTTATCTTTTCAAATAATAATACCGATTAATTCTGATTTATTAATAAAATTTTAATCGTTTTGCAAGACTTGTTTATAAAATTTATAATTCATTTTGACAATTTAAAAATATTTAAATAACTAATTCTCTGGAATATTTTTATGCCAAAACCTTTTTAAATTACCTAGTTTAATAATTAAAAATCCTCTTTTTAAAACAAACTCAACTTCTTGATAAAAAAATATTTTTCAATTCCAATATAACCAATCTATTATTTATAAATCTCTCACGATTTATCACCAATCGATTTACGTCCCGAATTTCATAAATCCCTGTTTCACATTTCCAAAAGAAAAATCTATCCTTTCCTTTTAAACTGATTTACCCTCTCATCATAAATTCTTACCATGAATTTATATCTTCAATTTATCAAATGATAATCATTTAACTTTATTTATAAACATTGTTTATAAATCCCATAGTCTCATTTCTAGTTTACAACGGTTTCACATCACTTAAATCCATTATAAATCGATTTCTAAATTAAATTCCATTTATAAATCAATTTCTTATATAACCCAAACTATATTCCAAAACCAACCAAATCTCGATTTTACTTCTATTTCGTAAGTTAGAATCTTATTTAAGATTCAGTATAACCAATTTTATCTCTACTCCCAAATTCACTTTTATTTTCTCAATCTATTAAAAATCTCAATTTTTAAAACCTTTTATATTTGATCAAGTATCACTTAAGAATTATTATTTAAAATCCTTTATATGCAATATTCCAAAATCTCTATTTACAAACCATTTATTTTATCCAAATTAATTTTGTTTCAACCAATATGAAATTTTATATAAATACTTCACTTCCAAAATCTCTTTTTAATTTCCTTTCAAATTCAAAACATATATTCATGGTATTTTAAAATACCAAAATCTAGGTCGGTGCTACTATATCATCCAATAAACTCAAATCACACAATAATCTATCACAGATTATCCAAACATATCATATATCGCTATATATAAAATTAAATTCAACATTTTTCAGGAATCGAGTTGGATCCCTCCAACCTGTTTTTCCTGCAAGCACAGATGTTAATACAACATAAAAATAACAACCCCACTTCGAGGCGGGATATCGTGGTAATATAGGGTCATCCGCTATTATGCGGGGTGCATAGGGTCTCATCCACTAAAATATGCAAGAATATATCCAACTACCAATGTATATATATACTACTATATATCTAATAATATCCAAACTGATAATAATTATTAAATTCAACCAGTCATCCAAAATTAAATTTAATCATTTAAAATTAATTGCAGTAATCCAAATGAGTGAGATTTACTCACAGAAATTTCATGTTGCTGCTTTCGCGTTCCGGTTCTGATTTAAATTCGAATGTGTTTGAATTTAGCTAGAATTTCCAAAAGCTCTAAATTCAACCAATTCGATTCTGGAATGTAGGTATCGTGTAACGACCCGTATTTTTACGGATCGACAAGTTCGTCAAAATCTGGAATTTTAGCATTTTCAAGTCATTTCAGATTTTTAGGCAGATTTGTCTAAGTCCTAGGTCGTGAACGACCTAAGAGCTAAGTCGTGACCGAGTTAAGGAATTCGGCGAGTTAGGAGTTGAGTCGTAGTAGCTTAAGTCGTAGGGTGTTGGAGCGACCTAAGGTAGTGGATGACTTAAGGGGTAGGTCGGCGACGACTTAAGGAAGCTGGGGTAATAGTGAATGACCTAAGTGATAAGTCGTGACCGACTTATAGGATTGGCGACCTAAGATAGGTTGTGGGCTTCTGGGTGAGTTAGCGACCTAAGGGGGATAGGTCGGCAACGACTTAAGGAGTTATGAAATAGGTAGTTTAGCGACCTAGGGCATAGTTAGGTCGGTAGACGACCTAAGGAGATAAGTCGTAGCTGAGTTAAGTTAGCAGGTCGAAGTTAACTCGGCAAGTGTTAAGTCGGAGGCCCTGTTTAGTGTTGAGTTAGGTCGTAGGCGACCTAAGATAGTTAGGTCGCGAGTTTGCTAAGTCGTAGGTCGCTGATGCGCTATGTTGATTAGGTCGCGTAAGCGCTTAAGTGTTAGGTCGCACCTGTGGTTAGGTCGCTAAGTCATAAGTCGTAGCCTCTTTAGGTCGTAAGTTGTAGGGCTTTGGTAGGTCGCTTGGGTGCGCAGTTGTGCTAAGTCGCATTCTCTTAAGTCTTAGGTCGTAGAGGCGCAAGCGATAGGTCGCTGAGGAGTTTGTCGTGGCATTGTTAGGTCGCTGGGTTTTGTTAAGTCGTAGGGGCTTAGGTCGTAAGTCGGAAGCGACTTATGAAGATAGCCAAATTTCGACTTAAGGAATTTCTGCTATAAATAGGATGGGTTTTTCTCACTTTTTGGGATCCGGATTTTGAAGCGACGAAGTGCTGCCATTTTGAGAGCTCGACTTCTACACTTCTTCACTTCTTTTCTCCACTCTAATCTAGTGCTTCCATCCATCCAAATCGAAGATCAAGATTGAAGATTCAAGAGCTTAGATTGAAGATCTTCATCTTTTCGAGGGAGATTTCTTCGTTTGAAGCGGATTCGTGATAGATCAAGCTTGATCCTTCGCTGTCCCGATCTGAAGCGTGTAGATTTGTGGTTTTTTAGGTGATTTGGTGAGTGGTGATTATCTCTCACACGGATCCAAAGGAGTATATCGGATTGTTGGCTCGATTTGGTGTTAAAATAGTGATTTTCATGCATTTTCTTCATCCTAAGTGTAGACCCATGTAGATCCATTGTTCATGATGATGTTACATCCATTTTATCATATGTTAACCTATGCAAGTTCATTCATCAAGTTTGTAGGGATATAATTCATGTTTTCATGCTTATTGGACTTTCAACTCTTTAATTACGAAAATGCCATTATTGTGATAATTGTCTATTTAGATCTTATTTGAATGCTTGGATTAATGTTTGATTTGATTGATTGCTATGAATTAGATGATTGATGGTTTGATTTAGACCAAAGGTGATTCAAAAGCTAAGGGAAAGACTCTTGAATTGGGAAAGCTGCTCGTGGCATATGTAGCGGGATGATGAAGCTCTTATGCATAGATTTGATGATGTGATGTTAAGATGAGGCTTTGTGAGGATGTGATGAAGCAAGGAAATCATGTGATGAAGACTTGGTCTAATCCAGAAGGGATCATTCCAAGCATGTTGATAACTCGGTGATATGATTCGAGTTGAGGATAATGAACGGATATAAGAATAGTCGTCGAGGAGGATGACTAGGAGGCTTGGATAGCATCGTTGTTGAAGGTTCTAGCATGCTCTAAGCAAGAGTACGTTTGGGCAGATTCGATAGTCCCAACAGCCAACTGTTGATGGTCGAGTACTCTGGGCAGATTCGATAGTCCTAGGCACGGGTTGCGACGACGTGCGGGAGTTATGTCTAGAACCGGGGTTTCCATTAGCCCTTGACGGACGGCTGAAAGAATGTGCCGGTCATTCAATTAACGGTGATATCGAAGCAATGATAACAGTGATAGCCAGAGTCATGGATGTTTGGTTGTATCGTCATTCGGACCCAAGAGCGGTATTTTCTGGGTGCTTATCTAATTTAGGCCTTGGTACTTGGAAAACATCGCCCTTGACTCGAATGATTATTACTTTACTTTAAATTGTATGCTCTGCTATGTTGCTTCTGCTTAGTGTGTGTCTAGGGCTATCACTGTAGAAAGAGGTGGAGTGGGAGGGTTGTATTCCTATTCCTTTTCCTTTATGCTCTTTTGGTATGTTGTCAGTTAATTTACTGCTCACTAAGACTGTTGTCTGACTCAAGGCTTTATGTTTTATTCTTATTGCCTTGGGCTGTTCGTCCATTTTGGGACGGGCAGACTAGGTAGCAGGTGACAGGTGCTGTTCTCTTCTCACGATGCTGATATTGAAGACGAGCTAGAGGGTTGCATATTATCTTCTTATATGTACTGGATATTCCGCTGTTTTGTATTCTCTGAGAGATATGTAGTGAGGCTTGATGTATTGACTATTTGGATGTTTGTATTCAACTATTATGGAGTTTTATACGATGGCATTTTGTTCTGTAAAGCTTCACTATACATATGTTCTATTGTATTTTGTCCATGCGCTGTGAGTAATACGATAGATTCTGTTGTTTTTAACTTACCTTGACAATCGTCCATGGTCGCCTGGCACACTTTACAGTGCACTTTCTCTAGATTCGGTGCAGGGGTCATGAGCGGTCGTCACATATCGTTGATACGAGTTCACTGCGACTGACCGCATCTCAACCGGACCCTGCCCACAAGCTATAGACCCGGCCCAACACCATTCTTCTTCTTTCCCCCTTTTCTTTTCTTGCCTCTACATGAGATAACCCATTGCCTTGACCTGAACGTGCACATGCACGCACCTCCCATGCCACCAACGACCGGTATGACTTCGCCAACACGTTCGCCTCCTCCTCCTCATCTCAACTGAACCAAGAACTTTGAGCTCGCACCCATCGTGGAAATCGCGACATGCCCAAATCTCCCCAGTCCATACATATGTCGGACCCCACCACACACCAGTGCGACCCCACATCCTTCGGCCATCGGTGATATTCGACGAGGAGAACACAAATACGACACCTATATAACCAATCGATGCTTCAATCTCAACAAAATGCAAACCCTAATTCAAGCTGCAGTTCGACCATCTTTTCAAGCCCATGAAATCATCGCCGCACCATACAATTTGTATATCAGATCGAAGCCCTCTGAATTTTTAAAACTAGTTTCACAATTTTTCGTTGAGTAAAATAAGAGAAAATGATTTTTGAAGTTGCCACTTTTGTGACGCCCCACCTCAATACCCACGCTAGCCAAGGACACTACGATGTAGTGCTGTTAACTAGCGCGGAGGATAAGGCTGTTGAGGAGCGACCATCCATGTAATTGATTATCACATGGTGGCTATAAAATAATCTTCGGAAACAAAAATAGAAATAAACATAACACATAGCAGTCACAGACATCCATATCACAAAGGCGGAAGAAGATATGAATATATAACTAACACATGAAAGTGTACATCAGAGTAGTGGTCAAAAAGTTCCACAATAATACAAAAGAATAGCAACACGTGCTATACCAAAAGAATACAACTATGAGTCCATATCTCAAGTGTATACAACAAAAAACTGCTAAACTAAATAGTCAGCCAAAAGTCAGAGTAGCAAATCCCGGAAGGAAGTCAAGCAGAAGCACCTGTAACATCTCGGTCTGACCCGAGTATTATTTAAGAAAATAATAAACGGATCAGTCTAACTATAAATATCAGATGACATGATATATAATAAAGGACATGGCATAAACATAGAATATCCATACTGACATACCACTATAAGTATGAAAATGATGATCAACAGGAGATCAACCGATGAGAAATGATCAATATCACGAGAATCTTCTCAAAGATCCAAAGAGGGCATCATACCCTAAACTTGTACTCATAACAAGTCAATGACATAAAAATCCAGAAATCAAACAAGAAATCCAGAAATCATAAAAAAAAGAGAAAGAGGCCTATCACATGATGGTCCGAAGACCATTGGGAGCTACCCCATATGTGTGAGTCGGAATCACACTGATTGAGGCCTAGGCTAACCAAAAAGCAAAAAGGTATGTGTGAATGGAATCACACAAGTGGTGTCTAGCCTAACCTCGCAAACAAAAAGATATGTGTGAGTCGGAATCACACTACTGCGGCCTAGACTAACCTTGCGGACAAAGAGATGTGTGTGAGTCGGAATCACACTACTGCGGTCTAGTCTTACCTTGCAAACAAAGAGACATCGCTCAATCGCTAGTCTAAATCACAAGAATGATCGTCATGATCATAAGGAAGTGTCAATCACACCAAGCTAGTAAATATATGAGTTTAGCTTCATGTCCCATAACCACTTGCTTAACTTAAATATTTACGAACAAGCTGTAGATCTTCACTAGGAAATTGTCACGAAAAGGGTTCAATCGAACAAGTCCAAGAGCTAACTGACGAAGTGAACGCAAGCGTTTCATACCACCTGTTTTACTAAGTCGTTTAAGTCGATTTCTCGTTCGAGTGAAGTAAAGGCTTGTATATACTAGTAGATTGAAAATCGGTTTGAGAAAACGAACTTTTGATATTTAAAATAGTGTTGAAATCGCTTTGATGAAAGAGTTTTGATATTTACTATTAGTATTGAAACCTTCATATATCTTTAAAGTGACAAGTCATAAAACGATTGTAGAACAAATCAATTCACGTTCGAAGACGTGAGTAAAGTCCAAAGAAGTCAATCCCAAAACCATCAAAGTAGAAATTCTGATAAATGTTTTTCAGAAGAGATTGCCTACGCAGAGTAATACGGGGTTCGACCTACGACTTACGAGCTACGACCTAAGGTGACGAGGGCGTTAGGTCGGAGACGACCTAACACTTGACTCGCGAACGACTTATGGAAAAGAAGCTTAGGTCGGAGACGACCTACGAGATAAGCCAGTGCGAGCTACCTAAAGTTTGCCTGGGGGATTATAGGTCGGCAACGACCTAACGTTTTGCCTGGAAATTATAGGTCGGCAACGACCTAACGTTTTGCCTGGAAATTATAGGTCGGCAACGACCTAACGTTTTGCCTGGAAATTATAGGTCGGCAACGACCTAACGTTTTGCCTGGGGATTTTAGGTCGGCAACGACCTAAGACTTAACAAAATTCGAGCGACTTAGGGGTTTGCCTTGGAATTTTAGGTCGGCAACGACCTAAGAAAGTGGAGACTTTTCAACACGCGAGCTAGCAGCCTGGACGACCTAAGGAGTTAACTCGCGAACGACCTAAAGCCTTTAACTCGTGAACGACCTAGGCCTTTAACTCGCAGGCGACCTAAGCCTTTAACTCGCAGGCGACCTAAGCCTTTAACTCGCAGGTGACCTAAGACTTTAACTCGCAGGCGACCTAAGACTTTAACTCGCAGGCGACCTAAGACTTTAACTCGCAGATGACCTAAGACTTTAACTCGCAGGCGACCTACGACCTATGGATGGGCGACCTAACTCCGAACGAGCTAAAAATGGCCAGAACGACCTAGTAGCAGTTTTTTCACCAAAATCACTAAAATTTGGAATTTTTCGCCAATCCAATCCAAACCAAATGCAACAAACATGCTAAAGTGATGAGGAATCATTCCCAACAGTCCAATGACGATTATAGGCAAGATGTGACTCGGCGACGACCTACGACTTATAGAGTCCTGCGACCTAAGTGGGATGTGACTTAGTGGGGCATAGGTCGGAGACGACCTACGACTTAAGGTCAAGCGACCTAAGGTAAATGGTCCAACGACCTAACTCGAACGACCTAGAGGGTCGAACGACTTAACTGGAGGATAAGTCGGAGACGACATACGAGATATACTGGCCGACCTAACTCGAGCGACTTAAAGACTTAGCAGGGTCGAGCGACTTACGAGCTACGACCTAAGGTGACGAGGGCGTTAGGTCGGAGACGACCTAACATTTGACTCGCGAACGACTTATGGAAAAGAAGCTTAGGTCGGAGACGACCTACGAGATAAGCCAGTGCGAGCGACCTAAAGTTTGCCTGGGGGATTATAGGTCGGCAACGACCTAACGTTTTGCTTGGAGATTATAGGTCGGCAACGACCTAACGTTTTGCTTGGAGATTATAGGTCGGCAACGACCTAACGTTTTTCCTGGGGATTTTAGGTCGGCAACGACCTAAGACTTAACAAAATTCGAGCGACTTAGTGGTTTGCCTTGGAATTTTAGGTCGGCAACGACCTAAGACTTAAAGCTGTTTCGACCTACGACTTAAGGACGAATACGACCTACGACTTAAGGACGCGCGACCTAACTCCGAACGAGCTAAAAATGGCCAGAACGACCTAGTAGCAGTTTTTCACCAAAATCACTAAATTTTGGAGTTTTTCGCCAATCCAATCCAAACCAAATGCAAATGTTGATGCTAGAGTGATAGGGAATCATTCCCAACAGTCCAAGATAGATATAGGCAAGATGTGAGATCAAAAATCTCACCTTTTCACGGAATTTGATGAAGATGGAGATTTGAGAGCAAAGCAAGAACACCAACAAGCTTGAATCAATGGTCTTCACGTGAATTTGATGTTGAATCTCGGATTTGCAATAGAATTTGTGTTTGGAGTTTTAATTTCCACTTCCCACCACCATTTTTGACAAAGCTTGAAGTGTTTTGATAGAGTGAGGAAGATGGTTGGGCTGAACTAAAGGGGTGCAGTCCAAACCAAAGTCAAAGGCGGGAAAAAGTGTTGAAAATTTCACTATCTCCAAACATATCGAAGTTTACACTCAAAAAGATCGCAAACGTCATTTTGAACTCAATGGGGGTGGTCTCGAGTCCTAATTTGACCGTATGCAAAAAGTAGCTTTTCGGACTAACATCCGACTAACGATAAAATATTTAAATAAAATATTTAAATATAGAATCGATAGATATGCGGGTTGTTACAACTTTTTTTCTTTGCATTTCACTGTGAATGCTAGGTTGTTATGAAGGGGGGGAAACATGTTTGAAAAGGAAGGGGTACAGTGACTGAGTGAAAGAAAGAAAAGAAGCCGGCGTAAAGGTTTGACTTGAACAATATATTAATTTAATATTCAAAATATCTCGATTTCGTAATTTAAAATCTCGAACCCCTATCAAGGTGTGCCACCAGGCGTTCATAATGTTATACCCCTATCCCGAACGCAATGGAACAAGTTTCAAGTCCTAATTCGATCGTATGGAGAAGATAGCTTTTTTGAACCCAATTATTATATTAAATTTTCGATATTAAATACAACACGTTTATATCCCGTACGACCAAACGATAACTCCAATCGCTTCGAAATTTGATATCCGATAATAATATACTATTACAGATCTGATGGAACTGGTTTCGTCAAATTCTGATACTGTGCCCCGGAAGGCTACTTTTACTCGTTAATTCAAACGAGATATTTTTTTAAAATCGAGCAAATCGCTTTTATATCCAATTTAAAAAATTTATTTTCTTCGTTCTTATAAATAAAAATTAAATAAGCTTCAAAATTATTTTTATCAAGCTTAAAACCCAAGATTCAATTATTTAAGTCAATTCCAATTATTAAATTATCCAATAAATCATTATATTTGAAATTCAAGTTAAAATTAACTTTTAATATTTATAATCAATTAAATATTCCAATTTCAAATAACCAAAATTCTGGGTCGTTGCATTCCTCCCTCTTAAAAGAATTTCGTCCCCGAAATTGCCAAGATAAGAAGAATGGTCCAGAACCTATTAACTTCCTCAAACCCAATCAGTTTAAACAACTTCCCGAAATTAATTTATTGAAAACATATTATCATTTTTTCTAATTTCCAAATTCATCCATAGATTCCAAATAATATTATTTACTGAACCATTTCAAGTTGTAATCTAACATCAAATTTTAGTTATTAATTTTTTTTTTCAAATTTTCTAACTCCTTAAAATTTCAAAAAATTTCGCCAACATCTCCTTTGCGTGGCTAGATCCGAACAACTACAAATCGCCTCTACGAGCCCAAATCATCTAAAGAAAACAAAAGCCATGTGGCTCAATCATAAAATCATCAATTTCAAACAACAATTTAAACATGTACCTTTTGTTGGGCAATCAAATTTTCTCTTGATTTTAAATGCCTGCATCTTATTTACCAATAATATCCAATCATATAATTCAAAATCATTTTATTTTTCAAAATCTTCAATATTTTCTTTACTTAAGCCTATACGATGTACATATATCTTCCGTACGCAATATCAAATCTGATCGCTCACTCGATCGCACAATTTCACTTCTGAACTAGTATGGTTCACACGACCACTCTAGTGCGGACTCAGATCTGATTTCTTGATTAGAAACCGTCATTCTCCTTGCATGGCCATATACTATGATAGAGAATCCCAGAATCAATCAAAAATCCATATCCAATATTCGCCATCGAGAATCGAGTGAAAAATCCTAACTCGGATCGATATAAATTATCTCAAAATTTTGTGCTCAAATCTGGATCAAATCGTCATGCGAATAATATAATATACGTACAACGTACCTATTTATTTCCAATTGATTCTTAGCTATATAAAATTCTTTTTATTTACATTTACTTCATTTCCATTCAATTATTCATAGTTATCATTCACATTTATACTTCACATTCACCTATTTACTTGGTATATCCCTTAAATACCAATTCCACTTAAGAATTTCACCATCAAATTTTCTTAAGTCTATTATAAACATTTTACACAAACTTCTTATGGTTATTACCACTTCACAACTCAATTCCTTACCCATTTTAATCAAATTCAATTTCAATTTTCCAATTTCACATTTGATTTTTATCAATCAACATTCCAAACCATATCCAAATAACTAATCGATTTAATTGGTTCATTTATTCATTTATCCCAAATCTCAATAGATTCCATTTCCAATAATTATTTCCTTTAGCCAACTTAGGCTAAATTTTCAAAATTCACTTTATTTAACTTAATTCAAGTTAAATTTCATCCTGTGCAGTTAAAGCGCTCGGTGGATTCAATGCGGTAGAGGTGCAAAAAGTCATAGCGGGGATGTAGGGAAGATATAGCGGGATATATCGGATTACTCTAAAATAGCATATAAATCCCATACTTGTTGTTTTTACAAATATATAGATAGTAATTATGTGAAAAATTAACATTCAATTGAATTATAATTAATACAAAAATAATTTTAAATTAAAATATGTGCAAATGTATTGTAAATGAACGTAAAACTGTTATATAACTTAATTTAATTTAGTAGAATATTAGAGTATTATCATTTCTAAACATATATAAAAAATTCAATGAAATTAATTAATTTCATAATTTTTATAGCGTATAAATATCAGTTTTCAATCCAATTTTTTATAGAAGATATAGCGGAAATAGCGTAATATAGCGGTATTAACGGGAAATAGCGGAAATAGCGGGGATTAAAGCGGAAAGGCTATATGTTGGGGATATATGGAAAAATCGTAGCGGTAGGAATCCGCTATAAGATATATCGGAGTTATAGCGGGGATATAGCGGGGCATTAACTGCACAGATTTCATCCCACGGTTAAATTTCAAATTTTTACTTTTCTTGCATCCATATTCAATACTTTAAAAGATTGCTTTATCTTGAAATTTACAAATTTTGAAAGTTATCAACTTATTTCTCATGTTTCCAAATAAAACATTTTAAATAAAAATCCCAAAGTTAAACATTTTGTTCCAAGTATTTCAAATCATTTTTGAAATCATATATACCCAAAATCCCTTGGTATATCAAATCATTCCTTTAAATTTCAAAGTCAAATTAGTTTTACCAAAACAAAAACTTCAATAGTAGCGATTCCTCTCTTGGAAACTCGAAAATGGACGCCAATGATGTTGCAATCACCACCGAAATTATTTTCCAGCAACCGAAGTGAGTTCGGTGCTTTTATTCATTTAAAATTCCTTTTAACTACTTCTAATTCAAAAATATTCTCTAAATAATATCACTATTATTTTCCAAGACTTTGAAAAACATTTCAAAACCAATGGGAATTAAATTCCCAAATTCCCAACCTTCAAACCCTTTTAGAAAATCATATTTAAATATACTTCTGGAATTTCATTTCATTTCAAATTATAAATCACATTTACATAATTCCATTTCGTTACATGAAATTATTTCTTAACTTTTGACTATAATATCAACTTTTATTCAATTACCACAATAACAAATGGTAATAGTTTAATATTATCATTTCCTAACAACCAAGCACACCATATATAACTATAATAATTTATGAAAAATTATCCCTTTCATATATAAATATAATCTGGGTAAAATTATTTCATTTACCCCATTTCAAAACAATACCATGTCGAGTTGCTCTGTTCAAGTGTTTAGAGATCCCTATCAATAACGTTAATTATTCGTATTGACCAGAATCCATAAGCCACTCAATAGATCAATGAACACAATATAAACAATTTTTTATATCACTAACAAATACGCGCTCATATCTATTAATACACTCAAACTCATTCTAACGTGCTACTGACCCTATCTCTAATGAGTTACCCCATCAAAGCTAAGGTTCTCGCTTAACCTTCAGCTCTGATACCAAATGTGACGACCAGGATTTTGGACCCTCAAAAATCAACACTAATACGTCCACTGTATTACATGCCGAGAAATCGAATGCCGGAAAACCTGATAGTTAGGGGAAACGAAAAGGAAGAGGTAGAAGAAAAGAGAAACAACAACATAGAATCTCACAATCGCAGCGGAACAATATATAATAGATAATAACATGTCTTTATACAAAAAGAACTATAATTGTTATTTATACATTACATCATCAGAGTACAACAAATCAATAACCCAATACTGGATAGTTATAATAACTTGTCCTCACTAGTGCTGACTACACAACCTAATACACACAGCGGAATATAATCAAGTACGTGGAATACGTCTCTGTCATCCAGCTCGTCTCCTGAGCTCCATAGCATCCTAACCAAAATCTATAATACTCGGTCTGACCCGAGCATTATAATAAAATAACACCCGAGTCAGTCTGAAAAACCAACATGAGAAAATTATTCCTAAACCCAATAGGAGTTTTTCTATTTTGACTTGCTCCCCGCAGCGATCGAACGAGAATGGATAAGAGGCTTGTGGGATTGACGTGATAGGGTAGGGATGGCTATATTGCTGGGAGCGAACTCCAGGCTAATATGAAGCACACGGATCCAAGTTATGCTTGGACTGAAAGAAATTCCGAAACACACTCAATTTGAATTATTACTATTTTCAAAATCCTTTGAAAAACAAAGGTATCTCGTTAGACCACGTCACACATAAACATGATGGGTTTTTCTCTTACGATAACCAAAACATTTTATATCAAAATCATATGATATTATTATAATGTCTATAGAAAATAAA
Source organism: Allium fistulosum (assembly GCA_030737815.1). Lineage (NCBI taxonomy): Eukaryota > Viridiplantae > Streptophyta > Magnoliopsida > Asparagales > Amaryllidaceae > Allium > Allium fistulosum. The sequence continues at coordinate 734,567,506 of CM060906.1, forward strand.
TTGTAACAACCCGGAAATTTTCAACCATTCGCATCCGCACATGTCGGACTTGAATTGCTCAAAATATCAGATTGTCAATTTATATTTGGCAATACTCAGCATATACAGTAAATAAATCAATCACAGAATCACAGACACAGAGTAATATAATAATGCAGCGGAATAGATAAATAGCAGTTCATGAAGCTACTATGTAAACAACAGAGTTTGAAATAAAATACACAGAATATCTCAAATACAGACTAATGACATCTCTGAACAAATCAACTGGAAAAGCTGAAAGCTGAATCGATAGTTGGATCTCCAAGCGAAGCTCCAAACTTCAAAGGTGAGTCTCAAATGTTGTATCACTCAGTTTGACCCGAGCGTAAAGCAAAACACAAAACACTCGAGTCAGGATTAACATTCTTATATCGATAAATCCAACTAGAGTGAAATATCAACTGAAAATACAAGTAACTTAAAGGATGTTTGGGATAACCATCCTCTAAGGATCCGTGGAACTATCTACAATGTAGAAATATATGCTATTAACAACCAGACGTTATTATAACACCGTGGTCATTTCAAATTAATTTATACTTCAAAACCAAAATATCATTTCCATTTCAAATATATATATTTCCAAATTATAGCACTTTCAAAACTAAATTGATAATTTCATATATATTATTTTAACTTCATTATTATTTAGTTTTGAAATATTCACTTAATAAATCCATTATCATTTAAATAACCTTAAATTTACGTTAAACTAAATATTCCCTTCGATTTTTTTTTACTTGAAATATCCATTTAATCACTTTAAATCGAAACCAAGTTATAAAATCATATCTTAAAACCCCCAAATTCAATAAGTTTCAAATCAATTTAATTAAACAAAAATTCTTAATTAAATACAATTTCGAATATATTCAAATTTATCTTCCCAACCTTAACTTATAAAATCATTATAAAGATCTATTTTTAAAATAAAATTTTAAATAAATACTTATACATATTATATATTAATTAAATCATACTTTATTAAATTAAAACTTATTATTAAATCTACTTTATATTAAAACTTATTTATATAAAAAGATATTTCAATATTAAATAAAACCATATATTCCTTTTCAAAACCATGGAGATCATTTTCAAAATATTTATATATAGACCGACGGTGTCTGTATATAATTTTCTATCCTATGGTCAAGTGATACAGATATTTATCATTTCAATCCGTAGTTTAAATATCTACGGGTATATATCATTTCAACCCGCAATCTCAAATTCAATTCAACGAAAATCGCTTGGGTTTATCATTTCAACTGTAATATCCCGGAAATTTTAACAATATCAATTTAATAATCTGTTGAATAATTAAATTGATATGGATAATCTTTGATAATAAGATTTGAATTTAATTTAATAATCTGATTAAATTAGTATTAATGGATGATTTTATCTTTTAAAACGTTAATAAGATATTTTCTATTTGAATATATACATATTTATTTGTATATATTGTAAATAGAAGCTTTGGGAAAATTGGAAATTTAGATTTAATTTAATATGACTTTTCAAAGTTATTTAAATAAATAATCTTATAGTTTTAAATTACTTTAAGTAAATATTTTAATGGTTTAAGATATATTTTTACTTAAGTTTAAATAAATAAGATTTACAAAAATGGTTTGTTTTATTTCTTTTTAAATATTTCTTGATAATATAATCTCTTGTTTAAATTATAAAATATGTTATTTTCAAATAACAAGTATAATGTATTATTTTTAATATGTATGAATTTTAATGCTAAAAGGAATTGTTATTTTTAAATGGAATAAATAGTGTATGTAAATATATATAACCTAACTTTTAAATTGAATCTTAGGATTTAATTTTATTTAAACTTGAATTTAAAGTTTTGAAATTCAAAAGAATATATATATATATTTAAATTGTTTTGGATTTTATAATATTTGTATAAACTTTTATTTATAAATATAATTAGCTTTTGTTTTTCTTTAAAAAGATAATATATATAGATAAGTGTTTAAATAAATAAGAAAAGGGCTTTTCATTTACTTTTAAAATAAATAGAAATATGAGTAATTACTTAAATGACAAGTGTCATTATCTAAAGCTTCATTATAACATGTGTAATTTAATAAACAAATGTATAGGACAAGTGTCCTTATTTATTTTCATTTTCTTTTATTTTATAAAATCAAAAATATACATGTATATTAACATTGCATATCTTCATTTCATTCTTTCTAATCTTCTCATTTTCTTTCAAAAGCCAAGAGAAACTTAAATCTTTCTCTAAAATCTGAAATTCAATATATATCTTCAGATCAGACTTTATACAATCAGTTTGGAAATCAATAATTCTCATACCACTTCTCAACTTTTCCTCTAATCTAAAATCAAAAACCTGATTTTCAAATTCCTCAAACCAGAGATTATCAACATCAAATCTCTGTAAACAATTTTCCAATATCCAAATCAAAGAATCGGCCTGCAACCTTCATTTTCTCAAATCTGTTTGCCTGCAAATCATCTTTCAAAAGGAAACAAATCTGCATTCTCTTCATCTGGAAGCCTGCAGTTGTTCTTCAAGACTGTCTGTAATCAAGCTTCAGTAGCATGCAAAGCTTCTGGGGATTTAAAGCATTTCAGTTTCAAGTTTTAAAAGATCAAATCATTTTCCAGTAATTAAAGTTTAAGAGTTCCAAGCTATTTCAAAGCTTAAGTCTGCCTCTGTTTCATCTTTAATCAAGTGAGTAACATTTTTACTTAAATTAACTTAGGTAATTATGATGCATGTTTAACTCTGTGATAAATATTGTTTGGATGTGAATGTTTGTAGATGATTTTGTATATACATGAATGTATATAAGTGTGCATGGATGATATTGTTCTCTGTTCTGTTTATTGCCAGACTCCAGAATTCTCTCTTAAAACTCTTACTACTTGATTTAGTTTTTATTAGGATTTAACTTATAAGTAAGTATTGTTTAATTATCATATACTAAGGTTTAAAAAGCCTAGTTAAGTCAAATTCATACCTGAGTGTCTCTGTAAACAAAAACAACAGAGACATGTTTTATAAAGTGAAAATTTGAACTCTGTAATTTATAAATTCAAATGTATAAATTGAAAACATAGATGATAATATGATTTTTAGCATGAATATCATAGTTTTTAGTTTAGTATTAAAAGAGCAGTTCTGGTTTAAGTCAAAAATGAAATTTTGGTGATTTTGATTATCTCAATGGAACTGGGATGTTGAATTTTTCAATGATGGTAGTGGGATGATCATGGATGATAGGAAAATTGTCAGGAGAATTTTTAAGGAAGTAAGGCAGAAATGATTTAGGTTTGAAATTTTTAAACCTACTTTTAAGTTAGGCTACGAATTCGTTTCGTTTGTTTTCATGGATGGATCGAGTGTTCTAAGACTTTGGGAGATGGAAGTTTAGGTATAGACGAAGGCATGGCCAGAGAATTAGCTTCTCTGATGGTCGGAATCGCGAGCAAGAAGGATTGTTGATAGGCTTTGGCGAATTCGAACTGATGGTTCCAGGTTTGGTTTTAGGCTCGATTTCGTTTTCGTTCCAGTTTTGATGATCGAGAGGGTGGATTCTGGTCTAGGAAGGATTGTCGACTTGTGGAGATACTCGAGGTTGGTCGGAGTTGGCGCCGGTGACCGTGCACGTGCACGAGATCGAGGATGTATCTGGGTGAAGTCTGTTTTACTGGAGAAGGCAATGCAAGTCTCGGGTTTTGTTCGTGGGAGTCTCAGGGTTTTTGATGTGTGACTCGAAGTAGTTGGAGCTGGAAGGTTGGACTCAAGTGGCAGGAAGGACTCGAGATTTTTGAGGGTTTTTGCGGGGAAGACTCGGGTAATTTTGGGTTACGACTCGAAGTGATTTAGAAGTGGGCTCGAGAGTTTTAGTGTTGTCAGGTTTTATACCTGTCTGTTTGAAATTTAAATCTAAATTAAATTTTGAAGTAATAGTAAATCAGTAAATCAAAGTTTGATTTATGAAGACAAGTTTAGTTTTAAACTTTAATATTGAAATAAATAAGTTTATAAATATATATATGTTTTAAATAGGTTTTAAATGGTAGTTAGATTTAATTAAATGTTTAAAAATAAAAAGGAAATTGGTTTAAACTCTTCTTAAATTTCTTTTATAAGAGATAAGAATTTTTAGTAAGTAAAAGTTTTTAAATTGGTTTTAAAAACTTTGTTAAAAATAAATTGAAATTTCATTTTAAATACAGAATTTAAAATGAAATTTTAAAAGTAGATTTGAAATGAATATTTCAAATATAAATTATAAATGATAACTTGTTTATCAATAAAAATAAAGTTTATCTTAAATTAATTAAAGACTTGTGTTTATTTAATTTATTAGGAGTTTTAATAGATAATTAATTTAATTTGATTAATTAATCATTTGGATTAATTAAATAGGTAATTAAAGGTTTAAACTAATTTATTTATGATTAAGATAAATTAATTAGGAATGATTAATTTATAATTGAGGATTATAAATTAGAGTATTAATTAATGATTAAGAATTAATAGAGTAATTAAATAATTTAGTTATGGTAAATACTTAATTAATTTAGTAATTAGAGATTAATAAATTGGTTATTAAGATTTATTAATTTAGAATTAATAATAATTAATATAAGTTAATTACTTAAGGAAAGTAATTAAATAATTGTTAATGAAGTCATTAACTATGGATTATTAAATAATTAATTAATAGGATTAATTTTGATAATTAATTAGTTTAATTAATTTAAGAATAATCATTTATGAATTTGTTTAAATGTAATTACTTATTGGAAGTAATTAAGAATTAATTACTTATTGTAATTAATTGAAGTTAATTTGATTTAGTTAAATTAATTAATTAAGTTTAATTAATTTAGAATAATCAAGAGATGATTTGATAATAATTACTTAATGTAATTATTAAGGTAAGATTATTTAGGGAAGTAAATAATATGATAATTACTGGAAGTAATTAGTTGAATAATGATTTTATTAATAGAAGTAATTTGAGTTAATTACTTTGAATAATTAATCAAGGGATTAATTAAGAAATTAATTAAGGAGTAATTAATTTAGTTAATGAAAGTAATTAAGGGTAATTAATTACTGATTGAAGATTAATTAAGGTGATTAATAAATGTTGTTTAATTAAAGATTAATTACTTAATGTAATTAATTTAATTAGAGTAATTAATAATAAAAATGTAATTAAGGGTCATTAATTAATATAATTAATGATGTAATTAAGAATTGATTAATTTAGTAATAATTAATAAATGAAGTGATTAATTAATATAATTAATTAAGGTTTAATATAATTAATTATAGTTGATTAACTTAATTAATTTTAGCTAATTAATTAATGAAGTAATTAAAGGTTAATTACTATAAGCGGTTAAGAATAATTAATTTAAATAATTAATTAAGGATAAATTACTTGGATATAATTAAAAGATAATTAATCAAGGATGATTAATTAAAATGAATTATTAAAGGATAATTTATTAATTAATAAATGGTTAAGTAAGAAGGATTTATAAAATGAAGTAATTAATTTAATTCTTTAAATTAATTAAAAGATAATATAAATCATTACTTATGAATGGGTGATAGTATTGAATACTTGGCATTGATTGATATCTCTGATGAGATATATGCTGTATGATATGGATGTTAGTTGAATTGTATGGATTATCTGATAATGTTGATTATCTGTTGTGAATTATCTTTCTTTGTGAATAAAGATAATAAATTAAATTGTTTTAACCTTTAAAACAACTTGGCCTTAAAAGATACGCTTTGGATTTCGATGAGACCGAGATCGGGTTTCCGTATACCGGATTTCCAGGTCTGGAGACCCGAATACCACATCGATCCAAATTAACGATAGGTCGTGAATCAAGTGAAGATGAAGATTCAGAGTGCAAGGGTTATTGTCGTTAACTCTGAGGGTGATTCCAAAACGAGTGTAACGAGATAATGCCTTCGGTTTCGTTCGAACCCGGAATGAACTTGTATGGATTGAATGCTTTCAGAACATCGTCAGGTGGACGATGAGCATTCTAAGATAGATGTGTTCTGATTAAAGGTAATCGTAGCCACAAGCCTCATCAACCGGGAATGGCTAAAACAGGGGAGGTGCAGCAAGGTTAGTGGGTAGCACCCAAGTAGGACAAGATTACCTCTGTCTAGATGTCCCTTTCTATTTTAGACTTAGTGGTGCGGTTGCTGATCCCAACCGTGAGGTATCTTGTGCGGGAATTATCCAGTAAGGGATGTTCCGGCCTTGTGTTGCAGGGGATTGGGAGTGATCCTCGGTACGGTGATCTAGGCCACGTACTGTGACGGGCGGTACCCCGGTAGCCCTGCCATTGTATGGAATCCAAACTCCAATAAGTGCCGTACGTATTAGTTGTGCCCAACTATGTTGGAATGTGAGATGTAAGCATTTCAGCTATTTCTGTATTTTACTTGAAAACCCTAGACCCTATTATAATACAATCGAATTTCCTATCAAATGTTTTGGTTAGCGTAAGGTAAAAACTTACCCATGTTTATTTGTGGGAAGTCTTACGTGATACTTTTTCTTTCAAAAGGTTTTGAAGTTAAACAAGTTTAACCTGTTACTCACACCAGACCCATGTCTGACCCAAGTTGTTTATTTCTGTTTTATAAACTCTTGGGTACTCAAATTTTTACGAGTAGCCAAGGGATTCAGGTTAGCCTTGACGAATTGTGGAGGAGCAATGGAGCAGGAGGCTTCAGCGTTGTAGATATAGATAGTAGTTTCCGCTGTGTTGATCTTGTTTAGATCTTTGTTTTGTATTGAGTTGTAATAACTAGATAGATGTTTATAACTGTCTAGTATGTGATGTGTAATCTGTGTAACTCTGATAGATGATGTATATGATACTATGTAATAGTTATGTGATATATTATATTTTATTCCGTTTCCGCTGTGAGTATTTGTGTTTGTTTTCTTTCTCTTCTTTTCTTTTCTACTTCTCACCCCTTTCTTTCTTACTGTCGATGCGATTTTCCGGGAGTGGAAAGTCGGGTCGTCACACGTGGTATCAGAGCATTAGGTTGAGTGAATACCTAAAGCTCTGGAGTGGTGTCTATCTTGAGAGAGCGTATTTGTAATTTTTATATAACTATATATATATATTCTACCTATCTGTTGGGTTACCCGTACAGGTTTTCCAATATAGGATATAAAGGTAGATAGGGTAGTGGTGTGTGTGACACGACTACCAATGGTTGGAGTTTGAATGTTGAGGTTGGAAGTGTATCTGTCGAGACTGTAGACCTAATACTGTCTCGAGTAAGCTTTGCTGTGGTGAAGGATTTCATCGATCTCCGAAGGAAACTGTAATGGTTCGGAGTTTATCTTTGAAGTATGGATGAGTAGAGTTGGATCTGTCGGGTAGGCAGAAGTGTGTGATGATATCTTGATACCTCAGGTAATAGTAGCTGTATGATGAGATACAGTGACGATGGATGTTCCTGAAGATGTTTTCTTTGGAACAAGATTAAGGAAGTGTGTATGCTTTGGTATTGTGGCTGAGTTCAGCATGGTGTTTCTGTTTGGTTTGGAGTTCGAGTTTCTCGAAGAGCTTTGGATAGGAGCATCAGTGTCAGCAGTGCAGCTCGGAGTATTATGTGATGGCAGGAAGTTTTCTGGATGAGCAGTTTTTCTGGAAGTGAAGATCAGAAGCAGCAGAGTGGATCCATTTCTTCGATAAATTGGATAAATAAGTGTAAGCTGTTCTGATTGGTGAAGAGAGAACAGTCTGTTTGGAATTAAGCTGGGTTGATCGCAAAAGTGACTTGCGATTGTCTGAGTGTTCTCTTGGGTTGTCAGAGTTTTTCTGGATGTCTTCAGAGAAGTCAGGAGTTTGTCCGCATCTGAAGGTTGAGTTTTCTTATCGACTGGATTCCAAGAGTGATACCGGTGGTTCAGTCTAGTGGAAGGATGTTTCCTAGAGATAGAGTTTGGTGAAACAACTCAAGATTTGATGGAGTATCTGAGTTTTATTTATGGATCAGTGAACCTTATTTCTGGAATGAGTTGTCCAGTCTGTGCTTGTGTTCTACCTCAGATCAGAGTTGAGCAGCGAAAGCAGTTTGGAGTGTATCTCTGGATGGGAGAAGTAAGTTTGGAATCTACTGATGTTGTGAAGTAGAGTTATGTTTGGATCTCGTCTGTGTTCTGATTTGGATAAGTAATTGGTCTACTTGGTTGAATTGTCAATTTGGATGACTTGAATTCATTGAGTTTTACGTATCTCTGAGGGAATACGTATTTGATCTATCTCTGGTTTTAGAATCTGCAGTTTTGGGAAGTTTGGTTATTGAGTCAGACTCGTCTGTAGTCTGATATTCTGTTTAGTTCTGTAGATCTAGATGAGTAGGAGATCTATAGCTTAATAGTTTAGATTGTTTGTAGAGCGAGTATCCCGGTATATATATATACTTGGGGAAACTCGAGGTATTTTATCTAGAATTTAGTCTAGATAGTTAGAATTGATTGATTGAATGAATTGGTTACTATGGTTGTTAGCATATGGATGATAGTATATGCTTGTGTTTTGAATTTAAAATCTTTAATAAGATTATTAAATTACCTTTGTTTAAATTTCGGGGAACGAAATTATTTTAAGGGGGGAGGAATGTAATATCCCGGAAATTTTAACAATATCAATTTAATAATCTGTTGAATAATTAAATTGATATGGATAATCTTTGATAATAAGATTTGAATTTAATTTAATAATCTGATTAAATTAGTATTAATGGATGATTTTATCTTTTAAAACGTTAATAAGATATTTTCTATTTGAATATATACATATTTATTTGTATATATTGTAAATAGAAGCTTTGGGAAAATTGGAAATTTAGATTTAATTTAATATGACTTTTCAAAGTTATTTAAATAAATAATCTTATAGTTTTAAATTACTTTAAGTAAATATTTTAATGGTTTAAGATATATTTTTACTTAAGTTTAAATAAATAAGATTTACAAAAATGGTTTGTTTTATTTCTTTTTAAATATTTCTTGATAATATAATCTCTTGTTTAAATTATAAAATATGTTATTTTCAAATAACAAGTATAATGTATTATTTTTAATATGTATGAATTTTAATGCTAAAAGGAATTGTTATTTTTAAATGGAATAAATAGTGTATGTAAATATATATAACCTAACTTTTAAATTGAATCTTAGGATTTAATTTTATTTAAACTTGAATTTAAAGTTTTGAAATTCAAAAGAATATATATATATATATATATTTAAATTGTTTTGGATTTTATAATATTTGTATAAAATTTTATTTATAAATATAATTAGCTTTTGTTTTTCTTTAAAAAGATAATATATATAGATAAGTGTTTAAATAAATAAGAAAAGGGCTTTTCATTTACTTTTAAAATAAATAGAAATATGAGTAATTACTTAAATGACAAGTGTCATTATCTAAAGCTTCATTATAACATGTGTAATTTAATAAACAAATGTATAGGACAAGTGTCCTTATTTATTTTCATTTTCTTTTATTTTATAAAATCAAAAATATACATGTATATTAACATTGCATATCTTCATTTCATTCTTTCTAATCTTCTCATTTTCTTTCAAAAGCCAAGAGAAACTTAAATCTTTCTCTAAAATCTGAAATTCAATATATATCTTCAGATCAGACTTTATACAATCAGTTTGGAAATCAATAATTCTCATACCACTTCTCAACTTTTCCTCTAATCTAAAATCAAAAACCTGATTTTCAAATTCCTCAAACCAGAGATTATCAACATCAAATCTCTGTAAACAATTTTCCAAAATCCAAATCAAAGAATCGGCCTGCAACCTTCATTTTCTCAAATCTGTTTGCCTGCAAATCATCTTTCAAAAGGAAACAAATCTGCATTCTCTTCATCTGGAAGCCTGCAGTTGTTCTTCAAGACTGTCTGTAATCAAGCTTCAGTAGCATGCAAAGCTTCTGGGGATTTAAAGCATTTCAGTTTCAAGTTTTAAAAGATCAAATCATTTTCCAGTAATTAAAGTTTAAGAGTTCCAAGCTATTTCAAAGCTTAAGTCTGCCTCTGTTTCATCTTTAATCAAGTGAGTAACATTTTTACTTAAATTAACTTAGGTAATTATGATGCATGTTTAACTCTGTGATAAATATTGTTTGGATGTGTGTTTGTAGATGATTTTGTATATACATGAATGTATATAAGTGTGCATGGATGATATTGTTCTCTGTTCTGTTTATTGCCAGACTCCAGAATTCTCTCTTAAAACTCTTACTACTTGATTTAGTTTTTATTAGGATTTAACTTATAAGTAAGTATTGTTTAATTATCATATACTAAGGTTTAAAAAGCCTAGTTAAGTCAAATTCATACCTGAGTGTCTCTGTAAACAAAAACAACAGAGACATATTTTATAAAGTGAAAATTTGAACTCTGTAATTTATAAATTCAAATGTATAAATTGAAAACATAGATGATAATATGATTTTTAGCATGAATATCATAGTTTTTAGTTTAGTATTAAAAGAGCAGTTCTGGTTTAAGTCAAAAATGAAATTTTGGTGATTTTGATTATCTCAATGGAACTGGGATGTTGAATTTTTCAATGATGGTAGTGGGATGATCATGGATGATAGGAAAATTGTCAGGAGAATTTTTAAGGAAGTAAGGCAGAAATGATTTAGGTTTGAAATTTTTAAACCTAGTTTTAAGTTAGGCTACGAATTCGTTTCGTTTGTTTTCATGGATGGATCGAGTGTTCTAAGACTTTGGGAGATGGAAGTTTAGGTATAGACGAAGGCATGGCCAGAGAATTAGCTTCTCTGATGGTCGGAATCGCGAGCAAGAAGGATTGTTGACAGGCTTTGGCGAATTCGAACTGATGGTTCCAGGTTTGGTTTTAGGCTCGATTTCGTTTTCGTTCCAGTTTTGATGATCGAGAGGGTGGATTCTGGTCTAGGAAGGATTGTCGACTTGTGGAGATACTCGAGGTTGGTCGGAGTTGGCGCCGGTGACCGTGCACGTGCACGAGATCGAGGATGTATCTGGGTGAAGTCTGTTTTACTGGAGAAGGCAATGCAAGTCTCGGGTTTTGTTCGTGGGAGTCTCAGGGTTTTTGATGTGTGACTCGAAGTAGTTGGAGCTGGAAGGTTGGACTCAAGTGGCAGGAAGGACTCGAGATTTTTGAGGGTTTTTGCGGGGAAGACTCGGGTAATTTTGGGTTACGACTCGAAGTGATTTAGAAGTGGGCTCGAGAGTTTTAGTGTTGTCAGGTTTTATACCTGTCTGTTTGAAATTTAAATCTAAATTAAATTTTGAAGTAATAGTAAATCAGTAAATCAAAGTTTGATTTATGAAGACAAGTTTAGTTTTAAACTTTAATATTGAAATAAATAAGTTTATAAATATATATATGTTTTAAATAGGTTTTAAATGGTAGTTAGATTTAATTAAATGTTTAAAAATAAAAAGGAAATTGGTTTAAACTCTTCTTAAATTTCTTTTATAAGAGATAAGAATTTTTAGTAAGTAAAAGTTTTTAAATTGGTTTTAAAAACTTTGTTAAAAATAAATTGAAATTTCATTTTAAATACAGAATTTAAAATGAAATTTTAAAAGTAGATTTGAAATGAATATTTCAAATATAAATTATAAATGATAACTTGTTTATCAATAAAAATAAAGTTTATCTTAAATTAATTAAAGACTTGTGTTTATTTAATTTATTAGGAGATTTAATAGATAATTAATTTAATTTGATTAATTAATCATTTGGATTAATTAAATAGGTAATTAAAGGTTTAAACTAATTTATTTATGATTAAGATAAATTAATTAGGAATGATTAATTTATAATTGAGGATTATAAATTAGAGTATTAATTAATGATTAAGAATTAATAGAGTAATTAAATAATTTAGTTATGGTAAATACTTAATTAATTTAGTAATTAGAGATTAATAAATTGGTTATTAAGATTTATTAATTTAGAATTAATAATAATTAATATAAGTTAATTACTTAAGGAAAGTAATTAAATAATTGTTAATGAAGTCATTAACTATGGATTATTAAATAATTAATTAATAGGATTAATTTTGATAATTAATTAGTTTAATTAATTTAAGAATAATCATTTATGAATTTGTTTAAATGTAATTACTTATTGGAAGTAATTAAGAATTAATTACTTATTGTAATTAATTGAAGTTAATTTGATTTAGTTAAATTAATTAATTAAGTTTAATTAATTTAGAATAATCAAGAGATGATTTGATAATAATTACTTAATGTAATTATTAAGGTAAGATTATTTAGGGAAGTAAATAATATGATAATTACTGGAAGTAATTAGTTGAATAATGATTTTATTAATAGAAGTAATTTGAGTTAATTACTTTGAATAATTAATCAAGGGATTAATTAAGAAATTAATTAAGGAGTAATTAATTTAGTTAATAAAAGTAATTAAGGGTAATTAATTACTGATTGAAGATTAATCAAGGTGATTAATAAATGTTGTTTAATTAAAGATTAATTACTTAATGTAATTAATTTAATTAGAGTAATTAATAATAAAAATGTAATTAAGGGTCATTAATTAATATAATTAATGATGTAATTAAGAATTGATTAATTTAGTAATAATTAATAAATGAAATGATTAATTAATATAATTAATTAAGGTTTAATATAATTAATTATAGTTGATTAACTTAATTAATTTTAGCTAATTAATTAATGAAGTAATTAAAGGTTAATTACTATAAGCGGTTAAGAATAATTAATTTAAATAATTAATTAAGGATAAATTACTTGGATATAATTAAAAGATAATTAATCAAGGATGATTAATTAAAATGAATTATTAAAGGATAATTTATTAATTAATAAATGGTTAAGTAAGAAGGATTTATAAAATGAAGTAATTAATTTAATTCTTTAAATTAATTAAAAGATAATATAAATCATTACTTATGAATGGGTGATAGTATTGAATACTTGGCATTGATTGATATCTCTGATGAGATATATGCTGTATGATATGGATGTTAGTTGAATTGTATGGATTATCTGATAATGTTGATTATCTGTTGTGAATTATCTTTCTTTGTGAATAAAGATAATAAATTAAATTGTTTTAACCTTTAAAACAACTTGGCCTTAAAAGATACGCTTTGGATTTCGATGAGACCGGGATCGGGTTTCCGTATACTGGATTTCCAGGTCTGGAGACCCGAATACCACATCGATCCAAATTAACGATAGGTCGTGAATCAAGTGAAGATGAAGATTCAGAGTGCAAGGGTTATTGTCGTTAACTCTGAGGGTGATTCCAAAACGAGTGTAACGAGATAATGCCTTCGGTTTCGTTCGAACCCGGAACGAACTTGTATGGATTGAATGCTTTCAGAACATCGTCAGGTGGACGATGAGCATTCTAAGATAGATGTGTTCTGATTAAAGGTAATCGTAGCCTCAAGCCTCATCAACCGGGAATGGCTAAAACAGGGGAGGTGCAGCAAGGTTAGTGGGTAGCACCCAAGTAGGACAAGATTACCTCTATCTAGATGTCCCTTTCTATTTTCGACTTAGTGGTGCGGTTGCTGATCCCAACCGTGAGGTATCTTGTGCGGGAATTATCCAGTAAGGGATGTTCTGGCCTTGTGTTGCAGGGGATTGGGAGTGATCCTCGGTACGGTGATCTAGGCCACGTACTGTGACGGGCGGTACCCCGGTAGCCCTGCCATTGTATGGAATCCAAACTCCAATAAGTGCCGTACGTATTAGTTGTGCCCAACTATGTTGGAATGTGAGATGTAAGCATTTCAGCTATTTCTGTATTTTACTTGAAAACCCTAGACCCTATTATAATACAATCGAATTTCCTATCAAATGTTTTGGTTAGCGTAAGGTAAAAACTTACCCATGTTTATTTGTGGGAAGTCTTACGTGATACTTTTTCTTTCAAAAGGTTTTGAAGTTAAACAAGTTTAACCTGTTACTCACACCAGACCCATGTCTGACCCAAGTTGTTTATTTCTGTTTTATAAACTCTTGGGTACTCAAATTTTTACGAGTAGCCAAGGGATTCAGGTTAGCCTTGACGAATTGTGGAGGAGCAATGGAGCAGGAGGCTTCAGCGTTGTAGATATAGATAGTAGTTTCCGCTGTGTTGATCTTTTTTAGATCTTTGTTTTGTATTGAGTTGTAATAACTAGACAGATGTTTATAACTGTCTAGTATGTGATGTGTAATCTGTGTAACTCTGATAGATGATGTATATGATACTATGTAATAGTTATGTGATATATTATATTTTATTCCGTTTCCGCTGTGAGTATTTGTGTTTGTTTTCTTTCTCTTCTTTTCTTTTCTACTTCTCACCCCTTTCTTTCTTACTGTCGATGCGATTTTCCGGGAGTGGAAAGTCGAGTCGTCACATCAACCCATAACGATTTTCCCTATTCTACAGATCGTTCGGGTATGTATCATTTCAACCCATAGGGAATTCTATACTAACAGGGAACTGGCAGAGTGAGAACATATATAAAATAAAATAAACCATATATCAACAGGCATATATCATCAGTGGTTAAATGAAATATAAACAACAGGATATGGTGTCATATCCCATAGGTGAACAGTTACAAATAATAGCATATATATAACAATTTAAATAACTAACAACAGCATATTTCAATTGTCATTTCAATTGAAATCGAATTTAATAAATGTAAGAATGTTAATCGTGAGTGATTGCTCACCTTTCGAGGCTAGAGAAGAATAGGACAAGCACATAGATAAGTGACAAATCAAAGCAACCGACTGCTGTGATCAATTCTGGACAGCGGCGAAATCAAAAGCAAAGCACGATGGAACTGGATTTGATGAAGATCGATTATATAAGTGGACTTGTATATATAAACTATATATATATATATATATTCATAAAATCATACTTTAAATTTAACATAAACCCAGATTAGAATAAATATATAAATATATTAAAATCAAATATTATATTCTTACAACTCATGTATAAACCTTTATAAATACAATTTAAGGTTAAGATTAAAACATATTAACAGGTAGTGTATATATATATATCATAATACAAGGTCATTATGTATAATAAAAATCAAAACGCATATACTTTAAACACATCAGCAATAAAGTTTATACATATATAGGTTTAAAATAAAATCCTTAATTTATATTTGAATGTTAAAACCGACGTATGCATATGTGTATATATAAACTAATATGCAAACTGTAAACTAATATATGGAGTAAATGTATAAACTTATGCATATGTCTACTGTATACAACTCACAAATATAGTGTATCTTTAAATCAATGTTAAAAAAAGATTTGTATAAACTAATTTATATAATATGAAACTTGGTACCCATAAACTTACTATACTGTCATATATATAATACTATAATATAAATATAATCGCCAAATCATATAAACTCATTGTCTTACTTCAAAAACAATCGAACATCAGGCTGCACTTATAGTATAATATAATATGAGGTAGTATGATGTAATATATTAGATTAGATTATAATATAATACTATATATATAACTACCCACTTCACGGTAGATATAGATTGATACCAAAATATATAATAATATATATTTTTACACATATCTCAGTATATATTCATACAATATATATAAATATATCTTAATATATAAACACTTCAATATACCAACATATATATAGTATATATAAATAAACACACCTAGTACTGCAGCTGCAAGATGCTCGAAGGTGGCACGGGATGAGGAAGGAGGTGATAAGTTGGTCGGATCTGGAGTAGGAAGGGTTGCATCGGTTGCAGCATGGAGGGGTGGCCATGGTTGCGTGTTCGGTTGAGTTTTCCGCATCAGAGGGAGAGTGAAAAAGAGGGTGGAGCACGAGGTGGCGGGCTGGTTCGGTAGAGGCAAGGGAGAAGATGGTCGAAGGTTTGGGAAGGCATGGTCGTCGTGAGTGTGAGGTGCGGGTCAAGTAAAGGCAAAGCAGAACGAAACCACCCAAATATATTTTGAAATATAAGAATAGTAAAGTTAGATATAAATCTGGAAATGGTAACGGTCAACACTAATAAATTTCTGGGAATAGTAAAAAGGCTACGCACACGAATTCAGGAATTAATCAATGCAAATCACTATCCCATTTTCAACCATTGGTAAATTTGAATGGACACGGGAAATCAAAGGTTAAAACAATTGGGTACCGATTCGGCTAATCGTTTCACGGTTTTTGCCGCGTACCGGACACCAAAACACAAATATGAATATACTACGAAGATTAGGACGACAAGACGATCAAAATGGTATACAGATATCAGTGATAGGACCATCCTATCAAAAGTCGATATCGGTACCGAAAATGCTGCTAATTTGTCGAAAATAAGGTAAACGAGGCAATAGCAGTTCAAATTTGGAGAAACGAAATATGACGTCTCACTCAGAAGATGATTTACAAATTTATTATATAAAAATATTCAGGTTTGGAAAACATTTTATTGTCATCAATTTTAACTGATTTGAATTGAAATAGAATTATACAATAAAATAAACTTTCATATTATTTGATGAAAATTTACCATTTTCTATATTAAAATAAACGTATTCCAAATATCTAATTTTCATTTAATTACGTTATAAAACTATTAAAATTTCCGGGTTGTTACACTGACACCGATATACGTTGCTATCCCGTACGGAAAAATCCAAACGGAGCTAGAAACGTCCGAAATTCGCGAAATGGATTACGCAGTATTATTCAGAGTGTTCAAATAAAATTTCTCATGTTGACATATTTAGGTTTCGGAACACTTTTAAATTCAACTGTTATTAACTGATTTAAACTGAATTTCTAGCGACTGATAGAACATCTATATTATTCGACGAAAATTTGCCATTTGCTATGTCTAGATGGATGCATAGCAAATATCAAATTTCCATCATAAAATTCTATTGTTTATTTTAAATGGTAGATTTCAGTTTATTATATTTAATAAAATTCACCTTTATTTAATTTCAAAATAAACCATATTTCAAATTAATATAATTGAATATTCATTGGTTTATAATTTCTAGTTCCTTAATTAAAATGCTAATATTAACTAATGCAGTATTAAATTCTCAATTTTCTCAATTTCTGAATCATTTAACTAATTAAGTGTTATTAAATTAAAATTTATATTTCTTTCCTTTTATGTAAAATCCAATTATACTAAATTTTATTAACAAATTAATTTCAATAGGTTGATATGCAAGATGAGCAAAAACCAAGACTAAAATTTAAATAAGTTTGAATACATAATTATACATTTATTGTTTACAAATAGATTAGAAGTTAATTTACAATTAAAACCCAATTCCAGTTAATCATAAATTTTATTTCATGCTTTACACAATATCAAATCTATCCAATTAAACTTTTATTAAACCAAACGTTTGGGAATCACATAAAATAGTTGTCACTTTATTAAATAAAAATCAGATGTTATAATTCAAAGTAAATTTTATTTAAAATCATAAATTTTAATTTCTTACCGTATTAAATTCTAAAATTTGAATTTTCTTCTTTTTTGATAAATACGGGTCGTTACATAAATAGAAAATAGCTGAAATGTTTGCATCTCATGTTTCAGCATAGTTAGGCACAATCAAAACCGTACAGCTCGTATTGGAGAATGGATTCCATAAAATGACTAGGCACTGGGGTACCACTTATCACAGCACACGTCTAGAAAAATGTACTGAGGACCTCGCCGGGATCCCCTACAACACAAGACCGGCCCTACCCCTAACCTGGATAGAACTGAATATGCTATCACCCCGGGGTGTTCCCACCCTTATCGAGCTCTCCCATGCACCGTATTAATATCTAAGGGTATCTAGAATGTAACTGTAACGACCCTGAATTTCGAATAAATTAAATTGGGAATATTTAATTAATTTTAAATATTTGAACGACGATTTAATTTGAATTTCCGATATAATTCTGAAATCGGCGATTAAATTATAAAATTTAATCGATTAAAGTTGAATAAAAATTTGAATCTACAATTTTAAGCTGAAGAAAAATATTTCGAATGCTTGTAAAATTCGTATTGATAATTCTGAAAATAATGGAAGCTTCAGGATCAAGTTTGAAAATGTTTTGTTCAGTTTGAAATTAAATCGTACGAACCGATATTTAAAAATAGTCGTTCGAGGCACAGTCTCGAAATTCGACGAAACCAGTTCCATTGGATCCAGAATATTGTATTATTGTCGGATTTCAAATTTCGTATTTATCGGAGCTGTTATGTGAACGTACAACACATAAACGCGTTGAAATTAAATCAGATTCAAATTTAAATTTAAAATTTAAATTTTTAATCAACACCAGCCACCCTAGTCTCTGATTTGCGTCGACCTACTCTCTGTTATTCGCGTACTCTTGTTTCCTCCCCATCTGATATCACGCAACCTTTCTCTGCTCGTTCAGTAAAAAGAATAAAGCAAACCATCTTCTTCTATCTGTACAAATCAAAGAAAATCAAATGGCCGCCTCCTTCTTTCTAATTCGAATCACGGCTAAAAGAAAAAAAAATTAACGAAAACAATTTCGTCTTCGTTCAAAAAAATCAGAAGAACTGCCTCCTTCGTTTTTCTAACTTAAATCTCGCATTCGATTGGGGCTTGTCTTGGTTCGAGCTCGAGTGCGAATAAGGGAGGCGACGAATCTAGGGTTTCGTACGATGGAGCGCGAGCGGCGACGAGGAGGGGCGGCTAGGGCAACGGTCGCGTGGGCGATGATGTGTCACGCGAGTAGGTGCAGGCGAGGGCGACGTCAGGTCGTAGTTAGGGCGCGTGCGTGGAGGGATTGAGTCGCGATTCTCGAGGTGGTGTGGTTCCTGGAGGCGACTGGTGGCGCGTGCGAGGCAGTGGAAGGCATGGCGATTTTGGGCGTGTGACATTGAACTAGGGCAGCAGGCTCGAACGCGAGATACGGCGGCATTGGCAGGCGCTCGCTGGAAGGGGTTGGCCGTAGTCGATCGATCTGGATACGAGCTAGCGATTGGTTCGTGGCAGCTTCGTTCAAACTGTTGTAATCTACGGCATTGTTGATGTCTCGAGTCGATCTAAACAGTAAGGTAATAATTTTAATTTTATTTTAAATCTACACATGCTGTATAAGTATATTGGGAAAACGAGAAAATGAATGTAGGAATTTATATAAATGTTTACTATAAAAATCT
This sequence comes from Allium fistulosum, assembly GCA_030737815.1. NCBI lineage: Eukaryota > Viridiplantae > Streptophyta > Magnoliopsida > Asparagales > Amaryllidaceae > Allium > Allium fistulosum. The sequence goes on from CM060906.1 coordinate 734,586,884, forward strand.
TCATGCAGTGACTAAAGAAATATATATATATAACGTAGTATTATTTTAAGTTATGAAATATCTGTTTTAATTTAAAAGTAATAGATAGGAAATTGGAAAATATATATATACATGCTGTTCGATTTTAAGATATGAAAGTTTAAAATAGAGATTTTTTATAAAAGTCAGATCCTTTGAAATCTATTTTTTTTTTTGTAATTGTATATATATATATATATGTATGATTTCAAAAGGGATTTAATTTTTGTTAAATAAATTTATAAGAAGGAATGGTTTAAAGAAATCTAAATGGTGGTTAAATGAAATTTATTAATTTAGAAATTGGTTTAGAACGAACTATCAAAATTTAACAATCAAAAACGGAAATTGGTTATTTGATTGGTTCGAATATTAATAAATTTATATAATTATTTATACAAGGTATAAATCAAGGAAATCGAGTCAAGGTGGAAATTGGATTGGACTGCAAAATAAAATCTAAGGTGAGATCTCCTCACTCAGATTTATAAATTGATTGCAGTTATTGACTGTTTGATTTCTGTTTGAATGTGCTATTAGATATGATAGGATATATCTATATATATAGCAGTATATACATATTGGCATATGTATATATTGGATTGATGATTTCCCGCCTCGTATAGCGGATGAGACCCTATTGCGCCGTTAGTAAGCGGATTTATAAAAACCTATATACCGCGATAATTCCGTACTGGAGCGGAATTGGTATTGTGCTAACATCTTTGGATGCAGGGAAACAGGTTGGAGGGATCCAACTGGACCCCTCACTTTGATTGAATTTATTTATACTGTGATATGAATCTATGAATGATTATATTGATGATTATTGATCATATCGATGTCTGGAAAATTGTTGAAAGCTAAAATTTAGCTGAATGGATGTTTGATATCATTGGATTCCAAAAATAAACGAAATTGAATTTTTGGAAATCAAAATAGAAATTTCTAAGTGAATTTGATTTTAGAAATTTAATAAATTCGAAGTAAGGAATTTTAAAGTATAAAAAGTTAATTTTTATAATCTTATCGAATTTATTTCCAGAATAAAGTGAAAGTGTTAAATAAATGAATTTCGTATAATAGTGATTTTAAATTGAGGAAATTAATTTAAAATCTGGATTTCTAAATAAATTGAAAGAAACGATTGAAATTTATTTTCTTAAAAAGGAATTTATTTAAAAGAAGATAAGTTGGAAATTCAGTTTGAAATTTAATTGGTAAATTAAAATAAGTTGTGAAATCAATGTAAAATGAATTCAATAAGGAATTTATTTAGTAGTGATAAATAAAATTTGAAATCAATCGGTACTTGATTTAATATTTAGAAATGAATTTTTGAGAAATCAATGTGGAAATTTTATTCGAACGTTGAAAATAAAATTTGAAATCAACATTGAAATTGATTTGGTATTGAAGCTTTTATAAATGGAATTAAAATTTATAAAAGTTGTTTATGAACCCAAAGTCACTTATTTTGATAAGTTAAGTATAGAAGTTGATAAAAGAAGGTTTATAAGTCGAAGTTATTATTAAAAAGAGAAATAGAATTTATAAACGTGCTTATAAATTCGAAAATAGATTGAATGTGATAAAAATGTGTAGAAATGATTGAAATGGGGTTAAGTAAATTTTATTCACGATTTTGGACAGTGAATATATTGTAAGTAAAATGGACTCATTTTTGAAGAAGTAATATTTTAAAAATGAAGTTAAAACATTTTAAAGGTGTTTTAAAATGTGTTGTGAATCGAAACCATAGATTTCAACATTTATTGTTGAAATAGACGTTTTCGAGAAACTTAAGGAAATAGTGGACTATAACACTGTTGTTATAGTAAATGATTTCCGGAAGGAAATGTTTTATTTAGTATTGGGATTTATATATCTATCTTAATTTCGAATCCCTATACTAGTGATTTCGAGTCGTCGTAACGATGTTTTACGTAACATTCGTTTTGACTCAAATAAATGTGTTAAAAGAATATTTTCCTTAAAGAATGAATATATACTTAATTTGATTTAAGTATATCGAATATTTTCAAATGTTGAAAATGAATGATTTGTGAAATACTTATTATTAAATAAGTATGGAAATGTTTTTTTCCAATATGAAATAAACTGTTTTGAGATTTTATCTTCGAAGATAAAATGAAATGTGAATATTTGAAATTGTTTTCAAATGGTTAAGTGTGGAAATTTTATATCTTGTAAAGATATTTTTGGAAAAGAAATAATTTGGAAAATTATTTGGAATCTGATGATGTTGCGCATCTTTATTGATAGTTAAATAATCGACTATCAATAATTACCTTTAGATAGGTACTTGTTGTGAATTTGATAAATTTGAATGCCACACTTGTTTTTAAATAAACGCTCACTATTCGGGTTAGCCGGGAAAGGACCATGGGGTCGTATAACCCATTCCGAATATGTGATACGTCGTTATGAATCGCATTTGAAGACCGGTGTTGAAGACCGGATATTTTTGAAAACGGAAGGATTACCGTCGAGTTACTCTACATCGACTGATCTTCGATTTAGAGGTTTTATCACCCTTAGTGACGGGAAGTCCTGACGTAATTGGAAATTATCCGGAAATGCAAGGGCTTCGTGAGAAGTGCCTTCGGTTCTGTTCGATCCCGGAACAGACTTGTATGGATTGTGTGTCTGACGTTACAATTTGAGATATAAAGCTGATTTCTTTCAAATACATTTCTGTTGGTGGCGGAGAATTTATTCTCTTAGCTTAACACCCTTCTCTGAGACGTACGAGCTCAGAGGTTATGTAGTTGAAATTTATCAGCGATATATCCCAATTTGGTAACGTGGCATACTGAGTGTTGCTGTGAAATGATCAGTGTTTGATCATTTGTGATATGATCATTTGTTTGATCTTATATCTTTGTGATCATAGGTTGATCATTTTGTTTGACCCGAAGCAGGGCTTTTTGAGAAAGCGTAGCTTTGTGGACGAGACTTCATCGAGCCTCACACCCCGGAAATGGTCGAAACAGGACGAATGCGGCAAGGTTCTAGGGAGTAGCGCCCCTTAGTGTATGTCATTCCTTCTGGATAAAGGTGGTATCATGGTATGGAGCCCAGATACTTAACCTCTGTGGTTACTGCATTTATTATTATCTATGTGGTTTGTTGGAAATCGGGGATCCTCGGGAAGATCGGTGACGATCGGGGGATGGCATACGCGTGTCAGTAGTTACCTATTTTTGCAGAGGTAACCCGGCCTTGTGTTGGCAGAGATCTAACCGTAACGTTAGATTCTCGGGTCGTCTATTCCAGGGACGTACCCATCGTGGATAGGAAGTTCCTTAGCCTGACCATTTGTTGGAAATCCAAAGAAACAATACGTGACTTGTACGGTTTTAGTTGTAGAACCTGCCATCTAATATGGCAGCTATAGCAGGCATAATATAATGGTACCTATGCTGGCTAAGATTTATATTCTACTTTCGAAATGTTTTCTACACTATGCACTAATAATAATATCAAAAAGAATTTGATTTTCGCGTAGTAAGCATCTTTGACTATCATAAGAAGAAATCTCCTCCAAGTCTGCGTTTGCATTGTGTGTGTGGTGGGAGGTCTTATGGTAGTTTCATTTTCAAAAAAGCATTTCGAATTGACTTTAAAATTATCCTGTTGTTTATTTTAAAGAATAACTGTTTTACGATCTCACACCAGTCACCATGACTGACTCGGAGTTTATTGTTTCCCTTCTAAACTCTGGGTGCCCACCAATTTCCACACGGGCAGCCTAGAGTTATGTTATCAGGATATTCTGGATATTCTGGAGCTTTGGAGATAAGCTGGATGACGAGACGTAGCATTTGTATCTGATAGTATTTATTCCGCTGTGTATTCTGTATGAGGACAAGTTATATAACTGTCCATTGTTGTATATTGACTCTGATGATTGATGTATGTATAAACTGATATAGTTCTTTGTTTTAAAAGACTAGTGTTTATTTATTATATATTGTTCCGCTGCGATGTGTAAGATTCTGATATTGTTTTCTGTTTCTGCTCTTGTTGTTTTGTTGTTCTTCTTCTCTTTTTCTTCTATCTTCTCTCCCTCCTCTTCTTTTAAATATTAAAGTTTCGCGATTTCGCCATCCGATTGTTCGGCAATTGCTACAGTGGACGTAGCAGTGTCGGGTTTTCGGAAGACGGATTTGCGGGTCTTTACAGTTGGTATCAGAGCATATGGTTAAGCGACAACCCTGCTCTGTTGGGTGTTACTCATTAGAGATAGAGTCAGTAGTACTCTAGAATGAGTTGAGTGTAATAATAGATATGAGCGCGTATTTGTTATTTGAATATAAAATTGTTTTGTATTGTGATGATTGGTTTATTGAGTGGTATATGAACCTTCGTCGGCACAGTCTTGCAAAACTGTATCGAAGGGGTTTCTAAACGCTCGAATAGAACAATTCGGCACAGTATTGATTTTAAAATGGGGTAAATGAAATAATTTTACCCAAAACTATTTTTGTATAGAAAAGAAATGATTTTCTGTAAATTATTACTGTATATGGTTGCATGGTTGCTAGAAGTGATAATATTAATCTATTACCATTGAAATTGAATAAGAAATTCAAATCGTAACTCCAAAGTTAAGAAATAAATTCACATACAAATGAAATTTGAGAACAAAAAATTATAAATGTGAATTGTAATTTAAAACGGAATTCCAGAGAAGTTTTTGGAAATGTTTTGAAAAGAATTTGTAAATTTTGGAGATTTGGAAAGTTTAAATCCTTTTGATTTGAAAATGGAGTTCAAGGGTTTTGAAAAAATGTTTTGAAGGAATGAAAAGCTCTAAACTCTTTTCGGTCGCTGGAAAATAATCCTGATGATGGTGGCCACATCATTAGAATTCATTTTCGGGTTTCCAAAAGAGAAATTGCTGTCAAATTGTTTTAAATAGGAGTTGTTTGAAAATTTGGGTTTTGTTTTGGGAATTCAAAAGATAATTTGAATTGTTTTCAAAATGATTTTTGAAAATGTTGTTAAGACTCTGGAATGCTATATAAAAATATTGATGAGAATTTTAATGTGAATTAAGAATATAAAGAGATGAATTCATATATGAATAAAATTGTAAATATAAATGGTAAATGAATTTATAATTGGAAAATGGAATTCCAAAAGAGATAATTGAAAATAAAATTCCTTAATAAAATGGAATTGTGAAGGTGAATGTATAAATGATTGTATAAATCAAGATGTAAATAAGTTGTTAACTTATAGAACATTTGAAATCTGATTGGAGTGGAATTCAAATTGAAGACGAATGAATTAGTAATTGGAACTAATTTAAGATAGTGCAGTTGTAAATGACAGATAATTAATAAAATTCGATATTTCAGAATTGAAGGTAAATTGAATCCAAATTAGTTTGGAATTGTGAATTGAACTCAAATGAGAAATTGAAATGTGAAATTGAATTCAAATAAAATTTGAAATGTAAAATTGAAGATAATGGATATAACGTCAATAGCGAATTGGAGATGATATAAGGAGTTTATATTGAAAATTTGTAATAGAATTTGCAAATTGGATTGAATGCTGTAACTAGATATAATGGCTAGTAGATATACAGGTGTAAAGGAATTGGGATTTTAATTTAGAAGAGAATTTGAATTGCTCGACAAAAGGTACGTATTTGAGTTTTAATATGAGTTTTTGATGATTTCTCTCTAGCCGCTTGGCTTTTTCTTTTTCTTTTGAAATCTGAGAGTCCGTAGGGACGTTTTGTAGTCGTACCGTATTAGCCGCGCAAAGGAGACGCTGGCGAAATTTTTCGAAAATTTCGAGTGTTAGAAAATTTTTGAGAAAATTTTGAAAGTTTAAAATTTGAATTTAAACTTAAATTTGAATTATGAAGTAAAACAATATTGTTTGAAAACTATGAAAGATTTAGAAATTTAGTTGAATAATAACGAATCTTTAGTAGAAAGATTTATTTCGATAATTTGATAAAACTATTTGAGGTTGAAAAATAGTAGACGAGTTAAGGACCCTTTTTCCTAACTTGTAATTTCGAGGACGAAATTCTTTTAAGGAGGGAAGTTTGTAACGACCCTGAATTTCGAATAAATTAAATTGGGAATATTTAATTAATTTTAAATATTTGAACGACGATTTAATTTGAATTTCCGATATAATTCTGAAATCGGCGATTAAATTATAAAATTTAATCGATTAAAGTTGAATAAAAATTTGAATCTACAATTTTAAGCTGAAGAAAAATATTTCGAATGCTTGTAAAATTCGTATTGATAATTCTGAAAATAATGGAAGCTTCAGGATCAAGTTTGAAAATGTTTTGTTCAGTTTGAAATTAAATCGTACGAACCGATATTTAAAAATAGTCGTTCGAGGCACAGTCTCGAAATTCGACGAAACCAGTTCCATTGGATCCAGAATATTGTATTATTGTCGGATTTCAAATTTCGTATTTATCGGAGCTGTTATGTGAACATACAACACATAAACGCGTTGAAATTAAATCAGATTCAAATTTAAATTTAAAATTTAAATTTTTAATCAACACCAGCCACCCTAGTCTCTGATTTGCGTCGACCTACTCTCTGTTATTCGCGTACTCTTGTTTCCTCCCCATCTGATATCACGCAACCTTTCTCTGCTCGTTCAGTAAAAAGAATAAAGCAAACCATCTTCTTCTATCTGTACAAATCAAAGAAAATCAAATGGCCGCCTCCTTCTTTCTAATTCGAATCACGGCTAAAAGAAAAAAAAATTAACGAAAACAATTTCGTCTTCGTTCAAAAAAATCAGAAGAACTGCCTCCTTCGTTTTTCTAACTTAAATCTCGCATTCGATTGGGGCTTGTCTTGGTTCGAGCTCGAGTGCGAATAAGGGAGGCGACGAATCTAGGGTTTCGTACGATGGAGCGCGAGCGGCGACGAGGAGGGGCGGCTAGGGCAACGGTCGCGTGGGCGATGATGTGTCACGCGAGTAGGTGCAGGCGAGGGCGACGTCAGGTCGTAGTTAGGGCGCGTGCGTGGAGGGATTGAGTCGCGATTCTCGAGGTGGTGTGGTTCCTGGAGGCGACTGGTGGCGCGTGCGAGGCAGTGGAAGGCATGGCGATTTTGGGCGTGTGACATTGAACTAGGGCAGCAGGCTCGAACGCGAGATACGGCGGCATTGGCAGGCGCTCGCTGGAAGGGGTTGGCCGTAGTCGATCGATCTGGATACGAGCTAGCGATTGGTTCGTGGCAGCTTCGTTCAAACTGTTGTAATCTACGGCATTGTTGATGTCTCGAGTCGATCTAAACAGTAAGGTAATAATTTTAATTTTATTTTAAATCTACACATGCTGTATAAGTATATTGGGAAAACGAGAAAATGAATGTAGGAATTTATATAAATGTTTACTATAAAAATCTTCATGCAGTGACTAAAGAAATATATATATATAACGTAGTATTATTTTAAGTTATGAAATATCTGTTTTAATTTAAAAGTAATAGATAGGAAATTGGAAAATATATATATACATGCTGTTCGATTTTAAGATATGAAAGTTTAAAATAGAGATTTTTTATAAAAGTCAGATCCTTTGAAATCTATTTTTTTTTTTTTTGTAATTGTATATATATATATATATGTATGATTTCAAAAGGGATTTAATTTTTGTTAAATAAATTTATAAGAAGGAATGGTTTAAAGAAATCTAAATGGTGGTTAAATGAAATTTATTAATTTAGAAATTGGTTTAGAACGAACTATCAAAATTTAACAATCAAAAACGGAAATTGGTTATTTGATTGGTTCGAATATTAATAAATTTATATAATTATTTATACAAGGTATAAATCAAGGAAATCGAGTCAAGGTGGAAATTGGATTGGACTGCAAAATAAAATCTAAGGTGAGATCTCCTCACTCAGATTTATAAATTGATTGCAGTTATTGACTGTTTGATTTCTGTTTGAATGTGCTATTAGATATGATAGGATATATCTATATATATAGCAGTATATACATATTGGCATATGTATATATTGGATTGATGATTTCCCGCCTCGTATAGCGGATGAGACCCTATTGCGCCGTTAGTAAGCGGATTTATAAAAACCTATATACCGCGATAATTCCGTACTGGAGCGGAATTGGTATTGTGCTAACATCTTTGGATGCAGGGAAACAGGTTGGAGGGATCCAACTGGACCCCTCACTTTGATTGAATTTATTTATACTGTGATATGAATCTATGAATGATTATATTGATGATTATTGATCATATCGATGTCTGGAAAATTGTTGAAAGCTAAAATTTAGCTGAATGGATGTTTGATATCATTGGATTCCAAAAATAAACGAAATTGAATTTTTGGAAATCAAAATAGAAATTTCTAAGTGAATTTGATTTTAGAAATTTAATAAATTCGAAGAAAGGAATTTTAAAGTATAAAAAGTTAATTTTTATAATCTTATCGAATTTATTTCCAGAATAAAGTGAAAGTGTTAAATAAATGAATTTCGTATAATAGTGATTTTAAATTGAGGAAATTAATTTAAAATCTGGATTTCTAAATAAATTGAAAGAAACGATTGAAATTTATTTTCTTAAAAAGGAATTTATTTAAAAGAAGATAAGTTGGAAATTCAGTTTGAAATTTAATTGGTAAATTAAAATAAGTTGTGAAATCAATGTAAAATGAATTCAATAAGGAATTTATTTAGTAGTGATAAATAAAATTTGAAATCAATCGGTACTTGATTTAATATTTAGAAATGAATTTTTGAGAAATCAATGTGGAAATTTTATTCGAACGTTGAAAATAAAATTTGAAATCAACATTGAAATTGATTTGGTATTGAAGCTTTTATAAATGGAATTAAAATTTATAAAAGTTGTTTATGAACCCAAAGTCACTTATTTTGATAAGTTAAGTATAGAAGTTGATAAAAGAAGGTTTATAAGTCGAAGTTATTATTAAAAAGAGAAATAGAATTTATAAACGTGCTTATAAATTCGAAAATAGATTGAATGTGATAAAAATGTGTAGAAATGATTGAAATGGGGTTAAGTAAATTTTATTCACGATTTTGGACAGTGAATATATTGTAAGTAAAATGGACTCATTTTTGAAGAAGTAATATTTTAAAAATGAAGTTAAAACATTTTAAAGGTGTTTTAAAATGTGTTGTGAATCGAAACCATAGATTTCAACATTTATTGTTGAAATAGACGTTTTCGAGAAACTTAAGGAAATAGTGGACTATAACACTGTTGTTATAGTAAATGATTTCCGGAAGGAAATGTTTTATTTAGTATTGGGATTTATATATCTATCTTAATTTCGAATCCCTATACTAGTGATTTCGAGTCGTCGTAACGATGTTTTACGTAACATTCGTTTTGACTCAAATAAATGTGTTAAAAGAATATTTTCCTTAAAGAATGAATATATACTTAATTTGATTTAAGTATATCGAATATTTTCAAATGTTGAAAATGAATGATTTGTGAAATACTTATTATTAAATAAGTATGGAAATGTTTTTTTCCAATATGAAATAAACTGTTTTGAGATTTTATCTTCGAAGATAAAATGAAATGTGAATATTTGAAATTGTTTTCAAATGGTTAAGTGTGGAAATTTTATATCTTGTAAAGATATTTTTGGAAAAGAAATAATTTGGAAAATTATTTGGAATCTGATGATGTTGCGCATCTTTATTGATAGTTAAATAATCGACTATCAATAATTACCTTTAGATAGGTACTTGTTGTGAATTGGATAAATTTGAATGCCACACTTGTTTTTAAATAAACGCTCACTATTCGGGTTAGCCGGGAAAGGACCATGGGGTCGTATAACCCATTCCGAATATGTGATACGTCGTTATGAATCGCATTTGAAGACCGGTGTTGAAGACCGGATATTTTTGAAAACGGAAGGATTACCGTCGAGTTACTCTACATCGACTGATCTTCGATTTAGAGGTTTTATCACCCTTAGTGACGGGAAGTCCTGACGTAATTGGAAATTATCCGGAAATGCAAGGGCTTCGTGAGAAGTGCCTTCGGTTCTGTTCGATCCCGGAACAGACTTGTATGGATTGTGTGTCTGACGTTACAATTTGAGATATAAAGCTGATTTCTTTCAAATACATTTCTGTTGGTGGCGGAGAATTTATTCTCTTAGCTTAACACCCTTCTCTGAGACGTACGAGCTCAGAGGTTATGTAGTTGAAATTTATCAGCGATATATCCCAATTTGGTAACGTGGCATACTGAGTGTTGCTGTGAAATGATCAGTGTTTGATCATTTGTGATATGATCATTTGTTTGATCTTATATCTTTGTGATCATAGGTTGATCATTTTGTTTGACCCGAAGCAGGGCTTTTTGAGAAAGCGTAGCTTTGTGGACGAGACTTCATCGAGCCTCACACCCCGGAAATGGTCGAAACAGGACGAATGCAGCAAGGTTCTAGGGAGTAGCGCCCCTTAGTGTATGTCATTCCTTCTGGATAAAGGTGGTATCATGGTATGGAGCCCAGATACTTAACCTCTGTGGTTACTGCATTTATTATTATCTATGTGGTTTGTTGGAAATCGGGGATCCTCGGGAAGATCGGTGACGATCGGGGGATGGCATACGCGTGTCAGTAGTTACCTATTTTTGCAGAGGTAACCCGGCCTTGTGTTGGCAGAGATCTAACCGTAACGTTAGATTCTCGGGTCGTCTATTCCAGGGACGTACCCATCGTGGATAGGAAGTTCCTTAGCCTGACCATTTGTTGGAAATCCAAAGAAACAATACGTGACTTGTACGGTTTTAGTTGTAGAACCTGCCATCTAATATGGCAGCTATAGCAGGCATAATATAATGGTACCTATGCTGGCTAAGATTTATATTCTACTTTCGAAATGTTTTCTACACTATGCACTAATAATAATATCAAAAAGAATTTGATTTTCGCGTAGTAAGCATCTTTGACTATCATAAGAAGAAATCTCCTCCAAGTCTGCGTTTGCATTGTGTGTGTGGTGGGAGGTCTTATGGTAGTTTCATTTTCAAAAAAGCATTTCGAATTGACTTTAAAATTATCCTGTTGTTTATTTTAAAGAATAACTGTTTTACGATCTCACACCAGTCACCATGACTGACTCGGAGTTTATTGTTTCCCTTCTAAACTCTGGGTGCCCACCAATTTCCACACGGGCAGCCTAGAGTTATGTTATCAGGATATTCTGGATATTCTGGAGCTTTGGAGATAAGCTGGATGACGAGACGTAGCATTTGTATCTGATAGTATTTATTCCGCTGTGTATTCTGTATGAGGACAAGTTATATAACTGTCCATTGTTGTATATTGACTCTGATGATTGATGTATGTATAAACTGATATAGTTCTTTGTTTTAAAAGACTAGTGTTTATTTATTATATATTGTTCCGCTGCGATGTGTAAGATTCTGATATTGTTTTCTGTTTCTGCTCTTGTTGTTTTGTTGTTCTTCTTCTCTTTTTCTTCTATCTTCTCTCCCTCCTCTTCTTTTAAATATTAAAGTTTCGCGATTTCGCCATCCGATTGTTCGGCAATTGCTACAGTGGACGTAGCAGTGTCGGGTTTTCGGAAGACGGATTTGCGGGTCTTTACAGTAACGACCCAGAATTTTGAACGAATTAAATTGGAAATATTTAATTAATTTTAAATATTTGAACGATAATTTAATTTGAATCCCCGATATAACTTTGAAATTTGCGATTTAACTTTAAAATTTAATCGATTGAATGCTGAATAAAAATTTGAATCTACAATTTTAAGCTGAAGAAAAATATTTCGAAAGCTTTTAAAATTCGTATTGATGATGCTGAAGATAACAGAAGCTTCAGAAACGAAATTGAAAGTGATTTGTTCAGTTTTGAAAATAATCACTCGAACCGATATTTATAAAATAGTCAATTTTCAAACAGTCTCGGAATTCGACGAAACCAGTTCCATTGGGTCCGGGATGTTGTATTATTGCCGGATTTCAATTTTCGTAATTTTCTGAGTTGATATGTGAGCACACGGAAATGTAACGCGTGGAAATTTTAAAAACGAATTTAAATTTAAAAAAAAAGAAAAAAAGAAGAAAACAAAGGACAGCATCCCTAAAGGCACGCCTAGATTCACGCCTGGTATCACGAGAAAATCGTGTAAGCACGTTCCTCTGTCTTCCCCCTCTCTTTTTAAATCACGCAACTTTCTTCCCCCATTCCTCAGTTAAAACGAAATAAGTAAAAATAAATGGCATCCACCTTTTATTTCATTCAAACGAATAAATCCTTCTCTCGTTCCCAAATTCAAATGTCGACAATTCCTTCCCCCCTCTCCATTCTCAAAGCAAATCGCGACTTCCCATTTTCAATTCTCTGACCAAATCAAATCGTGAGAGCTTAAGGAGGCGGCAGCGTATCGCGAGGCTTGCGATTCAAGGGGGCGAGCGAACATATGAGATTCGCTCGAATCACTCGCGAGTGGGAGAGCCTCGCTGTGGCTCGATGGATGTCGCGACAGTCAAAGGCTAGGGCATGGCATCATGGTTCACGGCACATACGTTGAGCGTGTGGTGGCGATGTTCGAGGGTAAGGGTGGCGGTCTCTGGTAGGGTTTCGCGTGGCGCTCGCGTGCGAGTGGTCAGTCGAAGCTAGGCGAGGGTTGTACTGTGGACTGGGTGTCGCGAGCATAGACGAGGCAGCGGCGCAGTCAATTTGAGCGACTCGTTCTCGAATCGCGTGAAGGTGGAAGACCGGCGATTGAATATCGCGTTCGCTGATGGTTGGCAGCGCATCATCGAGTACCAAGGGCAAGCTGGGTTCGGCGATTTCCAGTGAGGTATATAAAATTCACTCAGTTCCATTTAAATTGGAAAATGAAGTTAAATTGTACAGGGAAAAGATTTCTGTTTCACTAGATTTTAAATTACGTATATATGTAGGTATTTAGATTTAAAAGAAAGTAATTTTACAGAAAAAGTTTTTATGTTTCACAAATTTAATTACAGTTAGAATTAATAATTTTGGGTTGAAAAAGAGGATTATCAGATTTAAAGAATTTAATTTATTTCGAAGAAAATGTTTTGTTAAAGAAGAAATTGGTTCGACTGTTAATTTAAATTGTATAATATTTTGAAAGTTAATTTGGGATTTTAAAATGTTAAGTAGTTATTTATAAATCAAAACTAATATAATTTATTTAGTGGAATATTTATTTAAAGGAAGGATAGTTTTGATTTGAAATTTTGTTAGATAAACTTATTAAAAGAAATTGGGACAAAAAAATTAAATCATTAGTTAAATAAATTTATTTAAAGGAGAATTGGTTTAAATAAAACTATCAGTTAATTCGACTATTAAACGGTAATTGACTTATTCGACTGTTCGAATATTGATGAATTGTATAATTATTTATACTAGGTCAAAATCTGTAAAGAAATCAAGCCGAAAATGGAAAATGGATTGCAAAATAAAAGCTAAGGTGAGATTTTCTCACTCGATTTAAAAGTGGAAATTTTCAGTTATTGATTTGATTGACTGTTTGAATGTGTATTAGATATGATAGGATATATCTATATATATAGCAGTATATACATATTGGCATATGTATATATTGGATTGATTGATTTTCCCGCCTCGTATAGCGGATGAGACCCTATTGCGCCGTTAGTAAGCGGATTTATAAAAACCTATATACCGCGATAATTCCGTACTGGAGCGGAATTGGTATTGTGCTAACATCTTTGGATGCAGGGAAACAGGTTGGAGGGATCCAACTGGACCCCTCACTTTGATTGAATTTATTTCTATTGTGATATAAATCTGTGAATGATTATAGTGATGCTATTAATCATATTGATATCTGGAAATTGTTTGAAAGCTAAAATTTAGCTGAATGGATGTTTTGACATCATTGGATTCCAAAGATAAACGAAATTGAATTTTTGAAATTCAAGCAGAAAATTTCTAAGTGAATCAATTTGTGAAATTGAAGAAATTTTTAAGGAAGGAATTTTAAAGTATAAAAAGTGAATTTTTATAATCGTATTGAATTAATTCCAGAATCAAGTGAAAATGTTAAATAAATGGATTTCGTAAAGTAGTGATTATAAAGTGAAGAATTTAATTTATAATTTGGATTTTTAAAATGGATTGAAAGAAAACGATTGAAATTTATTTTCTTAAAAAGGAATTTATTTAAAAGGAGATAAGTTGGAAATTCAGTTTGAAATTTAATGGGTAAATTGAAATAAGTTGTGAAATCAATGTAAAATGATTTTAATTTGAAGGATCCATTTAAAAATGGAATATTGAATGATTTGAGAAAAATAAGGAATTTATTTAGTAGTGATAAATAAATTTAGAAATCAATATTGAAATTGATTTGATATTGAAGTTCTTATAAGTAAAATTGGAATTTACAAAGGCTGTTTATAAATACGAAATCACTTATTTTGATAAGTAAAATATAGAAGTTAATAAAAAGAAGATTTATAAGTCGAGGTTGTTATTAAAATAGAAATGGAATTTATAGACGTGTTTATAAATTCGAAATAGATTGAATTGGATAAATTTATTTATAGAAGATTTTTAAAGAAAGGATATATTCACAACTCTGGACCGTGAATCTATTATTGAATAAAATGGATTCATTTTTGAAGAAGTGATATTTTAAAATGAAGTTAAATTGTTTTTAACGATGTTTTAAAATGTGTTAAATATCGAAAACATAGATTTCAACATTTATTGTTGAAATAGACGTTTTTTGAAAAATAAGGAAATGATGGACTATAACACTGTTGTTATAGTAAATGATTTCCGAAAGGAAATGTTTTTATATAGTATTGGGATTTACATATCTATCTTAATTTCGAATCCCAATACTAATGATTTTGAGTCGTCGTAACGATGTTTTACGTAACATTCGTTTTGACTCAAATTGATGTTGTTATAGAAAATGGATTTCCTTAAAGAATGAAATATATACTTAATTTTGATTTAAGTATATCGAATATTTTCTAAGTGTTGAAAATAAATATATTTGTGAAATACTTATTTTTAAATAAGTATGGAATTGCTTTTCCAATATGAAATGAACTGTTTTGAGATTTTATCTTCAAAGATAAAATTGAAATGTGGAAATTGATTTGAAATTGTTTTCAAATGGTTAAGTGTGGAAATTTTATATCTAGTGAAGATATTTTGGAAGATAAAATAATTTGGGAAATTTTTTTGGAATCTGATGGTGTTGCGCATCTTTATTGATAGTTAAATAACCGACTATCAATAATTACCTTTAGATAGGTATTTGTTGTGAATTGGATGAATTTGAATGCCACACTTATTTTTGAATTTACGCTCACTATTCGGGTTAGCCGGGAAAGGACCATGGGGTCGTATAACCCATTCCGAATATGTGATACGTCGTTATGAATCGCATTTGAAGACCGGTGTTGAAGACCGGATATTTTTGAAAACGGAAGGATTACCGTCGAGTTACTCTACACCGACTGATCTTCGGTTTAGAGGTTTTATCACCCTTAGTGACGGGAAGTCCTGACGTGATTAGAAATTTATCCGGATATGCAAGGGCTTCGTGAGAAGTGCCTTCGGTTCTGTTCGATCCCGGAACAGACTTGTATGGATTGTGTGTCTGACGTTACAATTTGAGATATAAAGCTGATTTCTTTCAAATACATTTCTGTTGGTGGCGGAGAATTTATTCTCTTAGCTTAACACCCTTCTCTGAGACGTACGAGCTCAGAGGTTATGTAGTTGAAATTCATCAGCGATATATCCCAATTTGGTAACGTGGCATACTGAGTGTTGCTGTGAAATGATCAGTGTTTGATCATTTGTGATATGATCATTTGTTTGATCTTATATCTTTGTGATCATAGGTTGATCATTTTTGTTTGACCCGAAGCAGGGCTTTTTGTAGAAAGCGTAGCTTTGTGGACGAGACTTCGTCGAGCCTCACACCCCGGAAATGGTCGAAACAGGAAGGATGCAGCAAGGTTCTAGGGAGTAGCGCCCCTTAGTGTATGTCATTCCTTCTGGATAAAGGTGGTATCATGGTATGGAGCCCAGATACTTAACCTCTGTGGTTACTGCATTATTATTATCTATGTGGTTTGTTGGAAATCGGGGATCCTCGGGAAGATCGGTGACGATCGGGGGATGGCATACGCGTGTCAGTAGTTACCTATTTTTGCAGAGGTAACCCGGCCTTGTGTTGGCAGAGATCTAACCGTAATGTTAGGTTATTTCTCGGGTCGTCTATTCCAGGGACGTACCCATCGTGGATAGGAAGTTCCTTAGCCTGACCATTTGTTGGAAATCCAAAGAAACAATACGAGCTTTTACGATTTCAATTGTATAACCTGTCTCCTCAGGAGGCAGCTATAGCAGGCATAATATAATGGTACCTATGCTGGCTAAGATTTATATTCTACTTTCGAAATGTTTTCCACTATGCACTAATAATAATATCAAAAAGAAATTTGATTTTTGCGTAGTAAGCATCTTTGACTATCATAAGAAGAAATCTCCTCCAAGTCTGCGTTTGCATTGTGTGTGTGGTGGGAGGTCTTATGGTAGTTTCATTTTCCAAAAGCATTGCGAATTGACTTTAAAAACTTCCTGTTGTTTATTTTAAAGAATAACTGTTTTACGATCTCACACCAGTCACCATGACTGACTCGGAGTTTATTGTTCCCTTCTAAACTCTGGGTGCCCACAAATTTCCACACGGGCAGCCTAGAGTTATATTATCAGGATATTCAGGATATTCTGGAGCTTTGGAGATAAGCTGGAGGACGAGACGTAGTATTTGTATCTGATAGTATTTATTCCGCTGTGTATTCTGTATGAGGACAAGTTATATAACTGTCCATTGTTGTTTATTGACTCTGATGATATGATGTGATGTAATGTAATAACAGATATAATTCTTTTGTTTTTAAATGATATTCATTTATCTATTATATATATTGTTCCGCTGCGATGTGTAAGATTCTGATATTGTTTTCTGTTCTGATGTGTTTTCTGTTGTTCTTCTTCTTTCTTTCTTCTTTTCTTCTTCTGTTCTCTTCTTCTGCCTTTTTCTTTTTCTTAAAACCCTCACTCTTGGAGTTTCCGGCACTCGATTGCTCGGCAGTCGATAAAGTGAGTATCGATGTCGAATTTTTCGAAAGTCGAAAATTTCAGGATGTGACAGAGTGGTATCAGAGCATATGGTTAAGCGACAACCCTGCTCTGTTGGGTGTTACTCATTAGAGATAGAGTCAGCAGTACTCTAGAATGAGTTGAGTGTAATAATAGATATGAGCGCGTATTTGTTATTTGAATATAAAATGGTTTTATATTGTGATGATTGATTTATTGAGTGGTATATGGATTCTGGTCAATACGAGTAATTAACGATCATTGATAGGGATCTCTAAACACTCGAATAGAACAATTCGGCACAGTATTGTTTTAAATAGGGTAAATGAAATAATTTTGCCCAAAACTATTTTTGTATATAAAAGAAAAGGATGTTTTTCTATGAATTACTATAGTATATGGTTGCATGGTTGTTAGAGGTAATAATATGAGAAATATTATCATTGAAATTGAATAAGAAATTCGAATCATAACTCTAAAGATAAGAAATGAATTCGTATACAAATGAAACTAAAGAATGTAAATTATAGATGTGAATTATAATTTAAAACAGAATTCCAGAGAAGTTTTGAAAATGTTTTGAAAAGAAATTTTGGAGATTTGGGAAGTTTAAATCTTTTTGAAGTTGGAAATGAATTTCAAAGGTTTTGAAAAGTATTTTGGAGAGTTAAAAGCTCTAAACTCTTTTCGGTCGCTGGAAAATAACTCCGATGATGATCGCGACATCACCGGTGTTCATTTTCGGGTTTCCAAAAGAGGAATTGCTGCCGATTGTTTTACATGGAAGAGTCTGGAAAATTTGGATTTTGTTTTAGGAAATTCAAAAGATAAATTTGAATTGTTTTCAAATGGTTTTGAAAAAGTGGAAACGACTCTGGAATCCTATTTAAAAATACTTACGAAATATTAATAAGTTGATAACTTATGGAATATTGGGAATCTGATTGAAATGAAAGTTCAAATTGAAATGAAAGAATTTGTGAACAAATAAATAAATTTGCAATGGCAAATGCGAGAAAATAAAATTGAAAGTTGAAAATTCATTTCGAATTCGTAAGCAAATGAATTGAATTGAATAATGAAAATTTAAAGGTGGATTAAAAATTCATATGTTATTGGAAATTCAGTTTAAGATAAGTGGTTATAAACCAAAATAGTGAATTGAATTCGAATAAGAAATTGAAATGTGAAATGTAATTCAAATGAAGTTTGAAATGTAAAGATTGAACAAAATTGAATAGGTATAACTTCAATAGTGAAGTAAAGATGATATAAGCAGTTATATTGAAAATTTTGTAATTGAATGTACGAAATGGTTTGAATATATGCAACTAGATATAATGGCTAGTAGGATATACAGGTGTATAAAGGGATTGGAAAATTTATTTCACAGATAAATTTGAATTGCTCGAAAAAGGTACGTATTTGAGTTTTAATATGAGTTTTTGATGATTTCTCTCTAGCCGCTAGGCTTTTTCTTTTTCTTTTTGAAATCTGAGAGTCCGTAGGGACGTTTTGTAGTAGTGCCGTATTAGCCGCGCAAAGGAGACGCTGGCGAAATTTTTCGAAAATTTCGAGTGTTAGAAAATTTTTGAGAAATTTTTGAAAGTTTAAATTTGAATTTAAACTCAAATTTGAATTGTTAAGAAAACAATGTTGTTTGAAGATTTTGAAAATGTTTAGAAAGTTGGTTGAATTGATAACGACACTTTAGTAGAATGATTCGTTTCGATGAATTGATAAAACTATTGAATTGTGAAAGATAGTAGACGAGTTAAGGTCCTTTTTCCTAACTTGTAATTTCGAGGACGAAATTCTTTTAAGGGGGGAAGTTTGTAACGACCCAGAATTTTGAACGAATTAAATTGGAAATATTTAATTAATTTTAAATATTTGAACGATAATTTAATTTGAATCCCCGATATAACTTTGAAATTTGCGATTTAACTTTAAAATTTAATCGATTGAATGCTGAATAAAAATTTGAATCTACAATTTTAAGCTGAAGAAAAATATTTCGAAAGCTTTTAAAATTCGTATTGATGATGCTGAAGATAACAGAAGCTTCAGAAACGAAATTGAAAGTGATTTGTTCAGTTTTGAAAATAATCACTCGAACCGATATTTATAAAATAGTCAATTTTCAAACAGTCTCGGAATTCGACGAAACCAGTTCCATTGGGTCCGGGATGTTGTATTATTGCCGGATTTCAATTTTCGTAATTTTCTGAGTTGATATGTGAGCACACGGAAATGTAACGCGTGGAAATTTTAAAAACGAATTTAAATTTAAAAAAAAAGAAAAAAAGAAGAAAACAAAGGACAGCATCCCTAAAGGCACGCCTAGATTCACGCCTGGTATCACGAGAAAATCGTGTAAGCACGTTCCTCTGTCTTCCCCCTCTCTTTTTAAATCACGCAACTTTCTTCCCCCATTCCTCAGTTAAAACGAAATAAGTAAAAATAAATGGCATCCACCTTTTATTTCATTCAAACGAATAAATCCTTCTCTCGTTCCCAAATTCAAATGTCGACAGTTCCTTCCCCCCTCTCCATTCTCAAAGCAAATCGCGACTTCCCATTTTCAATTCTCTGACCAAATCAAATCGTGAGAGCTTAAGGAGGCGGCAGCGTATCGCGAGGCTTGCGATTCAAGGGGGCGAGCGAACATATGAGATTCGCTCGAATCACTCGCGAGTGGGAGAGCCTCGCTGTGGCTCGATGGATGTCGCGACAGTCAAAGGCTAGGGCATGGCATCATGGTTCACGGCACATACGTTGAGCGTGTGGTGGCGATGTTTGAGGGTAAGGGTGGCGGTCTCTGGTATGGTTTCGCGTGGCGCTCGCGTGCGAGTGGTCAGTCGAAGCTAGGCGAGGGTTGTACTGTGGACTGGGTGTCGCGAGCATAGACGAGGCAGCGGCGCAGTCAATTTGAGCGACTCGTTCTCGAATCGCGTGAAGGTGGAAGACCGGCGATTGAATATCGCGTTCGCTGATGGTTGGCAGCGCATCATCGAGTACCAAGGGCAAGCTGGGTTCGGCGATTTCCAGTGAGGTATATAAAATTCACTCAGTTCCATTTAAATTGGAAAATGAAGTTAAATTGTACAGGGAAAAGATTTCTGTTTCACTAGATTTTAAATTACGTATATATGTAGGTATTTAGATTTAAAAGAAAGTAATTTTACAGAAAAAGTTTTTATGTTTCACAAATTTAATTACAGTTAGAATTAATAATTTTGGGTTGAAAAAGAGGATTATCAGATTTAAAGAATTTAATTTATTTCGAAGAAAATGTTTTGTTAAAGAAGAAATTGGTTCGACTGTTAATTTAAATTGTATAATATTTTGAAAGTTAATTTGGGATTTTAAAATGTTAAGTAGTTATTTATAAATCAAAACTAATATAATTTATTTAGTGGAATATTTATTTAAAGGAAGGATAGTTTTGATTTGAAATTTTGTTAGATAAACTTATTAAAAGAAATTGGGACAAAAAAATTAAATCATTAGTTAAATAAATTTATTTAAAGGAGAATTGGTTTAAATAAAACTATCAGTTAATTCGACTATTAAACGGTAATTGACTTATTCGACTGTTCGAATATTGATGAATTGTATAATTATTTATACTAGGTCAAAATCTGTAAAGAAATCAAGCCGAAAATGGAAAATGGATTGCAAAATAAAAGCTAAGGTGAGATTTTCTCACTCGATTTAAAAGTGGAAATTTTCAGTTATTGATTTGATTGACTGTTTGAATGTGTATTAGATATGATAGGATATATCTATATATATAGCAGTATATACATATTGGCATATGTATATATTGGATTGATTGATTTTCCCGCCTCGTATAGCGGATGAGACCCTATTGCGCCGTTAGTAAGCGGATTTATAAAAACCTATATACCGCGATAATTCCGTACTGGAGCGGAATTGGTATTGTGCTAACATCTTTGGATGCAGGGAAACAGGTTGGAGGGATCCAACTGGACCCCTCACTTTGATTGAATTTATTTCTATTGTGATATAAATCTGTGAATGATTATAGTGATGCTATTAATCATATTGATATCTGGAAATTGTTTGAAAGCTAAAATTTAGCTGAATGGATGTTTTGACATCATTGGATTCCAAAGATAAACGAAATTGAATTTTTGAAATTCAAGTAGAAAATTTCTAAGTGAATCAATTTGTGAAATTGAAGAAATTTTTAAGGAAGGAATTTTAAAGTATAAAAAGTGAATTTTTATAATCGTATTGAATTAATTCCAGAATCAAGTGAAAATGTTAAATAAATGGATTTCGTAAAGTAGTGATTATAAAGTGAAGAATTTAATTTATAATTTGGATTTTTAAAATGGATTGAAAGAAAACGATTGAAATTTATTTTCTTAAAAAGGAATTTATTTAAAAGGAGATAAGTTGGAAATTCAGTTTGAAATTTAATTGGTAAATTGAAATAAGTTGTGAAATCAATGTAAAATGATTTTAATTTGAAGGATCCATTTAAAAATGGAATATTGAATGATTTGAGAAAAATAAGGAATTTATTTAGTAGTGATAAATAAATTTAGAAATCAATATTGAAATTGATTTGATATTGAAGTTCTTATAAGTAAAATTGGAATTTACAAATGCTGTTTATAAATACGAAATCACTTATTTTGATAAGTAAAATATAGAAGTTAATAAAAAGAAGATTTATAAGTCGAGGTTGTTATTAAAATAGAAATGGAATTTATAGACGTGTTTATAAATTCGAAATAGATTGAATTGGATAAATTTATTTATAGAAGATTTTTAAAGAAAGGATATATTCACAACTCTGGACCGTGAATATATTATTGAATAAAATGGATTCATTTTTGAAGAAGTGATATTTTAAAATGAAGTTAAATTGTTTTTAACGATGTTTTAAAATGTGTTAAATATCGAAAACATAGATTTCAACATTTATTGTTGAAATAGACGTTTTTTGAAAAATAAGGAAATGATGGACTATAACACTGTTGTTATAGTAAATGATTTCCGAAAGGAAATGTTTTTATATAGTATTGGGATTTACATATCTATCTTAATTTCGAATCCCAATACTAATGATTTTGAGTCGTCGTAACGATGTTTTACGTAACATTCGTTTTGACTCAAATTGATGTTGTTATAGAAAATGGATTTCCTTAAAGAATGAAATATATACTTAATTTTGATTTAAGTATATCGAATATTTTCTAAGTGTTGAAAATAAATATATTTGTGAAATACTTATTTTTAAATAAGTATGGAATTGCTTTTCCAATATGAAATGAACTGTTTTGAGATTTTATCTTCAAAGATAAAATTGAAATGTGGAAATTGATTTGAAATTGTTTTCAAATGGTTAAGTGTGGAAATTTTATATCTAGTGAAGATATTTTGGAAGATAAAATAATTTGGGAAAATTTTTTGGAATCTGATGGTGTTGCGCATCTTTATTGATAGTTAAATAACCGACTATCAATAATTACCTTTAGATAGGTATTTGTTGTGAATTGGATGAATTTGAATGCCACACTTATTTTTGAATTTACGCTCACTATTCGGGTTAGCCGGGAAAGGACCATGGGGTCGTATAACCCATTCCGAATATGTGATACGTCGTTATGAATCGCATTTGAAGACCGGTGTTGAAGACCGGATATTTTTGAAAACGGAAGGATTACCGTCGAGTTACTCTACACCGACTGATCTTCGGTTTAGAGGTTTTATCACCCTTAGTGACGGGAAGTCCTGACGTGATTAGAAATTTATCCGGATATGCAAGGGCTTCGTGAGAAGTGCCTTCGGTTCTGTTCGATCCCGGAACAGACTTGTATGGATTGTGTGTCTGACGTTACAATTTGAGATATAAAGCTGATTTCTTTCAAATACATTTCTGTTGGTGGCGGAGAATTTATTCTCTTAGCTTAACACCCTTCTCTGAGACGTACGAGCTCAGAGGTTATGTAGTTGAAATTCATCAGCGATATATCCCAATTTGGTAACGTGGCATACTGAGTGTTGCTGTGAAATGATCAGTGTTTGATCATTTGTGATATGATCATTTGTTTGATCTTATATCTTTGTGATCATAGGTTGATCATTTTTGTTTGACCCGAAGCAGGGCTTTTTGTAGAAAGCGTAGCTTTGTGGACGAGACTTCGTCGAGCCTCACACCCCGGAAATGGTCGAAACAGGAAGGATGCAGCAAGGTTCTAGGGAGTAGCGCCCCTTAGTGTATGTCATTCCTTCTGGATAAAGGTGGTATCATGGTATGGAGCCCAGATACTTAACCTCTGTGGTTACTGCATTATTATTATCTATGTGGTTTGTTGGAAATCGGGGATCCTCGGGAAGATCGGTGACGATCGGGGGATGGCATACGCGTGTCAGTAGTTACCTATTTTTGCAGAGGTAACCCGGCCTTATGTTGGCAGAGATCTAACCGTAATGTTAGGTTATTTCTCGGGTCGTCTATTCCAGGGACGTACCCATCGTGGATAGGAAGTTCCTTAGCCTGACCATTTGTTGGAAATCCAAAGAAACAATACGAGCTTTTACGATTTCAATTGTATAACCTGTCTCCTCAGGAGGCAGCTATAGCAGGCATAATATAATGGTACCTATGCTGGCTAAGATTTATATTCTACTTTCGAAATGTTTTCCACTATGCACTAATAATAATATCAAAAAGAAATTTGATTTTTGCGTAGTAAGCATCTTTGACTATCATAAGAAGAAATCTCCTCCAAGTCTGCGTTTGCATTGTGTGTGTGGTGGGAGGTCTTATGGTAGTTTCATTTTCCAAAAGCATTGCGAATTGACTTTAAAAACTTCCTGTTGTTTATTTTAAAGAATAACTGTTTTACGATCTCACACCAGTCACCATGACTGACTCGGAGTTTATTGTTCCCTTCTAAACTCTGGGTGCCCACAAATTTCCACACGGGCAGCCTAGAGTTATATTATCAGGATATTCAGGATATTCTGGAGCTTTGGAGATAAGCTGGAGGACGAGACGTAGTATTTGTATCTGATAGTATTTATTCCGCTGTGTATTCTGTATGAGGACAAGTTATATAACTGTCCATTGTTGTTTATTGACTCTGATGATATGATGTGATGTAATGTAATAACAGATATAATTCTTTTGTTTTTAAATGATATTCATTTATCTATTATATATATTGTTCCGCTGCGATGTGTAAGATTCTGATATTGTTTTCTGTTCTGATGTGTTTTCTGTTGTTCTTCTTCTTTCTTTCTTCTTTTCTTCTTCTGTTCTCTTCTTCTGCCTTTTTCTTTTTCTTAAAACCCTCACTCTTGGAGTTTCCGGCACTCGATTGCTCGGCAGTCGATAAAGTGAGTATCGATGTCGAATTTTTCGAAAGTCGAAAATTTCAGGATGTGACATAGAAAGATGATAAACATACCCTAATTGGGTGCGACCCACTTAGCCTTGCTGCATCTCCCCTGATTTTCAGTCATTCCGGTTGATAAGGCTTGAGACTACAATTACCTTTTTAAGGAATTTATACTTGGAACGCTCATTGTCCTCTAATGACAATGTACTGATAGCATTCATCCATACAAGTCTGTTCTGGGTCTGAACGAAAGCGAAGGCACTATTCCTACTACATCCATTTTTGAATCATCCTCGGGATTAGTAGCGATTATCCCTTGCACTTCAATGCTCCAACTTTGATTCTATGCTCTTGTCTTCACTTCTAAAACATATTCATTAGATCGAAGTGGTTTTCGGATAATTTATCCGATCCCGGTCTCTCCGAAACAACGTTCGATATTTCTGGTAAACTTAACCCCGGTTCTTTTAGGAAATAAATAGACGAAAATAAGATCGGAGATCATCTCCTAACCGTTTGTGGATGGATTTCCTTATCATTGTCCTAGAAGAACGAAACGAGTTTATACGTACAGTATAGCACCTTCGACGGTAACTGTACCATATAATTCCTGTGTTTCTCCTAGATATTCCCAAAGTTATGTTTTTGGTCCAAATTTGATAGTCGGTTATTTAACTATCAAATAAACAATCATTCAATCAAAGATTCATTTCCCACTGAAATCCCTAAGCCTTATTTAATTTAAATTTCAATAAATTAAATCTCTTTATCAAAAAGTATATACTTACCTTATCGGAATAAGTATGTTCACAAACCATTCCCTTCGAAAAATATTTGAAAAACCTTTTAAAATAAATATGGAAAGCACCATGCGGTATCAAACATGGATTCACAGCTCAATGATTACGTCTCTATCCCAAAGAAATCCAAACATAACTGTAGGCAATCTCTGCCTCCCGATTTCGCCATGAAAGTATACCATTACTTTTCGAAAACTTTATTTAATAATTATCTCAAAATAATGCTTATACAGTTTCTATAATAATTTTCGAAGTTTAGTTTAGGCAAATACTCTTAAATAAAAGTTATTATAAAAAACTATATTAATATTGAGTAATTTATCTTTTAAAATAATAATACTGATTAATTCTGATTTATTAATAAAATTCTAATCGTTTTACAAGACTTGTTTATAAAACTTATAATTCATTTTGACAATTTAAAAATATTTAAATAACTAATTTTCTGGAATATTTTTATGCCAAAACCTTTTTAAATTACCTAGTTTAATAATTAAAAATCCTCTTTTTAAAACAAACTCAACTTCTCGATAAAAATATATTTTTCAATTCTGATATAACCAATCTAATATTTATAAATCACTAACGATTTATCAACAATCGATTTACGTCCCCAATTTCATAAATCCCTGTTTCACATTTCCAGAAGAAAAATCTATCCTTTCTTTTTAAACTGATTTACCCATCTCATCATAAATTCTTACCGTGAATTTATATCTTCAATTTATCAAATGATAATCATTTCACCTTATTTATAAACATTGTTTATAAATCCCATAGTCTCATTTCCAGTTTACAACGGTTTCACATCACTTAAATCCATTATAAATCGATTTCTAAATTAAATTCCATTTATAAATCAATTTCTTATATAACCCAAACTATATTCCAAAACCAACCAAATCTCAATTTTACTTCTATTTCGTAAGTTAGAATCTTATTTAAGATTCAGTATAACCAATTTTATCTCTACTCCCAAATTCATTTTTATTTTCTCAATCTATTAAAAATTTCAATTTTTAAAACCTTTTATATTTAATCAAGTATCACTTAAGAATTATTATTTAAAATCCTTTATTTACATTATTCCAAAATCTCTTTTTACAATATCACGAAATAGTTAAGTACAAATTTAAAGTTGAACCATTTATTTTATCCAAATTAATTTTCTTTCAACTAGTCCAATATTTTATATAAATACTTCACTTCCAAAATCCCTTTTTAATTTCCTTTCAAATTCAAAACATATATTCATGGTATTTTAAAATACCAAAATCTAGGCCGGTGCTACCATAGCATCCAATAAATTCAAATCATACAATAATCTATCACAGATTATCCAAACATATCATATATCCCTATATATGAAATTAAATTCAACATTTTTGAGGAATCCAGTTGGATCCCTCCAACCTGTTTTTCTACAATAATAGATTTTAATACAACATAAAAATACCAATCCCGCTTCGAGGTGGGATATCACGGTAATATAGGGTCATTCGCTATTATGCGGGTCATAGGGTTTCATCCGCTAAAATATGCGGGAATTTATCTAACTACCAATGTATATATATACTATTATATATCTAATAACATCCAAACTAATAATAATTATTAAATTAAAACAGTCATCCAAAATTAATTTTAATCATTTAAAATTAATTGCAGTAATCCAAATGAGTGAGATTTACTCACAGAAATTTCCTGTTGCTGCTTTCGCGTTCCGATTCCGATTTAAATTCGAATGTGTTCGAATTTAGCTAAAATTTCCAGAAGCTCTAAATTTAACCAATTCGATTCCGGAATGTAGGTATTGTTGATACGAGTTCACTGCGACTGACCGCGTCTCAATCGAACCCAGCCCACAAGCTATAGACCCGGCCCAACACCATTCTTCTTCTTTCCCCATTTTCTTTTCTCGCTTGTACATGAGATAACCCACTGCCTCAACCTGAACGTGCATGTGCACGCACCTCCCACGCCACCAATGACCGGTAGGACTTTACCAACACGTTCGCCTCCTCCTCCTCATCTCAACCAAACCAAGAACTTCAAGCTTGCACCCATCGTGGAAATCACGACATTCCAAATCCCCCAGTCCATACATATGTCGAACCCCACCACACACCACTATGACCCCACATCCTTCAGCCATCAGTGCTATTCGACGAGGAGTACCCAAATACAACACCCATATCACCCATTGATGCTTCAATCTCAACAAAACGCATACCCTAATTCAAGCTGCAGTTCGACCATGTTTTCAATCCCATGAAATCATCGCCGCACCATACAATTTGTATATCAGATCGAAGCCCTCTAAAAACATGATTTTTAAAACTAGTTTCACAATTTTTCGTTGAGTATAATAAGAGAAAATGATTTTTGAAGTTGCCACTTTTTTTCCTTTGATTTTCACTGTGAATGCTTGGCTGTTATGAAGGGGGTAAACGTGTTTGAAAAGGAAGGGGTGCAGTGACTAAGTGAAAGAAAAAAAAGAAGCTGACATGAAGGTTTGACTTGAACAATATATTAATTTAATATTCAAAATATCTCGATTTCGTAACTTAAAATCTCGAATCCCTATCGAGGTGATAATGTTATACCCCTATCCTGAATGCAATGGAATAAGTTATAAGTCCTAATTCAATCGTATGGAGAAGATAGCTTTTTTGAACCCAATTATTATATTAAATTTTCGATATTAAATAAAATGCGGTTATATCCCGTACGACCAAATGATAACTCCAACCACTTCGAAATTTGAAATCCAATAATAATATACTATTATGGATCCGATGAAACTTGTTTCGTCGAACTCCGAGACTGTGCCCCGGAAGGCTATTTTTACTCGTTAATTCAAACGAGCTATTTTTTTAAAATCGAGCAAATCACTTTTAAATCTAATTTAAAAATTTTATTATCTTCATTCTTATAAATAAAAATTAAATAAGCCCCGATATTATTTTTATCAAGCTTAAAACCCAAGATTCAATTATTTAGGTAAATTCCAATTATTAAATTATCCAATAAATCATTATATTTGAAATTCAAGTTAAAAATTAACTTTTAAATATTTAAAATCAACTAAATATTCCAATTTCAAATAACCAAAATTATGGGTCGTTACATCAATCAATTGGAATTACATTCAAGTAATTATCAATTACCTTATATTAACATCACTAAATTTCACTCTAATTATTTTTCACATTATTAAATCTTAAATTTTAAATTTTCCACAACATTAAATTCCAAAAATTATTTAATAAATAAATTTAATTATTGAAAATTACGGGTCATTACACACGTTTTGTGTTAAATGGAAAGGGTGTTTTAATGGAAATAAAAGATCATTTTGGAAAAACCAAATTGAACGTTTTCATTTTTAAGGTAAGTATAATTTTATTTATTATGCATAAATAAAAAACTAAATGCGTACAAATTTGAATATTATTTGAGTTAATGAAGTTAATTTGGTTACGTTTTAAAAATTGAATTTCAAAAGGTTGTGCAATGTACATGGTCCCTTCATTTCTTTTGTTATTAATTGTTGCATGTACGTTTTAAAATAGTTACCTCATTATTAATACTTGATCCGTTCATTTCTCCTTTTGTTTAATACCTGAGCCTAGACTTTTAGGTTGTATTTAATTCTTGCTAACTCATTTTAGCGTATACAAAATTTCACTTTCCTTTGGTTTACAAACTTTTCCATTCCTCGATACATTTCCTTATGCATTATTAATGCCTGAAGCTTTCAAAATAAAACGTGACATTTTTTTTGTCCCTTCACCTTCATTTCCTAATTATTAAATAACCTACAGCTTATTTCTTCGTTTGCATTTTGTTTCTCCTAATACCTCATATTCATTTAGTTCAAATTGTTCTTTGCTGAAGGTATATTCTTATCATAAAATTATTCATCTTTTAAACTTGTCCCTTCATATATTTTTTAGTCACCACTTCATTTCCTATGTTCAGATCTCCATTTCAAATCTTCCTTTCCTCGAATCATTTTAACGTGAGCTTGCAAATTCAAAAGCTCTCATTTTTGCAAATTCCAAAGCTTTCTTTTATGAAACATGAGTTTCATCTTTTCATTTTTCCTACATGTCCTGCCCTCATCTTAGTTTGTTCTTCCATCTTTGCCTCAAGCCTCATCTTGAGAAAAACGTAAGTATTAAACTTTGTTTATTTTTTTAATTAAACGTGTACCAATTATTATTTTAATAATATTTCTTGTAACATGAATATCTTTTGCATATAAACTACGATTCACACGCGATTTCTTCTGTTGGATTCATATTTAAATTCCAAACAACATGAAATTGATTTGGTTGAATTTGTAGACTGTTGAGATTTTGTGCTTCTGGTTGGATTTTTATGGGCTAAAATCAATGGTGAGTGATTTAACCCACTCACGCAATACTAAATCTTCTTATGTTAGTTGAATTAAATTTATGAAGTGATAAGAATTTTATTTAAATGTTGTTTGGTGGTATAAATTGTCATTCAAATTTAATTTGAATTAATATTGAATTTAATTGCTAGTAAAATACCTGATTAATAACCAATAAATAGTTGTGAATTATTGGCTGATTTGGATGTTGATTATGATGGATGTTTATTTATTTTTATATAGCTCTGTACTCACTTTGTATATTAAGCGTGTAACGACCCAATATTTTCAACCATTCGCATCCTCACATGTCGGACTTGAATTGCTAAAAATACCGAATTGTAAATATAAATTTGGCAAAACTCAGCATATACAGTAAATAAAATAATCACAGATCACAGACACAGAGTAATATAACAATAATGCAGCGGAAACAAAAGAATAGTAGTTCATGAAGCTACAATATATATATATATAACAGAGTTAAACAAGATACAACAGAAGTCACGAATACATAGATGTCTCAATACAATAATCAAATACAAGATCTGAATGCATCACTGGAATCGACTGAACAACTGAAAGCAGGATAGATAGCTGGATCTCCAAGAGAAGCTCCAACTCCAAAGGTGAGTCTCGAATACTGTATCACTCAGTCTGACCCGAGCGTAAAGCAAAACACAAACACTCGAGTCAGGATTAACATTCTTATATCAATAAATCTAACTCAAGTGAAATATCAACTGAAATACAAGTAACTCAAAGGATGTTTGGGATAACCATCCTCTAAGGATCCGTTAAACTATCTACTATGTAGTAATATACGCTATTATAATAATGTCTAATATAAAATAAACTTACTTTTAAATAGCATTAAGGCTTTACATTTTCCACCTTAACACATAATAGTGCCAATAGTCTATACAGTACCTGCATACCTCGAGAGCCTACGAGAAGATACTCCATAGGTATGACACAAATATAAACTCGTAGTAAAGCTCGATATGGTAGGTGACACGGCACAACTAGGCAATGCCAGGGTAGATATACCAATTACGCATCCGGGCTGGTGGAAACGCATAGCAGCCACTACTTTAACAACCCGCATATTTATTGATTTTTTTATATTTAAATATTTTATCGTTAGTCGGATGTTAGTCCGAAAAGCTACTTTTTGCATATGGTCAAATTAGGACTCGAGACCACCCCCATTGAGTTCAAAATGACGTTTGCGATCTTTTTGAGTGTAAACTTCGATATGTTTGGAGATAGTGAAATTTTCGTCACTTTTTCCCGCCTTTGACTTTGGTTGGACTTAACCCCTTCTAACTCAGCCCCAACCCACCTCCTCTTCCTCACTTTATCAAACACTTCAAGATTTGTCAAAAATGGAGGAGGGAATGGGAAATTAAAACTCCAAACTCAAATTCTATTGCAAATCTAACATTCAACTCCAAATTCAAGTAGAAGATATTGGATTCAAGCTTTGGATTGCTTCTCCTTGCTTTCAAGCTTCATCTTCATCAAATTCCATGAAAAGGTGAGATTTTTAATCTCACATCTTGCCTATAACTGTCATTGGACTGTTGGGAATGATTCCCTATCGCATTTGTATGAACATTTGCTCTTGGTTTGGATTGGATTGGCGAAAAGCCCCAATTTTCAGTGTTTTTGGTGATTTTCTGGCACTAGGTCGTTCTGGAATGTTAGCTCGCACGTCCTTAGGTCGTTTCTGACCTACTATCACTCGGCAAACTTTAGGTCGCTCGTCCCAGTATAAGTCGTAGGTCGCTTGGCCTATAAGTCGATAGGTCGCTCGGCTTAGATAACCTCTTTAGGTCACTGGCCTTTACAGCGATAGGTCGCTCGACCACATTTTCACTAGGTCGCTCAACCACCTTATCACTAGGTCGCTCGGCTCGTCTTCTCGTTAGCTCGCTCACCTATGACTTCGTTAGGTCGCTCGCCATATCGCTTGGTTAGGTCGCTGGCCTCTAGGTCGCGAGTCTTTAGGTCGCCAGCTTTAGTTCGCGTGGTTTTAGATCGCGTATCTCTTAGGTCACTCGACCTGTCTTCCAGTAGGCCGTGTATCCCCTTAGGTCGCTGGACCTCCTTGGTCGCTCGCCTTTAGGTTGCAATCACTAGGTCGCTGGACCACTCTACCAGTTAGGTCATGTGTTCCACTTAGGTCGCAACCCCTTCTCCTTAATTCGACCGAGTTAGGTCGTTCATCCCTTAGGTCGCGCCTTTAGGTCGCAGACCTTAGGTCGCCTGGCCTCACTTGCCTAGTTAGGTCGCTCTGCCATTCTAGGTAGGTCGCAACAATTAGGTCGTATGACCTACTTTTCCTTAGGTCGCTTGGCTTGATTTCTTTAGGTCGTTTGACCTGTATTTCGCTAGGTCGCTCGCCCTGTTCTCCTACTAGGGCGCACGACATTTTACCCTTAGGTCGTTCGACCTATTTGACATAAAGTTTTTGCACTTTAATTCGACCACGTTAGGTCGCGAGTATATTCCTACTTGATGGTTTTGGGATTGATTTCTTCAGACTTTGCTCACATCTTCGAACGTGAATTTATGTGATTCGATTTGTTTCAACCATCGTTTTATGACTTGTCACTCTAAAAATATGAAGGTTTCAATACTAGTAGTAAATATCAAAGCTCTTTCATCAAAACGATTTCAACTCTATTTTATTACAAAGCTCTTTTTCCTAAACCGTTTTCCAATCTATTAGTATATACAAGCCTTTACGTCACTTTCTCATGCTCTTTATGGTGAACTTCTTATTTCAAATTTCTTTTTGTGTTAATATGCTTTTATGGTTGTTACTTTTTATTTCCATCTTATATATTGCGAGGACGCAATTTCTTTAAGGAGGGGAGTCTGTAACAACCCGCATATTTATCAATTTTTTTATATTTAAATATTTTATCGTTAGTCGGATGTTAGTCCGAAAAGATACTTTTTGCATACGGTCAAATTAGGACTCTAGACCACCCCCATTGAGTTCAAAATGACGTTTGCGATCTTTTTGAGTGTAAACTTCGATATGTTTGGAGATAGTGAAATTTTCGTCACTTTTTCCCGCCTTTGACTTTGGTTGGACTGAACCCCTTCTAACTCAGCCCCAACCCACCTCCTCTTCCTCACTTTATCAAACACTTCAAGCTTTGTCAAAAATGGAGGAGGGAATGGGAAATTAAAACTCCAAACTCAAATTCTATTGCAAATCTAACATTCAACTCCAAATTCAAGTAGAAGATATTGGATTCAAGCTTTGGATTGCTTCTCCTTGCTTTCAAGCTTCATCTTCATCAAATTCCATGAAAAGGTGAGATTTTTAATCTCACATCTTGCCTATAACTGTCATTGGACTGTTGGGAATGATTCCCTATCGCATTTGTATGAACATTTGCTCTTGGTTTGGATTGGATTAGCGAAAAGCCCCAATTGGAAAATAAAATTGAATTTAATTAAATTATATAGAATGTTTAAAATGAACTTGAGTAAGAAAATTCTATGATATGATTTTTAAGAAAAGATAATGTTAAAGAATATGCTATGTAGAGAAATGAATACACTAACTGAATAATGGATTATGAATAATTAATTGTAAATAAAAATAGAAGTCAATAAAATAATTTAGTATAGATAAATTGGATAGAAAATCCATTGGAAGGTGATACGTGAGTTGTACGTATATCATTTTATTTGCATAACGATTTGATCCAAATTCGAGCACAAAATTTCAAGATGATTTATATCGATCCAAGTTAGGATTTTTCACTCGATTCTCGACGGCGAACCCAGGATATGGATTTTTTTTATTTGATTCTGGAATTCTCTATCATAGTATATAACTATGCAAGGAGAGTAACAGTTCGAATCAAGGAACCAAATCTGAGTCCGCACTAGAGAGTCGTGTGAACGATACTAGTTGGAAGTGAAATTGTGTGATCGAATAAGCGATTAGATTTGATATTGCTCACGGATGATATATGTACGGCTTACGGACTTAATTAAAGTTAATATTGGAAATTTAAGATGCCAAATATAAAATGATTCTTTTAAAATTATATGATTGGTTATCATTGGTAAATAAGATGCAGGTATTTAAAATCAAGGAAATTTGGATTGCCCGACAAAAGGTACATGTTTATTTTGTCATTGGATTTGGTGATTTTTGATGAGCCACTTGGCTTTTGATTTTCTTTTGTTGGTTTGGGGCGCGTAGAGGTGTTTTGTAGCTGTACCGATCGAGCCGCGCAAAGGAGACTCTGCCGAAATTTTTCGTAAATCCGGGTGTTAGAAAATTTTTCAAGTTTAAAAATTTTATAACTTGTTTTGATAACTAACTCGTAAACTTCATAGGCTAATCAGAGTAGCATAGTGGAAGTGTAGTAACGATTTTATAAATGAAATTTCATTGTTTTATAAGTTGATAATTTTGAATAAAATACATCAAATGTTAAATTCTTTACTTAGTTCCTTTTCCCTTCTTTTTCCTTTTCGAGGACGAAAAGTTTTGAGTGGGGGAGAGTGTAACAACCCGTAAAATTTCGATAATTAAAAATGCTAATTTAATAAGATTTCATGGTTTAATGTGGGAAGAATTAAAAAAATTTAATTTATTTATGATAATAATAACTAGAATGAATTGCAACAAATTCTATCTAAGTTAATTTTTTTGAATTGAATGAAATCCCAAATCAATTAAAATAATATACAGTCAATGGTAATGGAATGAAGTTGTATTATATAGAAAATTGTGACACTTGCCTGTAAATAATAAAATTATAAGTGCGATTAAAAGTTAATGGTGATAATTATTTAAGTTACCTATTCATTTAGTTAGTCGAATTGAATTTAGAAGCCAATTGCAATTGAAATGAAAGTTTATATATTAGTTGAGTGCATTATCTCTAACTGAAGTTAAATAATAATGTGGAATTCATTTGATGTAATAAAGTAATCGACCGATAACGGAAATTTATTTAAAATTCCAATATTGAAATCCGTCAAATATTGAACAATTAAATTGTTTAAATTTAATATTTGGAATTTATTGAACAATTGAATAACGGGAATTGAATAACTGTTTAATGGAAATGGGTGTTCTATAATTGGAATTTGTTTCAAAAGTTAATTTTATAAGTTCGTTTTGAATATTTCAAAGATAGTGATTTAAGAATAATCAAATTTGTTTAAATTTATTATTACAAATGTTTGAATAATTAAATTCCGAATTTGATATGATTAATTTGATATTTAAATTTAATATATGAAAATAGAGTGAATAACTGAAATTTGATTTAATATGATTCAAATTGGTTTCCAAAGTGAATGTAAGTTATATCTGGATTATAATAGAGTTAATAAGATTTTAAAATTGGAATTTTTAGCAATTCTGTAAATTTTGAAAAGTCGTCGATTTAATCGACGAGTTAAAATAGCCTTCCGGGGCACAGTCTCGGAATTCGACAAAACTAGTTCTATTAGATCCGTAATAGTTTATTATTATCGGGTTTCAATTTCCATAGCAATCAGAGTGGTCGTTTGACCGTGGCAGCTCAAAACGCTTAGAAACTAATTTAATCGATTTAATTTAAAACTGATCGTTTATTTCCGTAACTCGCACATACAATCGAATTAGGGCTTGAAACCTTTTCCATTGCGTCCGGAATAGGGGTATAACGTTATGAACGACTAGCGGAACGCCTCGATAGGGGTTCAAGATTTTAAATTGCATAAATTGGGATATTTTGAAATTTAAATTAATATATTGTCTAGTCAACTTTTCACATCAGCTTCTTTTATTTCATTTCAAATCACTGTAGTAAGCCTCCCACACGCAAGAATCATGTGATATCCCGGAATTTTGGCAATATCAATTTAATAATCTTTATTTATAATTAAATGGATTTGTTGATTTTATTTTATAAATTGACAAGTTTATTCATTTTAAAGGTTAATAATATTTTAAATTGGCAAGTTTATTTCTTTTGAAAACTAATAACATTTTAATTTGGGAATATCTTTTCTAACAATTTTAAATTGGGAAGATTTATCTTTCTAAAACTTATATAAATGTTTATATTTATAATGTATATATATATTGGTATATATATTATAAATAGGGAATTTTTAATTTGATAAAACTATGTTTTCAAATTATAATATATATGTATATATATATTGTTATTTGAAGTTATGTATTAAAATTCAATATGATGATTATCAAAACTAATGTTAAAATTATTTTCCACTTAGAATAATATATTTGTATATATTGAAATGAAGAAGTATTGATTTGAATTTAATAAGTATTTTCAAAACTTTAATATATAATTTGTAATTTGAAATGTTAATTTGGTTTAATATTTTTTTTTAAAATGATATTTGAGATTTAGAATCAAAAGCTCATTTGTTTAATGGTCTTTCATTTTTAATTTTATCATAAGATAAATGGATTTAAAATTTTGTATAAGAAGTTGAAACTAAATTTCTCAAATTTATAAACATTTGATTTGATCAAAATTATAAGTAAGTGTTCATATGAAATCTAAAAGCTTATTAATATAAAATAAAAACATTTTATAACCATGTAAATATTACATACATATGCATATTACATGCTTATAGTTTTAATAAGTTTAAATAAGATAATAACATTTGTAAATAATAAATAAACATTAATTAAATCTCTAATAACACTTGTAAATCAATTTAAAACACTTGTTAACTTTTTAAATGCTTGATAAAACACTTGTAAATCAAATAATACTTATAAAACACTTGTAAACATATCAATTTATGTTAAAGACAAGTGTAAACTTAGGAGCATATGTGTAAGTTAACTAAAACATCTATGGGACAAATGTCTTTCTCTTAATAATTAAGTTTAAAATTCAATTGTAAATAAAAAGAAGGGTTTTATTTTTCAGAGAAAAAAATCCTTTTTCTTCTTAACTGAACGTACAAAAATAAGATCAAAAATTAATACAAATAAAGCTGTAAACCTGAGAAGTAGGAAATCTGAAATCAAAATGCAAAGAAGAAACCTGGAAATCAAATTGCAAAGAGAAATGGAAGTCTGGAATTCAACTGCAAATCAAAAGAAGGTCAAATCAGTTTCAAATCTATCAACTAGTAACCAGAGATCAAACAGCTAGATTCAAATTCAACTAAACAAAGGAAGTTTAAAATCAAATTCAAAAATCTGGAAAAGCCTGGAAACAACATATGTCTCTCTGTTAAATAATTTCTCGTGAGTAAACCTATTTTAAAAACAGTTTAATCCTGGATTTCATTTTGATGTTGTGAATAAAAATCATGCTGTTACCTGAAATGCTTAGATTAAAATGAATGCATGTATGAATATGAGTGTTTGTTGCCTGTGTAGTGCCTGTATGTATACAAATATAGGCTCTGTTGTTTTATCAGAGTTTGATTTCTTAGAAAATCCAATATCTCATCATCGAATCATAGTTAGCTTATGATTTGTAAATGGAAAATGTTTGAAATCATGAAGTATAACTCCTAAAAATAATTACAGGAATTAAAAAGGAATATTGACCTCGAAATTTTATAAAGAACAATGAAAAATGAAAATTTGGTCAAAATTTTATTAATTCGATTTTAAGTTTTGATTGCATGATTGAACTCGTAGTTGAGAATCATGAATTTTAAAGTATATATCACAATTTTTAGTTAGATAAATATTGGGTACTCTCGAGTTGAACGTTTATGACGTTTTGGTCGATTTCAGTTAATCGGCGGCGAAGGGAGAGTCGATATTTAGGCTGGAGGTGGTCGGGGTGTTGACGATCGCTGGAAAAATACTCCGATGATTTAACAATGGCCAGGATGGACAGAGATTGTCGAAATAGGGTTTAACTTTGGTTATATCGTCGATGTGTTCATTTGGGTTTCGCGATTACGTGATGAAGCCGGAGTTGATCGCTTAATGATCTGGAGATAAGGGGAGATGTGACGAAGCGATGGTGTGAAGCGCGAGAAGTCTCGAGGCAGGGATCACCAGCGGTAGTCGTTTTCTGATGATACGTTTGCAAGCTGTTGGGTTTGATGGTCAGAATTCGATTTCGTTCGAATCGAGGAGAAAATGGTGGTCGATCGTGATGTCGTGATGAAAGGTGAGTTGTCGAAGGCCAGGTCGTAGATCGCCGTCGATCGGCGTGGGTGTGCACGTTTATGTGCACGGCTGCGTGCATCTAAAAGATGAGTTTGGGGAAGAAAGCTAAAACTCGGGTGATCGTTCGAGTATATTCGAGTTTTACTCGAAGCAGGGTAGTGGGTTTTGACGCGGGAGTTGCTTCGAGTTCCTGAGTGTTTTACTCGGGTTTTGGTAGAACAGTTTCTAAGGTGTTTGGTTCAGAAATGTTTTAAGTTTTAAACAAAAGAAAATTTGTTTTGTAATGTTTCTGAGTTGTAAAGCAAAGGTAAACAAGATTTTAACTATTAACTAAATTGTTTTCTAGAAAAATTGTTTTAAACAAGTTTTAAATAATGTAAATAAATAAGTTTTAAAGAATAGGAAAATAGATTTTTCAAATGATCTTTGGATTAAAATTTATTTAATAACTTTGGAAATTTTAAAGATTTTGAAAGTCGAGTAAAAAGTTTTATAATGCTTTAATTATAATTGATTTCTAAAAATGTTTTGTTTTAAATAAAGTTAAATGATAAGGATTTAAATAAATCAATTAAAATAAAGAATTTATCTTAAGTAATTAAGATATTTAATTAATTAAAGATAATTATTATGGGGAGATAATTAAATTGTTGGTCAATTTAATTTATTTAATTAAGATAATGGTTTCCTTAATTAAGATTTTTAAATATAAATAGTTAAGAAATTATTTAATTAAATTTAAATAATTAGTTAAATAATTAACTAAGTAATTAATTAGTGATTAACTTAAGATAATCACTTATAATTTATTTAGTGTAATTACTTGATGAAGTAATTAACGAATGATTACTTGATGTAATTAAGAAAAAGGGAAATTATTTAATAAAGTAATTAGAAGATAATTATTTTATGAAAGTAATTAAATGGAAGTGATTAAGGGTTAATTACCCAGTATTATTAATTAAATAATTTAGTTAATAAAGTTAATAAAGGATTAAGGATAATTAATAAGGTAATTAATTATTTGTTAAGGTAATTAATTAAAAAGTAATTAATTAAAGGAAGTAATTAAGGGAAGTTAATTACTGGATTAGATTAATCAAAGGTGATTAATAAATTGTGGTTTAATTAAGGTTAATTACTTAATGTAATTAATAGAATAATTAAAGATATAATTAAGGATCATTAGTTTATAAATAATGATGTAATTAAGAATTGATTAATTAAGATTAATTAATCAGATGATAACTAATTAATTGTAATTAATTAGGGATTAAAGTAATTGATTATAATTAATTAATAAATGAAGTAATTAAAGGTTAATTACTGTATTTGGTTAAGAATAATTAATTTGTGAAATTAATTAAAGATAATTACTTAAATGTAATTAAAGAATGATTAATCAAGGTGATTAATTAAAGTGGATAATTAGAGAAAGATTAATTAATTTATTGGTAATTAATTAATGATTATATAAGTAAGATTTATGATGAAGTAATTAATTTAATTTATTTTAAATTAATTTGAATGAAATAATTAATTTAATTTATTTTAAATTAATTTGAATGAAGTAATTAATTTAATTCACTTTAAATTAATTAAAGATAGAGATAGTTAATTTAATTCATTTTAAATTAATTATGTTGTGATTAAGTAAATCATTGCTTATGTATGAATGGATGACATTGATTGTCTTGAATGGATGTAATCTCAGAAATGAGATAAGTAATGTGGTGTGATATGAATGCTTGATTGCATTATGATGGTAATATAGATTAACTATTGTGATGTTGATATGGATTACCTATTTTGTTATGAATCATTTGTTTATTTGATAATGTGATTATCAATTGTGATTTGTGAATTATCTATCTGTATGAATATAGATAAGTTAAATTGTTTAAACCTTTAAACAACTTGGCCTTAAAAGATACGTTTTGGATTTCGATGAGACCGGGATCGGGTTTCCGTATACCGGTATTCCAGGTCTGGAGACCCGAATACCACATCGATCCAAATTAACGATAGGTCGTTAATCTCAAGTGAAGATGAAGATTCAAAGTGCAAGGGTTATTGTCGTTAACTCTGAGGGTGATTCCAAAACGAGTGTAACGAGATAATGCCTTCGGTTTCGTTCGAACCCGGAACGAACTTGTATGGATTGAATGCTTTCAGCACATCGTCAGGCGGACGATGAGCATTCTAAGTGATATGTTCTGATTAAAGGTAATCGTAGCCTCAAGCCTCATCAACCGGGAATGGCTAAAACAGGGGAGGTGCAGCAAGGCTTCGTGGGTAGCACCCACTGAGAGCAAGATAGATCCCTGTCTAGAGGTCCCTTTTCTTTTATTCGGCTTAGTGTGTGGTTGGTCGCGCCAACTACGGGATTGTCTTGTTCGGGATTATCCAGTAAGGGATGGTTCCGGCTTTGTGTTGCAGGGGAGCGGGCGTACTCCTCGGTACAGTGATCTAGGCCACGTACTGTAACGGGCGGTACCCCAGTAGCCCTGCAATTGTATGGAATCCAAACTCCAATAAGTGCCGTACGTATTAGTTGTGCCCAACTATGTTGGAATGTGAGATGTAAGCATTTCAGCTATTTCTGTATTTTACTTGAAAACCCTAGACCCTATTATAATACAATCGGATTTGCTATCAAATGTTTTAGTTAGCGTAAGGTAAAAACTTACCCATGTTTATTTGTGGGAAGTCTTACGTGATACTTTTGTTTCAAAGGTTTTCAAAGTTAAGCAATCTAACCGTTTACTCACACCAGACCCATGTCTGACCCAAGTTGTTTATTTCTGTTTTATAAACTCTTGGGTACTCAAATTTTTACGAGTAGCCAAGGGATTCAGGTTAGCCTTGACGAATTGTGGAGGAGCAATGGAGCAGGAGGCTTCAGCGTTGTAGATATAGATAGTTGTTTCCGCTGTGTTGATCTTGTTTAGATCTTTGTTTTGTATTGAGTTGTAATAACTAGACAGATGTTTATAACTGTCTAGTATGTGATGTGTAATCTGTGTAACTCTGATAGATGATGTATATGATACTATGTAATATTTATGTGATATAATATATTTTGTCCGTTTCCGCTGTGAGTATTTGTGTTTGTTTCTTTTCTCTTCTTCTCTTTTCTACTTCTCACCCCTTTCTTTCTTACTGTCGATGCGTCTTTCCGGGAGTGGAAAGCCGGGTCGTCACAAATCATGTCTCCTCCCTTTTAAATTTGCATGCAAGCTTCAGGCAGTAAGAAAATAATAAATCAAAACTTCAAAAATTTCTTTCTCTTCCAATACTCGATTAAAAATCACGAAACCGATTTTAAAAATCAAATTTCATCGTTTGCTTCGATCTGGTGGTAGTTTGTAAGGTGCGGCCTTGGAGTTTGGGAGTGCGACAGTGAAGATGTGAGAGGTTTTGAAGCTAGGGTTAAGCTTCACTTCGTTTTCATTCATCGATTCGAGAAATAAAGCTCGTATTTGGATTCTCCTCGTCGAATAGCATCTGGACGCACGTTGTGGTGAAGCTCGGTGGAATTTTGGGTCGTGCGACCTGGCCTTAGCCGATGAGGAGGGGTTCGCACGCGGTTTGATTGAAGGGTTCGAGCTTGAGGATTTTGGTATGGAGAGGTCGAGTTCGTTGAGGGGAAGCCGATGATGAAGGCGGAATTTGATTTCGTCGTGCGTTGCTCCGTGTCGCTATGGAATTGTGCACGCATTGTTGGGTTCTTCTTTGTTTTGCATATAGGCATTTGGGGAAGATGATGTTGTGTGGGCCTTGGGCATTTGGTTTGGTAAGGGGTTAATTTGAATTTGAGGATTTAATTTAATTTAAATATCAACGAACTTATATACTGTATATCTCATTCATACGATGTCAGAATGGGATGAAACTTTTTGCTTTGCGATCACGATGACGAGAGCTTCGAAATGAAACTGGTTTGGACGAATTTAGAGACAGTTGAAATTTAGGCTAAAATCGGGAGCCGTACGGTTTAGTTCCAAACCGGAATGCCTCGGCGACAACGGAAAATCAAGGTGAGTGTTTTATAACGCTCACATCGTACTGAATATCTTTATGGTAGTTAAATTTGATATTATGAAATGATATGAATTTATTTGTCGTTGTTTGATAAAAATTTAATTGTCATATAGATTGTCATTCGAATTCACCGTTGAAAATTAAAATTAATAGTCAAATTTAAATTAAAATTTAATTGCAATTAAATTTCCTGATATTGATAACTATGAAATTGCCATAAATTGTATTGTCTATTGGATGATTTATTTTGATGGATGCTATTGGTTGATATTTAAATGTTTGGATGTTTATTTGCTTATATATATCCTGTTATACATACATATGACCCCGTGATTGGTTTAAGTGATATATATTCATCCCTGACATTTAATTGAAATAAATAATCACTTGGCCATAGGATAGAAAATTATATACGGACACTGGATTGGTTAAATTAATAATTTTTAAAAATCGTTGATTTGAAATTCATTTAAATGTTTTGATTTAAAAGTTATAAATAAAATCAATTTATAGAAATCGAATTTACCGCAAAATTGAGTTTGGAATGTTGAAATAAATTTTGGTTAAAAGAAATTGCTTAAAAATTTAAGTTGAGACTTTGGAATTTAAAATTGGGATATGATTGAATTTAGAAAATTTATTTGTTTTAAAGATTGAACTTTATTTCGAGCTTTGAGTATTACTAAGTAAAAGTGATATAAAAATGATATTTCGAAATTGAGCTTGAAATTGAATCATATTTGAATTTGGATTTAAAATTGAATATTGAAGGATAAATTTTGTTAAGTGTTATAAATTGATATTTTGAAAAATCAAGCTCCAAATCGATATAAATTGAAATTGAATTAATTGAAGGTGAATGTAGAATTGAATTAATTTGAAGTCAAAGTTGACATTCATTTGAATTGAAATCGAAATTGAATCGGTAGAATAGAAATTGAAATTGATTTGAATTGGGAAGTTATAATTGAAATGGTTTGGTTTTGATGCTGTTTCGTTTTGTTTCCCAAATCACTCTGTTATATAAACCATTTTTAAATACTTAAACTATTTTAACCTATATTAACTATATTAAATTAATTTATCTATTTGAAATCCATTTAAAGATTTTAAGTATTTCAACTATTTTAATTATTTAAAACTACTTTTAAACTACTTAAAACTATTTTCTAAAATTTCAAGCTGGTCAATAAGGTGAAATGTTATGTTTAAATCTTGAATTTAAATACGAATTGGGTTAAATGATGTTGCAACCTAAATTGAAATTCGAAATGATTTTGAAATCGAAATGAGATATTGAGGCGAAAAATGATTTTTGAAACGGAATCTTACATATTGAATAGATATGATGATATTTGAAATGGATTTGATTTTTGAAGCGAATATGATATTTTGATATCAATTATGATGTCACGTACCGAAATTTTCGACTTTCGAAAATTCGACATCGATACTCACTTTATCGACTGTCGAGCAATCGAGTGCCGGAAACTCCAATAGTGAGGGTTTAAGAAAAAGAAATAGAAGAAAAGATAGAAGAAAAAGAGAAGAAGAAGAAAGAAGAACAACAGAACAACATCAGAACAGAAAACAATATCAGAATCTTACACATCGCAGCGG
Organism: Allium fistulosum; assembly: GCA_030737815.1. Classification (NCBI taxonomy): domain Eukaryota; kingdom Viridiplantae; phylum Streptophyta; class Magnoliopsida; order Asparagales; family Amaryllidaceae; genus Allium; species Allium fistulosum. The sequence goes on from CM060906.1 coordinate 734,630,518, forward strand.
AACAATATATAATAGATAATTACTAGTCTTTTAAAACAAAGAACTATATCAGTTTATACATACATCAATCAGAGTCGATATACAACAATGGACAGTTATATAAACTTGTCCTCATACAGAATACACAGCGGAATAAATAATATCAGATACAAATACTACGTCTCGTCATCCAGCTTGCTTCCAAAGCTCCAGAATATCCAGAATATCCTGATAACATAACTCTAGGCTGCCCGTGTGGAAATTGGTGGGCACCCAGAGTTTAGAAGGGAACAATAAACTCCGAGTCAGTCATGGTGACTGGTGTGAGATCGTAAAACAGTTATTTTTCACAAATAAAATAAAACAAATTCGCAATGCTTTTGGAAAATGAAACTACCATAAGACCTCCCACCACACACACAATGCAAACGCAGACTTGGAGGAGATTTCTTCTTATGTTAGTCAAAGATGCTTACTACGCAAAATCAAATCATTTTTGATATTATTATTAGTGCATAGTGTAGAAAAACCATTTCGAAAGTAGAATATAAATCTTAGCCAGCATAGGTACCATTATATTATGCCTGCTATAGCTGCCTCCTGAGGAGACAGGTTATACAATTGAAATCGTAAAGGCTCGTATTGTTTCTTTGGATTTCCAACAAATGGTCAGGCTAAGGAACTTCCTTTTCCACGATGGGTACGTCCCTGGAATAGACGACCCGAGAACCTAACCGGATCTCTGCCAACACAAGGCCGGGTTACCTCTGCAAAAATAGGTAACTACTGACATGCGTATGTCATCCCCCGATCGTAACCGATCTTCCCGAGGATCCTCGATTCGCAACAACCACAAAGAAATAAATTTGCAGCAACAACATAGGTTAAGTATCTGGGCTCCATACCTGTAACGACTACGGATTTTTCGCGTTCGAAAATCGACATCCATACTTTACATCGTACTGGAATGCCGTAGATTCGACCGTTCAAATCCGAGTCGCCGGAGCTTATAACACCATTAAGTAAACAACACAGCGGAAAAAGAATATATCAATTACATAACATTGATAAAATGACAGATACAAAATCTGATACAACAGAATGATACAACAGATATCAATATACATCAGAGATATGATACAAGAAATAGCAGCGGAAAGAAAATGATATCATCAGCAGCGGATAGAATATCTCCAATAAAATGCTCCAAGATAAGCAACGTCAGTCCACGAACTCCAAGAACTGAACCAGCTCCAGATAATCTACTAAACCTGAATATCTGATAAACCTAACTCTAGACTGCCCGTGTGGAAAATGGTGGGCACCCAGAGTTTAGGAAGGGAACAATAAACTCCGGATCAGTCATGGGACTGGTGTGAGCAACAAAAACAGTTTATCTTTAAAACAAACACAAAAGGCTTTTAACATTGAAACCCGCAATGCTTTTCGAAAATGAAACTACCATAAGGCCTCCCGCCACACACATAATGCAATCGCAGAATTGGAGGAGATTTCTCCTTATGATAGTCAAAAATGCTTACTACGCAAAATCATTCGATATTATTATCATTAGTGTATAGTGTCGAAAACCATTTCGAAAATATAATATTAATCTTAGCCAGCATACAACATTTCATCGTATGCCTACTATAGCTACTACGTTCAATAGCAGGTTACCGCCATATTCCATAGCAGGTAATAAAACTAAAACCGTACAGGGTTCGTATTGTTTCTTTGGATTTCCAACAAATGATCAGGCTAAGGAACTTCCTTACCGAAATAGAAACGCCTCTGGAAAGACGCCCCGGATCCTAACCGGATCTCTGCAAACAAAAGGCCGACGCTACCTCACGCTTTAACCAAGCTGTAACTAGGTAACTAACACACGAGCTATGTCATCCCCCGGTCGTTACCGACCTTTATCCGGGATCCCGAAAACCAACAAAGCAACATCATACAGTAATAAATTACCGTGTCCACACGAGTTAAGTATCTGGGCTCCATACCATGATACCACCCTTTATCCAGAAGGAAATGACATACCCTAGGGGCGCTACCCCTACAAACCTTTGTCGCAACATTCCTGTTTCGACCATTACCGGGTTGTGAGGCTCGACGAAGTCTCGTCCACAAAGCTACGCTTTTTCACAAAGCCACGCTTTTTCACAAAGCCACGCTTTGATCAACAAATGATCATCAGCACTTCGTATGCCACATTACCAAATTGGGAATGTATCACTAGTAACCATCAACTACATAACCTCTGAGCTCATACGTCTCAGAGAAGGGTGTTAAGCTAAGAGAATAAATTCTCCGCCACCAACAGAAATGTATTTAATAGAAACCAGCTTTACATCTCAAAGTGTAACGTCAGACACACATCCATACAAGTCTGCTCCGGGTTCGAACAGAACCGAAGGCACTTCTCACGAAGCCCTTGCAAATCCGGATAATTTCCAATCACGTCCGGACTTCCCGTCACTAAGGGTGATAAAACCTCTATATCGGGGATCAGCCGATGCAGAGTAACTCGATGGTAATCCTTCCGTTTTCAAAAATATCCGGTCTTCACCACCGGTCTTCAAATGCTATCCATATCGTCGTATCACTATTCGGAATGGGTTATATGACACAAAGGTCCTCTCCCGGCTAAACCGAATAACGAGCGCAATTAAAAAATCATACGGATACTGGGGTCTCAGTTAAATCACAGCTTAAAGTCCAAAACTTTTCATTCGAATGGTAAAACAAATTACCATTTCCAATCTTTTAAACAAAAAGATTCAATTCAAAAACCTTCAATGGTTTAAACAATTTCCACACTTTTAATCTTTTAAACAAAAAGATTCAATTCACAAAGTTCACCCCGTTCACAAAGATTCGTTCATGGATTTCAAGACAATTTCCATTTTAATAGATTTACTCGTTAAATCTTTAAATCAAGATTTAACTTATAGCTTTCAAAACTCGTTTCCAAAGATTCATTCATAGTTTTTTCAAAACAATTCCATTTCAAGTTGGATTAATTCGTCCGGTCTTTGAAATCAAAGACTCATTTCATAGTTTTCAAAACATTGCAATTCCATTTCAAACTTGAAATCCTTTCAACACAATTTGGAAATTCTTTCTTAAAATGAAAGCTATTATTATCAGAAAACCAGTAGTTTTCATTTCGGAAAAATCCAGTTATATTTACACGAGTTAAAACCCTTGAATTAAATTCAAATTCCCAAATCAATACCTTTAAAATGGTTTAACCCATATATAACTTGTTCAGCATCTTTAATCCTAGTTTCAAATCATAGGATTTAATTTCAAACTTGAATTCAAATTTAAATCAAATTATTTAAATTTTCAAAACTCGATTAAGTTATTCAAAATAACTTTTATCTTTGAAATTCCATTTCAAAAGCTTTTCACTTTAAACCCGAATTTCTAATTTCAAAATCAATTGAAATTAAAATTTCAATTTCAAAAACATCAAATTTAAATCATTTGTGACTTAACCGATTTCCACGTGAAATCCATATTAGTGTGTAAAAGTGTAGTCCAGGGGTTTCACACAATAGTGCACAACATCAATCATCACAGATATATCGATAAGCGGTATAATCGATAACGCTTATCTTCATTCACAGATTCATAGATAAAATAAATTTATCGGTCACAAAGATTCACTATTACAATTCGATGTGGGTTTCGGATAACCAACTAGAATCCGACTCCCTGTCGCATCGAAATTCAAATGTCGTTTTACAGGTCAAGGGATTTCATATTCATATAACAGTATATTCATCACAGATATAACAGTTCAGCATAAAGCAATTCATATCACAAAGCATCACAATCACAAACAGGGATATCAAACAAATCAACCATTCAACGAAATCCAAACATCCATAAGTGGAATTAATTATTCTTTAATTGCTTTATTGAGTAAATAAATTATCCCAAAACCCAATCAAATTTAGATTTAGTTCCAGATTTCCAAATTTGATTCAACTGGTCTAAGTTCTTTCTTTACAAGTCAAAAATCCCGTTTAAATTCACATTCCTTTTTAACCTTTCAAATACTTTAAAAGTTTAAACAAGTTAAGAATTTATTTACTCACAAACTAATTTGATTTAACTTTGACTTCAAACTTTAATTTAAAATTCAAACTTCATTTTAAAACTTTAAGATTCAAAAGTTTATTTGAATCTAAACTACATACTAGATTTAAACTTTGTTTAAATCTAACTCGCAATTTAAATTTTATTTAAATTTGGTTTAAATTCAAATTTCCATCAGGTTACAAAAATCCTGTACCCTGTTTTAATTTACCCGAGGCAAAGAAAAATGCTTCGAGTCGCCTGGCCAACATCACGAGATTTTCCCCGAGTATTTCCCCTTCATCTTTTATTCTTCATCATTTTTTCTTCTGTTTCGTTTAAAACTTAAGTACAAAAACTGGTACGTAACCCCTCTACTAACTCGAGCTCGACCCCGAGTATCAAACTCAGTTGCACGAGAGCAACTCCGAGTCCCCCACGCGAACTCACCTGATACTAAAAAAAATGACGTACACGTGCACAACCACGCTGGCGAACTCCGACCACCTGCGACACCACCAACACGTCACTGACGACCCATCCATAGGCTAGGATCACCCAGGTTGATGAACTTCAACCAAATTCCCAAAATCGAACAATCGAATCCCATAAACAACCAGAACCGGTCAACACCTTCAAAACCTGTCAACGCCTCCCCTTTGAAGCTCCGACCATCGTTGCCTCCGAAACTCCAGCGTCTCCTTTCTCTTCGCGACAACTACCATTACCCAAAGACTCGTCGAACTCGATCGACTCTCCTGGCCACAGTGATCGTTTATTCTTAGCTTAGTAAAATTAGGGTTACAAATTTTAAACACTAACCGCTGTCGCCACCGTGGCCGTGGTCATCAACCACCATTTTTCCAATCACCCTCATAGACTCCTCCACCCCCTCACACAACCCCGACCACCCTCGACCACGTGATCACCGGAAAAGCTCGAAAACATGATTTCCAGACAAACCCAAATAACCCATTCAATCTTACATTAAAATTTGTAAATTAAATTTTAAAAATCCTATCTTTTATATACGATTTCAGATATATAATCATATCAACAAATTACAAGATTTTATTTTTGACATATTTCAAGTTGCTCTGTGTTTTCTTCTACCAGACAATGTTTCCAATTTTAAATTATTGCAAATATTTTTAAAGCCTAGTTAAGTTTAAAACAACAATCTTTGGTTTAACAACTTAAGCCTAAAGAAGATTAGAGAAAAAAAGAATTTGAAGTTTGAAACTGAGTTTAAATCTCTGGAACTTTAAAACAGAGATGATCACAGTAGTTTATCAAAACATACACACATGTTTCCAGGGTCTTAAAACAATCATACAAACCTATTTACATACATACATCACAAGTCTACTTAAACATAAGTCATATCCATCAAAAACTAAAGGTATCTTATGTTTACAGTTTAAAGCAGGGACTTGAAACTAGGATATGAGATGTTTTAAAACCACAGATATGCACACTTATATACATTCACAAGCATTGCACATACATACATATAAACAAACATCATCACAGAAATTCTCAGGGTATTTAGGTTTTAGTTAAAAAGTTTACTCACTTGGAAAATTGAAAACAGAGAGTTTGCTCACCTTTCATTTTGATGAACAGAGCCTGCTCCAATATTTGAAACAGCCTGAGAAATTACAAGTTGAAGCTTTCTTGATCTTTAATCCTCTGCTTCGTATTGTTTTGTCGAAGCTTGTTTAAGATTTTAAAATGGAGTTTCATTTTGTATTTGCTTAACTCGAACTGGAAGTAAAAAGTGATAAGGAAAAGGTTGTTTTCCAGGCTATGTATAAAACAGCCTACAGTGTTTGTCTATATGTTTTCTTATTTCATTTCTAAGGTCAGAGATATTTTAAAATTTTGGAGGCTGAAAAGAAATTTATGCCAATTCGAACAGATTTGTTGGCTACAAGGATTGAAGGCATTTAATGTTGTGTACTTTATGTTTTGTTTATTCATACTTATCTCATATTTTCACTTGCCTGGCTTCAATATCAAGCTACCAGCAGATACTTTTGTTTTGCTGCTAAAGATGGAAATATAAATGTACTTTATGTCTTCAGCTGTGGCTTGCATTTGTATTCATTTTAAAGGCATATTTTATTTGCCTAGATAACCTTTCATTTGTTTAAGCTAAGATAAAAGTTATAGAAGTGATATTTTTATTTTACTGATATATTTATTTCTATTTTTAAACCATTTATTTACAATTTAAATTCAAGTCAAATCTATTATATTATTTCAAATTTACTCCGATGTGTTCAAATACATATATATATATATTCTCATATATACCATATTTATACAATATTTAAATTTAAATGATTTATTCCAATTTTATTCATGGTGGGGAAACTCGCAATCCATTTAACCATCTATTTCACAAATTTTAATTCAAAAATAAATTTAATTATCGATTTAAAATAGATTAAAATTCGGGGTCGTTACAATACCATGATACCACCTCTATCCAGAAGGAATGACATACACTAAGGGGCGCTACTCCCTAGAACCTTGCTGAATCCTTCCTGTTTTTACCATTTTCGGGGTGTGAGGCTCGACGAAGTCTCATCCACAAAGCTACGCTTTCTACAAAGCCATGCTTCGGGTCAAACAAATGATCAACCTATGATCACAAAGATATAAGATCAAACAAATGATCATATCACAAATGATCAAACACTGATCATTTCACAGCAACACTCAGTATGCCACGTTACCAAATTGGGAGTATATCGCTGATAAATTTCAACTACATAACCTCTGAGCTCGTACGTCTCAGAGAAGGGTGTTAAGCTAAGAGAATAAATTCTCCGCCACCAACAGAAATGTATTTGAAAGAAATCAGCTTTATATCTCAAATTGTAACGTCAGACACACAATCCATACAAGTCTGTTCGGGGATCGAACAGAACCGAAGGCACTTCTCATGAAGCCCTTGCACATCCGGATAATTTTCTAATCACGTCCGGACTTCCCGTCACTAAGGGTGATAAAACCTTTAAATCGAAGATCAGTCGATGTAGAGTAACTCGACGGTAATCCTTCCGTTTTCAAAAATATCCGGTCTTCAACACCGGTCTTCAAATGCGATTCATAACGACGTATCACATATTCGGAATGGGTTATACGACCCCATGGTCCTTTCCCGGCTAACCCGAATAGTGAGCGATTATTCAAAAATAAGTGTGGCATTCAAATTCATCCAATTCACAACAAATACCTATTCAAGGTAATTATTGATAGTCGGTTATTTAACTATCAATAAAGATGCGCAACATCATCAGATTCCAAATAATTTTCCAAATTATTTCATCTTCCAAAATATCTTTTACTAGATATAAAATTTTCACACTTCAAAAATAACTCAACATTTATTTTTTTTACAACTTCCCTTTCTTTTATAAATTCCATAGTGAATTTATATCTTTCAAAATATCTACTGATATACGATTCTCAAATCGATTTCAAATATTCAATTTCATTTTATCTTTAAGAAGATAAAATCTCAAAACGTTTCATTTCAATTTGGGAATGCATTTCCCTACTTATTTAATAATAAGTATTTCACAAATCATTTATTTTCAACACTTGGAAAATATTCGATATACTTAAATCAAATTAAGTATATATTTCATTCTTTAAGGAAATCATTTACTTTGACAACATTTATTTGAGTCAAAACGAATGTTACGTAAAACATCGTTACGACGACTCAAAATCACTAGTATAGGGATTCGGATTTAGATAGATATATAAATCCCAATACTTCATTAAAAACATTTCCTTTTGGAAATCATTTACTATAACAACAGTGTTATAGTCCACCATTTCCTTATTTTTCGAAAACGTCTATTTAAATAACAAGTGTTGAAATCTATGCTTTCGATTCATAATACATTTTAAAACATTTTTAAAATGTTTAACTTCATTTTCAATGTCACTTTTCCAAAACTATCCATTTTACTTAACGATATATTCACTATCCAAAATCGTGAATATACTTCACTAATTACATTTCACTATTTTCTACACATTTTATTTCAATAATAATTCGCTATCCAAAATCGCGAATATATCTCCTTTAACAACCTTCTATATTTAATTTATCAAATCCAATTGATTTCGAATTTATAACACAACGTTTTTAAATTCTATTTCTATTTTCTAACAACTTCAATTTAATAAATCTCCTTTATTAACAATTCGATTCATAACTCAAATCTTATACCAACAATCCATATTATAAGTTAAATACTTATAATTCCTTTATTTTACAAAAACATTTCCATTTATAAGTTCACAATTTATAAATTTCATTTATTTATAAATTCTTAAAAATTCATTTTAACGCTTATAAAAACTCGTTTTATAATACCAACATTTTAAAGTTATAAATATCAATCTTGTACATCTTTTACATACATCGTTTTTAATAATTCAACAATTCTAATTAAAACCATTTTATAAATTTCTTAACTATTTATTTCAAAAGAAATTACCCTTTGGTTATAATTCACAAATCTTAACTTTTATAACTTTAAAATCTGAACGTTTATTTATTAATTCAAAAATTAAATAAAACGTCTACTTTCAAAAATCACTTTAAAATCCTTTTAAAGTAAAAGTCGTTATTTTTAAACTTCAAAACTGAATCCGATGATGCAACACACCAATTAGTCAATCACAACAACAAACATCATATATCAATATGATAACAGAATATACATCAATATCTGTAAATAAATAAATACTATTGAGGAATCCAGTTGGATCCCTCCAACCTGTTTCCCTGCATCCACAGATGTTAGCACAATACCAATTCCACTTCGAGGTGGAATATTGCAGTATATGGGTTTTATAAATATCATCCGCTTACTAACGGCGTAATAGGGTCTCATCCGCTATACGAGGCGGGAAATCAATCAATCCAATATATACATATGTCAATATGTATATATTGCTATATATAGATATATATCCTACTATATCTAATATCACATCCAAACAGTCAATCAATAAATAACTGCAATACAAAATTTTATTTGAGTGAGAAGATCTCACCTTGATTTTAAATTCCGTTCCAGCGTTTATTTCGAATAAAATTAAACACGCGTTTAATTCTACCCGAAATTCAAACTAGCTCTAAACGACTCCAATCCAATTGCATCACGAAGTACATGTCGAGACGATTCCAACGCATTTTGTTTCGTCATTTTCTGATAACGTATGAAAGAGATATGATATTTTAAACTTTATACAATTTTTTTATATAAATGAATTACAATCTTTATTAAAAAAAAACCCACAGCAAATCTCGGCCGCACGTTTTGATGAGATGAATCTGGGCCAACGCGTTTCCTTCCATCTTCTCCAGGTTTTCACGCGAGCAAAGAACCCAACGTGCCGCCCTTAAACCCTAATTTCACATCCATCTCCAAGCATCTTCACGTAGATCAGGCGACGCCATATCCAAGGCCTCGCCCCCGCGCACCCCCACGCCCAGCCACACGGCACTCGGCCCCACCATCTGCTCTCGAGACTCGTGCAAAACAAGCACGAACGCGGCCAAAATTCTTCTCCTCTGATCGTTGATAGCCAACTTCCACCGTTAGACTTATAGAGCTCGTTGCTCTCTAGAACTTTGTAGTTGAACAATTCTTGTAAAAATTTGTAGATCAGAAGAAAATTGAGGGAGAAGGATACTACTTTTCGGCCATTGATTCATAACGATGGCGGCCAGAAGCTTTTGAAACCATAGTTTTTTTTTCTTTTTGTTTTATTTTTGTGATTAATCGTCTATTTATAGCAAACATCGGACACTATTCATTTCGATTTTCAAAACTCCGATTTACGCGCGGTGACCGGCGTTTCTAGGGTTTACCCCGCGTTCCGAACACAATGGAACAGGTTTCGGAAGCTAATTCGGTCGTATGTGTGAGATATGACAATAACCGATCAATTTAAATTAAACCGATCTAAATCGATTTCGAGGCGTTTTGGCTTGCCCCGGACAACCGGTAAATCCAAAAATTACGAAATTTGAAACCATGCAATAATTTCACATTACGGATCCGATGAAACTAGTTTCGTTCAATTCTGAGACTGTTCGAAAATTGGCTATTTTTACAGTCGATAATTAAATATTAAATATTCAATTTTCATAGATTAACTCCAATTTCAATTTTAAAAGTTCTATAACCTTTCTATAACTCCAGTATGATTAAATAAAATTTTCCTAATCAATTTCAATCATTTTAAACTCGATTTTTAATTATCTCTGGAATTTCACTATTTAATTTATCGATTTAATTATCAAATAAAACCCAATATTCGAAAAATAAATCATTCGACTTCTAAATTCCATTTATTAATATTTAAAATAAATTAAATATTCAAATTTTAATTATCAAAAATTCTGGGTCGTTACAAACTTCTCCCCTTAAAAGAATTTCATCCTCGAAATTACCAAGTAAGGAAAAATGGTCCTTAACTCGTCTACTATTTTTCACAATCTAATAGTTTTATCAATTTATCAAAACAAATCTTTCTATTAAAGATTCGTTATCATTCAACTCGTTTTCCAACTTCAATTATAAGTTTCAAACAACATTGTTTAACTTCTCAATTCAAATTCTAGTTTAAATTCAAATTTTAAACTTTCAAAATTTCTCAAAAATTTTCTAACACTCGAAATTTTCGAAAAATTTCGCCAGCGTCTCCTTTGCGCGGCTAGTACGGTACGACTACAAAACGTCCCTACGGACTCTCAGATTTCAAAAAGAAAAGAAAAAGCCAAGCGACTAGACAAGAAATCATCAAATTTCATATTGAAATTTAAATACTTACCTTTTGTCGAGCAATTCAAACTTATCTTTGAAATCAAATCCAATTCCTTTATACACCTGTATGTCCTACTAGCCATAATATCTAGTTATAACATTCAAACCAATTTGCAAAGTCTATTACAAAATTTCGATACTTCTTATATCATCTTTACTTCCCTATTGAAGTTTCATATTCATTTTCATTCAATTTCACATTTCAAATTTCATTTGAATTTAATTCACAATTCCAACCTTATTTGGATTCTATTTAACTTCTGGATATTGAATTTTATCAATTATCTTTCATTCACAACTGCATCATTTTAAATTAGTTTCATTTACTAATTTATCACAAATTGTAATTCACTTTATTCAAATTTGTTTTCAACATTCAGTTTCAATTCCAGTTTTATTCTTTCGTTCATTCCCAAAATTTATTTTCAATTTGCCATTTTGGTTTATAACCACTCATGTTAAACTGGATTTCAAATTCCATATGAATTTAATTCATTTCACTTTATTTAATTGATTCACTTACACTTAATTTAATTTAACTCCATCCTTTAAATTGAATTTATTCTATCAATATTCAATTTGTATAAGTTATCAACTTAATAATATTTCATAAATATTTCTATATAGTATTCCAGAGTTTACCAACATTTCAAAAACCATTTTTTGAAACAATTCAATTTATCCTTTGAACTTCAAAAACAAAACCCAAATTTTTCAAACAACTTCCATTTAAAACAAATTGGCAGCAATTCCTCTTTTGGAAACCCGAAAATGAACACCGGTGATGTCGCGATCATCATCGGAATTATTTTCCAGCGACCGAAAAGAGTTTAGAGCTTTTCATTCCTTCAAAATACTTTTCAAAACTTTGAAATTCATTTTCAAATCAAAAAGAAATTTAAATTTCCAAATCTCCAAAATTTTCAAATTCTTTTCAAAACATTTCCAAAAACTTCTCTGGAATCCCGTTTTAAATTACAATTCACATTTATAATTTACATTCTTAAATTTCATTTGTACATGGATTTATTTCTTAACTTTGGAGTTATGATTTCAATTTCTTATTCAATTTCATTGATAATAATTTAATATTATTACTTCCTAACTATAACGACCCGACTTTCCAGACCCGGAAAATCGAACCATTTTAGTTAAGAAGAAGAGGTAGAAGAAGAAGAAGAATAGAAAACAACAACAGAATCTAACCATTGCAGCGGAATAAAATATAATATATATTAACAGATCTTTACACAAATCAAAACTATATCAGTTTTATATAATATAGCATCAGAGTATACACCAGAGAACACATAACATACAACTGGACAATAACCATATCATGTCCTCAATACAACAGAGTACAACAATCAACACAGCGGAATATATATATAAAACAAGTACGGGAGATACGTCTCGCCATCCAGCTCATCTCCTGAGCTCCACAGCATCATATCCTGTAACCTATAATACTCGGTCTGACCCGAGCATCATATAAAACAATACCCGAGTCAGTCTGGAATACCAGTGTGAGAAAATCACACTCAAATTGATTATTAAAGTTTCAAAATCCTTTGAAATCAAAAGCATCTCGTAAGACCACGCCACAAATAAACATGTCGGGTTTTTACCTTACGATAGCTAAAACACTTTTTATAAAATCCTCTGATATTATAATAGTGTCTATTTACAAATACTTATTCAAATAGCTGAAATTGTTACATGATTAAATTACAGCATACTAGGTATACAAACAAAACACGTACAAGGCACGTAAGGAGAATGGATTTCCAACGAATGACTAGGCACTGGGGTACCACCTGTCACAGTACGTGGCCTAGATCACAGTACCGAGGAGTACGCCCGCTCCCCTGCAACACAAGGCCGGAATCACCTATGGGCAATTCCGAATATGATCACCCCACGGTTGGGATCAGCAACCGCACCACTAAGCCGAAATATAAGGGACATCTAGACAGGGATGACCACACTCTCCAGTGGGCGCTACCCACGAAGCCTTGTGCATAACCCCTGATTTTCAGTCATTCCCGGTTGATGAGGCTTGAGGCTAAACGATACCTTATCAGAACATATCCCTTAGAATGCCCATCGCCCACGTGACGATGTCACGAAAGCATTCGTCCATACAAGTCCGTCCCGGGTTCGAACGGAACCGAAGGCACTATTCCTACTACATCCATTTTGGAAATATCCTCAGGATTAGTAGCGACTAGCCCTTGCACTTCACTGCTCCATCTTCGACTCCGAAATCGTTTTCGCGAAACGTACAAACCGGATCGAAGTGGTTTTCGAGTCTCCAGACCTAGAATCCCGGTATACGGAAACTCGATCCCGGTCTCTTCGAAACGATCAGCGCATTTGGCCGATATTGATAGTCGGTTATTTAACTATCAATTAACATCCACAAACAACCATCACACAATAAATAATTTTCCACATTATTTATTTGTCTCAAATATCTTTTACAAGATATATTTCCATTTTCAACTCCCTTTGAAAACAGTTTCAAAACAATTTCCGCTTACGGAACACATTTCCCAAATATTTATTTTCTCTGAATCACCAAGTACAAAATATTTTAGATTTAAATAATTTAGAAACACTTTATTATAAATATACTTTATAACATCGAAGTTTAAAACTACTTTTAATACTTTACTAAAATATATACTTAAGGAATATTTAAAATGAAACCACGTTATAAATATAAACTAACTTTCTCTTTTTAAAACATAATACCAAATCACTTTTATATAATTACTACAATAATAGATTTTTGAAAATACTTACTTCGGAAATTAACCTTTAGAAATAATCAATTTTCTAAAATATGCTTTTTAAACCATATTAAAACTTTTAACTTATATTTAACATTGCTTTGAAAAACGTACTTGGCTATCCAGAGAAATACACTTCTCTTCACATCCTTTAAAAATAAATCAACACTTATTTTTAAACCAATTCATATCCCTTTATAAATTCCAAAATCTCACTTCTCTTTTAAATTCCAATTTTAAACAACCAAATCAATTTCCCATTGATTTTCCCATTTACTTTACTTCGGAATAAATTTCTTATTTACTTCATTTATTTCAAATTACATTTACTCTCAGATTTTATTTCTTAATTTTGAGTTAAAACCCTTTTAACTGAAAATACCAATTTAAAACTTCCAAAATTCCTTCTTTATCCCTTTATTAAATTTAATCCTTACATTCAAAAATAATTTCTTTATTCTTTCCAATAATATCACTTTAGTTTAAAATTCATTATCCTCATGTTAATTCAAAATCCCCTTTAACCATATTTGTTCGAATTTAGAAATTGCTTTATTTCTTTTACAATTCATTATTTAAGTTATTCAAATTCACTAGAATTATTTGACTTAAAAATTTACTCTTTTATTTCTTTCAAAATTTCTATTCTAGAGATTTTGATAACTCAGCATTATCCAAATCGGTCCAACCAAACCATAACATCCAATTATCCATATATTTCATCACAGGATATCAAAAATCATATCACGAATATTTAAACAAAATTAAATATTTTGAGGAATCCAGTTGGATCCCTCCAACCTGTTTCCCTGCATCCACAGATGTTAGCACAATACCAATTCCACTTCAAAGTGGAATATCGCGGTATATGGGTTTTATAAAATATCATCCGCTATTATGCGGCGCATAGGGTCTCATCCACTATATCATGCGGGAATATCAACAACTCCAATATATACATATGCCAATATGTATATATTGCTATATACTACTATATATATATATAGCACATCAATCAATGCAGTCATCCAATCAATTATTTAAATTTAACCATTTAAATTTAAATTAAAAATTCAGCTGAGTGAGATTAACTCACCTTTGATTTTTAGTTTGCAGTCCAAACCAACCAGCTTGTTTCGTCCAGATTTTGACCTTGAATTAACATTTATATGGTTTATTAATCTTTGAATCAATCAACAATTTATTTTTTTAATTTAACTAATAATTAGCTTTAAGCTAACTCCCTTTTAAATAAAATATTTTCTAATCACCGAAATAACTACATAAGTTAGCCAAACAAATTAATCACTAAAAGAAATTAGCAAATTGTATTCTTATTTTCCATTTCCCCTTACTGTAAATTTCTAAAAATCTAAATAAACAGCAAGTCAAATTAAACTTTTACTTAACATAAATTTTCTATTTTCAAAATCTTATCTTTGAATATATTATTTTCTGTTTAAGCTATATATAATATAAAATCGAATAAAAATGTACTCATTAACAAATAAAGTTAACTGCTCCCTTTTTTTTTATATATATATATAAACTCATATACTGCTAAACAGAAATTTAAAATATATATATCTTTCTTGAATTGATAAATAATTCCTAAATTAAAAGTTTTAATTAAAACAAATTAAATCTTACATTCTCTGCTCAAAAACGAACCCACCACCAGCGAGTTGCCTTTGAGATCGCGAACCCATCAAAGCACGGGTTTGCTCTTCCACCACGATGCCGTGCCCAGAAGCATCCCACCATCCCTCGCATCCCTCCATCCGTGATACTCTTCACTGCTACCAGGCGACCCAAAGACACGCGACCGCCTGAACAACATAACCTCGCTTCGCCATCCCATGAGCTGCTCACCCACGGCGATACAAAATCGCGCGACTAACCCAGACAAAACGAGCCTCCACACGATGTGACTTCCTGCTGTCACTTCGTCACTCGACCACGAGGCCATCGTGTCTCGTCCAGCTTGAACCCCTAGTCGCGCTCCTTTGCCCTAACCTTTCGAACGAATGAAATCGGTTTGAACTAAGGGTAAAGACTTGCGTTTTTGGAAACGGGATTCGAGAGGAAAAAGGGGGATTTTGATCTCGTGAATCAAATGAGAGAATGAGGGAGGGAGCTTGCGAACGAAATAAAGAGAAGGGTAGCGTAATTTTTGTTTTCAATTAGTTCGGCCATTTCTGATTTCGTTTGAGGAGAGGGAAGATTTTGATTTTGAACGATAAAGGAAGAAAAGGAACGAGATATTTAAAATCGAACGAGGCATGCTTTGCACGATTATCTTCGTGTTTTTAGGCGTACTTAACGGGAATAGGTCGTGTTATGCACTACCTAGCTACAGTGATATGAGTTGAGGACAAAGTACTGATGTTGACCAAATTTAAATTTTAAATTTTAATTGAATTCGATTTAATTTCAACGCGTTTACTCACCGTGTGCTCACATAAAAACTCCGAAAAATACGAAATTTGAAATCCGATAATAATTCAATATTACAGACCTAATGGAACTGGTTTCGTCGAATTCTGAGACTGTGCCTCGAACGGCTATTTTTAAATATCGATTCAAACGATATAATTTTTAAAACTGAACAAAACTCTTTGAAATTCCATTTTAAAAGTTCTATTTTCTTCAGCATCATTAATATGAATTTTTCGATCTTCCAAAATATTTTAAATTAGCTTAGAATACCAGATTTACTATTTTATCCAACTTCAAATAAATTTAATTTAATTATTAAATTACTCAATAACAGCAATATTTGAAATTTAAGTTTATAATTAACCTCTGAATATTTAAAATTAATTAAATATTCCGATTTCAAATGTTCAAAAATTTCGGGTCGTCACATTCCTCTCCCCTTAAAAGAATTTCGTCCCCGAAATTGCCAGTTAGGAAGAATGATTCAATACCCGTTAACTATTCCTCAAATCCAAACAGTTTTAATAATACCCAAACAATCTTTTATTAATTATACACTAATCATCTTTTAACTTTCCAAACTTATTCATAAGTTCAACCCATATCACCTACTTATCAATTCAAATTTAAATTTTGAATTCAAATTTTAAATTATCAAAAATTTTCTCAAAATTTTTCTAACTTCCTAAATTTCCGAAAAATTTCGCCAGCGTCTCCTTTGCGCGGCTAGCTCGGTACAACTACAAAATGGCTCTACGGCCTCCCAATCTCAAAAAGAAAACAAAAAGCCAAGTGGCTGGATCCAAAACCCAATCAAATTTCATACAGAAATTCAAATACATACCTTTTGTCGGGCCATTAAATTTTTATCTTCTAAAATCAAAAATCCTCATTTATCCATTGCTTTTATACACCTGTATATCCTACTAAGCAATAATATTCAATCACAATTCCAAAGTCATTTTATACTTTCCTTTACAAATTTCTAATATTTGTTTTACTTAAGCCCGTACGATGCACATATATCATCCGTACGCAATATCACATTCGATCGCTCGATCGATCACACAATTCCACTTCCGAACTAGTATCGTCCACCCGACTTCCTAGTGCGGACTCAGATCTGGTTTCTCGATCAGAAACCGTCATTCTCCTTGCATAGCCACCAACTATGATAGAGAATATCCAGAATCAATCAACAATCCATATCCAGGTTCGCCGTCGAAAATCGAGTGAAAAATCCTTATTCGGATCGATAAAACTATCTCAAAATTCTGTGCTCGAATCCGGATCAAATAGTTATGCGAATAAAATAATATACGTACATCTTACGTATAAATTTCAATTGATTACCAATTATATCAATTTCCTTTTTATTCACATTCATTTGATTGTTATTCACTTATCACACCTATCCCATTCACATCTTCAAATTTTAATCGTCATTCAATTATTCACCTAGAATAATTTTCCTCCATACCAAATTTACTTAAGAATTCACCATTCATTTCTTAAGTCCAATATAAACATTTTATATACTTCTTGGATTTGTTTTACTTCATTTTTGAAGTTTATATTTATTTTCACTTCACTATTGAAGTTCATATTAAATTCTAATCACTTTTGCCTTTACAATTCCATTTGATTTCAATTTGGCTTCCATTTTGAATATTGAATTAGTTGCACTTGCAAATTAATTTAAATTTCAATTATCAGTTTATTTGTAAACTTCGCTTCTTTAGTTCCTTCGATTTCACTTCACTTTACATTCACATTTGAATTAGATTTCAATATCTAGTTTCAATTTCAATTGCTTATCAAATTTTAAGTCGTTTGTCGTTAATGAAAATTTTCAAAAATTTTCTAACTCCCAAATTTACGGAAATTTTTGGCAGAGTCTCCCTTATACGGAGGGACTTCTGCGATATCGCAGGATGCACAAATATATATATACATCGGCCTCAAGCCGGAAATCACAATATATATCAATATATGCAGTTCATATTTCCTATTTTGAATCTTTACGTAGGCGTACCTTTATTTTAGCATTTTTAAGCAAGCGACTATTTATTTAAGCAATTAACGCAGTCAAAATTAGCCAAGCGGCTTCCCTGAACCTGTACTAACTCAACTACATATGTTAGTGCCAAAATCATGTAATTTGACAACAAACTTACAATTTTGTATAAGTAGTGCTGGTTAAACCATAATCATAAGCCACTTAAGATTTCAACATCAAATTTTAATTGTTTTTAATCAATCCGTTTACACTTTATTTAAATCAAAGTGGTTTGCAACTCAATTGTTTACATTCAATTCATATTTATCCCAAACAACTCACATTTACTACAATTGATTCCAAAATCAATTTTATCTCCTTTCCATCAATTCATAGAATTTTATTTACCTCGTTTCACATCAAACGATCTATTTTCTAATACAATTCGACAATATTAATGTGAATAAATTGATTACTTCAGCTTTAGAACCATTTAGGTTAAATCCAACTCAATTTTAATTTCCTTCCATTTTAATTTATTTACAACCATTTCTTTAGCTCAGAAACAATTCAGGCTTTTTATTAAATCATTATTTCTCAAATTATTTAAACCACTCCCATTTGAGTCCGGCTTTCATTCAACATTTATTTAAATTAATGTAACGACCCGATATTTTCAACCATTCGCATCCATTATAAGTGTATAGGTAGACACTCATGCCGGAGTTGAATTGCTCAAAATACCGCGTTGTAATTAAAATTTGGCAAATCTCAGAATATACAGTAAATAAATATAATCACAGATCACAGACACAGAGTAAAATAATGCAGCGGAAGTAAAAGAAATAGTAGTTCATGAAGCTACTATCTAAATATGTCAGAGTTACATAAGATACAACAGAAGAAATAGAGTACAACAAAAGTCTCAATAAAATAACCAAGTACAAGCTGAGTAGAACAACAGGATTGAAATAGATAGGACATGACAAGCAGATAATCTCCAGCGATTCAAATCTCCAAGAGAGTGGAAATCCAATCTGTGAATAACTCAGGCTGACCCGAGCATAAAGCAAAACACAAAACACTCGAGTCAGCACAATATATACTTATATAATGTAAACCAACTCAAGTGAACTGTATTAAAGGTACAAGTAACTTAGAAGATGCTTTGGACCGCCCATCCTCTAAGGATCCGTTAAAATATCTACTATGTAGTAATATTTGCTATTATAATAGTGTCTAAATAAGTAAAGTATAATCATATAGAAAATAGCGTTAAGGGGATGGAGAACCTTAACGCGGTCGGATCTTAAAATCATAATCGTAGTAAAGCTCGATATGGTAGGTGACACGGCACAACTAGGCAATGCCAGGGTAGATATACCAATTACGCACACGGACTGATGGATACGCATAGCAGCCACTACCGTTCCACCTCGAACAACACTCCCAAATCGGAGGATGGCCATCTAATCAATCACAAGTAAGAGTATAATATCGAAGAAATGTGTCCGAGAAGAGGTGCTACCTCACTGGTCCGAGATCGCTCCTGTTTTAGTCACCTTATGCCAACTCACGGGAGTTGGGTCCACGTAACATACCTTAAGAACGTCGCCACCATCCTACTTCATTCTGGAATCTCCACCGCGTACACGGTTGCCAAAGTGGTTTTCGGTAAGACAGAGAGTATGTCCATATCCGATCCCGGTCTCTTTAACAACCCAACGTTATTATAACCCGTGGTTATAAGTTTAAAAACAGTTTATACTTCAAAATAGAATATCATTTCAAATCCAAATCTTTATCAAAATAAAGATTAAATCAATTCCAAACCATTTCCATATTTTTAAAATATCATATCATTTCAAAACTTCATTTCAAATCATTTTAATATCATAAAATATCATATCCTTACAAAACTTCATTTCAAACCATTTTATTAAAATAAAATATCCTATCAGTTCAAATCCAAATATTCAACTTTAAATACCTTTTAAATTCAAAGATATCGTTCATTTACTATCATTTCAAATCACCTTTAAATAGTTTATTCCAATCAAAGTAATTCATTAAAACCTTTTAAAAGTGTAATTATTATATTTTCAAATCAAGTATTCAATTTCCAAAATTTCAAACCATTCTTAGTTCGTTTACTAAGTCAAAAACCCTAATTATTAAAATTTCAGCATTTCACAGCATTTAAAAACAACTGCTATAAGTTATATTTGAAAACATTTTTAATTCAGCAAAGACAGCACTTAAAACTGCTGTTAAAACTCAGTTTTAGTTGAATTATAGTTCAAAACAGAAAAGACAGCATTTCAGAAGTGCTGCGGTAGTTCAGATTTCAAAACAAGGGTTAAATTTGGTTTCAGCAAAGACTGCAGACCATTATAGCATTTCCAGAGAATGCTATAATAGACCTGGGTTCAATATTAGCCTATAAGTTCAACTACAGCAACTGCAGCATTTCAGAAATGCTGTAGTAGCCCTTTTATTCAATTTTTAGTGTAATTCAGAACCATAGCATTTCTGAATGCTATTAAAAGTGATTTCCAGCTTTTTAGTGTATTTCCAGCAATTAAATAACTTCATTTTAAACCCTTTAAACATTTTTAAAATCATAATTTAACATTTAAAATGTTCATTTACATATCATTTAACATGTATCTTTTTCACAATAAATTTCTTATAATTAAATCCAATTTTCAACAATTTACTTAATAAATTTAAGTGTAAAAGTTTCCAATTCTTCACATTTCAACAAATAACTTAACACTTCAAATTTAAATTACCATTTCACAAATTTAACTAAATTTCCAATTTTATTTAATTAACTAAAACCTTTAATTAAAACCAAATTTCACATTTCCAAGTCAAGTTATATTTTAAAAGATCACTTTTAAACATTTATTTATTTAACCACTTAAATTCATAGAAAAATCAATAATACTTAATAATCACTTAAATTCAAATTTAATCAAATTATCATATTTACCATTTCCAAATAAAATTTAATATCCATTTTATTTATATAACTTAAATATCATTTTTAACCAAAATTCCAAATTTCCAACTTAAGTTATATTTCAAAAATCCAGTTAAACCATTCATTAATTACATTTTTAACACATAGAAAAATCATAATTTCTTTAATTCAAAATATTTCAAAATCTGTTTAAATCAAATTTCATAAATTTATATTTTTAAAATACTTAAAAATATTGAAAACACTTTATAAAGTAACCACGGGCCTGTATATAATTTTCTAACCTAGGTCAAGTGATACGGATATGTATCATTTCAATCCGCAGTTAAAAAAGAAAAATCCGGGTTCTATCATTTCAAACCCGCAATCCCAAGTTAAAATAATTTAAATAAAAATCATTCAGGCCTATCATTTCAGCCCATAACGATTTTTCCCTATTCTAAAGTCTGTTCGGGTATGTATCATTTCAACCCATAGTGATTCTAATCTACATGGAACTTGCAATGGTGATAACTGATATAAATAACAGAATAACGTTAAATAACAGTAACATATGATATAACAGGTGTAATAACAGGTGTGAACATCATATGATAATAATATAGGCATATATAACATGATAATATATTTCTACAGATTCACAGGGTGTCAATTTACTAGTTATATAGGTACATATTGTCTGGTGAGAATAACTCACCGTTTTGTGCTGGAGACACAACGACGAATGCACGAATGAGATCCAAACAAGCACGATAACACGATTCAAATAAGAGTGGAGGAGCCAAAGTATCAAATCCCTTGAATACAAGTCAACCAAAACAATATAACAACGATGAGTTTCAAATCAGCTACGATCAAAACTACACTAGAATAGACTGCACAGAATCAAATAGAAATGCTTGCACTTGCTTTCTACCTCATATGCTTCAGCAATGGGCTGTAAAAGCACTGTAATGGAAGGGTTTTGGATCAGGTTTGGATCAGGTTTTGGGTTCAACAAGTCGTCCATACATAGGAAAAGATGATGCAAAGGTATGTGTGCATGGAACTACAACTATAGGGCAAACAAACACGATTTCATGCAACCAAAGGCCACGACCAAGGCAACCTTAGGCACGGCCAGATCTGTAGGGGGTTAGGTACAGGTGTGGTAGTGGGTTTCAGGTCGTCTATTGGTGGTGGAGGTGGAGTAGGTGGCGGCCAAAGCAAGATATGGAGGGTAGGTGATGATATGTGTGGTCTAGGCAATGTTTTAAGGAGTTTTGTGCAAGTTTTT
Source organism: Allium fistulosum (assembly GCA_030737815.1). Classification (NCBI taxonomy): domain Eukaryota; kingdom Viridiplantae; phylum Streptophyta; class Magnoliopsida; order Asparagales; family Amaryllidaceae; genus Allium; species Allium fistulosum. Next base: position 734,652,953 of record CM060906.1, read on the forward strand.
GTGGGATTTTGGTCAAGGGAATGGTATGGCATGATCATGGCAGAGGATTAGGAGGAGGAGCTGCTGCAAATGATGGTGGAGAGGATGGTGGTGGTGGTGGTAGAGGCTAGGCCTAGCAAAACACAAGAAGGATCAATGCAACAATCAATAGAAAAATCATAAAAACAAGAAGAAAGATGATAGAATTTACCAAATTTTTGTAAAACAAATGGCCGTGAGTTTTTTTCTCAAGAAAGATGATAAAATTTTCGTGAGAAAGAGTGAGGAATGTGGCTGAAAGATGGAGTAAAGGTACGGCCAAAAATCAATAAAGAGGAGGTTGAGAAATGAAAGGTCGGTAGATAAAAGGACATTGGAGTTACAAGAGTTATAAAACCTTTCAAATTTCCACCATTTCTTTTTAAATTTTAAATACATGTAAAATATGTATAAATACAGATAAAACACGAAAATATAGTAAATAAACAAAAATAAATAAATAAATATTAATTAAATATAATTAAATTAAGAAAATAACAAAGAAATGTAAATTAAGCTTGAAAATTTGAAAATAAATGAAATGAACTTTGGGAAAATTGTATGTACATGAAAAATATTTATAAATAAAGATAAAAACATAAAAAAAAATGCATACATAAAAATGAATAAATAAATTTTAATTAAATACAATTTAAATGAAGAAAATAGCAGAAAAATGGAAACTACCTTTAAAAATAGAAAATAAATTCAATGAGCTTTGGAAAAATTCAAACATCACTTTATAAATATTTAAAAGACAAAATATACATAAAATAACATATTAACACATATTAAAATAAAATATGACAAAGTAAAATATAATTTATACAATTTAAAATAACAAAATTGCAAAATAAACAATTTATACTCAAAATTGAAATGTACATATCTTTTGCAGTTTAACTCCGTTTTCAACGAAACGAAAAGCAGTATTCATGTTATTAAATCTATTTTCATAATAAAAGATAAAATTTATAATTTCAAATATTTAAAATTTAAATTTAAAAGTCAAAGTTTGACTATTTTAACCAAAATTCACTTTTTGGAAAATTATTCTATTCAGTCATATTTGTAATTCTAATCCATATCAAAATCAAAGTTTATATTTAAAATAACAAAATTTATTCTTTTTCATAAATAAAGCTTTTAAATTTGGAAATATCAATTTAAAAATAATTGAAAAATACAGGGTTGTTACACTCTCCCCCACTCAAAACTTTTCGTCCCCGAAAAGGAACGAGGTACGGGAAAGCACCTAAAAGATAGAATGAAATAGAATTAAGACAAGATGATAAGAAGATTGGAATTACACCTGATAACTATTGTTATAGGTAAGTTTGACAAGATGGAGGTGATCAAATCAAGAATATAAGCACGAAAAAGATCCTCTAGAGTCTAAATCACCCCTTTCACTTGACCGACGGTCTATGAATGGAAAAACATTGTTCAGATCCAAATGAGTATCCAAGATTATACAGAAAGATTTCTAAACAGACTGGTATAAGCAATAGCCTTCACATTCTGTAACAAGATAAGAGAATTAAGGACAACCAAAAGATAGTTTGAAAAACAAAATAAGATAATAAATTTGAAACAATAATGCTTTGAAATCATAACAATTTAGGGATGTTTATCATTTGGAAATCATACTACGAAAATCATAACACTTTGGAAATGTTATCCTAAAAAAAACATAACACTTAGAAAATCATAACACCTTTTTAAAAATAATCTTCATTTAAACCATTTTAATCCAAGATCAACCAATATTCATTTTAAAGTTGTAACATTTCTAAGTTCATTCAATTATAAAAATTTCCAAAACACTGTATTTTCAAAACAGCAGCACTTATAAAATGCTACAGTAGATATATTAATATTTCAAATCAGTTTAATATCAGAAATATTCATTTGGATATCATTTAACTTATGACTTATTAAAACAAACTTTTATGAATGGAATATTCAAATCAAACTATACTTCATTTATTAAGTTAAAAGTTCACTATTTTAGTTAGCTCTTAATTTAATACATAACCTAACACTTTATTTAAAATACCCATTTCATAAATAGATATTCCTTTAATAAATTACACTTAAAATTTCCATTTGAAAACCAAATTCTCAATTATCAAGTTTTAGTGATGTTAAAATACATTTTAACTATTTAAATCATAATTATTCATTTTTCAAGACATATCAATTTCATAAATAAAGTATTTATCATAGCAAATATAACAATCAAATTTCTTTACACATTTATTCATTTAGACATCAATTAAACTATGAATTCAAGTTAAATAAACTTTATTACCAAAAGTCCAATTCAAATGTATTTTATTTTATCTATTCAAAGATACATTATTTATTATACAACATATTCATTTTAGGAAATAGCCTTTATTAAAATTCCTAGGTTAGACTTAAGGTTCCATAGTAAATTAAATTTGATTATTAAGTTATTTAAATAAAATCTCTTTAAATTCCTTTTTCACTATTTACCTCTGTTAATCTTTATAACTAAAATTTAAGTGTATAACATTTATTATAACCACTCAAATTTTATTTATAAAATCCTTTCTGTATTGTATATTATCCAATTTCATATTCAACTTCTGTGTAATTTAGGTAAGTTATATTGGAATGAAATTGTGTGTTACACAAGTAAAACTTTCCAATTCAATTATCTCAAGTTTGAATCATTTATTCAAATTTTTGATTTTCTTCTTATAACTGGAATTATTCTTTAAAATAAAATTTAAGAATTAAACTTCCGATTCCTTTCAAACTATTTAGAGATAAGTAATTATATATACATAATATGTCAAATCAAATTTAAATCATATATCTATATATATTATAATCCAGTCATATTTTAGAAATTCAAATCAATTAGATTTTCCAAAACAAAGCTGTAGCAAGACTACAGAACGGTCTCTTCACTTCGAAACTCGAAAATGAACGTCGATGATGCTGCAGTCATCACCGAAATTATTTTCCAGCGACAAAGAGAAGAGCACTTAATTTTTAAACTTTAACATCCTTTAGAGACAAATTTTTATTCAAAATACTTTAAATAATATATCCTTTTATAACTTTTAACATAAGGTTTGAATCCATCGGAAATTAAATTCTTAAATTTCTTGTTTTAAATTCATTTCAGTTCCCAAATAAATTTATAAACAACTATTTATAAATTCATTTGTAGAACAATAAATGATAAATCAAGTATTATCACTTCAAATTATCAATTTAAATCAATTTATTAAGTTCCATAAATTATATATCAAAATTTATTTCATTAACCAAATTTTTTTTATAATATTGTGTCAATTTGTTCTGTCAAAGTGTTTTAGAAATCCTATCGATAGCGTTGATCAGACGAATCGATCGGAAACCCAAATCAACATCAACAACTCAAACAACACCATATATAAAACAAAACATAGATTTACAAGTACAATTCAAAATGTTTGGAGATAGTTTAGAAACAAAAGACAAGATGGTTAAACAGAGTAGAGAGATGGGTAAGCTTAGATAAATCGCGGACAACCTTAACCGGGTCAACCGTGACTTAAAGAATAAGATCGATGTGGATTTTTCTAGGATAAATCTACGTTCGATCTCAAGAGATAGAGTTTGGAATAATAAAAGATATTAGCATCTAAACCAAGGATAAATAAAAATCTCTGGTGAATCGATGCTGACTGTAAAGGATTTTCACCCTTTTACAAGAAAATTAGAATATTGGCGAGACAGCCAATTCACTATAAAGATCATTCGAAGTGGAGTTATGTGATACTCCAAAATCAAAAGAAGATGAATAGTGAGGGACAAGAATGAATTTTGAAACCGCAGGGAACGTTCCAAAAATTCAGAGGAAATTTGAATCAAGAGGAAAAGATTCAAACTCGAACGAAAGTGATTCTGTAAATAAATCTACTCCATATGCTGAGTTTTGCCTCAAAGCCAAAGCTCTGATACCAACTGTAACGACCCGATATTTTCAACCATTCGCATCCATTATAAGTGTATAGGTAGACACTCATGCCGGAGTTGAATTGCTCAAAATACCGCGTTGTAATTAAAATTTGGCAAATCTCAGAATATACAGTAAATAAATATAATCACAGATCACAGACACAGAGTAAAATAATGCAGCGGAAGTAAAAGAAATAGTAGTTCATGAAGCTACTATCTAAATATGTCAGAGTTACATAAGATACAACAGAAGAAATAGAGTACAACAAAAGTCTCAATAAAATAACCAAGTACAAGCTGAGTAGAACAACAGGATTGAAATAGATAGGACATGACAAGCAGATAATCTCCAGCGATTCAAATCTCCAAGAGAGTGGAAATCCAATCTGTGAATAACTCAGGCTGACCCGAGCATAAAGCAAAACACAAAACACTCGAGTCAGGACAATATATACTTATATAATGTAAACCAACTCAAGTGAACTGTATTAAAGGTACAAGTAACTTAGAAGATGCTTGGGACCGCCCATCCTCTAAGGATCCGTTAAAATATCTACTATGTAGTAATATTTGCTATTATAATAGTGTCTAAATAAGTAAAGTATAATCATATAGAAAATAGCGTTAAGGGGATGGAGAACCTTAACGCGGTCGGATCTTAAAATCATAATCGTAGTAAAGCTCGATATGGTAGGTGACACGGCACAACTAGGCAATGCCAGGGTAGATATACCAATTACGCACACGGACTGATGGATACGCATAGCAGCCACTACCGTTCCACCTCGAACAACACTCCCAAATCGGAGGATGGCCATCTAATCAATCACAAGTAAGAGTATAATATCGAAGAAATGTGTCCGAGAAGAGGTGCTACCTCACTGGTCCGAGATCGCTCCTGTTTTAGCCACCTTATGCCAACTCACGGGAGTTGGGTCCACGTAACATACCTTAAGAACGTCGCCACCATCCTACTTCATTCTGGAATCTCCACCGCGTACACGGTTGCCAAAGTGGTTTTCGGTAAGACAGAGAGTATGTCCATATCCGATCCCGGTCTCTTTAACAACCCAACGTTATTATAACCCGTGGTTATAAGTTTAAAAACAGTTTATACTTCAAAATAGAATATCATTTCAAATCCAAATCTTTATCAAAATAAAGATTAAATCAATTCCGGACCATTTCCATATTTTTAAAATATCATATCATTTCAAAACTTCATTTCAAATCATTTTAATATCATAAAATATCATATCCTTACAAAACTTCATTTCAAACCATTTTATTAAAATAAAATATCCTATCAGTTCAAATCCAAATATTCAACTTTAAATACCTTTTAAATTCAAAGATATCGTTCATTTACTATCATTTCAAATCACCTTTAAATAGTTTATTCCAATCAAAGTAATTCATTAAAACCTTTTAAAAGTGTAATTATTATATTTTCAAATCAAGTATTCAATTTCCAAAATTTCAAACCATTCTTAGTTCGTTTACTAAGTCAAAAACCCTAATTATTAAAATTTCAGCATTTCACAGCATTTAAAAACAACTGCTATAAGTTATATTTGAAAACATTTTTAATTCAGCAAAGACAGCACTTAAAACTGCTGTTAAAACTCAGTTTTAGTTGAATTATAGTTCAAAACAGAAAAGACAGCATTTCAGAAGTGCTGCGGTAGTTCAGATTTCAAAACAAGGGTTAAATTTGGTTTCAGCAAAGACTGCAGACCATTATAGCATTTCCAGAGAATGCTATAATAGACCTGGGTTCAATATTAGCCTATAAGTTCAACTACAGCAACTGCAGCATTTCAGAAATGCTGTAGTAGCCCTTTTATTCAATTTTTAGTGTAATTCAGAACCATAGCATTTCTGAATGCTATTAAAAGTGATTTCCAGCTTTTTAGTGTATTTCCAGCAATTAAATAACTTCATTTTAAACTCTTTAAACATTTTTAAAATCATAATTTAACATTTAAAATGTTCATTTACATATCATTTAACATGTATCTTTTTCACAATAAATTTCTTATAATTAAATCCAATTTTCAACAATTTACTTAATAAATTTAAGTGTAAAAGTTTCCAATTCTTCACATTTCAACAATGTTAACGGTAAAAAGTGAACGCTAACACCCAGTGTGTGTAATAGAATCGTGAAAGCACCACCCGTTGGTACGGGAACAGAATATGAGCTGAGAATAGCAGAAAAGCAGTAAATGAACAACAGATTTATAGTGGTTCGGCCCGTAATTGAGCTTACATCCACTTTATAGTCTTTTATTGCTGATTTGATTACAATTCAATACAATATCCCTCTAAATACAATACAATTTGATCTGGTGATCATTCTTGACTACTAGCTCGATCTTTAATGATGAAACTCGACGAATCCGCGTTGGATGTTAGGAGCTCTTCTCGAAGATCGTTGTAGTGTCTCGAATGCTTGGAGATCTTTGATTGCTGAATGAGAGGAGGCTTCGACAGCGTCACGGCGCTTGAGTAATGAATGGCCAAAAGTCCTCTTCAAGTTAGAAGTGGTGGGGTATTTATAGGAGCTGATCTGGACTCAGGAATTTTCTCTAAGTATTTAAGTCGTCTGCCGACCTATGGTAGATCGGTGGCGAGTTAAGGAATAGGTTTAGGTCGGCGGCGAGTTAAGGAATAGGCTTAGGTCGGTGGCGAGTTAAGGAATAGGCTTAGGTCGGAACCTTCTTAAGTCGGAGCCTTTCATAACTCGGAATCTTCTTTAGGTCGTAACCTTTAGGTCGCAACATTACTAGGTCGCGGAGTCTTTAGGTCGCAAGCTTCCTTAGGTCGCGACTTCCCTTAGGTCGTGACATTCCTGTAGCCTTAGGTCGCTGGACAAGTTAAGTCGTTGAGTCCTAGGTCGTAGGCATCTTAGGTCGCAGACTCCTTAACTCGCAGGTACTTTAACGCGTACATTGTTAGGTCGTAAGGTCCTCTTGAGTCGTAAACCTGATGAGTCGTAAGCCTGATGAGTCGTACAGACCTGATGAGTCGTAAGCCTGACGAGTCGTAAGCCTGACGAGTCGTACAGACCTGATGAGTCGTAAGACCATGAGTCGTATACTCCATGACTCGTTGATCCTGATGAGTCGTAAGACCATGAGTTGTAGAAAGCTTGTCTCGTTGAGTCGTAGAAGAGTTAATCTTTATGAGTCGTAGCACGCTAAGTCGTAAGTCGTTAAACTTCTTAACTCGTAGGTCGTTGAATCGGACCATTCCTTAGGTCGGAGCCTGTTGAGTCGTAGGTCATCTAACTCTTAACTCGTTAAGTCTTGCACTCCCTTAACTCGTTAACTCTTGAGTCGCGTACTTCTTAAGTCGTGGAGAATTAAGTGTTAACATTTGCCCCTCGAAATACACGCCTAAGTCGTAGGTCGTGTGTTTCGACTTATCTTAACTCGTGTGGGCCGATTCCAATTCCTTCAACCTGGGGTATAAAATGCTTAGGTCGTTCCTCTTTTCTCCGTCTTCCTATTACTCGTTCTTTAAGCCGTATCTGCCATTAACGCAATTTCAAGCTTCCAAAGGCGATTTCGACCTGATTTATTTCCAGCCATTCCCATTTACACCGCGTAAGCATCTTTTCCCAATCGCCGATCATTGCCGTCGACCTTCATCCATGATTTTTCCCTTTGGGTCTTGCGAATACTGTTATACAGGATATCCATGAACTTAAGGTGGCTCGGCATGACTTGCAACGATTTGCGATTTTCGGTGATTTAGAAATAGGGTTGATGGAGAGGTTAACTGGTTAATGGATTAACGGGTTGGAAAGTTAACAGGTTAGGAGGTAAATGGGTTAGGAATTGGATGGATAGATGGTTAACGAGTTAAGGATTTAGCGAGTCAGGAGTTGGATTGGTAATTTCGCGTGATCCAGCAGTTTTGATGTTATGACTTACGACTTACGACTTGAAGTCTCTTTTTATTCCTCACGACTTACGACTTAGAGAATAGTTGACCCTAGGTCGCAGGAGCCATTTGAGTCGTTCGTGACTTAGCACTTGTTCAGATTTTGCTTGAATGTGCGGTACGATTGGAGAGTTACGACTCAACTTGATTCATGGCATATCTTGTAGACCGTGAACGAGTTAGGACTTAGGAAAATCTGCCCTAAGTTAAGTCGTGACCGAGTTAGAACTTGAGCAAATTTTCCCACTGCCTTGAATGCTAAGACTTAAGTTGTTTGAACTTTGGACTCTTGAATTTTGTTGCACTCTTTTATAGATTGTCAATAACTCTGACTGCCTGTTATAACATGTACAAAAACTGGGACGAATATACTGCCACCGACTGCCCATATCGGATGACAGATTAGTTGATAAAGATTACAATTAAATGAACTGTATGAGTGAAATGCTACACAATAACCAACTCAAATGAAGTATTAAAGCAGAATCGTAATAATTAACTAGAACTGATTTGTCTGCATTAACACTGCACTTGAGCATTAACAAGTTTTGAAATCTCGTAATCGACTGATTGTCAGTTAGTTTAATTCCAGTTATACTTGCTTTTTCTTATTTTCATTAGTTTTGCACAGCACTTTACACTTTTAGGAAACGTGCACCTTCACTTTTGAACATTCGGCTGATTGTGTAGAATGACATCCCATCAAGAAGATTCGGAATCAGCTGGAGAAGCTTTTCCAATCGCTACTCCGTTGAATGATCCCCCAGAAAGGATTCCCACCACCCTGAGTCTTAAAGCCTTCCGCCAACTATGCGCCCAGTTTGGCATCGCTGAATCTGACGCTTTGCTTCCTGGAGTAAATGACACTGCTGATAGGCCACCGCACGGCTTCATCGCAGTGAACCGCCAAATGTGCTTGAGTGGAGCGATTCCCCCGTTTAATGACTGTCTCCGAGAACTTCTTCTTCGATTATCTATCTCCCCTTTTCAACTTCATCCTAATGGCTACGCCATCCTGCTGGGACTGTGTGTGCTTTTTAGGAGAACGCTGGACCGTTTCCCCAGTTTTGGAGAAATTTGCTTTCTATGCTCATTCACAAGGATCAAGGACCATCCCTCTATCACAGTTGTAAGGAGTGCCAGGAATCGCAAACTGATTATTGGTCTTCCTGAAAGCGTTCCTGGGTTTCTGAGCCAGTTTTTCTTTGTTCGTTGTCCCCCGGGATTTTACGCCATTTGGAGAGTGGGAAGTACGATTATCTACCTTTTCCCTGTGCTTTTTCTAAATTCTTTGAAGTTCAAATTGTCAAGTGTTAACTTCTTTTTCTACTGTTTCAGCACTCCCTTCCCCCTCTAGGGAATCTCGTCACAAGACTACCTTTGAGAGGCTTATGGCCGTGCCGGTTGAGGAGAGGAGCGTTCAATTTCTATTGAGAGATGAGTTCCTTCACGAATTCGGACTCTTACATCCTTCCCGTTCCACTCAGCCACATGAAGTTCCTGATTCTTCGGCTGAGGAGTCAGATGCCCCTGCTTCTGCTAAAGAACCTTCACCGAAAGAATTTACCGTTGAGACTTCATTGGTGAAGTGTTCTACTCTTACCGACATTGCGGGGTCGTCCAGTAAGTTAGCACTTGCCCCGGTTATTGAAGAGGAGGAAAATCTTCATACTCTTGAAAAGACGGCTGAGGTGGAAGTTGAAAAGGATAATTCTCCCATGCACCATGGCGATGATACTTTCGACAACCTGAGCGACATCATGATAACCTCTCAGGAGCTCTTTAAAGATGATGTTTCTAAAGTGGTTCCTCCTGTTATCGAAGCAACTTCTTTCTTGCAACAAACCACAACGCCTTCCACACAACTTACTACCATTTCTACACCCAAAAGTGGTTTGTAGTCTGACGCGCGTAGTTTGCACATCACACACACTTAGAACCTTGGCACTTTTTATGCACTCAGCTTCTTCAATTTGAGGATTTCTAAAACTGGTCTTTTTCTTCAATTTCAGGTTCTCTGATGGGGCGAAGCGGCTCTTACTACAACAAATTCCAGCGTTACGGAAGCCGTGAGGCTTATGACTTTAGGAGTTATATTAGTGCCGTGAAAGAAACTGATGAGGAGAGAGCTGCTCGAAAGGCTCATGAGAGGCGAGCTCATGAAGAGCGTCGCCGGAGAGAAGATGAGGAATACTACGGGAGAAGGGACGAGCAACATGACTCTTCTCGCAGAAGCGACGATCCTTATAAAAGGAAATCTTATGACGATAAGGGGAAGAGTCACATTTCTGATGATTCCAGTAAACGTGCTAGACTTGGTGAGAAAGACACATCTAACATCTCGGAAAAGACAACCGCTTCTGTTCCTCCTAATACATCTTCCGGTTCTCCTGCCCTTAAGGAATCTGACATCCAGACCATCATTAATAGGCCACAGTACCAAGCTGGAGATGGTCCTCCCACACTCCAGAGCCGATTTCCGAATTGGTGTCTGAAAGGAGTGCGTTTTGATTTGGACTTGGTCCCCATTGATAAGCAGGCGATGCTGAAAAATGTCGATGCTGTAAAGCTTGACATCGAAAGAATGTCTGGGTGGCAGAAGCTGGTTGATGAACTTCAAAGGGTCAACCATCTGAACCTTGAAGCGATGATGACTATGGAAAATGATAAAACAGAGTGGGACAAATGGCGTAAGCAGCATGATGCGGAGATGAAAAGCATTAGCGATGGTTATGGGAAGCTCGAAGCTGAAGTTGAAAAACTTAAAAATGAGCTTGCTACTTCCTCCACTTCTTATTCTCAGAAAGAAGAAATGCTTCAAAAACAAGTTCGAGACGCCCATGCTGCTCAGCGGAATACTGAAGTCAAACTTGAAGCAGAACAGCATGTTGTTAGAAAATATCGTGATGACGCTGCTCGTCTTCAGGAGAAACTCAGCTCTCAAGACTTAGAAATTGCTAGGCTACAATCCCAGTTACTGAAGGCTGAAAGAGAACGTGATGAAGTTCTTTCTGGTAAAGCTGCAGCCGAAGAATCCCATAAGGCGACCATAGCCACCGTTGACGCGACTCTGTTCGATTTTTATATGCATTGTGTCCTGGGGCGTGGGAGCCTTTCATTTTTGGGTCCAGAGTATGAAGTCACCTTAGCGGAGGTATGGGAGGCAATCATTGACTTATTTGGTGGTGCCGGATACTCTGAAACAGATCTTCAAGCTACCTACTTAAGTGAGAGCGATCGCGCTGCCCTTGCCAAAGGAAAAGAGCAGCTCATCCGAGTGCGGGCCGAAGCGACGGGAGATAAGCTTCCTGAGAAAGAAACACCCCCTATTGCTCCTGCTTATACTTCGGTTTTAGCTCATGCGGATATTGTTGGCTCTAGTTCTCATTCCACGCCTCCCGCTAAGGTTGACACAGAAACTGTAACCACCCCTACAGAGGAAGAGGCAATGAAAGACTTCCAAGCTCGGGAATTTGAGATTGATCTTGCTAAACCGGCTTCTCCAGGTAACTTTGACGATTCACGGTCTTCTTTTTTCTCGGAGAATACTGATTTTGATATCTTTTATTATGCAGCAGACACCCCAGAAACTGCCCCAACTCTTCCTTCTTCAGCTGCCGTTCCTCCTCCTTCTCAAGTTATACCTCTTCCAGCTTCCCAGCCTGGTTCACAGGAAGAACCAATAGCGGCCCTTGAAGGTTTAGATGAACCATCTGCTTCCGAAGAACAGAAGGCAGAAGGTCTGGAAGATAGCGAGAAGACCCCGGAGCAGTCTTTCGATTATGACACAAAGCTTTCTACATTTCTTGCTCCGGGGAGTGAGTCTTCTTCCAAGAAGAAGGGGAAGCGTGTGGTTTCAAAGAAAGGAAAGAAGAGTTCTACTGCTGCTGGAGATGAGGCAGAGATTGATCCGGCTGAGTCTCTTTCTCCTTCTTCTCCGACGCGGCCTACGAAACTAATTACCAGGCCGGGTAAAAGTTCCAAGGGTGGGAAGAAAGGGAAATGAGTTTGATTTTGCATTTTCTGCTTTTTGTATTGACCGGGGATTGTGCGGATTCCGGTCTCCGCTTCTTTTTGTAACCTGTACAATGTAAAAATTCTCATAGTGTTGAAATAAAATAGATATTTTTCTTGTACAAATCCTTGTGTATGTAGGAATACATCTGTTTTTCATTTGAAGTGTAGAGTAAACGATTCTTTTCACTTGTACAAATTTTTTGTCTGTGTTTCAAGAACGCATTTACTCCACATCTTTATTACATGATATTGCAATGAACTTGTGGTATGTTGCTTGTATACTACTTTTATTAATGTAACTGAGTTGTACAATGTTGCCCCCATACCACAAGTATATTGTAATATCTCTTGATTTCACAAGACCGATACTCTTATTTTAGAGAATAACTTTCCACTTTTTCAGGGAAGAATTGTTCTGCTTTTAATAGAGTATATCTTGTCTTTGGAGGAATCTTTATTTTCTTTTTCCTCCTGAAGAACACTTCGACTTCTGGGAATGATCACTTTTATTTGTTTGAAAGTGAATTTTCCTGCACAGTGAAATGAACTTCTGAAGAAGGTTTTGATTTTTGTGCCCCAGTAAAGGGTTTATTTTTGGTACTTCAAGCAAGGTGGAGTACGCCTCTGAAGAGGTCTTTTGGTCTCCGAAGAGAAGCGATTTTGGTCTCCGAAGAGAAGCAGTTTTGGTCTCCGAAGAGAAGCAGTTTTGGTCTCCGAAGAGAAGCAGTTTTGGTCTCCGAAGAGAAGCAGTTTTGGTCTCCGAAGAGAAGCAGTTTTGGTCTCCGAAGAGAAGCAGTTTTTGGCATTTCATCTCTGGTGAAGTGGGTCTCCGAAGAGAAGCATTTTGCACTTCTACACGGGTGAAATGTGCCTCCGAAAAGGGCTTTTTAGCATTTCATCACTGGTGAAGTGGGTCTCCGAAGAGAAGCATTTTGCACTTCTACACGGGTGAAATGTGCCTCCGAAAAGGGCTTGTGCCTCCGAAGAGGGCTTGTGCCTCCGAAGAGGGCTTGTGCCTCCGAAGAGGGCTTGTGGTTGCCTGGAAGTTACTTTCTCATGGTCGGAGGGGTCCACGGGACAAGCGTAAGTCGTTCAATTGGATGTTTGTTTGTACAAACGATCGCAATCGATTAACAAGGTGCCCCTTTTTGGTAGTCCCACCGATCTTTTTGATTGAGGAAAGCTCTCCATTTATTGGCGTGCCTCGTTAGAGGGCTTTGTTGATCCTTGGGAAGGAGCATCAGTTGGTTGGTGTGCCAGGAAGGTTGCGTCTTAGGGGCAAGTAGATCCATGGGATGGACACAAGCTGCCTGATCGGATGCATCACAATCAGCCAGCGAGGGTCTTATTCCTTCTGCTTGGGAAGTTATCCTTTTAGTGGATCTACCTGTTTTCCTGTTGAGAGGCATACCTTCCTTTGGCTGCTTCCATGTTTGCCTGCTCATGTTGTATCATCATCCACCAATCTGCGATCCTTTATCATCGTTTCCAAGCGCATTTTTCTTTCTCTTGCAAGTAAATTGCTTTATTCGAAGAAGTAGACTTCACTGTTGAATGACTCCACAGAGTAAACGCAAGTTATTTGGTTGGATGCCTTTTTTACATCAGCGATCAAAACCAGTTAACGAGGGCTTGACCTAGTGGAGCCGTCAACTTTTTATGTGAAGTTCCTCTTGTATGAGATTTGAGTTTGAAATTTTTGTTGCTTGAAATCTGCTAAACGATTTGTAAGGCTCGCTTAGCTTTGCGATGGGTGAGCTTTGCTTTAATGACCTGCAGTATTAGATCGATATTTTAGCAATACATTTAGAGTATTTACACATCGAAATATAACAGGCATTTTATAATAGAAAACACAATGCATAGTTTTTTCATTATTGAGTCACGCTGATTTCTCAGCGGTTTACAATGCAGAAAATACACATCCATCATTATCTTTACAAATTCAAGCAATGCAGTTAAGTAAAATGAATGCTAGTTATTGTTGTTCCAGAATCTCCAAGCTGGATTTCCATTTGTGCTTGATTCATAGCTTTTGGATTTTTCATGTCAGAGAAAGCGAGAGATGCCCCAGTTGCAGTTCTGTGAGTGATTAGTAGTCATCCCAACTTCTGCTTGCTGGGTATGGTCCCCCTGTGATAGCATTAATGACAAGCTTTTCTGAATCTTGCACTGCAGTGTTGCTGAGAGAATCGGATTGATGGGTATGACGTTGTTGACCCCGAGCGGATGGGGTTGGATCGACTCCGGTTCTTTTAACGTATTGTTGGAGTTTACCCTGCTCTAGCAATTCTTCAATCACCTTCTTTAATTCGCGACACTGGTCAGTGTCATGGCCAGGTTGATTGTGAAATTGGCAGAACTTTCCATTACGCTTTGCCCCTCTCGTCATCTCAGGCGGCTTAGGGTACCTGACAGCGTCCTTTGTTGCAAAAAAGATATTTCTTGGTGTATCAGTTAAAGGAGTAAAGTCTGAAGGATTAAAGCGGCGAGGTTTCTTTTCATTTCCCTGGCTTTTTCCTCCTTCATTCTCCCTTTTCTGACTTTCAGATTCTCTTTTCTTAGATGCGACATTGTCATTGTTAGTTTGGGCGGTAACCACTTTCGATGTTGCAGAAAGGCTTTCAAGGCGAATGAACTCATCGGCCTTTTTATAAAATTTATCAAGTGAGTTTGGTTCTTTCATCTTTAACCATATCCCAAATTCACTCGATTTATTTATGGCTCTCATCAAATAAGTCAGGATCATGCGTGGTTCCGCATTTTCTACCTCGGCCAAAGCTATATTGAAACGACTCAAGAAAGATTTGATTGATTCTCCGGGTGCTTGTTCAAGGTTAGACAGTGACATTATATCCTTAGCTTTTGAAGCATACAATCTGAACTGTTCTTTAAACTTTTGCGTTAAGTCGGAGAATTTATCTACAGACCGAACTGGAAGCTTTGTGAACCAAAGTAAAGCCACACCTTCTAGGTATACCGGAAAGTATCGACACTTGATCTCGTCTGATGCTCTTGCACCAGTCATATGCCAATCGTACTTGTAGAGGAAATGATTAGGGTCACTGGTTCCCCTATAAGCTTGGATAGTAGGAGGTGCAAATTTCCTTGGAAACTCCGCTCTTAGGATCCTTTCAGTAAACGGAGTTCTGCTTGGCGCAAATCCCCAGTCAGCCTCATCTTCTTCCCTTTGCATGCTCTCTTTCATGATGCGGCCAACCATTTCAGACAGGTACTCTTTATTGTTCAAAGACACCTCCGGGCAAGTATTAGTTCTTCCCTCGGAATTTTGCCCGGGCATCTGCTCATGACAAGTTGGTTGCGGCATAGAACCATCAGTTTGGAAAGGTGGCATTTCAGGAAGAGTAGTTCGACGGTTTTCTGGTTGACGATTTGCCCCGAGCAGAGCAGTTAATCTATCCATCATCAAAGCGTTTTGAGTTTCAATTTGTTGGTATAATCCAGAAACTGCGTCATCCAATTCAGCCCTGGTGACCCCAACGGTTGGAGTTGCTTGGTCTGTTATTGGGGAAGTGGAAGTTCCTTCGTGAGCGTTTCCGGATCTGATAGGTCTGCCTCTTCTTCCAGGAGCCATTATTTCAGATCTGGTTTTTAAAGAGAGGTTCTTTTTATGAATCTTTGCGAAACAACGGTGGATGATCGCCTGAGTTGGTTTCTCAGTGAAAGCACCAAAATGTTAACGGTAAAAAGTGAACGCTAACACCCAGTGTGTGTAATAGAATCGTGAAAGCACCACCCGTTGGTACGGGAACAGAATATGAGCTGAGAATAGCAGAAAAGCAGTAAATGAACAACAGATTTATAGTGGTTCGGCCCGTAATTGAGCTTACATCCACTTTATAGTCTTTTATTGCTGATTTGATTACAATTCAATACAATATCCCTCTAAATACAATACAATTTGATCTGGTGATCATTCTTGACTACTAGCTCGATCTTTAATGATGAAACTCGACGAATCCGCGTTGGATGTTAGGAGCTCTTCTCGAAGATCGTTGTAGTGTCTCGAATGCTTGGAGATCTTTGATTGCTGAATGAGAGGAGGCTTCGACAGCGTCACGGCGCTTGAGTAATGAATGGCCAAAAGTCCTCTTCAAGTTAGAAGTGGTGGGGTATTTATAGGAGCTGATCTGGACTCAGGAATTTTCTCTAAGTATTTAAGTCGTCTGCCGACCTATGGTAGATCGGTGGCGAGTTAAGGAATAGGTTTAGGTCGGCGGCGAGTTAAGGAATAGGCTTAGGTCGGTGGCGAGTTAAGGAATAGGCTTAGGTCGGAACCTTCTTAAGTCGGAGCCTTTCATAACTCGGAATCTTCTTTAGGTCGTAACCTTTAGGTCGCAACATTACTAGGTCGCGGAGTCTTTAGGTCGCAAGCTTCCTTAGGTCGCGACTTCCCTTAGGTCGTGACATTCCTGTAGCCTTAGGTCGCTGGACAAGTTAAGTCGTTGAGTCCTAGGTCGTAGGCATCTTAGGTCGCAGACTCCTTAACTCGCAGGTACTTTAACGCGTACATTGTTAGGTCGTAAGGTCCTCTTGAGTCGTAAACCTGATGAGTCGTAAGCCTGATGAGTCGTACAGACCTGATGAGTCGTAAGCCTGACGAGTCGTAAGCCTGACGAGTCGTACAGACCTGATGAGTCGTAAGACCATGAGTCGTATACTCCATGACTCGTTGATCCTGATGAGTCGTAAGACCATGAGTTGTAGAAAGCTTGTCTCGTTGAGTCGTAGAAGAGTTAATCTTTATGAGTCGTAGCACGCTAAGTCGTAAGTCGTTAAACTTCTTAACTCGTAGGTCGTTGAATCGGACCATTCCTTAGGTCGGAGCCTGTTGAGTCGTAGGTCATCTAACTCTTAACTCGTTAAGTCTTGCACTCCCTTAACTCGTTAACTCTTGAGTCGCGTACTTCTTAAGTCGTGGAGAATTAAGTGTTAACAAACAAATAACTTAACACTTCAAATTTAAATTACCATTTCACAAATTTAACTAAATTTCCAATTTTATTTAATTAACTAAAACCTTTAATTAAAACCAAATTTCACATTTCCAAGTCAAGTTATATTTTAAAAGATCACTTTTAAACATTTATTTATTTAACCACTTAAATTCATAGAAAAATCAATAATACTTAATAATCACTTAAATTCAAATTTAATCAAATTATCATATTTACCATTTCCAAATAAAATTTAATATCCATTTTATTTATATAACTTAAATATCATTTTTAACCAAAATTCCAAATTTCCAACTTAAGTTATATTTCAAAAATCCAGTTAAACCATTCATTAATTACATTTTTAACACATAGAAAAATCATAATTTCTTTAATTCAAAATATTTCAAAATCTGTTTAAATCAAATTTCATAAATTTATATTTTTAAAATACTTAAAAATATTGAAAACACTTTATAAAGTAACCACGGGCCTGTATATAATTTTCTAACCTAGGTCAAGTGATACGGATATGTATCATTTCAATCCGCAGTTAAAAAAGAAAAATCCGGGTTCTATCATTTCAAACCCGCAATCCCAAGTTAAAATAATTTAAATAAAAATCATTCAGGCCTATCATTTCAGCCCATAACGATTTTTCCCTATTCTAAAGTCCGTTCGGGTATGTATCATTTCAACCCATAGTGATTCTAATCTACATGGAACTTGCAATGGTGATAACTGATATAAATAACAGAATAACGTTAAATAACAGTAACATATGATATAACAGGTGTAATAACAGGTGTGAACATCATATGATAATAATATAGGCATATATAACATGATAATATATTTCTACAGATTCACAGGGTGTCAATTTACTAGTTATATAGGTACATATTGTCTGGTGAGAATAACTCACCGTTTTGTGCTGGAGACACAACAACGAATGCACGAATGAGATCCAAACAAGCACGATAACACGATTCAAATAAGAGTGGAGGAGCCAAAGTATCAAATCCCTTGAATACAAGTCAACCAAAACAATATAACAACGATGAGTTTCAAATCAGCTACGATCAAAACTACACTAGAATAGACTGCACAGAATCAAATAGAAATGCTTGCACTTGCTTTCTACCTCATATGCTTCAGCAATGGGCTGTAAAAGCACTGTAATGGAAGGGTTTTGGATCAGGTTTGGATCAGGTTTTGGGTTCAACAAGTCGTCCATACATAGGAAAAGATGATGCAAAGGTATGTGTGCATGGAACTACAACTATAGGGCAAACAAACACGATTTCATGCAACCAAAGGCCACGACCAAGGCAACCTTAGGCACGGCCAGATCTGTAAGGGGTTAGGTACAGATGTGGTAGTGGGTTTCAGGTCGTCTATTGGTGGTGGAGGTGGAGTAGGTGGCGGCCAAAGCAAGATATGGAGGGTAGGTGATGATATGTGTGGTCTAGGCAATGTTTTAAGGAGTTTTGTGCAAGTTTTTGTGGGATTTTGGTCAAGGGAATGGTATGGCATGATCATGGCAGAGGATTAGGAGGAGGAGCTGCTGCAAATGATGGTGGAGAGGATGGTGGTGGTGGTGGTGGTGGTAGAGGCTAGGCCTAGCAAAACACAAGAAGGATCAATGCAACAATCAATAGAAAAATCATAAAAACAAGAAGAAAGATGATAGAATTTACCAAATTTTTGTAAAACAAATGGCCGTGAGTTTTTTTCTCAAGAAAGATGATAAAATTTTCGTGAGAAAGAGTGAGGAATGTGGCTGAAAGATGGAGTAAAGGTACGGCCAAAAATCAATAAAGAGGAGGTTGAGAAATGAAAGGTCGGTAGATAAAAGGACATTGGAGTTACAAGAGTTATAAAACCTTTCAAATTTCCACCATTTCTTTTTAAATTTTAAATACATGTAAAATATGTATAAATACAGATAAAACACGAAAATATAGTAAATAAACAAAAATAAATAAATAAATATTAATTAAATATAATTAAATTAAGAAAATAACAAAGAAATGTAAATTAAGCTTGAAAATTTGAAAATAAATGAAATGAACTTTGGGAAAATTGTATGTACATGAAAAATATTTATAAATAAAGATAAAAACATAAAAAAAAATGCATACATAAAAATGAATAAATAAATTTTAATTAAATACAATTTAAATGAAGAAAATAGCAGAAAAATGGAAACTACCTTTAAAAATAGAAAATAAATTCAATGAGCTTTGGAAAAATTCAAACATCACTTTATAAATATTTAAAAGACAAAATATACATAAAATAACATATTAACACATATTAAAATAAAATATGACAAAGAAAAATATAATTTATACAATTTAAAATAACAAAATTGCAAAATAAACAATTTATACTCAAAATTGAAATGTACATATCTTTTGCAGTTTAACTCCGTTTTCAACGAAACGAAAAGCAGTATTCATGTTATTAAATCTATTTTCATAATAAAAGATAAAATTTATAATTTCAAATATTTAAAATTTAAATTTAAAAGTCAAAGTTTGACTATTTTAACCAAAATTCACTTTTTGGAAAATTATTCTATTCAGTCATATTTGTAATTCTAATCCATATCAAAATCAAAGTTTATATTTAAAATAACAAAATTTATTATTTTTCATAAATAAAGCTTTTAAATCTGGAAATATCAATTTAAAAATAATTGAAAAATACAGGGTTGTTACAATTAACGACTTAAGTTCATTTCCATTACAATTTGCATTAACTTCACTCAGTTAGCCCCTTTTTAAATTTTAAATTCAATATTCTATTCATTGAATAAGATTCAAAGCCATTCTTTATTCATACCCACTTTTAATTCACCAATTCATTATTTAACCAATAAATTTTATTTCCAAACATTAATTATTTTTAGTCCATCTTGACTACTTTTTCCCATTTTAATTTCCAACTCACATTATCAATTCATCCTTCACTTTATTAATAATGTCATTCAATTTATTCCATATTTCATTTACAACCCAAACATTTGATTTTTATCTCAAAAATCACTTTACCTATTTTACTGGAGTTCAATCTATTTTATAATTCAAGTTTTGGATTTACATCCATTTCTCACAATTCAAAACAACTTTTATTTTGGCTTATTTATTCCACTTCTAAATTTTATAAACCACAATTTATTTATATCCATACTTCCATCTATTTAAATTCAATCCCATTTATACTTTTACTTTTAATTAGGGATTATACAATTTATTTAACTAATATATATTTTATCTTTCTCATCATTCCATAAACATTTTAAATAAGATTCCAGAGTTTAAACAATTTCCCAGAATTTCAAAATCACTTTTGAAATCAACTATACCCAAAACCCTTTCCAATTTCAAAACCAAACTCAGTTTTGCAAACAACACCAGCCCATACATCTAGGTAGCAATTTCTCTTTCAGAAACCCGAAAATGAACATCGATGATGCTGCAGTCATCAACGAAGTTATTTTCCAGCGACCGAAAGAGAATTTAATGCTTTTATCTCTTTAAAAACACTTTCAAATATTTTTAATTTCCAAATCTCACAAGATTTCAAATTCAACTCAAAAATATTCCTGAAATAATACTATTATTTCTCCAAAACACTTTTGAAACCATTTCCAAACTCAAAGGAATTTTAAACTTCACAAAATTCCAAATTTGAAATCCATCTCGATTTATTTTCAAATGTTCCTCTGGAATCCTATTCCCAATTATAAATCATATTTATAATTCACAGTTACAAATTTCACTTTATTATCTGAATTTATTTTCTTAACTTAGGTTATGATTCCAATTTCCTATTCAATTTAATATTTAAATGATACTAATTTAATATTATCACTTCCTAACAATCAAACATCCATATATAAGCTAAATAGCTTGCAAAAACTTTTCTTTTTATATACAAAAATAATTTGGGTAAAATTATTTAATTTACCCCATTTTAAAACAATATTGTGTCGGTTTATCTTGTTTAAGAGTTTAGAAATCCCTATCGATGTTGTGGCGTCCCACACATCGACCAGAATCTATAAACACCCAACCGATAAGTCAACACAATATAAAACCATTTTATATTCACTAACAAATACGCGCTCATATTTATCAATACTCTCAAAATTCCCACCAGAGCCAAGGTTATCGCCAACCTTCGCTCTGATACCACTGTAACGACCCGACTTTCCAGACCCGGAAAATCGAACCATTTTAGTTAAGAAGAAGAGGTAGAAGAAGAAGAAGAATAGAAAACAACAACAGAATCTAACCATCGCAGCGGAATAAAATATAATATATATTAACAGATCTTTACACAAATCAAAACTATATCAGTTTTATATAATATAGCATCAGAGTATACACCAGAGAACACATAACATACAACTGGACAATAACCATATCATGTCCTCAATACAACAGAGTACAACAATCAACACAGCGGAATATATATATATAAAACAAGTACGGGAGATACGTCTCGCCATCCAGCTCATCTCCTGAGCTCCACAGCATCATATCCTGTAACCTATAATACTCGGTCTGACCCGAGCATCATATAAAACAATACCCGAGTCAGTCTGGAATACCAGCGTGAGAAAATCACACTCAAATTGATTATTAAAGTTTCAAAATCCTTTGAAATCAAAAGCATCTCGTAAGACCACGCCACAAATAAACATCTCGGGTTTTTACCTTACGATAGCTAAAACACTTTTTATAAAATCCTCTGATATTATAATAGTGTCTATTTACAAATACTTATTCAAATAGCTGAAATTGTTACATGATTAAATTCCAGCATACTAGGTATACAAACAAAACACGTACAAGGCACGTAAGGAGAATGGATTTCCAACGAATGACTAGGCACTGGGGTACCACCTGTCACAGTACGTGGCCTAGATCACAGTACCGAGGAGTACGCCCGCTCCCCTGCAACACAAGGCCGGAATCACCTATGGGCAATTCCGAATATGATCACCCCACGGTTGGGATCAGCAACCGCACCACTAAGCCGAAATATAAGGGACATCTAGACAGGGATGACCACACTCTCCAGTGGGCGCTACCCACGAAGCCTTGCTGCATAACCCCTGATTTTCAGTCATTCCCGGTTGATGAGGCTTGAGGCTAAACGATACCTTATCAGAACATATCCCTTAGAATGCCCATCGCCCACCTGACGATGTCACGAAAGCATTCGTCCATACAAGTCCGTCCCGGGTTCGAACGGAACCGAAGGCACTATTCCTACTACATCCATTTTGGAAATATCCTCAGGATTAGTAGCGACTAGCCCTTGCACTTCACTGCTCCATCTTCGACTCCGAAATCATTTTCGCGAAACGTACAAACCGGATCGAAGTGGTTTTCGAGTCTCCAGACCTAGAATCCCGGTATACGGAAACTCGATCCCGGTCTCTTCGAAACGATCAGCGCATTTGGCCGATATTGATAGTCGGTTATTTAACTATCAATTAACATCCACAAACAACCATCACACAATAAATAATTTTCCACATTATTTATTTGTCTCAAATATCTTTTACAAGATATATTTCCATTTTCAACTCCCTTTGAAAACAGTTTCAAAACAATTTCCGCTTACGGAACACATTTCCCAAATATTTATTTTCTCTGAATCACCAAGTACAAAATATTTTAGATTTAAATAATTTAGAAACACTTTATTATAAATATACTTTATAACATCGAAGTTTAAAACTACTTTTAATACTTTACTAAAATATATACTTAAGGAATATTTAAAATGAAACCACGTTATAAATATAAACTAACTTTCTCTTTTTAAAACATAATACCAAATCACTTTTATATAATTACTACAATAATAGATTTTTGAAAATACTTACTTCGGAAATTAACCTTTAGAAATAATCAATTTTCTAAAATATGCTTTTTAAACCATATTAAAACTTTTAACTTATATTTAACATTGCTTTGAAAAACGTACTTGGCTATCCAGAGAAATACACTTCTCTTCACATCCTTTAAAAATAAATCAACACTTATTTTTAAACCAATTCATATCCCTTTATAAATTCCAAAATCTCACTTCTCTTTTAAATTCCAATTTTAAACAACCAAATCAATTTCCCATTGATTTTCCCATTTACTTTACTTCGGAATAAATTTCTTATTTACTTCATTTATTTCAAATTACATTTACTCTCAGATTTTATTTCTTAATTTTGAGTTAAAACCCTTTTAACTGAAAATACCAATTTAAAACTTCCAAAATTCCTTCTTTATCCCTTTATTAAATTTAATCCTTACATTCAAAAATAATTTCTTTATTCTTTCCAATAATATCACTTTAGTTTAAAATTCATTATCCTCATGTTAATTCAAAATCCCCTTTAACCATATTTGTTCGAATTTAGAAATTGCTTTATTTCTTTTACAATTCATTATTTAAGTTATTCAAATTCACTAGAATTATTTGACTTAAAAATTTACTCTTTTATTTCTTTCAAAATTTCTATTCTAGAGATTTTGATAACTCAGCATTATCCAAATCGGTCCAACCAAACCATAACATCCAATTATCCATATATTTCATCACAGGATATCAAAAATCATATCACGAATATTTAAACAAAATTAAATATTTTGAGGAATCCAGTTGGATCCCTCCAACCTGTTTCCCTGCATCCACAGATGTTAGCACAATACCAATTCCACTTCAAAGTGGAATATCGCGGTATATGGGTTTTATAAAATATCATCCGCTATTATGCGGCGCATAGGGTCTCATCCACTATATCATGCGGGAATATCAACAACTCCAATATATACATATGCCAATATGTATATATTGCTATATACTACTATATATATATAGCACATCAATCAATGCAATCATCCAATCAATTATTTAAATTTAACCATTTAAATTTAAATTAAAAATTCAGCTGAGTGAGATTAACTCACCTTTGATTTTTAGTTTGCAGTCCAAACCAACCAGCTTGTTTCGTCCAGATTTTGACCTTGAATTAACATTTATATGGTTTATTAATCTTTGAATCAATCAACAATTTATTTTTTTAATTTAACTAATAATTAGCTTTAAGCTAACTCCCTTTTAAATAAAATATTTTCTAATCACCGAAATAACTACATAAGTTAGCCAAACAAATTAATCACTAAAAGAAATTAGCAAATTGTATTCTTATTTTCCATTTCCCCTTACTGTAAATTTCTAAAAATCTAAATAAACAGCAAGTCAAATTAAACTTTTACTTAACATAAATTTTCTATTTTCAAAATCTTATCTTTGAATATATTATTTTCTGTTTAAGCTATATATAATATAAAATCGAATAAAAATGTACTCATTAACAAATAAAGTTAACTGCTCCCTTTTATATATATATATATATAAACTCATATACTGCTAAACAGAAATTTAAAATATATATATCTTTCTTGAATTGATAAATAATTCCTAAATTAAAAGTTTTAATTAAAACAAATTAAATCTTACATTCTCTGCTCAAAAACGAACCCACCACCAGCGAGTTGCCTTTGAGATCGCGAACCCATCAAAGCACGGGTTTGCTCTTCCACCACGATGCCGTGCCCAGAAGCCTCCCACCATCCCTCGCATCCCTCCATCCGTGATACTCTTCACTGCTACCAGGCGACCCAAAGACACGCGACCGCCTGAACAACATAACCTCGCTTCGCCATCCCATGAGCTGCTCACCCACGGCGATACAAAATCGCGCGACTAACCCAGACAAAACGAGCCTCCACACGATGTGACTTCCTGATGTCACTTCGTCACTCGACCACGAGGCCATCGTGTCTCGTCCAGCTTGAACCCCTAGTCGCGCTCCTTTGCCCTAACCTTTCGAACGAATGAAATCGGTTTGAACTAAGGGTAAAGACTTGCGTTTTTGGAAACGGGATTCGAGAGGAAAAAGGGGGATTTTGATCTCGTGAATCAAATGAGAGAATGAGGGAGGGAGCTTGCGAACGAAATAAAGAGAAGGGTAGCGTAATTTTTGTTTTCAATTAGTTCGGCCATTTCTGATTTCGTTTGAGGTGAGGGAAGATTTTGATTTTGAACGATAAAGGAAGAAAAGGAACGAGATATTTAAAATCGAACGAGGCATGCTTTGCACGATTATCTTCGTGTTTTTAGGCGTACTTAACGGGAATAGGTCGTGTTATGCACTACCTAGCTACAGTGATATGAGTTGAGGCCAAAGTACCGATGTTGACCAAATTTAAATTTTAAATTTTAATTGAATTCGATTTAATTTCAACGCGTTTACTCACCGTGTGCTCACATAAAAACTCCGAAAAATACGAAATTTGAAATCCGATAATAATTAAATATTACGGACCTAATGGAACTGGTTTCGTCGAATTCTGAGACTGTGCCTCGAACGGCTATTTTTAAATATCGATTCAAACGATATAATTTTTAAAACTGAACAAAACTCTTTGAAATTCCATTTTAAAAGTTCTATTGTCTTCATCATCATTAATATGAATTTTTCGATCTTCCAAAATATTTTAAATTAGCTTAGAATACCAGATTTACTATTTTATCCAACTTCAAATAAATTTAATTTAATTATTAAATTACTCAATAACAGCAATATTTGAAATTTAAGTTTATAATTAACCTCTGAATATTTAAAATTAATTAAATATTCCGATTTCAAATGTTCAAAAATTTCGGGTCGTCACACTAACAACCATGCATCCAAATAATATGATAATTCATAGAAAATTATTTCTTTTATATACAAAAATAGTTTTGGGTAAAATTATTTCATTTACCCTATTTAAAACAATACTGTGCCGAATTGTTCTATATAAGTGTTTAGAGATCCCTATCGATAGAGTTGTACGGACAATACCGACCAGAATCCATATACCACTCAACAAACCAATCATCACAATATAAAACAATTTTATATTCACTAACAAATACGCACTCATATCTATTATTACACTCAACTCATTCTAGAGTACTACTGACTCTATCTCTAATGAGTAACACCCAACAGAGCAGGGTTGTCGCTTAACCATATGCTCTGATACCACGCTGTCACGTACCGAAATTTTCGACTTTCGAAAATTCGACATCGATACTCACTTTATCGACTGTCGAGCAATTGAGTGCCGGAAACTCCAATAGTGAGGGTTTAAGAAAAAGAAATAGAAGAAAAGATAGAAGAAAAAGAGAAGAAGAAGAAAGAAGAACAACAGAACAACATCAGAACAGAAAACAATATCAGAATCTTACACATCGCAGCGGAACAATATATAATAGATAATTACTAGTCTTTTAAAACAAAGAACTATATCAGTTTATACATACATCAATCAGAGTCGATATACAACAATGGACAGTTATATAAACTTTTCCTCATACAGAATACACAGCGGAATAAATAATATCATATACAAATACTACGTCTCGTCATCCAGCTCGCTTCCAAAGCTCCAGAATATCCTGAATATCCTGATAACATAACACTAGGCTGCCCGTGTGGAAATTGGTGGGCACCCAGAGTTTAGAAGGGAACAATAAACTCCGAGTCAGTCATGGTGACTGGTGTGAGATCGTAAAACAGTTATTTTTCACAAATAAAATAAAACAAATTCGCAATGCTTTTGGAAAATGAAACTACCATAAGACCTCCCACCACACACACAATGCAAACGCAGACTTGGAGGAGATTTCTTCTTATGTTAGTCAAAGATGCTTACTACGCAAAATCAAAACATTTTTGATATTATTATTAGTGCATAGTGTAGAAAAACCATTTCGAAAGTAGAATATAAATCTTAGCCAGCATAGGTACCATTATATTATGCCTGCTATAGCTGCCTCCTGAGGAGACAGGTTATACAATTGAAATCGTAAAGGCTCGTATTGTTTCTTTGGATTTCCAACAAATGGTCAGGCTAAGGAACTTCCTTTTCCACGATGGGTACGTCCCTGGAATAGACGACCCGAGAACCTAACCGGATCTCTGCCAACACAAGGCCGGGTTACCTCTGCAAAAATAGGTAACTACTGACACGCGTATGTCATCCCCCGATCGTAACCGATCTTCCCGAGGATCCTCGATTCGCAACAACCACAAAGAAATAAATTTGCAGCAACAACATAGGTTAAGTATCTGGGCTCCATACCATGATACCACCTCTATCCAGAAGGAATGACATACACTAAGGGGCGCTACTCCCTAGAACCTTGCTGCATCCTTCCTGTTTTGACCATTTTCGGGGTGTGAGGCTCGACGAAGTCTCGTCCATAAAGCTACGCTTTCTACAAAGCCATGCTTCGGGTCAAACAAATGATCAACCTATGATCACAAAGATATAAGATCAAACAAATAATCATATCACAAATGATCAAACACTGATCATTTCACAGCAACACTCAGTATGCCACGTTACCAAATTGGGAGTATATCGCTGATAAATTTCAACTACATAACCTCTGAGCTCGTACGTCTCAAAGAAGGGTGTTAAGCTAAGAGAATAAATTCTCCGCCACCAACAGAAATGTATTTGAAAGAAATCGGCTTTATATCTCAAATTGTAACGTCAGACACACAATCCATACAAG
Source organism: Allium fistulosum (assembly GCA_030737815.1). NCBI lineage: Eukaryota > Viridiplantae > Streptophyta > Magnoliopsida > Asparagales > Amaryllidaceae > Allium > Allium fistulosum. The sequence goes on from CM060906.1 coordinate 734,680,537, forward strand.
TCTGTTCCGGGATCGAACAGAACCGAAGGCACTTCTCACGAAGCCCTTGCACATCCGGATAATTTTCTAATCACGTCCGGACTTCCCGTCACTAAGGGTGATAAAACCTCTAAATCGAATATCAGTCGATGTAGAGTAACTCGACGGTAATCCTTCCATTTTCAAAAATATCCGGTCTTCAACACCGGTCTTCAAATGCGATTCATAACGACGTATCACATATTCGGAATGGGTTATACGACCCCATGGTCCTTTCCTGGCTAACCCGAATAGTGAGCGATTATTCAAAAATAAGTGTGGCATTCAAATTCATCCAATTCACAACAAATACCTATTCAAGGTAATTATTGATAGTCGGTTATTTAACTATCAATAAAGATGCGCAACATCATCAGATTCCAAATAATTTTCCAAATTATTTCATCTTCCAAAATATCTTTTACTAGATATAAAATTTCCACACTTCAAAAATAACTCAACATTTATTTTTTTTACAACTTCCCTTTCTTTTATAAATTCCATAGTGAATTTATATCTTTCAAAATATCTACTGATATACGATTCTCAAATCGATTTCAAATATTCAATTTCATTTTATCTTTAAGAAGATAAAATCTCAAAACGTTTCATTTCAATTTGGGAATGCATTTCCCTACTTATTTAATAATAAGTATTTCACAAATCATTTATTTTCAACACTTGGAAAATATTCGATATACTTAAATCAAATTAAGTATATATTTCATTCTTTAAGGAAATCATTTACTTTGACAACATTTATTTGAGTCAAAACGAATGTTACGTAAAACATCGTTACGACGACTCAAAATCACTAGTATAGGGATTCGGATTTAGATAGATATATAAATCCCAATACTACATTAAAAACATTTCCTTTTGGAAATCATTTACTATAACAACAGTGTTATAGTCCACCATTTCCTTATTTTTCGAAAACGTCTATTTCAATAACAAGTGTTGAAATCTATGCTTTCGATTCATAATACATTTTAAAACATTTTTAAAATGTTTAACTTCATTTTCAATGTCACTTTTCCAAAACTATCCATTTTACTTAACGATATATTCACTATCCAAAATCGTGAATATACTTCACTAATTACATTTCACTATTTTCTACACATTTTATTTCAATAATAATTCGCTATCCAAAATCGCGAATATATCTCCTTTAACAACCTTCTATATTTAATTTATCAAATCCAATTGATTTCGAATTTATAACACAACGTTTATAAATTCTATTTCTATTTTCTAACAACTTCAATTTAATAAATCTCCTTTATTAACAATTCGATTCATAACTCAAATCTTATACCAACAATCCATATTATAAGTTAAATACTTATAATTCCTTTATTTTACAAAAACATTTCCATTTATAAGTTCACAATTTATAAATTTCATTTATTTATAAATTCGTAAAAATTCATTTTAACGCTTATAAAAACTCGTTTTATAATACCAACATTTTAAAGTTATAAATATCAATCTTGTACATCTTTTACATACATCGTTTTTAATAATTCAAAAATTCTAATTAAAACCATTTTATAAATTTCTTAACTATTTATTTCAAAAGAAATTACCCTTTTTGTTATAATTCACAAATCTTAACTTTTATAACTTTAAAATCTGAACGTTTATTTATTAATTCAAAAATTAAATAAAACTTCTACTTTCAAAAATCACTTTAAAATCCTTTTAAAGTAAAAGTCGTTATTTTTAAACTTCAAAACTGAATCCGATGATGCAACACATAAATTAGTCAATCACAACAACAAACATCATATATCAATATGATAACAGAATATACATCAATATCTGTAAATAAATAAATACTGTTGAGGAATCCAGTTGGATCCCTCCAACCTGTTTCCCTGCATCCACAGATGTTAGCACAATACCAATTCCACTTCGAGGTGGAATATCGCGGTATATGGGTTTTATAAATATCATCCGCTTACTAACGGCGCAATAGGGTCTCATCCGCTATACGAGGCGGGAAATCAATCAATCCAATATATACATATGCCAATATGTATATATTGCTATATATAGATATATATCCTACTATATCTAATATCACATCCAAACAGTCAATCAATAAATAACTGCAATACAAAATTTTATTTGAGTGAGAAGATCTCACCTTGATTTTAAATTCCGTTCCAGCGTTTATTTCGAATAAAATTAAACGCGCGTTTAATTCTACCCGAAATTCAAACTAGCTCCAAACGACTCCAATCCAATTGCATCACGAAGTACATGTCGAGACGATTCCAATGCATTTTGTTTCGTCATTTTCTGATAACGTATGAAAGAGATATGATATTTTAAACTTTATACAATTTTTTTATATAAATGAATTACAATCTTTATTAAAAAAAACCCACAGCAAATCTCGGCCGCACGTTTTGATGAGATGAATCTGGGCTAATGCGTTTCCTTCCATCTTCTCCAGGTTTTCACGCGAGCAAAGAACCCAACGTGCCGCCCTTAAACCCTAATTTCGCATCCATCTCCAAGCATCTTCACGTAGATCAGGCGACGCCATATCTAAGGCCTCGCCCCCGCGCACCCCAACGCCCAGCCACACGGCACTCGGCCCCACCATCTGCTCTCGAGACTCGTGCAAAACAAGCACGAACGCGGCCAAAATTCTCCTCCTCCGATCGTTGATAGCCAACTTCCACCGTTAGACTTATAGAGCTCGTTGCTCTCTAGAACTTTGTAGTTGAACAATTCTTGTAAAAATTTGTAGATCAGAAGAAAATTGAGGGAGAAGGAGATTACTTTTCGGCCATTGATTCATAACGATGGCGGCCTGAAGCTTTTGAAACCCTAGTTTTTTTTCTTTTTGTTTTATTTTTGTGATTAATCGTCTATTTATAGCAAACATCGGACACTATTCATTTCGATTTTCAAAACTCCGATTTACGCGCGGTGACCGGCGTTTCTGGGGTTTACCCCGCGTTCCTAACACAATGGAACAGGCTTCGGAAGCTAATTCGGTCGTATGTGTGAGATATGACAATAACCGATCAATTTAAATTAAACTGATCTAAATCGATTTCGAGGCGTTTTGGCTTGCCCCGGACAACCGGTAAATCCAAAAATTACGAAATTTGAAACCATGCAATAATTTCACATTACGGATCCGATGAAACTAGTTTCGTTCAATTCTGAGACTGTTTGAAAATTGGCTATTTTTACAGTCGATAATTAAATATTAAATATTCAATTTTCATAGATTAACTCCAATTTCAATTTTAAAAGTTCTATAACCTTTCTATAACTCCAGTATGATAAAATAAAATTTTCCTAATTAATTTCAATCATTTTAAACTCGATTTTTAATTATCTCTGGAATTTCACTATTTAATTTATCGATTTAATTATCAAATAAAACCCAATATTCGAAAAATAAATCATTCGACTTCTAAATTCCATTTATTAATATTTAAAATTAATTAAATATTCAAATTTTAATTATCAAAAATTCTGGGTCGTTACATATGAATTGATTTGAAATGTAAAAGAGCCATCGGTGTAATAATACGTAGTTATTAAAGAGACCGGGATCGGATATGGACATACTCTCTGTCGATACCGAAAACCACTTTAATAACTATTATACGCGGAGTGTTGATCCAGAATGAAGTGGATGGTTTGGTGAACGCGTTGACTGAAGAAAGAGAACGATATTGGATGACCCCTGACATGACTAAAACAGGAGCCGCGCCGGGCCATTGAGGTTCGCCACCTCTAGCGGACACACTTCTTCGATACCATGTCTATTACTTTTGTGATTCGATTTGGGTGCACCCCTTGATTTGGGAGTGTTGTTTCGCGGTGTTGAGGTAGTAGCTGCTATGCTCAACATCAGTCCGGATCACGCAACTACTAGTATCCTAGTTGGTATCACCTCATGTACCTTGTCATACTGATTATCCTATTCGCGACACTACGTTTTGGTTTGTACCTTTAGTATATGGATTGCCCTCTGGTGACTTCCGGTTTTGGGGAAACTACGGTCTTGTATATGCTCTTTGGAATAAAAATGTGTTAAGGGGGATTATGGTAACGCCTTAACGCTATTTTAATACTTTTACTTTAATGTAGACATATTATAATAGCGTATTGTACTACATAGTAGATAGTTTAACGGATCCTTAAGAGATGGAAAATCCCGTAACATCTCTTAAGTTATTGCACTCACGTTGACACTGGATAGGAGATGTCAAACCCCATAAACATCTCTGATGCCGTTGCATTCATATTTATTTACGATTGATTAACTTACATAAGTATGTTTTAGTCCTAACTCGAGTGTTTTGTCTTTTCATTACGCTCGGGTCAGTCCTGAGTTTTTCAGCTTATTGAAGATCTATTCTGGAGGACGAATGTAATGACCCGAGATTTCGTATTGATTTATAATCGTCATTAAACGATTAATCGATTGTTAATTGTTGTTGAGTATTTTAAATCAGCTGAAATTATTTTGAAAATAGGTTAAGTGTAATTGAGCTTTGCAAATTTGAATCTCGACCCATCCATTTTGATGCTGTATTGTTTGAAGTATAACCGGTCCCTCTTTTCAATTGCATTCGTTCGAAAACCCTATAACCCGATCTTCCTCAACCATTCCAATTGGAATCCCTAAAACGAAAGAAAAATTAAAAATGGCGGCTCGATCTTCTTCCTGCTCATCTTCAAAGCTAGGGCTCGTGAGAATCGATGATGACTTCACTTCCCTCGCGGCTGCTCAATCTAGCTCTCGTTCGTCTCTTCGAGTTGCTCCCACAGCCGCTTCTAATTGGTCAAGTTCGAAAAAGGTGAGTGATTATTGTCACTCACATTCTAATTCAAATTTCAGTATAGTGCTTCGATTGTTTGATTTTGTCTTGCCAATGACAATTTGGGTTTTGTTTTATTTCGATTTGAAAATGGCCAGTTCGATTTGTTGTTGGAGATCTCTGGATTTGTTTGATTCCTTGATACTTGCGGCATTGTTCGTGATTTTAAACTGCATATTATTTTGGCTATATTGTTTCGTGTTGTTTGTCTTAAAGAAAATTGCTGTTCGTTTTTGGGTCCGACAATTTTGAGTATTATACTCACATCTAATTCTATTGCTCTGGTTCGTGACTTGGGTTTTCACTTAATTTAGTCGATGATTATTTGTTTATTTAGGGTTTGAATCCCTTGCTTTGAGTTCGTATATATTTGTGAAATGGGCAATTTATTCATCTCGACTGTACGATTAAGTATTGAAGCTTGGGTTTCGATTTCTGACTTAGTTGATTCTTTGATTGTCTCGGCTCTATCTTTAATCTGTTTATTCGATATTGAACTAAATTTGTGAAATTCTGATGACTTTGGTTTTATGTTTTCTTTGGGTATGGTCACTGAATCATGGGTGTTCTAGTCACATTTCAGTTGCGTCAGTTGCCTTCGTGTTCATGTATATTTGTTGTTCATTTCCCCGTTGCATTCATGGGTACATTAGCCACTGATTTGTGTTCACTGACTTGAGTTCAAGCCTCGTTCATGTCAAAGTTTACACTGATGCACCATTTACATTCCAGTGTGCCTTAGTATATGACTTATATACTTGTCCCTTTCTCCTACAGTCTGGTTCCCTGGGGCATTATTGCGTGTTTTAGATTGTTGCACTTGCAGTCGGGATTAGCGTGTCTTTTGATTCAACTTGAATCTATACAGTCATGTTGTATTTACCTTGAGTTCCATGTTGACTTCACCTTGAACCCTTTGCGTAGTTGCTCTCTTCTTGTACAAGTCTTTACTTTGTAGTTGACTCATTCATGTGTAGGTGTAGCTTAGTTGCATATATACTTCACTCCTGTAGTCTTTGGGTTGACTCTGTTTTACTGTAGCTAATCTTCACATGTACGCTGCTTGACTTAGTGTTCGAGTTCCTTCAAGTGGTCAGTGTGCTGGTATCATCACGGTTGAGTGTTAAGCATTGGTCTTTGTTGTTGGGTATCACTGATCACACATGTCCCTGCTTGAATCTTTGAATTTGGCTAGATGGTACTGACCAGTTAAGTTTGAGTTGTCTAACTCGAACTTGATCTTGAGTTGGTGCCAATTGCTCCTGATTATGTTTTGATGTTGATTTCCATCACTGTTTCCATTGACTTTACTGAGATGATGATTTCATTTTGACTTCGGTTATACCCTGTTACTTTCATATGTTCAACTTCGGTCAATTATTGTTTTCGTGAATTTCCTGTTGGCATCACTATGATTTGAGGCTTTGGATTTTCTGGCCCCTGTGAGCTTTGTCTCTGGCCATCTATTCTTTGTTGCACTTGTAGTTGCATTCCATTCCATGTTTGTATTCCTTACTGTCACGGCCCATTTGGGGCTGTTGCACGGTGAGTTGGCATTTACTGATGTTGTTTCAGTACTTCATTTGTTAGTACATATCATCTTATCTTGGTTAGTTGTAATCATAGTGGCATGCATCTGGTTGCATCTTGAAATTGCATTCCATTCAGTTGCACTGAGCTCTGTGTAGTTACCATTGTTTCAAGTATGTGGTCTTCATATATGTGTCCTTTGCATTTGTGTACATGTATACCATGTATTTGAGTCTGATTCTTGTTGCACTTCACCTGCTATGTCTTTGTTCATGTTGGTTTAGTGTACTTGAATGTCTACTGTCTCATTTCTAGTTTGCATTGCCTTTGTGGTCATCTCTTTTGTGTAGTCTGCACATTCTGCATATGCTTCTGATAGCATTGGTACAGTTGTTATGCATCTTCAATTGACTTAAGATCGACCTGTAGCTTGCATTATCACTTGCACTTCATTGCTCCATGATTGATAAACCAGTGGTCTGCATTAGCTTGTGCATTTTTGACTGGTGCACTTGTAACTAGTCGCACTCGAACCTCTTTAGTCACTGGGTGTACTGAGCCTTGGACAGTTTCATTTGCATGCTGATGACCTTTGAATTGTACAGTTTCCCTTGTAGTTTGCATTGAATCTGGCATCATTCCTTGGGACAGTTTGAATATTGTCCCACTTCGATTTTAGTTCTGGTTTCAAGCTTATGGACTTTGTCTTGTGATCTATTTTGCTGGTTTTTGATTATTTCATGTTGATTGATGAAATCACACTTGAGTTGAACCCGATTTCGGGCTTTGACCTTGTGATCACTTGTGTCTTTCACTGAGCTTTTGTGTATCTCATGCGATAGTGGCGAGGCAGTACACGCGTGCGTGTACTGCAGCCCTATCAGATTTGACGGTTTTAAATTGACATTTCAATTGTTTAAATTGCTTTGGATTGCTGATTTGTTGTTTAACACTGTTTTGTGTTATATCTGCTATTATCTGATTCTTTTATCGAGGAGTCGGATATACAAGATTTCTGTAATTGTCGTCTATTTGACTATCTGATTATTATTGCTTCTGTGCATTAATAACTGAGTTTGAATTAGACTGACCCGTGTATTATTTTCTTTTGAATTTAATACTCGGGTCAGACCCGAGTTATTTCAGGTTGTAGATTTCCTGCTTTGAGTTGCTGTTTGAGCTATGAAGACTTTTCACATCTTTTGGAGTAATCGTGTCATAGTATAGGTTGATATGTATTCATGTATATTAGTTGATAGTGTACGTGTATATATAACTTCCAGAGTCGACAATTGTAGTTGTATCATATGTATTGTGTCAACTATATTGTAACTGACATTAGTTATATAAATATATATGAGACTTTTGTTATCTATGTTCCGCATCTTTTTGTATCTGTGTTAGTATTATATATATTGTCCTAAACCATTATGAACCATCGTAGTTCGTTTTATACTGGAATTGGTTATGTCGATGGGAGTGAATAAATAAGAGATGAAAAATTTAAAATATATACCACTCCTATCGAGGTAACCAATACTAGTGTAAGGCCAACTACGGATGGTGTAACGACCCTGAATTTTGAACAAATTAAATTGAAAATATTTAATTAATTTTAAATATTTGAACGGTGATTTAATTTGAATCCCCAATTTTAACTTTGAATCTGGAGATTAAATTATAAAATTTAATCGATTGAAAGTTGGATTGAATAAAAATTTGAATCTTCAATTTTAAGTTGAAGAAAAATATTTCAAAAGCTTTTAAATTTCATATTAATAACACTGAAGATAATAGAAGCTTCAGAAATTGATTTGGAAACAATCTGTTCAGTTTTGAAATTAAATCGTTCGAAACAATATTTAAAAATAGCCGTCCGAGGCACAGTCTCGGAATTCGACGAAACCAGTTCCATTGGGTCCGTAATATTGTATTATTATCGGGTTTCAAATTTCGTAACGTTCGGAGTTGATATGGTAGCACACGACGTGTAAATGCATTGATTTTTTTATCGAAATTCAATTTAAATTTAAATTTTGTTATTAGTCAAACCTCATCACGTTTCGTTCCATTTATCATGCCTAAAATCACGGTGCAGAAATCGTGCAAAGGAGTGGCCGCGTACTTCTACCCCATATCTCGTTCAAACTAAAAAAAATCGTGACCATTTCTTCTTCATTCCTTTCTGTTCAAAATTCGAGTGCTTCAAAAAAAAATGTTGGAATGAAGAAATTTAAAATCGAAATGAAATCAAATCTCGAGCCGATATCTTCGTTCCTTATTCGAAGATGATACTTCCACCTCTTCTTTTCTCAGTAGTGTGATCAAAATCGAACAAAATCATCTATTCTTCCTCTACCTCTTTTATCTCCAGCAAAAAAAAATAAAGGGAAGCTGCCTCGTCCAGTTATAACCGCGACCCCTTCACGATTCACGAAGTCCAGATCGCGATCGAATACGCAAATCTCGTGGGGAAATAGGCGGCGACAAGGCAACGTCGCGAACGTGATTTAGGGCTTCCGGTGAGATTTCTCGAGGGGCATCGCGTCGACGAAGCGCGCGCGACTTGGGTCACGATCAATTTCAGAGGCGGGCAGGTGATGGAGCAATCTCGACATCGCAAGTCGATGGGCAAAGCATCGCGAAGCTAGGGATTCACGCATGGCTGATCATGGTGATCGCTAGCAGGCAGTCGAGCACGAGTTCGGGGCGGCGACGTCGAGTAGTATTGGGGGTCGCGAGGCCGAGATGTTCACTGGGATTGACGAACGATAGTCTGGGGTGTTTACAGTAAGGTATTTTCTTTATTTAATTTATTTATACTTATTTATATAAGTTGAAAAAGAAAGAAAAAAATATATATATATATATATACATTTACAGAATAGAAATCCAAGTAGGAAAAATTTATATACAAGTATGAATGAAAATAACATATATGTATAGTTTGGGTAACGGAAAAAAAATATAGAGTATAGCTCTATTTGTAATTAAATAAAAACATATATATTCACATACATATTTAAACAGTAAATATACGTATGGAGATTTTAAAACGTTTGAAATATATATGTAAAAAGGGTTTTTGTTTAAAGATGTACAAAGTATATATAGATAATTTTATATATATAGATAGATTTTGATTTGCTAATATATTTAAAAGAAAATGGATCTATCTAACTACTAAAAGAAATTTATTAAAGAAAAATTTAGTTTTTTTTTTAAATTCCAGTTAAATTTATTTTAAAAGAAAAATTAGTTAAAATAATAAAATAAAATATTGTTAAGTAAATGAACATAACGATAATTTAAGTGTTCAGTTAATTCGAATATTGATAGATTTTATAAATTGTTTATACCAGGTTAAAATCGAGAAAATGAAACTGAAATGGAAATAGGATGGCAAAATAAAAAGCTAAGGTGAGATTTTTCTCACTCAAATTGAATGTGGAATTTTTGCAGTTATTGATTGCTATTGGATGTGATATTAGATATAGTAGGATATATCTATATATATAGCAATATATACATATTGGCATATGTATATATTTGATTGATTGATTTCCCGCCTCGTATAGCGGATGAGACCCTATTGCGCCGTTAGTAAGCGGATATTTTTATAAAACCCATATACCGCGATATTCCACCTCAAAGTGGAATTGGTATTGTGCTAACGTCTGTGGATGCAGGGAAACAGGTTGGAGGGATCCAACTGGATTCCTCACCAGTATTTATTTATTTACAGATATTGATGTATATTCTGTTATCATATTGATATATGATATTGACTGTTGTGATGGACTAATTGATGCGTTGCATCATTGGATTCAAATTTTGAAGTTTAAAAATAACGATTTAACTTTAAAAAGAGATTTTGAAAGTGATTATTTGAAAGTATACGTTTTATTTGAATCTTTGAATTGATTTACTTTAAATAAATAAATGTTATAAATTTAAAGTTATGGAAATTTTAATGTTTGTGAAATATAACCAAAAGATGATTTTTGAAATAAATAGTTAAGTAATTTATAAAATAGAAAATTTATAGGATTATAAATTGTGAAGATATGAAGTTTTTGGATTTATAAAGTGTGAAGTTATAAAATGAATGAAATTGTAGAATAACAGATTTATAAGAAGGTTACTTAGAAATTGGATTTTTGCCTTTAAATGGAATATTTATCGAATTGATTTATAAAGGAGATTTATAAATCAAAGTTGTTATAAAATAGAAATAGAATTTATAAACGTTGTTTTATAAATTCGAAAATCAATCAAATTTGATGAATTTAATATAGAAGGTTATTAAGGGAATTTTATCCACGATTTTGGATAGTGGATAAATTCTTGAAATAAATGTGTAGAAAAGATTGAAATGGGGTTAGTGAAGTATATTCACGATTTTGGACAGTGAATATATTTTTAAGTAAAATGGATATGGTTTTGGGAAAGCGATATTATAAAATGAAGTTAATTGTTTTAAAAGATGTTTTAAAACGTGTTAAGTATCGAAACCATAGTTTTCAACATTTTATTGTTGAAATAGATGTTTCGAAAAATAAGGAAATGGTGGACTATAACACTGTTGTTATAGTAAATGATTTCCGAAAGGAAATGTTTTATATAGTATTGGGATTTATACATCTATCTTAATTTCGAATCCCTATACTAGTGATTTTGAGTCGTCGTAACGATGTTTTACGTAACATTCGTTTTGACTCAGATAAATGTGTTATAAAAATAGATTTCCTAAAAGAATGTATATATACTTAATATTGATTTAAGTATATCGAATATTTTCCAAGTGTTGAAAATAAATAGATTTGTGAAACACTTATTTTTAAATAAGTATGGAATTGCTTTTCCAATATGAAATGAACGTTTTGAGAATTTATCCTTGTAAAGATAAATTGAAAAGTGAATATTTGAAATTTGTTTTCAAACGGTTAAGTGTGGAAATTTTATATCTAGTAAAGATATTTTTGAAGATGAAATAATTTGGAAAATTATTGGGAATCTGATGATGTTGCGCATCTTTATTGATAGTTAAATAACCGACTATCAATAATTACCTTGAATGGTATTTGTTGTGAATTGGATGAATTTGAATGCCACACTTATTTTTGGAATAATCGCTCACTATTCGGGTTAGCCGGGAAAGGACCATGGGGTCGTATAACCCATTCCGAATATGTGATACGTCGTTATGAATCGCATTCGAAGACCGGTGTTGAAGACGGGATATTTTTGAAAACGGAAGGATTACCGTCGAGTTACTCTACATCGGCTGATCTCCAGTTTAGAGGTTTTATCACCCTTAGTGACGAGAAGTCCGGACGTGATTAGAAATTTATCCGGATATGCAACGGCTTCGTGAGAAGTGCCTTCGGTTCTGTTCGATCCCGGAACAGACTTGTATGGATTGTATGTCTGACGTTACAATTTGAGATATAAAGCTGATTTCTTTCAAATACATATCTGTTGGTGGCGGAGAATTTATTCTCTTAGCATAACACCCTTCTCTGAGACGTACGAGCTCAGAGGTTATGTAGTTGAAATTTATCAGCGATATATCCCAATTTGGTAACGTGGCATACTGAGTGTTGCTGTGAAATGATCAGTGTTTGATCATTTGCGATATGATCATTTTTTTGATCTTATATCTTTGTGATCATAGGTTGATCATTTGTTTGACCCGAAGCATGGCTTTGTAGAAAGCGAAGCTTTGTGGACGAGACTCCGTCGAGCCTCACACCACGGAAATGGTCAAAACAGGAAGGATGCAGCAAGGTTCTAGGGAGTAGCGCCCCTTAGTGTATGTCATTCCTTCTGGATAAAGGTGGTATCATGGTATGGAGCCCAGATACTTAACCTCTGTGGTTGCTGCAAATTTATTACTTTGTGGTTGTTGCGAATCGGGGATCCTCGGGAAGATCGGTGACGATCGGGGGATGGCATACGCGTGTCAGTAGTTACCTATTTTTGCAGAGGTAACCCGGCCTTGTGTTGGCAGAGATCCGGTTAGGTTCTCGGGTCGTCTATTCCAAGGACGTACCCATCGTGGATAGGAAGTTCCTTAGCCTGACCATTTGTTGGAAATCCAAAGAAACAATACGAGCCTTGTACGGTTTTAGTTGTAGAACCTGCCATCTAATATGGCAGCTATAGCAAGCATACTATAATGGTACCTATGCTGGCTAAGATTTATATTCTACTTTCGAAATGTTTTCTACACTATGCACTAATAATAATATCAAAAATGATTTGATTTTGTGTAGTAAGCATCTTTGACTATCATAAGAAGAAATCTCCTCCAATTCTGCGTTTGCATTGTGTGTGTGGCGGGAGGTCTTATGGTAGTTTCATTTTCCAAAAGCATTTCGAATTGACTTTAAAATTATCTTGTTGTTGTTTTAAAGATAACTGTTTTACGATCTCACACCAGTCACCATGACTGACTCGGAGTTTATTGTTCCCTTCTAAACTCTGGGTGCCCACCAATTTCCAGACGGGCAGCCTAGAGTTATGTTATCAGGATATTCTGGATATTCTGGAGCTTTGGAAGCAAGCTGGATGGCGAAACGTATCACCTATATTTTTGTATTATTCCGCTGTGTATTCTGTATGAGGACAAGTTATATAACTGTCCATTGTTGTATATTGACTCTGATGATTGATGTATGTATAAAATGATATAGCTCTTTGTTTTAAAAGACTAGTGTTTATTTATTATATATTGTTCCGCTGCGATGTGTAAGATTCTGATATTGTTCTGTTTCTGTTCTCTGTTGTTGTTCTGTTATTCTTCTTTCTTTTCTTCTTCTGCTCTCTTTATTTTCTCTTCTTCTTCTACTCTTTTCTTCTTCTTCTCCTCTTCTTCTTCTTTTTAAAACCATAACTTTTTGGGTTTCCGGCATTCGATGGCTCGGCAGTCGATAAAGTGAGTATCGATGTCGAATTTTCGAAAGTCGAAAATTTCGGGATGTTACAGATGGCCGCTCCTATCCAACCTTATTCTTCATAATAACAGACAGTATTTCTTTTAATACTCTTTGTTATTGTGAGTATAGAGGTGGGGCGTCACAGTTGGTATCAGAGCTTGGGGTTTATGGACATAATATAAAACATAACTTAGATGGAACCTTTGTTACAACTATTTGTCGATGTTTTCTTTGTGTTTTGAGTCAAAACTAAAGTTTTGAAATTATGATGAAATTTTTAAATATCTTTATTTAAAAATAAAAGTGAAACTGTGTTTTGTTGATTTGATTAAATTGTGTTCTGTTTATCAGAGTGCGCAGCGGAAACAGTGAAACTGTCTTCGCTGAGTACAACTGATAATCTTTTTGATTTAAAAATCAAAATATGAAATTGAAATAAATTTCGTTAGTTGTTTACATAGCTGTGTTTATTTTGTTTCTTTGAGAATTTCAAATCCGAATTGAGGATTCAAAACGATTGCAGTTATGTGATTCTTGTTGAGATTTTTGCTGATTTTCTTTTATGCTAATCACATGTTGATTAGATTTTTGCTGATTTGAATTATCTTCATTGAAGATATAATCGAAAGATTTCTTTGTTCATTTTGTAGTACGTGCAAATTTGAGTTGCACGTTACTGCATTAATTTTACGTTGAACCGATGCTTGGTTATGAAACGTATTTTGTTGCCATTACCTTTATAACGGGATTTTTACACTAGTGCTATATTTTGAAGCACGGTGTTTAGTTGAAAATTTTAATGAATGAAAATTCACTGGTGTTACATTTTGGTGTAAATTATTTTGATGAGATTTTGACGTTTTAAAAAAAAATTATTACTGTCGCTTTGGCTTCAGTAACCGTCAAATTTTAAAGGTGGATTTTCAAGCGGTTATACCGCAATGCAGATTTGTGGCCCGTTTTTACGGTATTTTGAGAAGTACAATTTCCTTATCAAAATTGTTACTAATATTGCTGCTTTAATCATGTGATTGGAAATCGTTTTAAAAAATGAAAAATGTTTAATCAATCATATAACCTGATTACAGAAATGAGTTTATGACTCAGTTTTTATAAGAAAATAATTTGATTAATTTACTGAGAAATATGGTATTGAATAATAATAATGGATTAGGCAGTATGAACAAAGAGGTTTATGCTCATGTCTAGTTCATTTAAAAATTGATATGAACAAAGCAATATTGAAAAAAAAAGTGCGATCAAGCAGAAATGACTTTGAAATGGGTTGTAAAATTTGGCATGAATGTTGGTATGTTTAGATATGATTTTTAAGGAAATTAAATTCCCTACTTATGAAATGAAGAAAGGATTACAAGAGTATTTCTGGAGTTAAAAAGGAAAATTCCTTAAATGAATAAATATGTATGGTCTCTAAATTACCAAGTAATTTAGGAGAGGTGCCTTGATCTACTCATCATCAGGTGGATGATGGGTATGTGCATGACTTGTTCAAGTCCTGAGGGCCTCTGTGCAAAGGTTAACAGAATTGAGTCCTTTGCAATGCACACTTTGTGTTCAAAGGCAAGAGTTTAGACCATATAAAACTGTAAGATGGAACTGGAAAATAAGCTAGGCAGTGTGAACAAAGGAGGTTCATGCTTATGTCTGCTTGTTTTAAATTGGAAATGAACAATGCAATAAATTATTTATGTGCTGATTTGTTCGGATCTAAAGCTAAAATGTTTTATGGGTTTTTCTCTAAAACCTTACCCTATGTTCACAATAGAATTGAGTATAAGAATTTTTTATAGAATTCTACTGGATTTGTTTAAGAGATCATGACATTCTTGAATATAGGAGATATGCAAGTGATAAAACAAATTTTGAATGAGACAACTGGAAAAATGAAATAAAGCATTATTTTCATGAATGAAAGTATGGATAGTTGAAATTTTCTGAAATAAGAAATGAGACTGGTCACTAGATTATAAAACTAATCTAGGAGAGAAGCCTTGATCTATTCATCATAAGGAGTATGATGGGTATGTGCATGACTTGTTTAAGTCCTATAGGCCTTTGTGCAGGGGTTAACAGAATTGAGTCCCTTGCAATGCACACATGGTGTTCAATGGCAAAGAGATATGACCAAATTAAATTGATAAATCGAGATTTAGAGCTGAACTATGGAATTAAAATGAGTTAATTCCATGAGAGTATGTGTACATGTATACTGTATTGAATAATTGTTGATTTGAGATTCGATTATCGTTTTTGATAATTGAATATTTGTTGATTTGAGATTCGATTATCGTTTTTGATAATTGAATATTTGTTGATTTGAGATTCGATTATCGTTTTTGATAATTGAATATTTGTTGATTTGAGATTCAATTATCGTTTTTGATAATTGAATATTTGTTGATTTGAGATTCGATTATCATTTTTGATAATTGAATATTTGTTGATTTGAGATTCGATTACCATTTTTGATAATTGAATATTTGTTGATTTGAGATTTGATTATCGTTCTTGATAATCGAATATTTGTTGATTTGAGATTTAATTATCGTTTTTGATAATTGAATAATTGTTGATTTGGGATTTCTGATTATCGTTTTGATAATTAGGCAATTGCTAATTTTGCTGATTGTAAGATTTTCTAGTCTCTAATTGATTCTAGATTATGTTGATTATATTAAATTGCTGTTTTGTGATTTCTGTATTCTAATTTCTAATTGATAATTGAATATTGCTGACAATTGCATTTATCCAGTTTTGTTGTTTTCTGATTATCTATTTGATGATTAGATTTTGTGAGAATTTGTAAATTTCTTTTATGGAATTAAAAGTTTTCTTCGGTTTTGGTGTTCTCGATCTATATTTTTCTAGCTTAACCAGTTTATGTTAGAAAAATAATTGTTATTGACAACCTTAATTATGAAAATTGCGGGGACACAATTTCTATAAGGAGGGGAGTCTGTAATGACCCGGGATTTCGTATTGATTTATAATCGTCAGTAAACGATTAATCGATTGTTAATTGCTGTTGAGTATTTTAAATCAGCTGAAATTCTTTTGAAAATAGGTTAAGTGTAATTGAGCTTTGCAAATTTGAATCTTGGCCCATCCATTTTGATGCTGTATTGTTTGAAGTATAACCGGTCCCTTTTTTCAATTGCATTCGTTCGAAAACCCTATAACCCGATCTTCCTCAACCATTCCAATTGGAAACCCTAAAACGAAAGAAAAATTAAAAATGGCGGCTCGATCTTCTTCCTGCTCGTCTTCAAAGCTAGGGCTCATGAGAATCGATGATGACTTCACTTCCCTCGCGGCTGCTCAATCTAGCTCTTGTTCGTCTCTTCGAGTTGCTCCCACAGCCGCTTCTAATTGGTCAAGTTCGAAAAAGGTGAGTGATTATTGTCACTCACATTCTAATTCAAATTTCAGTATAGTTCTTCGATTGTTTGATTTTGTCTTGCCAATGACAATTTGGGTTTTGTTTTATTTCGATTTGAAAATGGCCAGTTCGATTTGTTGTTGGAGATCTCTGGATTTGTTTGATTCCTTGATACTTGCGGCATTGTTCGTGATTTTAAACTACATATTATTTTGGCTATATTGTTTCATGTTGTTTGTCATAAGGGAAATTTCTGTTCGTTTTTAGGTCCGACAATTTTGAGTATTATACTCACATCTAATTCTATTGCTCTGGTTCGTGACTTGGGTTTTCACTTGATTTAGTCGATGATTATTTGTTTATTTAGGGTTTGAATCCCTTGCTTTGAGTTCGTATATATTTGTGAAATGGGCAATTTATTCATCTCGACTGTACGATTAAGTATTGAAGCTTGGGTTTCGATTTCTGACTTAGTTGATTCTTTGATTGTCTCGGCTCTGTCTTTAATCTGTTTATTCGATATATAACTATATTTTTGAAATTCTGATGACTTTGGTTTTATGTTTTCTTTGGGTATGGTCACTGAATCATGGGTGTGATAGTCCCATTTCAGTTGCGTCAGTCGCCTTCGTGTTCATGTATATTTGTTGTTCATTTCACCGTTGCATTCATGGGTACATTAGCCACTGATTTGTGTTCACTGACTTGAGTTCAAGCCTCGTTCATGTCAAAGTTTACACTGATGCACCATTTACATTCCAGTGTGCCTTAGTATATGACTTATATACTTGTCCCTTTCTCCTACAGTCTGGTTCCCTGGGGCATTATTGCGTGTTTTAGATTGTTGCACTTGCAGTCGGGATTAGCGTGTCTTTTGATTCAACTTGAATCTATACAATCATGTTGTATTTACCTTGAGTTCCATGTTGACTTCACCTTGAACCCTTTGCGTAGTTGCTATCTTCTTGTACAAGTCTTCACTGTGTAGTTGACTCATTCATGTGTAGGTGTAGCTTAGTTGCATATATACTTCACTCCTGTAGTCTTTGGGTTGACTCTGTTTTAGTGTAGCTAATCTTCAAATGTACGCTGCTTGACTTAGTGTTCGAGTTCCTTCATGCGGTCAGTGTGCTGGTATCATCACGGTTGAGTGTTAAGCATTGGTCTTTGTTGTTGGGTATCACTGATCACACATGTCCCTGCTTGAATCTTTGAATTTGGCTAGATGGTACTGACCAGTTAAGTTTGAGTTGTATAACTCGAACTTGATCTTGAGTTGGTGCCAATTGCTCCTGATTATGTTTTGATGTTGATTTCCATCACTGTTTCCATTGACTTTACTGAGATGATGATTTCATTTTGACTTCGGTTATACCCTGTTACTTTCATATGTTCAACTTCGGTCAATTATTGTTTTCCTGAATTTCCTGCTGGCTTCACTGTGATTTGAGTCTTTGGATTTTCTGGCCCCTATGAGCTTTGTCTCTGGCCATCTATTCTTTGTTGCACTTGTAGTTGCATTCCATTCCATGTTTGTATTCCTTACTGTCACGGCCCATTTGGGGCTGTTGCACGGTGAGTTGGCATTTACTGATGTTGTTTCAGTACTTCATTTGTTAGTACATATCATCTTATCTTGGTTAGTTGTAATCATAGTGGCATGCATCTGGTTGCATCTTGAAATTGCATTCCATTCAGTTGCACTGAGCTCTGTGTAGTTACCATTGTTTCAAGTATGTGGTCTTCATATATGTGTCCTTTGCATTTGTGTACATGTATACCATGTATTTGAGTCTGATTCTTGTTGCACTTCACCTGCTATGTCTTTGTTCATGTTGGTTTAGTGTACTTGAATGTCTACTGTCTCATTTCTAGTTTGCATTGCCTTTGTGGTCTTCTCTTTTGTGTAGTCTGCACATTCTGCATATGCTTCTGATAGCATTGGTACAGTTGTTATGCATCTTCAATTGACTTATGATCGACCTGTAGCTTGCATTATCACTTGCACTTCATTGCTCCTTGATTGATAAACCAGTGGTCTGCATTAGCTTATGCATTTTTGAATCGGTGCACTTGTAACTAGTCGCACTCGAACCTCTTTAGTCACTGGGTGTACTGAGCCTTGGACAGTTTCAATTGCATGCTGATGACCTTTGAATTGTACAGTTTCCCTTGTAGTTTGCATTGAATCTGGCATCATTCCTTGGGACAGTTTGAATATTGTCCCACTTCGATTTTAGTTCTGGTTTCGAGCTTGTGGACTTTGTCTTGTGATCTATTTTGCTGGTTTTTGATTATTAATGTTGATTGATGAAATCACACTTGAGTTGAACCCGATTTCGGGGTTTGACCTTGTGATCAATTGTGTCTTTCACTGAGCTTTTGTGTATCTCATGCGATAGTGGCGAGGCAGTACACGCGTGCGTGTACTGCAGCCCTATCAGATTTGACGGTTTTAAATTGACATTTCAATTGTTTAAATTGCTTTGGATTGCTGATTTGTTGTTTAACACTGTTTAGTGTTATATCTGTTGTTATCTGATTCTTTTATCGAGGAGTCGGATATACAAGATTTCTGTAATTGTCGTCTATTTGACTATCTGATTATTATTGCTTCTATGCATTAATAACTGAGTTTGAATTAGACTGACCCGTGTATTATTTTCTTTTGAATTTAATACTCGGGTCAGACCCGAGTTATTTCAGGTTGTAGATTTCCTGCTTTGAGTTGCTGTTTGAGCTATGAAGACTTTTCACATCTTTTGGAGTAATCGTGTCATAGTATAGGTTAATATGTATTCATGTATATTAGTTGATAATGTACGTGTATATATAACTTCTAGAGTCGACAATTGTAGTTGTATCATATATATTGTGTCAACTGTATTGTAACTGACATCAGTTATATAAATATATATGAGACTTTTGTTATCTATGTTCCGCATCTTTTTGTATCTGTGTTAGTATTATATATATTGTCCTAAACCATTATGAACCATCGTAGTTCGTTTTATA
Organism: Allium fistulosum; assembly: GCA_030737815.1. Lineage (NCBI taxonomy): Eukaryota > Viridiplantae > Streptophyta > Magnoliopsida > Asparagales > Amaryllidaceae > Allium > Allium fistulosum. Next base: position 734,700,303 of record CM060906.1, read on the forward strand.
CTTGAATTGGGTATGTCGATGGGAGTGAATAAATAAGAGATGAAAAATTTAAAATATATACCACTCCTATCGAGGTAACCAATACTAGTGTAAGGCCAACTACGGATGGCCGCTCCTATCCAGCCTTATTCTTCATAATAACAGACAGTATTTCTTTTAATACTCTTTTTTATTGTGAGTATAGAGGTGGGGCGTCACAACGAAGACGAAGATTTGGTATACTATTACTATTATTATCCTTGCATCATGCTGTCTGCTGCATTATTTTATTTGTTCTGGTGTATATGTATAACTCTGATAAATGATGTATAAATGATAATCAAAAGTATATTAAACAGCTTCATGAACTATTTATTTTATTATTATATTTTATCTTTCCGCTGCGAGATTATGTGATTGTTTGTTGTTCCTTTTCTCTTCTTTTCTTATTTACCCCATTAACAATCCTCCCTTTTGAATGGTTTGAGTTGACATGTGTGTTTGATTTGTCGATTTAAACTGTTCGAAAAGGCGGTCCGTTACAGGTATGGAGCCTTGGTATTTAACCTATGTGGATACTCCAATCTCATTTGCTGTGTGATTGTTGTTTTATCGAGGTGCCTCGGATAAAGGTCCCAAAGGACCGGGGGTGGCATATTCGTGTAGTAGTTACCCAGTGTAAGGGGTAACCCGGCCTTGTGTTTGCAGAGAGCTATATAGTTCTCGGGACATCCCGCCATAGGCGATCCCATTGGCAGTAGGAAGTTCCTTAGCCTGACCATTTGTTGGAAAATCCAAAGAAACAATACGAGCCCTTTTACGATTGCAGTTGTATAACCTGTCTCCTCAGGAGGAAGCTATAGCAGGCATAATATAATGGTACATATGCTGGCTAAGATTAATATTATATTTTCGAAATGTTTTCACACTATGCACTAGTAATAATATCAAAAGAGTTTTACTTTTGCGTAGTAAGCATATTTGACTATCATAAGAAGAAATCTCCTCCAAGTCTGCGATTGCATTGTGTGTGTGGTGGGAGGTCTTATGGTAGTTTCATTTTCCAAAAGCATTGCGAATTTCAATGTTTAAAATCTTTTATTGTTGTTTTAAAGATAATAACTGTTTTAAGTTCTCACACCAGTCCCATGACTGACCTGGAGTTTATTGCTTCCTTCCTAAACTCTGGGTGCCCACCAATTTCCACACGGGCAGTCTAGAGTCAGGTTATCAGGTCATTCTGGATTTCAGGAGATGTTGTGGAGCTCAGTGGCGAGCTGGATGGCGAGGCGTATCACTTGTATATGATATTATTATTCCGCTGTGTATTCTGTATGAGGACAAGTTTGTATAAATGTCCATTGATGTATTGTGTGTATATTAACTGTGATGATGATGTAATGTATAAAATGATATAGTTCTTTGATTTAAAGATTATTCATTTATCTATTATATGTTGTTCCACTGTGATATGTGAGATTCTGATATTGTTTCTGTTGTTTCTTCTTTCTTTCTTTCTGTCTTCTTCTACCTCTTCTTTTTAACCATAACAATTTGGTTTTCCGGCATTCGATTGCTCGGCAGTTGATACAGTGGACGTATTAATGTCGATTTTCGGAAGTCGAAAATCTCGAATCGTTACAACATAATTTAAAATGGTGAGAATATCAAAAGTTAGACATCGATTACCGAGAAGAATAAAAGATGATGTCTATTCGTATGACACAGTGGAAAATGAATAATCACAACAACAAAAAAGATGAACCGATACGGTTAACCGTTTCGCGTGTTTCACCACGGACCGGACACCGAAACACAGAGTTGAATATACCATAGGGATCAGCACTACGAGATGATCAAAATGATATACAAATATCGATGGTATGATCATCCTATCAAAAGTCGATAATCGGTACCGAAAATGCTGCTAATTTGACAGAAATAAGATAAACGGAGCAATAGAAGTCCAAATCTAAGAAAACGAAAGATGACGTCTCACTCAGAATATGATTTACAAATTTTCTATAGAAATATATTCAGGTTTGGAAAACATTTTATTATCATCGATATTAACTGATTTAAATTGAAATAGAATTACACTAGAAAATAAACTTCTAAATTATCTGATGAAAATTTACCAGTTGCTATGTTAAAACAAACGCATTTCAAATATCAAATTTAAATTTCAAAATTTTATTGTTTAAAGTTTGACAAAATTTCAATTAAATATATAAATAAACAAATAAAATTATCAAAAATTTACGGGTCGTTACACTCTCCCCCACTCAAAACTTTTCGTCCCCGAAAAGGAAGGAGGTAAGAGAATGGAACAACCAGAAAGAAACTAGGTTGGAAAACAGAAATAAACAATTATTTTAAACCATATAAATTTCAATTTAAATTAATTAATATTTAACAATTTGGTTCAATCCACCTGAGTTCACTTAAGTTAAATCAATCTATCTATTTCTAAATTCATTATCTTATTTTCTAGTCATCCTCAGTTAACAATTTCTAAATCATCAATTTGTATAATCGTTTATTATACTCATATTTTATTCAACAAATTTAATTCTTATTAAGTTTATTCCACTTAATATATCTTATCACCTATATTTAAACCATATAAATTAATTTAAACCATATAAATTTCAATTTAAATTAATTTATATTCAATAATTGATTTTAAATTCAAGGTATTTCCATAAGTTGGTCTAATTTCAATTTATTAATTCCTTTAAAACAAATTTATTTGTCTCATCTATTATTCAATTTACTTATTATCATATTTATCTCTATTAACATCTTTATAATAAAATTTAAGTGTATAACATTTATTATAACACTCAAATCTTTCCTTATAAAGTCATTTTATATTGTATATTATCCAATTACATTTTTAACTTCTGAATAATTTAGGTAAGTTATATTGAAATGAAATTGAGTATTATACAAATAAAATTTTACAATCTAGTTATTTCAAGTTAAATATTTATTCAAAATTTAAGAGTTAAATTTTCGATTTCATTTCAAACTATTTAGAGATAAATATATATATATATTATAAATCAGATCAAATTTAAAATCATATATTTATATATTCAATATAAATCAAGTCATACTTAAGAAATTCAAACCAAACTAATTTTCTAAAACAAAAGTTTAGCAAAGCTACTGAATGGTCTCTCCCCATCGAGACTCGAAAATGAATGTCGATGATGCGGCCGCCATCACCGAAATTATTTTCCAGCGACAAAGAGAAGAGTACTGATTTAAACTTTTAAAAATTCTTGAAAACAATTTCTATTTGAAAATACTTTGAATAATATACACTTTAAAACTTCAAAGCCAAAGTTGAAATCACCGGAAATTAAATTCTCAAATTCCTGATTTAAATCTATTTCAATTCCAAATCAATTCATAAACCATGTTTATAAATTTATTTATAGAACAATAAATGATAATCAAATATTATCATTTCAAATAACCAATTTAATTAACTTATTAAATTCCAGAAAATTTTCTTATATATTTATAATATAAACATACAAATTTATTTCATTTATCAATTTGAAAATAATATTGTGTCAGTTTGCTCTGTTCAAGTGTTTTGAAAATCCTATCGATATCACTGATCAAACGAATCAATCGAAAATCCAAGTCAACATCGACAACTCAAACAGCACAATATAGAAACATTTTAATATTAGTACAAATACACTCCCTCACTCGATTATTCTAGAATATATTCTAGAACAAGGATAGAGATTCAAATTAGAGGGACCCAAATCAAAAGAATTCCAAACAGAAGATAAGCTTGATAGGGAGATAAATAGATCTTAAAAAGAGAAACGAATGGATACACTTATATAAATCGCAGACAACCTTAACCGGGTCAACCGTGACTTCAAGATAAGATCGAGGTAGAATTCTGGAACAAATCGACATTCGATCGCCAAAGATAGAAATCGGGTATAATAAAAGATAGCAGCATCTACACCGACGATACAGAAATCTTCGGTAAATCAATGCCTATTGTAAAGGAGTTTCATCCTTTTACAAATCATTCTAAGATTGGTGGAACCGCAAATTATTATAGAAAATGATCGAAGTTGAGTTATGGGAAGCTCCAGAACCAAAATGAATACGAATAGGAAGAAAAAAAATGAATTTCAAAACGAATGGGAGAGGAAGGAATGGATTTTGGAACCGAGGGGACGTTCCAAAGTTCAAAGGAGAATTGAATCAAAGAGGAAGAGATTCAAGCTCGAATAGAAGTGATTCCGCAATTAAATTTACTACATATGCTAAGTTTGCCTAAAACTAGAGCTCTGATACCACATGTAACGACCCGATATTTTCAACCATTCGCATCCGCACATGTCGGACTTGAATTGCTAAAAATACCGAATTGTAAATATAAATTTGGCAAAACTCAGCATATATAGTAAATAAAATAATCAGAGATCACAGACACAGAGTAATATAACAATAATACAGCAAAAACAAAAGAATAGTAGTTCATGAAGCTACTATATATATAACAGAGTTAAACAAGATACAACAGAAGTCACGAATACATAGATGTCTCAATACAATAATCAAATACAAGATCTGAATGCATCACTGGAATCGACTGAACAACTGAAAGCAGGATAGATAGCTGGATCTCCAAGAGAAGCTCCAACTCCAAAGGTGAGTCTCGAATACTGTATCACTCAGTCTGACCCAAGCGTAAAGCAAAACACAAACACTCGAGTCAGGATTAACATTCTTATATCAATAAATCTAACTCAAGTGAAATATCAACTAAAATACAAGTAACTCAAAGGATGTTTGGGATAACCATCCTCTAAGGATCCGTTAAACTATCTACTATGTAGTAATATACGCTATTATAATAATGTCTAATATAAAATAAACTTACTTTTAAATAGCGTTAAGGCTTTACATTTTCCACCTTAACACATAATAGTGCCAATAGTCTATACAGTACCTGCATACCTCGAGAGGCAACGAGAAGATACTCCATAGGTACGATACAAAGAGAAACTCGTAGTAAAGCTCGATATGGTAGATGACACGGCACAACTAGGCAATGCCATGGTAGATATACCAATTACGCATCCGGGCTGGTGGAAACGCATAGCAGCCACTACCGCCCACCTCGGAACACACTCCCAATCAAAATCAAAGGGTGGCCACCAAATCAATCATAAAGTAATAGAATGGTATCGAAGAAAGGTGTCCGATCAGAGTTGCTACCTCATTGGCCCATCGATCGCTCCTGTTTTAGTCACCTTATGCCAACTCACGGGAGTTGGGTCCACGTATATACCTCAATAGGAATCATCGCCACCATCCTACTTCATTCTGTAATCTCCACCGCGTACACAGTTGTTAAAGTGGTTTTCGGTATTGACATAGAGTATGCCCATATTCGATCCCGGTCTCTTTAACAACCAAACGTTATTATAACACCGCGGTCATTTCAAAATAGTTCATACTTCAAAACCAAAATATCATTTCCATTTCAAAAACCAAATCAATACGATATCATTTTCACTTCAAATATATCGATTTTCAAAATCATATCACTTTCCAAAGTTATAACGCTTCCGAAATCATAGGTCTTTTAAAATCAAAACACTCTGGAAATCACAGCTCTGAAATCATAGCATTTTGGAAATCATAACACTTTTGAAATTATAGAGTTTTGGAAATCATAACACTTTCCTCTTAAACAGTTTAGATATTAAAATTAGTATATATAATTTAATAGTTTATAAATAAAATAGTTTATATAAAAAGTTATAAGTTAAGATAGTTTATAAATAAAAATAGTTTATATGAATAGTTATAAGTTATAATAGTTTATAATAAAATAATTTATATTAAAAATGATTTATATTAAAATAGTTTATATTAAAATAATTTATAAAGTAAAATATCCATAGTTTAAATATAATTTAAAATTACTTTATAAAATAAAATAGTTTCCTCGACTTTCACAAATCGATTCAAATCAATTCGAATTCCAAATTCAAATTTAAATCAAATCTAAATCTTCAATTTCAATTCCAATTTAATTAAACATATCCAAGTTATATCGATTTCAAATACTGATTTGAAACACAAATAAACCATTTCAATTTCAAAATATTTCATGGTTTCAAATATTCCGCATTTCAAAACTAAATTTAAAAATCTTATAAATATATATATATATATATAAATATCGAATTCCCTTTCATATTTTTTAGCTTTGGAATATTCACATAATAAAATACAATATCATTTAAATAAACCCCAAATTTCAAATCATTGGATATTTCCTTAAATTTATTAAACTTGAAATATTCCTTTAAATCATCTTAAATCAAAACCACATTATAACGTCGTATCTTTAAATCTCCAATTCAATAAGTTTCAAATCAATTTAATTAAAGCGAATTCTTAATTAAATACAAATTCAATAAATTTCAAATCCACTTAATTCAAAACTTATTTATAAAATAATTTCAATATCTGATAAAACCATATATATATATATATCTTTCCAAAACAACAGAAATCATTTTTAAAATATTTATATATAGACCAACGGTGTCTGTATATAATTTTCTATCCTATGGTCAAGTGATATGGATATTTATCATTTCAACCCGCAATTTAAAAAATATACGGGTATATATCATTTCAACCCACAATCCAAAATTCAATTCAAATGAAAATCGCTTGGGTTTATCATTTCAACGCATAACGATTTTCTCATATTCTACAAGATCGTTCGGGTATGTATCATTTCAACCCATAGTGAATTCTATACTAATAGGGAACTTGCAGAGTGATAACAGATATGATAATAATATAACAACAGTAACATGCATATATCATCAGTATAAATAACAGATAATGGTGTCAGATGTCACAGGTGAACAGATACAGATAATTGCATATATATAGCAGTGTGAATAACTAACAGCAGCATATTTCAATTGTCGTTTCAATTGAAATCAAATTTAATAAATATAAGAACGTTAATCGTGAGTGATTGCTCACCTTTCAAGGCTAGATAGATTTGACAAAAAATGAGCTACGCATCCGGGCTCGAATCTAAAAGCAAGGCAAGATTGAACTCGAATCGACGAACGAAGCTGGAAGCTTGAAATTGACGAAATAAAATCAAACTGGATTGACGAAGATCGATGGTATAAGTGAACATATATATATATATAACTATATATACTATATACAAAATCATATACCTCTTAAAATTTTAAAATAATCACATAACTTTCAAAATCTATATATACACACGTATAGATAACAGAAATTGCAAATTTAAAACTTACCCATGTATATATCTATAACTATATAGATTCAATATTTAATTTAAAACTTATATTAAAATAAAGATCTATACATAACAATTTTATAAATTGTGCTTCATACAAAATATATCTGGTATTCATATTTCACTGTTTCCACAACTAATAGCACGATTGCCTTGTATAACAATATATATATACTAATAGCTATATATACAGACCTTATATAAATGCAGACACAAAAATATATGCAGACAGACAAAATAAATTTATAACAAACCTTATAGATAAAGCTTTCATACTGTAAACACAAAACAGTCAATAAACATGCATATTATTATTACAAAAATCTGTTAAATACTGAACTTGAACATACAACACTTAAACAATATTTTAATAACAAAATATATAAACTGACATATATTAAAATAACTACAAATATATATACTCATATAACTTATACGTATATGTATACAACAGTAAAATATAGCACACTGACATATATGCGAATATATATGTAGAATATATATATATAACAGGAATATAAGCACGGTTCACATACATGCCATATATACATAACAACTTGTATAATATACATTTAAAACAAAACAGAAATGTAAACTAAAATATAGTATATATTATATAAGAAATGGTATCTATTGAAAAATCAACATAACTTACTTTAATATAATGTACATATATATAAACTGTTCTTGTAAAACTTTCATATACTAACATAACTATCCCTCCAGAAAAATACAAAAAAATGTAACTAAATTAATATGTAGAATATATATGTAATTCATTATATAATATATCGAATTAGAAGATAGCAGTTTATACAAACCTAAAATCTAACAGCATATATATATATGTACACTGACATATACAACCCAAACAAACATACATATATATTTTTATCAAAATAAAAGAATAAACTAACAAGTGAGGTCCTTCGGCCATGGAAAATGGAGAGAAGGAAAGCTTGGAGGGATGGTGGTCTCGTCAGGGAGTTCGGTTGTCAGGGGTTGCGAGCACTCGGGCAGCTGCAGGCGAGGGTGGTGGGTGAGCTTGCGTGTGCGTCAGGGATGAGGAACTTGGGTGGAAGAGCGGTTAAGGGGGAAGTGGCGCTCGAAGAAGTGGAGAAATGGTGGAGACAGTCTGCACTCGGTCGAGCAAGCTGAAAAGGGGAGTAGTGGAAGAGGTTGCGGCCACAAAAGCTCTACTATTATATATAATTATTTCTTTGAACAAAAATGAGGGGAGAGGAGAGGGCAAGCCCAGTTTCAAATCTCAATATCTAAAAGTTTAATAATTTTTTTTTTCGAATAACACACGAATAGCCTAAGCTATACTGAAATGGTAAGGGAGAAATGAAGGGACAACCGGCACAAATATTGGGAACAGCCAAAAGAAGAAATGGAACAACACATAATTTAAAATGGTGAGAATATCAAAAGTTAGACATCGATTACTGGGAAGAATAAAAGCTGATGTCTATTCGTATGACACAGTGGAAAATGAATAATCACAACAAAAAAGATGGATCAATACGGTTAACCGTTTCGCGTGTTTCATCGCGGACCGGACAACGAAACATAGAATTGAATATACCATAAGGATCAGCACTACGAGACGATCAAAACGATATACAAATATCGGTGGTACGATCATCCTATCAAAAGTCGATAATCGGTACCGAAAATGCTTCTAATTTGACAGAAATAAGATAAACGAAGCAATAGAAGTCCAAATCTGAGAAAATGAAAGATGACCTCTCACTCAGAAGATGATTTACAAATTTTCTATAGAAAAATATTCAGGTTTGGAAAACATTTTATTATCATCGATATTAACTGATTTAAATTGAAATAGAATTACACTAGAAAATAAACTTCCAAATTATCTGATGAAAATTTACCAGTTGCTATGTTAAAACAGACGCATTTCAAATATCAAATTTAAATTTCAAAATTTTATTGTTTAAAGTTTCACAAAATTTCAATTAAATATATAAATAAACAAATAAAATTATCTAAAATTTACGGGTCGTTACAAAGTGACAGCATATAAACTGTTAATTAAATTATTTCAAATAAATTAAGAAATAGGTTGAAATGATATATACCTATGACTTTTTGATTTGGATTGAAATGATATATATCCATCCCTATAATTAAAATGGAAATAACTAATCACTTGGTCATAGGATAGAAAATTATATACAAACACCGAATTGGTTAAATTAAATGGTTTTAAAAATCTTGAATTTGGATTTTTGATTAAATATATTGTTTTAAGGAAAATAAATTGTGGATTTATATGAATTAAATTATTTTCTAATTCAAGCTTTGAAATGTTGAAATTGAAATTGGTTAAAAGAAATTGTTTTAAGAATTGAAGTGGAAATGTGAAGTTATAATTGATATTTGACTTTAATCTGGGAAATTGAATTATTTTAAAGTTTGGATCTTAAAATTGAACAATGAGGTTTAATTTGATTAAGTGGTTTAAATCAGTAAATTGAAATTGGGCTTGAAATTGATATTAATGGAGATGGTTTAAAATAAGAATCGAATTGAAATATAAATCATTGAATTAGATTGTTGAATCGAATTTGAAGTATAAAAAATTGAATGTTTCGAAAAATGAAGTTATTTCGAATTTAAGTTGAAATCAAGTTGATTTGAAGCTAAATGAAATTGAGTCAATTGAATTGAAAGATTGGAAATTGAGTTGTTGATTTGAAATTGGACATGGGTCCATATTTGTAAATTGGAAAGAAATAGTTTAATTTGATATTATTTTCAAAATAAATTATATTTAATATAAACTGTTTAAAATCTATATTATTAATACTCAAATTATTTTGATTTTCCAAACTATTTTACTAAATAAACCATTTTCAATACTCAAATTTTTTTATATCCAACTATTTAAACTATTTTAAACCATTTAAAACTATCCAAACTATTTTATAAAAAAATTCAAACCGTGTAAAGTTGAAATGTTTATGTAACAACCCAAAATTTAAGCTATAATAATTAATTAACGAATTAATTAAATAATTAATAAGTTTGTGAAATTATCATAATTGAGCCACGGGAGTTGCACCATCGTGTCCGTGGTAATTTTCTGGTCAATTTCCATATATAACTTGTCGAAATTCGAGTCAGTATGGAGAAGGTACGAGAGAAATACGAAATCGAAATTAAAATGAAATATATATATATATATATATATATATATATATATCAGGCTAGGTCGACCCAAGCCCAAGTCAGGTCGACCCTAGGATCGACCCCCAAAGGAGCAAGGTCGACCCTTATGGTATAAAGTTCGACCCACCTTAGTTATTTGACGTAGATTCGTCCAGTTTTGTAATGACCCAAGATTTTTAGGGATTCATTTTGAAAATATAAATAAGTTTAAAATAATTTTTAAACTAATTTTAAAGGGGAATTGATATGGCTTGATATGGTGTAACTATATGGGTGTACATGTGTGCACAGGGAATAAACATGAATTGAAGCTAAATTCCTGAATGATATGAATGAACAAATGTTGATGGGTATAAATGTATATATATATATAGATAAATAGAGTAAATCCTTAAAAAGCTATATGAATAAATATATATATGATACTGATTACATTTGAGTGTACATGTGCATGTATGTCAGTAGAAAATAATGCATAGATATATATATGTGTGTACTGATTATTTCTATAAGACTTATATATATACATATATGTATGCTAATCAAATACTAGAGTTCAAATCAGTAAAAATGAAATACACAAATACATTTCTGAATTAAAAACAGAAAGAAAAGAATGAAGATATAAAAGGAGTAATCCTTTTATAAATCAATAAAGGAAGTACATACTATTTAAGTGAAAGCTAAAAATAGAAAATAAGATAAAAACAGAGATATGTTTTGTATAGGCAGAATTAAGAATGATACTTGATATATATATACATATAATAACCAATGGAAATCAAGTCACACTTTTAGCATGATAGTAGACAAGAGGAAAAGTATTTTCTGGAAAAGCTAAATTTCTAAAAATAACCAAAAGAATATAACCACTTTTCTCTTCACAAACTCAAGCCGGGGAGGGTAAGATTTTGGGTTTAAAAACTAAATGCAAATGGCATGATTTTTGATGGGCAAAAATGACTTTAGCCAACACCTTAAACCTTAAGAAAAACCCTGCATAAATAGGCAGTGAAATGAGAAACCTTCTCTTCTTCCCAGATAGCTCTTGAGAAAAATATATAGATATTATATAAATATAATACAAGTGAAGAAAGGGGTTAAAGGCAGAAGCTTACCAATCAACTAGGAAGTGAAAGAGAGCTAGGTGAGAAAACTCACTCACAAAAATCTAAGGCATTAAGTCCTAATGTAGGCAACCAGTTTATAAGTTAATTTTTCTTAAAAATGTATTTTCATATGTGATTGTCTATCTGTGTTTTCAGGGATTAAAAATGTTTTAATTCTTATCTGGTTGTTCTGCTTGGTTTGTTATATGAAAGTTCTGAGTATTATTAGTATATATATATGTTTTAAAAACCCAGATCTCTCTCTGATATGTTAATGTTTAGAAAAATAAGTAAATGCCCAGAGAATCAAAGGTTGAATATAGGCAAGTAGTATTTGTTTTGGCTCAACCCAGAAAAATATACACATGTGAGCTGCAATATACTTATGTATAAGTGCTGAGGCTTGAGACAAAAAGGAATTAGGAGTGCAATAGTGTTGTTAGAACAAAGGATGTAAAAAAGTAAGTATATAATATGGAATTTCACTCATAAAATCAGAATGCTCAAACTCCCGTTGTCGTTCGGTAAAGTAAATGCAAAATTCTCAAGGCCATTCGGTAGTTCTCATGACCATTCGGCATTCCCAACTCCATCTGTTTATACAGATATACGACTACCTTCGATAAACCATTCGTCCAACATAGAAAGGATCTCACCTGATTCAGTGAAAATAGGGAATTTGATTCGGCTACCACTTTGATTCGGCTACCACTTTGATTCGGCTACCACTTTGATTCGGCTACCTCTTTGATTCGGCTACCATGTTGATTCGGCTACCACGTTCGATTCAGCTACGAAGTTTGATCCGGCAAGAGCAAATGTTTAGTTCGGCAGGTAGGAAATAGCAAAGGCGTACGGACCCTACTTATAGACAAAAGGACACGACCGGACCATCTGGTTCGGCATCCAAGGGCCAAATGAAAACGTCAAACAAAGCACGCCATATTCGAGAATATGCCCCACTTTGGGGGGCAAATGTTGGGCGAGTTCTCACCCAGAAGGCCTCGAGACCAAGAAGCTTGATTCATTCGGCATTCTCGTTTTCCAGGGCCCATTCGGCAGACCTCATTCGGTATCCATGCCTCGTAGGAACCCATTCGGCAGACCACATTCGAACCCATTCGACAGACCAACCTCTCCTAACTCCTACCGGACCACCCTTCCCCCTTAGAACCACCGAGCCAACTCCTACCGGACCACCCTTCCTCCTTAGAACCACTGAGCCAACTCCTACCGGACCACCCTTCCTCCTTAGAACCACTGAGCCAACTCCATAACCGAACCAACCCATGCCGAACCATCTCCACACCGGACCAACCTCACCATCCTACCACCGGTCCAAGCAACTACCGGTCCATTCTACACTCCAACCACCTCCGAACCAAGCAATGACGAACCAAGACGTACCAGGCCAGATCACATCAGCCCAGGCCCATCAGCAACTATACACATCCTAGACCCCTACCCCCAGCCTCACTCTATAAATAGAGGGGCAGGGGTACAACAATGGGGACAAGTTTTGAGAGCTCAAGCACGGAAGGAACTTTCAAACAACTTTCTTTTACTGGTATCAAAGCTTTGTACTTGTAATCAGAATAAGAGAAGAGAAATAACATATAAAGTGGACGTAGGCACATTCTGGCTGAACCACTATAAATCTGCGTGTCTTTTTACAGTTTAGCCCCTGTTTTTTATATATTTGCATAAATCGCTCAAAACACTAAGAATAACATAAGATCTACTAAATCATACAACTTCGAGGTGTTTGTCCATTTTTTGTACAAACAAATAGGGTTGCCTATGTGCTGATGCTCCTGATTCAAAGAAAATATATAAATATTCAAACACATAGCAAATAAATTTTGTGATTCAGTAAAACTTGGTTATTCTGAGTTTAACTAAAGCACAGAAGTTTGAAAAAGAAAAACTCTCTCAAAACCCATAAGCCAATGTTAGTTGTCTATACCCTTTTTTCTAAAATGCAAGAATATATATGTATATGTGCAGAATCTATTTAATTGACACCTATGTTTAATTGCCTGATTGCCTCTGTTTGGTTATGAATGATGTGGAATGCCATGACATGAATGTTTGTTTTAGTGAAATGATTCACTGAATGGGTTTGCCATGAAAAATCAAAAGTGTTATTACCTTAAACCTGATTAGGAAATGGGGGTCAAGAGCACTGCAGGAATGACTTGTGTTCTTGAGTAATACAAGTTGACACATGGCTTGTTTAACTCCTGAGATATTTGTGTAGTGGAGTGAATTAGTCCATTACAGTGTGTCCATTGATTCATTTAATTGCAGATGAGACCAAGCTAGATAAATATATCAATGTAAGAGAATTTGATATAAAGAGGAACTAGAGTTTTCCTGGAATGAAATCTGAGTAGGGAATAAATGATTTAATTCATTTTGGTGATTTCTCTATTTTGTATGGATGCTTATTTGATTTATGACTGAGTTGTATGAATGTCTGAAAGTACCATATCTTTATAAGGATCTGAAAACAAAGATTCAAGTGTGCACATGCACACTGACACAGAACATGCATACATGACTTATTTGTTTTCTAAAGTTTTCATTTCATTTAGTTTAGCATACTGGTATCAAAGAATCAAGCTTTTGAAATATGATACCTCACTTTAAAATATTCCAGAAAAGAGATTGTACTCTAGGCAGATTTTATAAGAAAAATTAAACATAGATAATGATAGAAACTTATATCATTTTTTCAGAGCACAAACACTACACCATTAATTTATAGATAATCATAACACCATTATCTGGTTTCTAGGAATCATGCTCCATAGAGAATTCAGCAAGCATTCAAAGGTTAAAAATCACGTTGTTACCTATATATATAGATGAAATTTTGTTGTATAAATTGAACTGAACTATGTGTGGATTGATTAAACTTAATCAATCAAATTATCCTCTTATTTTCTAGAACTCTGATTCAAACAAGAGAGGCATATACATCTTCACATGTATGTGCATGTCTTTGTGAATGCACTGATATATTTATATTGGTAAAGATTTTGATCCTAGATAAGTTGTTTAGATAAAAAGAAAAAAAAATGACTCTAGGCTTCAAAAATATATATATATGAAAATCTATATATATATATATATATATATATCTATGTAAAAAAAAATCCTTACAAATTCAGGTATAAAAGAGAGGGTCATTTCATTTGGTATCAGAGCTATGTTACTAAAACATAGTTAAAAATTGAAATCAAATCCTTCTTAAAAAAAACTAACCAGTTATGTAAATTATTATTAGCAAACTATGGTAGGGAGACCATCAAATCAGGGAGCAGGATCCTCCAATGCACCACCAATGGTCAATCTACAAGATTTGGTGAGAGCATTTAGAGATGGGGCAGGACAAAGGCAAGAAAATCCCCATGAAGAGCTCTCAAAATTACTCAAGACTTATACTCATTTAGGAGGCAAAAGCTTTGAAGGGACAGAGAGTATTATGGAAATTCAAGCATGGTTGAGAACATTGGATAGGATTTTCAATGACATGCAGCTTGATGATCAAAGGAAGAGGCAAGTGGCTTCAAGACAGCTGAAAGGAGTAGCTTTAAGCGGATGGTAAGTAATCATTGCAGGGAGAAATGAGAATGAAATCACTTGGAATCAATTCAAGGAGATGTTGGAAGCAAGATTTGTACCAGCATCAGCTAAGACCACTTTACTAGAAGAATTTATTAGATTCAGGCAAGGAACTTTGAATGTCACTGAGTACACTCAAAAGTTTGAGGGGCTTTCCACATATGGAGCAATGCTAGTGGCAGATGAAGCATCCAAGAATGATAGATACATTAAAGGTCTGAACCCAGGACTTAGCAGAGCCATGTTACCTTATGCTGACAGGACATTTGATCAAGTAATAGACTTGGCTTTGAGATTGGAGCAGCATGACAAGGAAAGGGAAAAATTCAGAAATTTTAAGAATAATAACACTAAGAAGGGTAAGGGAAGATATCACCCTTATGATAAGAAGAAAGAAGAGGTCAGTAACAAGGGCACTGGAGATATTAAAACTAAGGAAACCAAGAAGAAAATTGTGTGTCATCAATGTGGAAAGGAAGGACACATTAAACCAAGATGCCCAGAATTGAAAGGAGGAGCTTTCAAGTTCTATCTATGTGGGAAAGAGGGGCATATGAAGAGAAATTGTCTTGAGTATAAACAACAAGGAAAATTAGCAAACTTGGAAGGCAAAGGCAAATTCACAGTGGAGATTAATGCTGAAAATCACAGTCAAGTGGAAGGTACACTATTTATTTGTACCATACCCATAGCAGTAGTATATGATACTGGGGCAACTCACTCTTTGATTTCTTATGAACTAGTTAAAATGCTAAAATTTAATTGCATATTGGTTGAAACCCCATTGCATATACAAAGTCCACTGGGGAGTTCTAGTGTTTTAAATATGATTTGTGTGGATGTGGAATTAAACATAGGAGGAGATACTTTTATTTCCAATTTATATGTTTTAAACTACCCAAACATAGGTGTTATATTAGGGGTAGACTGGTTAAGGCAATTTCAAGCCATAATTAACTTAGACTCATCCACCATATCCTTGCAAAACCTTAGAGGCCAGAGAATCACAATTTTGTGTGAAATGGCTAAGCGAAGGAAATTGTATCATTTAATTGACTTGGAGAAAGATTTCAGTGAACTTACTATTGAAGAAATTCCCATAGTCAATGAATTCCTGGATGTGTTTGAGGAGGTTAAGGGTGTTCCACACCATGGACCAGTAGAGTTTCAAATCAATCTTATTCCAGGAGCAAGCCCAGTGATTAAAAAGCCAACTAGAATGGGGCCAAATGAGCTAAAAGAATTAAAGAAACAGTTAGAGGAATTAGAGGAAAAGGGTTTTATAAGACCAAGTAATTCTTGCTGGGGAGCACCAGTGGTATTTGTTAAGAAACAAGATGGTTCCTTAAGACTTTGTATAGATACAGAGAATTGAACAAAGTAACTATTAAAAATAAATATCCATTGCCAAGAATAGATGATCTTTTTGATCAATTAGCTGGGGCAAGAGTATTCTCTAGACTAGATTTAGCATCAGGATTTCATCAAATGAAGGTGGAGGAGTCAAGTGTTAAGTACACTGCCTTTAACACTAGGTATGGGTTGTATGAATTTCTGGTTATGCCATTTGGTTTGACTAATGCACCATCATACTTTGTGGATTTAATGAACAGAACCTTTAGAGATTATTTAGACAAATTTGTGCTTATTTTTATAGATGACATTTTAATTTATTCCAAAACAGTGGAAGAACGTAAAAGTCATTTGCACCTGGTTTTGTCTAGATTGAGGGAAAAAGATTTAAAGGCAAAATTTTCAAAATGTGCATTTTGGAAAGAGGAAGTACATTTCCTTGGCCATGTCATTTCTGCCAAAGGAATTTCTGTGAACCCCAATAAAGTAGTGGCTATTCAAGCATGGAAGAGGCCTAGCACTGTGAGTGAAGTGAGATCATTTATGGGGATGGCAGGGTATTATAGGAGATTTATAAAAGATTTTTCAAAAATTTCTACACCACTTACTAACCTAACTAGGAAAAACCAAGCTTTTGTTTGGTCAGAGAAGTGTGAGAAGTCTTTTAAACAGTTGAAGGAGGCATTGGTGAATGCTCCAATTTTGAAAGTACCCCAGGGAAATGAAGAATTAGTTGTATACATAGATGCTAGTGGGTTTGGCTTGGGTGCAGTGTTGATGCAACAAGGCCAAGTCATTGCATATGCATCCAGACAACTAAAACCCCATGAAGTAAGGTATGCCACACATGATCTTGAATTAGCAGCTGTGATCTATGCTTTGAAACTTTGGAGACATTATTTGTTAGGAACTAAGTTTGAACTTTACACTGACCACAAGTCTTTAAAGTATTTATTTTCACAAAAAGATTTAAACATGAGGCAACATAGATGGGTGGAGTTCTTAGCTGCTTATGACTTGGGCATACTCTATACACCAGGTAAAGCAAACAAAGTTGCTGATGCTCTAAGTAGACAAGATGCTAAATTAGATATGATGATGATAGAAGAGTTTAAGGACTTGTCTTTACTGACTGAGTTAGAAATTGGGGAGAATGGCTATGTACACATGGATGTGCATGTGCATGGTGCACAGGAAAATAGAGGGAAGTTAAGCTTGATGACACTTCAATCAGATTTAATTTTGAAGGTAGGAAAAATTCAAGAACAAGACACAAACTTATTGGAGAAGAAAATTCTCATATCAAAAGGGGAGGAAGTGATAAATTACCATATTGATAAAAATGGTTATTTGAGAAACCAGAATAGAATATGTGTGCTAGAAAACATAGAGTTGAAGGAGGAGATATTGAATGAATATCATAGAAGCAAGTACTCCATACACCCAGGCAGTACAAAGATGTATCAAAATTTTAAAAGAGATTTTTGGTGGAAGGGAATGAAATCAGATGTAGCCAAATATATTGCAAAGTGTATGACTTGCCAACAAGTCAAGGTTGAAACACAAAAGCCATCAGGGTTGTTGCAACCTCTTAGAATACCACAGTGGAAGTGGGAAGATATTTCTATGGATTTCATAGATGGACTGCCTAGGTCTAAAAGAGGAAACACAAGTATATGGGTGATAGTAGATAGGCTAACTAAAGTGGCACATTTAATCCCATTCAAATCAGAAAGGAATGCATCAAATTAGCTCAAGTATTTATGAAGGAGGTGGTAAAATTGCATGGCATTCCCAAAACCATTGTGAGTGATAGGGATACCATCTTCACCTCAAGATTCTGGAGAAGCTTTCAAGAAGCCATGGGAAGTGAATTATGCTTAAGCACTGCCTACCATCCACAATCAGACGGGCAGACTGAGGTGGTGAACAAAGTTTTAGAGGACTTGTTAAGGGCATGAGCACTGGATTTTGGGGGCAACTGGAAAGACTATCTCTATTTAGCTGAATTTACATACAATAACAGCTATCAAAGCACCATAGGAATGGCTCCATTTGAAGCCTTATATGGCAAGCCATGTTTGTCACCTGTATGTTGGGTAGAAGCAAGAGAAAGAGCTATTTTAGGGCCTGAGTACATACAAGAAACTAAAGAGAAAATTGAGTTCGTAAGGAGAAGAATGGCATCAGCTCAAGATAGGTAAAAGAAATTTGCAGACATGAAAAGGAAACAGGTGGCATATGAAGTAGGAAATTTTTTTTTCATCAAAATCTCACCTATGAAAAATGTACTGAGATTTGGGAAACAAGGCAAATTAACCCCAAGATATATTGGGCCATACAAAATTCTGGAAAGAATAGGTTCCTTGGCATATAAGTTGGAATTACCAGAAAACATGCAAGGGATGCATGATGTTTTTCATGTATCACAATTGAAAAGGTGGGTCCATGACAAGGCAGAAATTCTGGAAACCCCAACCCAAGTGCAAATAAATCCTAATTTGATTTATGAACAGGATCCAGTGGGAATTTTGGCACAGGATGTGAAGAAGTTGAGGAATAAATCACTGAAACTTGTGAAGGTATAGTGGAGTCTTGATCCCAGTGATTGCCCATGGGAATTAGAAGACAAAGTAAGGATGAACTACCCTAAGCTATTTTCAGATTAAAGGTAATTCTGATTTTTAATTTGCTTTCCTTTTGGATGCATGTATTTTTAGTTATTATGATAGAACTAAAAATCTATTTGGTTGAGAATGAACTTGTTCTCTGAATTAAGTTTGAAATTGATTTAAACTTAGGAAAATTGTGGGACACAATTTCTAAAAGGTGGGGTGTATGTAATGACCCAAAATTTTTAGGGATTCATTTTGAAAATATAAATAAGTTTAAAATAATTTTTAAACTAATTTTAAAGGGGAATTGATATGGCTTGATATGGTGTAACTATATGGGTGTACATGTGTGCACAGGGAATACACATGAATTGAAGCTAAATTCCTAAATGATATGAATGAACAAATGTTGATGGGAATAAATGTGTGTATATATATATATATAGATAAATAGAGTAAATCCTTAAAAAGCTATATGAATAAATATATATACATATGATACCGATTGCATTTGAGTGTACATGTGCATGTATGTCAGTACAAAATAATGCATAGATATATATATATATATATATATATATATATATATATATGTGTGTGTGTACTGATTATTTCTATAAGACTTATATATATACATAGAGATATGCTAATCAAATACTAGAGTTCAAATCAGTAAAAATGAAATACACAAATACATTTCTGAATTAAAAACAGAAAGAAAAGAATGAAGATATAAAAGGAGTAATCCTTTTATAAATAAATAAAGGAAGTACATACTATTTAAGTGAAAGCTAAAAATAGAAAATAAGATAAAAACAAAGATATGTTTTGTATAGGCAGAATTAAGAAGGATACTTGATATATATATACATATAATAACCAATGGAAATCAAGTCACACTTTTAGCATGATAGTAGACAAGAGGAAAAGTATTTTCTGGAAAAGCTAAATTTCTAAAAATAACCAAAAGAATATAACCACTTTTCTCTTCACAAACTCAAGCCGGGGGAGGGTAAGATTTTGGGTTTAAAAACTAAATGCAAATGGCATGATTTTTGATGGGCAAAAATGACTTTAGCCAACACCTTAAACCCTAAGAAAAACCCTGCATAAATAGGCAGTGAGATGAGAAACCTTCTCTTCTTCCGGATAGCTCTTGAGAAAAATATATAGGTATTATATAAATATAATACAAGTGAAGAAAAGGGTTGAAGGCATAAGCTTACCAATCAACTAGGAAGTGAAAGAGAGCTAGGTGAGAAAACTCACTCATAAAAATCTAAGGCATTAAGTGCTAATGTAGGCAGCCAGTTTATAAGTTAATTTTTCTTAAAAATGTATTTTCATATGTGATTGTCTATCTGTGTTTTCAGGGATTAAAAATGTTTTAATTCTTATCTGGTTGTTCTGCTTGTTTTGTTATATGAAAGTTATAAGTATTATTAGTCTATATATATGTTTTAAAAACCCAGATCTCTCTCTTATATGTTATTGTTTAGAAAAATAAGTAAATGCCCAGAGAATCAAAGGTTGAATATAGGCAAGTAGTATTGGTTTTGGCTCAACCCAGAAAAATATACACATGTGAGCTGCAATATACTTATGTATAAGTGCTGAGGCTTGAGACAAAAAGGAATTAGGAGTGCAATAGGGTTGCATATGTGCTGATGCTCCTGATTCAAAGAAAATATATAAATATTCAAACACATAGCAAATAAATTTTGTGATTCAGTAAAACTTGGTTATTCTGAGTTTAACTAAAGCACAGAAGTTTGCAAAAGAAAAACTCTCTCAAAAGCCATAAGCCAATGTTAGTTGTCTATACCCTTTTTTTTAAAATGCAAGAATATATATGTATATGTGCAGAATCTATTTAATTGACACCTATGTTTAATTGCCTGATTGCCTCTGTTTGGTTATGAATGATGTGGAATGCCATGACATGAATGTTTGTTTTAGTGAAATGATTCACTGAATGGGTTTGCCATGAAAAATCAAAAGTGTTATTACCTTAAACCTGATTAGGAAATGGGGGTCAAGAGCACTGCAGGAATGACTTGTGTTCTTGAGTAATACAAGTTGACACATGGCTTGTTTAACTCCTGAGATATTTGTGTAGTGGAGTGAATTAGTCCATTACAGTGTGTCCATTGATTCATTTAATTGCAGATGAGACCAAGCTAGATAAATATATCAATGTAAGAGAATTTGATATAAAGAGGAACTAGAGTTTTCCTGGAATGAAATCTGAGTAGGGAATAAATGATTTAATTCATTTTGGTGATTTCTCTGTTTTGTATGGATGCTTATTTGATTTATGACTGAGTTGTATGAATGTCTGAAAGTACCATATCTTTATAAGGATCTGAAAACAAAGATTCAAGTGTGCACATGCACACTGACACAGAACATGCATACATGACTTATTTGTTTTCTAAAGGCAGAGTTATATACATATATACATGTTTCAACTTTAACTTGATTAACAAATTGTTTTAGTGGATTTTCTCATACCAGACATGTGTCTGACCCTAGTGTGCTAATGGCATCTGGGGTGTCACATTTAAAATGAGGCAGCTTCAAATGCATTTTCAGGGACTGCAGCAACTAAGTAGGAGTAGGAGCAAGGCTTTGAGAAGAAGATTATAGCATGCTAAAAATCAATTAGATAAGAGCTTAAATGATGAAATCTGCATGTATTGATACTTTTAAATTGTAACTTGTATTAAGTACTAAATGTTGGATGGATATTTTGCTAAGTGTTTTGCTAAGGAAATTGACTTGTAACTGGAAATCTATAAATCTGGATATTATCTTATATGTTGAAGAAGTTAATCTAAATTTTTTAAGTGAAGTGAGCAAGAACACCATGATAAATAGGATGGTTACACTTTATAAATGTATTAGTCAATCTTGAGTCTTTGAAAAGGGTTAAGTTTTGGGAAAATCTGGATAGTGGAATCTCAGTAAATTATATGATTTAATCTTCCACCATGACATTTGTATACATGGAGTGGATAGGCATAGGGAAAATGTATTTATGTGTCTGCAATGTTTTCATAATTTAATTTATTCTACGCAAATGTTTTATAACTTATTTTTGAATAAAGGAAAATCTGCAATATAAAAGTTGAAGCTATGACCCAAAACAGTTGCATATGCATATAGGTATGCCCATTTAAATATGTTTGGTTCAGAGTTTAGCATACCAGTTATTCTTGTATTTTAACATGAGCTTGAATTTCTCTTTATTAAGACTTTGATCAAAATGCATTTTTTAGACCATATGGGTCATACCAGAACAAAGAGACTGGTTGAACAATGTTTTGAGATACCCATGGTTACAGGAAACCCACTCAAGTTTGCATTTCATTTAGTTTAGCATACTGGTATCAAAGAATCAAGCTTTTGAAATATGATACCTCACTTTAAAATATTCCAGAAAAGAGATTGTACTCTAGGCAGATTTTATAAGAAAAATTAAACATAGATAATGATAGAAACTTATATCATTTTTTCAGAGCACAAACACTACACCATTAATTTATAGATAATCATAACACCATTATCTGGTTTCTAGGAATCATGCTCCATAGAGAATTCAGCAAGCATTCAAAGGTTAAAAATCACGTTGTTACCTATATATATAGATGAAATTTTGTTGTATAAATTGAACTGAACTATGTGTGGATTTATTAAACTTAATCAATCAAATTATCCTCTTGTTTTCCGGAACTCTGATTCAAACAAGAGAGGCATATACATCTTCACATGTATGTGCATGTCTTTGTGAATGCACTGATATATTTATATTGGTAAAGATTTTGATCCTGGATAAGTTGTTTAGATAAAAAGAAAAAAAATGACTCTAGGCTTCAAAAATATATATATCTGAAAATCTATATATATATATATATATATGTAAAAAAAAATCCTTACAAATTCAGGTATAAAAGAGAGGGTCATTTCAAGTTTTGAGCGAACACGTCATTTTTCCATTTTCTCAAATCCCGTGCGTTCATGCTTCCATTCGATGGTTCTTAGCGAGCCTATGACATGGTTGCACCAAATTTAATTTTCAAACCCAATGGCCTGAGATCCCTAAGCTACACTATAAATAAGACCCTAGATCTAGCTATTTTTCTCATTCAGATTTTCTCTCAATTGGGTTCATTACCTGAGGTTGGACCCTAAAAAGATAAAATTTCTTGGGAGGAGATCTTTTTAATAAAAATATTCTACGCCCTAGAAGTGGATCCGGGAAGGCCAAGGAATAGAGCTAAGGACCACAGGTGAGTGTTTTGTAGTTATTTTAGATTTTTAAGTAATTTAAAATAATAGGGTTCTCAATAGTTGTAGTTTTTCTGCAATTTTGAGACAGTTTTTATATAAGTTATTTACAGTTAGTTTTTAAAGTTCTTTTCAGTATATTTTATTCAACTATTTTATTCAGTTATTTACAGTTATTTGTATTTATTTACATCTGTTTTACGTTAGAATTTAGCCTGTAAATGTTAGTTTCTTTTTATTCCTTTTTACGTGAATAAATTAAAAAGAATAGAATTCGCTAAAATGGATTAAAATAGAATAATACTAAATTTACAGAAATCAGATTTAAAATAAGAAAAACTGAAATAAAAATAGAGATGGACTGAAATAAGCAAATTTAAGATATTTGCAAGCATAATTATAACAGGCGGTTATAACTAAAAAGAGAAAATAGAAGAATAACAGCTGCAAGAACAATTATAACACAGGTTATAGTTAGAAAGAAAGAAATAATAGAAGAGGCTTATTTTAAAACTTAGATCATATTAATAAGCAAATATAGCAGAAATAACAGAAGAGGCTTATTTTAAAACATAGATCTTGTTAATAAGCAAATATAGCAGAAATAACAGAAGAGGCTTATTTTAAAACTTAGATCTGGTTCATAAGTAAATATAGCAGAAATAACAGAAGAGGCTTATTTTAAAACTTAGATCTTATTAATAAGAAAATACAGCAGAAATAACTAAAGAGGCTTATTTTAAAACTTACACTAAGTTAATAAGCAAAATAGAAGCAGGGCCTGCACCAACAGCATTCCCTTTCAGTCGAGAACTGATGGTCTCACAATAGTTAGGTGGGACTGGGAAACACTTATGCTAACTAGGGTAAATAAGTGGCCAATAGATAGAGGCTCAAATCTGGGAATTTGGGCAAGGGGTGCAAACTAGAATTTGTTTGTTAGGACCAGTACCGGCATCATTCCCTTTCAGACTAGGACTGATGGTCTCACAACACTTAGGTGAGGCTGGGCAGCATCCCTTTAAGACTAGGACTAATGGTCTCACAACAGATTAGGTGAGGCTGGGCATGCTTATGCTGATTAGGGTAAATAAGAGGTCAAAAGAGGGAGCGACAGTTAGTGTGTACCGGCGATGACCGATCGTGCGGCATCGATTAGGGTAAATAATTCGCTACATCGTTCCAAGCGCTAAACATGTGCCTTTTGCTGTGGGACCAACAGGATTGGATTAGCTCACAGTGGCACAACAGAGATAAAAGGCCAATCAACGGATAGAATTAGGATTTCAGCCTAATTAAAATAGGAATAGGGTTTCAGCCTAATCAAAGCAGTAATCTAAGGCAAGTGCAAACAATCGAAACAATCAAAGCAAAAGTCAAACAGAATCAAAAACAGTATTTTATCCAAGTTTTGCTTTTTTTGTATTTTCCATTCAAACTAGAACTGTTGCTTAGTCTATTATCTTTATCTTGCTTAGAATGCTAGTAATTACTTTCACTCGCCAGACTTATTGTCTGGCCCACTCCTCTATTTCCCCTTTTTCCCACATAGGCCAGCAGAGTCGAGGACAATAGATTAAGATTTCTTGGAGATACATTCTTGGAGTTCTTCATGTATTCTTTTTCTTCCTTTCAGTTTTCTTTTCATTTGGATTTTAATGTACTTGTACTTTATGAGTGGGATGATTTTTATTATTTATA
The DNA here is from genome assembly GCA_030737815.1 of Allium fistulosum. Lineage (NCBI taxonomy): Eukaryota > Viridiplantae > Streptophyta > Magnoliopsida > Asparagales > Amaryllidaceae > Allium > Allium fistulosum. The sequence continues at coordinate 734,725,532 of CM060906.1, forward strand.
TACTCTGATGATGTGATTGAGATTGTATTTTTCACGAGACATGTGTATTTGGTTTTTAAGACATATTCTGTTTTGAAATGACTTTTATTTTTAAATGTCTAGTTATTATTTAAACGTTTCCGCCATTTTTATTTATTTGTCTTGTGAATCTTAGTCCCTGTGATGCTTTAGCTATACCTATAACACACCACATCTTTTAGTGTGCCCTTTTTGGGTATACTAATGGTTGTGGGGTGTTTCACTTGGTATCAAAGCCTAAGGTTACAGGATTCCTAAAAACTTGTTTTAAAAGTAAAGTATTTTTCAAAAGTAACATATCTTTAAAAGTATTTTTTAGAAAGAAACTCTTATTATAGAAATGGTTTTCAAGTATAAGAGAGTTTTTATAAAAATCCCCTCAAAGTCCAGTTCAACCTTCTTTCGATTCTTTCGAGCCTAAATTCTCTTTTCTTTGCATAAAATGGCAGACGCCCTAAATCTTCCAGAGGGTGTCCAAGTCTGTAACGACCCGCAAAATTTTAATAATTCCTAATGGTTTTATTTACGTATTTAACTGAATTTTGTGAAATCTTAAACAACAAAATTTTGAATTAAAAATTTATTATTTGGAATACGTCTATTTAAACCTAACAACTGTAAATTTTCATCTGATAATATTGAAGTTTATTTTATTGTGAAATTTTATTTCAATTTAAATCAGTTAATAACAGTTGAATTTAAAAGTATTCCGAAACCTAAATATGTCAACATGAGAAAATTTATTTAGAACACTCTGAATCAGACTGCGAAATTCATTTCGCGAAATTCGGACGTTTCTAGCTCCGTTTTGATTTTTCTGAACGGAATAGCAACGTATATTGGTACCGATTATCGACTTTTGATAGGATGATCGTACCACTAATATCTGTATACTGTTTTGATCGTCTCGTCGTGCTGATCTCTGCAGTATATTTATTTTTATATTTTGAGGTCCGATACGTGACGGAAATGTTGATAACAGCCCGTTGTAATGGTACCACTTTTTAACTTTTCACTTTCCTTCGGTTTCAAAATTTGAAATGTGCTGTCATTAATTTCTTTGATTATTTTTCTTGAATCAATGCTTCTGGCTGTTGCTTTTATTTTATATTTTTGGTCGGTTCTTTTCCTCGTTCTCTGGGTTACTTCTCTGCCATGTTATACATTATACAGATCTGGTTATAAATTATTTACCTTCTTCTTGGCCTATCCATTTTTCCTCTTCAGATTTTCTTTTCTTTCTCTCCATTTTTATTCAAACCCAAACCAAAGCCCCGTCCCTAAATATTTTACCTTTCACTTCGCTCACCGACCCGCTGTTCTCGCCTAAAATCCCGCTTCGAACGGCAAATTTTTCCTTCCACCATTCTGCCTCAACAAACTAGCCGTTCGTTCCCTGGCCCCCGCGTGCCGCCACAACCGCGCACTCGACGCGCCTCCTCATCGAGCTCCGCCGACCAACGCCGAACCTTCCCATCACCCTCGGCCCACCACCTTCTCGTCCACTACCCGCAGCTTGCAACCCGAACCGCCGCTTCCTCTCTCCTCCTCGTGATCGGCCGAGCCTCCACTTCTCCAGTCCCTCCACTTCTACCTTCTCTCTCACGCGACCCCATGCTCCTCTCTTGCCTTCCCGACCTCCCATGGCAGCCGTAGCATGTTCCGCTTTTGCATATAAAAGGTATATTCTATATATGCATATATATTATATATTATATTAGATTTTGGTGTATATATATATATGTTGTAATATTTTCGGTATATATATCTATTTATATATAATAGCCGAGAGTTTGATTTGTTTACAAATTTATATAAGATGTCAATTTGTATACATATGCTACCGTATATAGGTTATATAGATTTCGTTATATACATGTATATATAGAGTACTTTATAATATGTTCTGGTTTCCTGTTAGCTATACATTTACTGTATATTAGCTTTGACATATCATTATTAACATTGTGTTTTCATATATAGGTTAGCATAGTAGATATATCTTGAGTAACATATATGTAAGATATATAATTAAGTATATGTATATAAAAGTCTTGTTAATATCCTGAAATATGTTTTGTTTTAACAGAGTTGAAGTATAGTTTTATTATGTTAAAGTAATATATTATATTAAGTTTTATATATATACGTTTGTTTTACATAGCTTCTATATATCTGCATATATGTTTATAGTATAAAGGTTGTGTGATTCTCTTCTTCTTTTTTATGTCGAAATGTTTCAGATTTTTATATTATAAACTGCAAATTTTAGTTTATATACAGTATATGAGTTATATTATAAGTTAGTTTTGTTTTGTTGCTCTTATTATATTCAACTTTCTTGTTTATATATATATATATATATATTCTTTTCCTACAGTTCAACAGCTTTGAATGAATACATAAATATAAGTGGATCCAGATCCTTATTATATATATATGTTTTAAAATTTAATATTGATTTTGTATTAAACATTGGGTTTAAAAATATAATGTGTTTGTAAAGTTATATATTGGATCTGTATAATAGTTATATATATGAATATCCTGTGGTTTAAGTTTATATCTGAAATACAAAATTTTAAAGTATATAACAGTTTGTTATAGTTTAAAGTATATGCATAAGAGGTATTAGTCTATTATATTTTATTTTAAAGATTTACTATAGTTTATTTTGTATATGGTGGTTGTTATATATATATATATTTTATATACGGTTACATTATACATGATTTTTTTACATATAATTATATATAAGTTCGCTTATATCCTTTATCTTCATCGATCAAGTTCTAGTTTGATTCCGTCTATTCCTTTACCAGTCTCTTTGTCGATTTGAGTTGATCTTGCATTGTTTTGAGATTCATGCATGGATTCGTAGCCCATTTCATTGTCAATACTCCTCTAGCCTCGAAAGGTGAGCAATCACTCACGATTAACATTCTTATATTTATTAAATTTGATTTCAATTGAAACGACAATTGAAATATGCTGTTGTAGTTATTTAAATTGTTATATATGCTATTGTCTGTAACTGTTCACCTGTAGGATATGGCACCATATCCTATTGTTTATATTATTGTTGTTAATGATATATGCCTGTTATATTATTATCATATCTGTTATCACTCTGCAAGTTCCCTGTTAGTATAGAATTCACTATGGGTTGAAATGATACATACCCGAACGGACTTTAGAATAGGAGAATTTCGTTATGGGTTGAAATGATAAACCCAAGCGATTTTCATTTGAATTAAATTTGGGATTGCGGGTCGAAATGATATCTACCCGTATATATATATTTAAATTACGGATTGAAATGATAAATATCCGTACCACTTGACCATAGGATAGGAAATTATATACAAACACCGTTGGTCCATATATAAATATTTTGAAAATAAATTCTATGGGTTTGGGAAGAAATATATGGTTTTAATAAATGTTGATTCTTAAACTATTATATATAAATGGTAATGATATATAAAGATTTAATAATAATATTTAATTTAATTAAGATTGATCTAATACATATAATATGTTTAAGCGTTTAAATTTATATTTCAAAGTAGATTTTGGTAATAATTTGAATAAGTTAAGGTTGGGAAGATGATTTGAATTTAGTTGAAACTGTATTCAATAAAGAATTTATTTAGTTAAACCGATTTGGAACTCATTGAAATTGAGATTTAAGATATGATTTATAACTTGGTCTTGATTCAAGTAATTTAATGAATATTTCTCGTTTAAATAAATTTAAGGAAACGTTTAGTAAAAATGTAATTTAAGGCTAGTTAAATGATATTGAATTTATTAAGTGAATATTTCCTTGATTAAATAATAACGAAGTTAAATCAAGATCTATATGAAACTATTACATTTAACTTTGAAATGTTGAATATCACTACACCAAAACAGTCATTTGGCAACACTTTTTTTTCTTCATTTGGCGACACTTATATGGGTTGCATTTTAGTCTCGCTAATAAGTGTCGCTATCCAATATAAGTGTTACTGAAAATAAAAATTTACACTTTTAAATACGGCGACACTTATTTTCGTTGTAAGCCTTGGTTTAATTGGAGTTAATTGAAATATACTAGGGCAAAATTGTAATTGAATAACATATCATGCTTAACCCTTGCCATGCTTATCCCTGGCCGCATTTTCCCCAAATCGTTTCCACTCTCTGACGTTCATTCTCCAATTCTCCAATTCGCATTTTCCCCAAATCGTTTCCATTGTTAAGTGCTGTATCTGTAAAATGAAGTGCTGCGGGGTTGGCTTGTATTGTTCAGGTTTCTGGAACATGTCTGCTCACAATTGGTCCTCGTTTTGGTGGTGCAATTGATGCTGCTACACGATAGTTCAAGGCATGCTTGGACCATTTGGTCTTCTTATACTAGCGAATCAAGATCTAACTGAGAACACTGTAATTTATTTCTATGTTAGTATTAACTACATTGTCATTTTTTTAATCACCCAATCTCCAATAGCCATAGAAAATTCTTCCTTACAAAGCTGTATAGGTTTGTAAGTCCAATTTTGTCTGATTCTTTCCCTTTCTTTTTATGGTTTATATATAAATTTTTCGTATGAATTTAATTTACATAGAATATGGACTAGCTGGTTATATTTTTCACTGATATAGCCATAATAATGAGCATTTCTTCAGTTAAGATCTGCCACACATGTTATTGTGCTTATTCTTTGCTTATCGTCATACACCTTTTAAGATTATTATATTGGTAAAAGGGACAGGGGCCGTTTAATAATACTTGTCATCCATAGTTTTGTCCATATTTACAATTTATGATATGTATGGATTAAACATGAACATATGAGACAACTAAGTACATATATATAGTTGGGTGGCTTCTTCCAAAGCTGAAAGCTGATGAGATTGCTGGTCTCGAATTATTATGTAATTGTGAGTGTGTTTCATGTACTTGTGAATGGGTATTTACTGAAGGATGTAGTTGCTAACTTGGTGAAGTTAGAAGGATCCGTTTGTTTGCATGTGGAGAAGTGGTTATTGAAGTTTGCTAAGAATGAATAGCTGATTCGGGGGTATTTTGACTTGGACATGTAGCGATCAAGTTTGGTAAAGCATTTGGACTTCTTGTCACTGTTATTTGAATGTCTCCCTCCAAAGAAAAGGAAACTGGAGCATTTAGGTGTTGATGATTTCCTTGTCAGTACCACTTCGCAACATAAGAAGGTAGTTTCTTTTGCTCAGTATTGCTATATACATCTTATTTTCTACTTCCTAGTACTATGTTTTTGGTTTTACCCGATTATTTTTGTATTCCTAATTGGATATTTAGATGTTAATATGCTGGTGACCTAAGGAAAAAAATTAATATAAAAAAAATAACACTGCCGACAAAACTAGGTAATGGCAAAAATGAGCATGATTTAACATTAAAAATGCTGAGAATGAATAGCTGATTTGTGTCGGGTTGAGTCTGTTCGGTTCCGGTTGGGCGGTAACACTAAAAAAAGCATATATTTTAATGTTTTTTGTTGGGTCTTTCGGGTCGGTTAGGGTCGAGTTTGATCGAGTCTTTATTATATTTTTCGTCATCTAAATCTGACCCGAGACCCATCGGGTTCGGGTCGGTTCGGTTTTACGGTTCTCGTCTAATTGCTAGCTAGTTGTTGATATCGGTAGCACTCAAGGGGTTAGCACGGATATGATTAAGGTTGATAGTTTGTCGATGGAAAGGGAGATGGTGGTCATAGCTGGAAAGATCAGATCATGCCAATCAAAGTCTAAGGGTGAGTTCTAGCTCCACCTGTTATCCTAGTAATAATAAAAACTGCTTCATTTCATATTAATAACACAACACCCAAATTCATGAAAAATGCAGATATTCAAAATGGAGGATGTGAGCATGGGCATGTGGGTAGAACAGTACAACACGACAAACCTGGTTCAGTATTCTCATAGCTGGAAATTTTGCCAGTTTGGATGCACTGAAAACTACTACACTGCTCATTATCAGTCGCCAAGACAAATGATTTGCCCATGGGATAAGTTAGCTAAAGGCCATGCTCATTGTTGCAATTTAGTGAAATTCCTGCTTTTGTAACTTCATTGACAAGTATTTATAGCTACTTCATCTAAATTGTCTTCTTTGGTTCTATATATTCTACTACACTGTTGTTAGTTAGGATGCATATCATGCTTATTTTATAATTGTGTGTCTTTCTAGTGATTGATTGCATTTGGTGATTAATTATGTCAACTTTGTCTGGTAGGTTAGACACCAGCTTCTGCTTTAAGTTCTCTCTTTGTTGGAGGTTTATTGGAGCATTCAATGTTTTTTCTTCTGCTGACTTTTGAGCTTGTGTGCAGATTATAAGTCTTGTTCTTATAAACGGTAATATCTCTTGTCAAAATGAAATTAGTAATTTGAAAGCCTCGTACTTAATGTGGAATACTTTGAACTTAAAAACATACTTCCACCCTAAATCCTATTTTTAAGTTAAATCAATGAAGACATTATTGTTGAAATTCGGAGTTTATACTTATATGTATTAATGGAATAAAAGCAATATAGATAGGAGCAGAAATCATTGTGGTCGAGTTTATTCTGTTTGTTCACAGTTCAGGTAAATATTTATTATTCAACAAATTTTCATTTCACTATTCAGGCATTTTCATTTTTAAGCATCCCATTTCATATTTAAAAAAAAAACAGTTTTCATTTCAAAGTTTTCATGTATTGTTCAAACCCTCTGTTTTTTCAACTTTGAGACTGCATTTCCCTAGGATGAAAGCAATTTTCACTGAGGAGGGAGGATCTAATTATACAGTTACAAAGCTGAAACAAATTAGATTTCAATGCTCAGAAATAATTATGACTTTGCAGGAAACATTAAAACTTCCACTGACTTCATCTAAGTTTACCATATCTGATTTTTGCTTGCAAAATGCTACACTTATATTTTGTACGGCGTGCTGCTCCTGTAAATTGCAATCAGTGAAGAAGATGGGGCCAATAGAGTTTGTTCTCATTGATGAAGCTGCACAGCTAAAAGAGTGTGATTCATTAGTTCCGTTGTTGACTCATGGTTTGAGACATGCTGTTCTTATAGGCGATCAGTGTCAGTTGCCTGCCACGGTACAAAGCAAGGTTTGAAAACATTATCTCTTTTATACATCGTCATGGATTAACGAAGAATTTTGATTCTTTCTATGGTTGAAACATACTCATGTCTCATTATAAGCAGCAAAACGTTTAGGCATTCAACAATTTTTATCATTTCTTCAATTTTTTAGGTATCAGAAAATGCATTATTTGGGAGAAGTCTTTTTGAAAGGCTGAGTTCTTTGGGTCAGAAGAAGCACCTTTTAAATCCAAATTCTCGAATCAAATTCTTAAATCCCAAGTGTTCGGCTTTCGTTTGAGGATTACAAGGGAGTGGTGGCGAAGATTGAGTATGCTTGTGACAGGGTAAGTGTTATGTGAAGCAGAGGATATGTAGGCATGGGCTGTTGATCATGTGAGGAGATGTTTGGTGAGGAGTTTGATGATGGGGTGGCAGTAACTGGTGTGAAGTTATGCACTGTGCACTGATTGTACAGCAAAGGGTGGGAATGCAAGTTTGAAGTGATGGTGTTAAGGAGATGATGGAACTGTGGTTTAGAATAAGAGAGGAGGATTGAGTGGTACGGCGGCACAGTGGCAGCAGTTGGATATAGGAGTGTATGCTGTGAAGTGTAGTTAAATTGATGGTATGACTTGTGTGGATGGATGGCTGCTTGTTTTGTAGATAGAAGAAGGGTGTTGTGATGTGGTTTTCAGGTAGGAGGTAATGAAGTAGTGTTGTTGAATGGAGATGGAGTTGTATGAACTGGTGGAGAAAGTGGTGAACTGAAATGATGCAGATGTTGTATGGTATTGGTAGAGCTCTGGTGGGTTTATGGAGATGATTGGTGATATTTTATGGTTGTTTGGTTTGGCAAGTTTGGTGAAATGCGGTGTGATATTTGTGTTGTTGTGGTGTGAACTGTTGCTGGCGACAGAGGAAGGCAGGAGGATGTGGTCGACTATGATGTATATGCGGTGAGGTCAGTTGGTTGAAAGTAGGAGTGTAATTGTTGTATGTTTTGTAATGATGGCAGATGGGTATTGGATGGTTGTATTGGATATGTGGTGGAAGTGTTGGTTAATGTTAAAGTTTGAGGACAAGCAGTGTTTGCAGCGGTTATGTAATGACAGGGAAGAAATGGTGAAGTGATGAATATGAGGAAAACAGGGCAGAAGAATGCAGAAGTGAGTGCAATGTGATTTGTGCAGGGTTTTTATGGCAGTGTTAAGTAGATGGTTGCAACAAGGGTGACAGGCATGGGTGGTGGGATGGAGACTGGTCAGTAGGTGTAAGTGTAGTGATATGGTGCTTGTATGGGAGGTTGAATTGTGAAGGCCGGTTAAGTATTGTTTAGAGATGTACGTTCTGGTGGTGAAGTGAAACAGAATAGGGGATGTTTAGAGATGTAATGTTGTGGGCAGAAATGACTGGAGTATATAATGGTGGATGACAGTTTTGAATAATGTTGGTGAGGTGATGGAATTGTTTGGGGACAATAGTTAGAGAAGTGTGGTTTGTTGGCAAGGTGATGTCAGTTGCTTGTTTATTGATGGCAGGCAAGTTGGTGAAGTTGTTTTGTGTTGATGTGTTTGTATGGTGCAGTAGCAGTTTTATGGAGGAGATGGCAGAGGGTAGTGTTTTGACATTGTTATGAAGTAGTTGATTATGTATTGAATTAACCAACTTAATTATGTATTGTACTTGTTATGAAGTAGTTGACATTGTTATGAAGTAGTTGACTATGAAATTTATGTTGTTATTTGATCATGAATATTGTAAATTTTGGGTTCCTATTGAATGTAGTATAATAATGCTGTTAAAGCGTTATAAGCGATGGCAATTAAAATATACCAACGCTTATAAGCGTCAGCATAGAAAATTAAACAATGTTGGATGGTTAATTTGCCAACGTTTATAAGCGTTGTTAAATAATATACACCAACGTTTATAACCGTTGGCGAATACAACATTCCAACGCTTATAAGCGTTGGGAAACTAAACTCGCCAACGCTTATAAGCGTGGCAATAAATTGCGATGCCTCTACAGCGACGCTAATAAGCGTTGCTGAAACTGTTTGCGACAGTTATACTCGTTGGGAATCACCTGTTTTGGTGTACTGTATTAAAGCTTTGAAATATATTGGAATTTAAATGGTTATTTTGTGATTCAGATCTGTATTTGAAATCAATATAATTTGAATTTATTATTTAGAAACTGAATTGAATTAAAATGTGAAAATTTAGATTGAATTAAATTGGAATTTGGAACACGAGTTGATTTGAATATTTTTTTTTTGAAATTGAGGAAATATACATATAATTGAAATGGAAATGATACTTTGGGTTTGAAGTATAAAATATTTTGAAAGGACCACGGTGTTGTAATGACGGTTGGTTGTTGATAGCTTATATTTCTTCATTGTAGAAAGTTCCATGGATCCTTGGAGGATGGTTATCCCAAACATCCTTTAAGTTACTTGTATTTCAGTTGATATTTCACTTATGTTGGATTTATTGATATAAGAATGTTAATCCTGACTCGAGTGTTTTGTGTTTTGCTTTACGCTCGGGTCAGACTGAGTGATACAGCAATTGGGACTCACCTTTGGAGCTTGGAGCTTCGTTTGGAGATCCAACTATCGATTCAGCCTTCAGCTTTTCCAGTTGATTTGCTCAAAGATGTCGTCAGTCTGTATTTGAGATATTCTGTTGAATTTATTTCAAACTCTGTTGTTTATATAATAGCTTCATGAACTACTATTTATCTATTCTGCTGCATTATTATTATATTACTCTGTGTCTGTGATTCTGTGATCGATTTATTTACTGTATATGCTGAGTATTACCAAATTTTGAATTAACAATATGATATTTTGTGCAATTCAAGTCCGACATGTGCGGATGCGAAGGGGTTAAAATATTGTGTCATTACAGTTGGTATCAAAGCTGTGGTTTTACGCAAAACTTAGCATATGTAGTAGATCTAATTACATAATTACTTTCGTTCGTGCTTGAATCTCTTCCTATTTGATTCGGTTTCCTTTGGATTGTTTGGAACGCTCCTACTTGTTCTGAAATCCATTCTTTTCTCCCCTATTTATATTCTTCTGATTCTGGAGTATCCTATTACTCCACTTCGAATGATCTCTATAAGAATAGGCGATCCCGCCAATCTTTGAATGATTTGTAAAGGGGTGAAACTCCTTTACAATTGGCATTGATTCACCAGAGATTTATATATCCCTCGGTTTAGATGTTGCTATCTCTTGTTATGCCGAATTCAATCTTTGGCAATCGAATGTCGATTTGCCTCAGAATTCTGCACCAATCTTATTTTGAAGTCACGGTTGACCCGGTTAAGGTCATCCGCGATTTATAAAAATATATCTGTCTTGTATTTTGTAATTTAATTATCTCATCTTTGTTCGAGCTTATCTTCGAATCAGAATTCTATTTGATTAGAGCCCTTCTAATTTGAATCTCTATCTTTTTTGAAATACATTCTTAAATCATCCTTTGAAAATCGGGTTTTATTTGTATTTTAGAAATTGTTTTATATACCGAAATTATTATATTGATAACTATGATTTTATTATATATATAAAAGTGAAAATGTTTTCGATAAGGATTATATACCTATTTATAAAATGAATAAGAAATGTTTATTCTATATATAAAAGTTTCGAAAGGATTTAAAATTTTGAAGGTTATATAAGAAATGGATTTATGTAAAAATAATTTATAACTGAAGGGTTTTAATTTGAAATTTGAGAGATTGAATTCCGGTGTTTTGAACTTGGTTTTAAGATTTTGGAAAATATATAATAATACGATTTAAAAGTATTTTCCGAATAAGAAATGTTTCAAATGACTTTAAATGAGTTCTTATGATTTCAAAGAAATTTAAAGAAGTTTTCAAGAAAATAGAAGTCCAGAACTCACTTATGTCGCTGGAGAATAATTTCGGTGATGAGTTCACGCATCATCGACATTGATTTTCGAGTTTCAGAGTGGGGGATAGGCCACTTTAGTAGCTTTACTATGCGTTTTATTTTGTGAAACCAATTTTGATTTCAAATTCCGAAGTATGATTTGATATTCGAAAGATATATGTATTTATATTTGAAACGATTTGAAGTAAGCCCGGTGTTCAGTCCTCGAGTTTCGGATTTGGTTTGGTATAACCCTATCTTTTGGAATTGATTTACTGATTTGTTGATGATTTCCAACTCTTGGATCTTAAATATGATTTCTCCGACTATTTTGAATGTTCGAACACTTCCAAATCAAGGTTTAATTTTCCAAAGTATAAATTATTGGATAAAGTACATAATTTTAGTTTGTATGTTTAAAGTATGAAGTAATATGATTTAAATAAGTTTGAAACTGTTTTGTTAAGTAAATGAATAAGACTATTTTGAATTATACTAATATGAAATTTAGTTTTTCAATATTTTTGAATAAAATTTAGTTTTAAATGTTTTAACTTAGTTACATCTTTTATAAAACTATATATATATATATATAATAATAATAATAATAATAATCTTCAAAAGGATAAATTTGATCTTTCAAATAGAAATAAATAGTTTAAAGGTTTTGAAGGGATGATTATCAACTGGGTAATTATCTTTGGGTATAATTGATTTTGAGGAAAATATTTGGTTTCGAAAATAGATTGGAATTTAAAACCCAGTATTTATATGATGATTTTGGAAATGAATTGTTTGACTTAAATTATGTTGATTTGGAAACTGGGATTATATTCTAAACCTATTATTTTGGAAACTTTGAAACTGAAGATATTTAATTTGGAAGAAATAATTTGGTGAAATCGTATATGATTTTGAAACTGAACTGATATTGAAACAAATTGAAATTTGAGAACCTTATTTTACTAAATACTTAATTTGGGAGTTATCGAACTTATATAAAACTGATTTTTATAAGTATGAAGTTGATTCGAAAACTATTGATTTGGAAATGTACTCAATTTGAAAGCGAAATCTTATATAATCGAAGTCTATATAAGTGTGATTTGATATACTATTGATTTTGGAAGGTATTCGATTTGAAATGAAATCTTATATATAATGGACTTTATATAAATATGATATTTGAAATTGATTTGAAAAGGGTACTATATGATACATATTTTCGAAGTAAAGATATGGAAAGTGACTTCTGCTTGATACCCTATTTGTGGCCACATTTGGGATTCATTCTATCAATATTATTTTCTCTAATTTGGTTTTCCGGATATGATACTCGAGTGTCCATCGAATTCCATGGCGTTACCCATGGTCTTACGAACTCAACTGCATAGCGTAATTCGCAAAGCAGTGATTGCTTAAAAGGTTCGGATGTTTCCTGGGGGATCTAGGCGTAACCATTGTGTACCAGCGATCTATGGTTGTTTAGTAGCGTAATCCACAAGACAGAGATTGCTTAAAGGGTACGGATGTTTCCTGGGGGATCCAGGTGTAACCATTGTTATGTATCCTATGGTCTACAGTTTTGTTGTGGTGGCATAATCCGCAAGGCAGAGATTGCTTAAAGGGTACGGATGTTTCCTGGGGGATCCAGGCATAACCATTGTTGTGTATCCTACGATCCAAAGTTTTGGTTATCATGGTGAAATTCGTAAGGCAGCGATTTCTTAAAGGTACGGATGTTTCCTGGGGGATCCAGGCGTAACGATTGTATATCTGCGATCCATGATTCGGTTGATTTATTTGGATTTTACTTTCCATATCGGGTTTGAAGGTTTTTCAAGTATTTTCACTGGGTGTTGAAACAGGTCTACTAAGTACTTGAAGAATCCTAGCTTTGTGCCTGATCAACACATGGCCAGAGTCTGCAAGAACGAGGATAAACTTGTTGAAACATCGAGTTATAAAAGTATTTTATTATAAAGGTATTTTATTATAAAAGTATTTCCAACAAAGAAATTTTGTATTAATATTTGAAATTGAAATTCTTATGGTTTGAATTAATTATTCATGCCCGATACTATTCTTTTGAATCTACCTTATCTGCTCAGCTTTATTTATTCACCTATATTCTGTTTTTCCAAATCCTCCTTCTTTTCCTTGTTGACTATATCCTTTTTCAATATTGTTTATTTATATATTAAATGGTTTAATAGAAGATTTTAGTGTTATAAATATTTTAGAAGTTATTAATTAAATAAAACATATTTAAAGTAAATGATTATTGATAATATTTGAAAGTATCTTGAGATAAAATTTATAAAATTATGAATTATGAATTATGTTTTCAATAGCTTCTTTGTAGATATAACTAATGATGTAAATAATTGTTTTCAAATAGTTTTCATATATTTATAAAGGTGTTATTTAAAACATATAAATGGTATTTATAAAGGAAGCAAGAAATTTTACAAATGGGTTTTGAAAGGTATTAAAGGATAAAAGATAATTGATTTGCAAATGACGTTTTCAAATGAATATTTCAAGTAAAAATTTATATGGTTTTAAATTAATTGTTTAATCTTGACTTTCAATCTAATTTTATTTCTGGTTGTTCTATTCTCCTAACTCCTTCCTTTTCGGGGACGAAAAGTTTTGAGTGGGGGAGAGTGTAACGACCCGCAAAATTTTAATAATTCCTAATTGTTTTATTTACGTATTTAACTGAATTTTGTGAAATCTTAAACAACAAAATTTTGAATTAAAAATTTATTATTTGGAGTATGTTAACCCTTAATTTTTGACAACTCAAGAAGGCTACGACTTAAGAGCTGCTCGACTCAAGATAGTTACACGACTTAACAGTTTACGACTCAGTAGGTGTACGACTTAAGAGCTTCACGACTCAACGAGTTAAGCTATCTACGACTCATGGCTCAGACGACTCAACGAGTTAAGCTATCTACGACTTAAAGAGTTAAAAGGTCTCCGACTTAACGACTCAGCGAGTTAAAGTCTATATGATTCAAGAAGATGCCACGACTTAAAGGACTTACGACTTAAAGGACTTACGACTTAAAGGACTTACGACTTAAAGGACTTACGACTTAAAGGATTCACGACATAAGAAACTCAGGACTTAGCTTAAGTCGTCTACGACCTAAAAGCTATCAGGATTAGAATCCAGAGTCCAGGCCTATGCTACCTTTATCTGGTAAGTCGGCCACGACTTAGCACTTGTCTTCGACTGAGCCACAAGATGAACCCTGTAAGGCGCCCACGAGTTACGACTCATCTTAAGTCAACTACGAGTTACGACTTATCTTAAGTCGGTCACGACTCATGACTTGGCAAAAAACTAGAGTTCAGAATTCGACTCCTATAAATAGACCACCACTTCCAACATGGAGGGGACTTTTGGCCATTCATTTCTTCAAGCGCCGTTACTCTGTCGAAGTCTCCATTCATCCAGCAATCAAAGATCTTCAAACATTCAAGATGCTACAACAAGCTTCAAGAGAAATTCCTTACATCCAACACGGATTCATCGAATTTCATCGACGAAGATTGAGCTAGTAGTCAAGATTGTTTCTTGTGATCAAATTGTACTGTTTTGATAAGAGATTTGTATCGATTTGTAACCGGATTAAGTAATAAAGAGATTCAAAGTGGACGTAGGCTTAATCTCAAGCCGAACCACTATAAATTGCTGTCTTTTACTGCTTTTCTGCCATTTTACTGCTTAAATTCTGTTCCCGTCATGCGGGTGGTGCTTTCACGATTCTATTACACACACCAGGTGTTAGCGTTCACTTTTTAACGTTAACATTTTGGTGCTTTCACTGAGAATTGAACTCAGGTTACTTCTCACCATTGCTTCACAGAAGTTTGCTGAAAGAATTTCCTACAAAACCAGAAGTCTATCAGACATAATGGCTCCGGGAAGGAAACGAAAGTCTGTCAGAACTGATGATGACCGTGACAATACTGCCACTTCTCTCTCTCCAAATCAGGCAGCTCCAAGCGTCGGTGTGACGCGACAAGAGTTAGATGCTGCTGTATCCGGACTGTACCAGCAGATTGAAACTCAGAATAATCTGATGATGGAAAAGTTGAATGCTCTATTTGGTACGAATCAAAGACCAGTAAGTAATGAGGGAAACTTTGCTAATGCTGCTCCCAATTCTGAGGGAAGAAATATTCCTCACGGGGGATCAGGTGCTGCCGAAGGGGCACCCCTCCAGGCCGAAGGATCCAGGCCGTCACCAGTTCTTCGTGAGCATTTACCTGGACAAACCCCCGAAAAGATGGCCGAGGTCTATTCTGCGAAATCTCTGAACAATGAGGAATATCTTTCTAGTATGATCAAGCAAATAATGAAAGAGAGCATGCAAAGAGATGAAGATGAGAGCGAATGGGGATTCGCACCAAGTAGAACTCCGTTTACCGAGAAGATTCTAAAGGCTGAATTTCCTAGAAAATTTGTTCCCCCCACCATTCCTGCTTATCGGGGAACAAGTGATCCAAATCAGTTCTTGTATAAATACGACTGGCACATGACCGGCGCAAGAGCAACTGACGAAATAAAGTGCCGATATTTCCCAGTTTATTTGGAAGGAGTAGCACTTCTCTGGTTTACCAAGCTTCCTGTCCGATCTGTAGATCAGTTTTCCGATCTGACCCGAAAATTCAAAGAGCAATTCAGGCTATACGCTTCAAAGGCAAAAGACATAATGTCATTGTCCAGTCTTGAACAGAATCCGGGAGAGCCTATTAAGTCATTCCTGAACCGCTTCAATTTAGCTCTGGCAGAAGTCGATAACGCAGAGCCACGAATGATCTTGACCTATTTGATGCGTGCTATCGACAAATCAAGCGAATTTGGAAAATGGCTGAAGATGAAGGAGCCAAATTCGCTTGAGAAATTCTTCAAAAAGGCTGACGAATTTATACGCCTAGAGAATCTTACCGCACCAGCTAAAGTTGTGACAACAGTGGTGGAAAATAATGCTACAGTTCAAAGCAAGAAAGAACCTGCAAATCAGAAAAGGGAAAGTAATGGTGGGAAAAGGCAAAAAGACCTCAAAAAGCCCCGCTTCCTTAAACCTTCAGACTTTACTCCTCTGACCGATACCCCGGAGAATATTTTCATCGCCACTAAGGATGCTGTCGAATTTCCAAAACCACCGGCCGTGAAAGTTGGGAAGAATGCTGTTCAAAGCGGAAGATTTTGCAAGTTTCACAACCAACCAGGGCATGATACCAATGAGTGCCGCCACTTGAAAAGCCTGATTGAAGAATTGTTAAGAGAGAATAAGTTGTAGCAGTACGTCAAGAGGAATAGAAAAGACCCGTCTTCATCTAACCAGGGGCAACTACCTGCAGCTCATTCATCTGATTCAGGAGAGAGGCCTGTTGGAAAGGAAAGACCTGTTATCAATGTGATCACAGGGGGACCTCACCCGGCTGGCAGGAGTTGGGGTGAAATGGAAAGGTATGCAAAAGCTTTGAAGTATGCACCAACTGAAGAAAGTGTCTTAATCTTGGAAGATGCTTCACCTCTAAAGCAGCAGAAGACTTTTCATGATGATATTATGTTCAGAGCCAGGGATTCTATTAATGTGGAAGCTCCTACTGAGGACCCTTTGGTTGTCTCTGTCGGTATTGGGCCGGCTATTGACAGAAGAGTGTTGGTTGATAGTGGTGCCTTGTGCAACATTCTCTTTAAAAGGACATTTGACCAAATGAAAATTCCGATGACTGATGTACAAGCCTCTTCGCACAAGATTGCCGGGTTTACAGGAGAGCTGAAACAGCCAATTGGAACGGTGGACTTGTTTGTTGAAATGGGCGAAGGACATAAGAAATTGGTCCGGAAGCAAACTTTTGTAATCGTTGATGGATTCTCCGCCTATAACGCTTTCTTGGGTCGGCCTACTCTTGCTGCTTTCAGGGCCGTCCTCGCTCCATGGTGCTTAACAATGAAATTTCCTACTGATAATGGGATTGCTGTTATTAAAGGAGATCAGAACGCGGGACGAGAATGTTATCTTGTAGAACTCCGAGAGGCCAGGAAAAGAGAAATGGGGAAAGATGCGGCAGCTCCGCTCCGCATCAAAGAACCAACTTTGTAGCAACTACGGGGTGGCCCCTGCACTGGCGAGCACAGCAATGCAAGAAAAGAAATGGACCCCAGGAAAGCCAGTGCCGGGGAGAATAGGGTGGTACCCGTGGAAACAACGGTACCAATATCTGTTGACTCAAAAGACCCAAACAAAGTACTCAATGTGGGATCACAGCTAAGCATAACAGTTCAAAACACGCTGATATCATTCTCAAAAGCCAATCTAGATGTGTTCGCTTGGTGTCACGCTGATATGTGTGGGATCTCCCCGGGAATTGCTGTACATACTCTGAACATTGATCCAAAATTCACGCCAGTGAAACAAAAAAGAAGAACTCAAGGCCCAGAAAGATCGACAGCACTAAAGGAAGAAGTCGATCGGCTCATGGAGAACGGCTTTATCAAAAACTCCACTTATCCAAATTGGGTTTCAAATCCAGTATTGGTCAAGAAGGCAAATGGAAAGTGGAGCGTATGCATAGATTTCTCAGATTTAAACAAAGCATGCCCCAAAGATTGCTTCCCGCTGCCCAGAATTGATCAATTGGTGGATGGAATAGCTGGGCATGAGTTGTTATCATTTATGGATGCTTACTCCGGATACAATCAGATTATGATGCATGAGCCGGATCAGGAAGACACAAGCTTTATTACAAATGTGGGTCTCTACTGTTACAAAGTTATGCCTTTCGGATTGAAAAATGCTGGGGCAACCTACCAAAGGCTCGTCAATGCAATGTTCAAGCCTCAGAATGGTAGAACCATGGAAGTTTATGTCGACGATATGTTGGTAAAATCAAAGAAAGCTGTAGATCACATGGGACACTTGGAGGAAATGTTCGCAATTCTTCGAAAGTACGGAATGAAGCTCAATCCATTGAAATGTTCATTCGGAGTAGAATCTGGGAAATTTTTGGGTTTCATTGTGAGCGCCAGGGGCATTGAAGCCAATCCTACTCAAATCACAGCTCTAAGGGAAGTCAAAGCCCCTAAAACAAAGAAAGAAATGCAAAGTCTCAATGGAAAAGTCGCTGCTCTGAGTCGCTTCATTTCCAAAGCCACAGACAAATGCATTCCCTTCTTTGACGCTCTAAAGAAAGGAAAGAAAAATTTTGAGTGGACTCCAGAATGCCAGAATGCTTTCGATGAACTAATTCATCATATGGAAACACCTCCGGTTCTTTCCAAGCCTACTGACGCTGAAGACCTTTTCATCTATTTAGCAATTTCATCTCACGCCCTCAGTGCAGCACTTGTACGGGAAGATATGAAAGTACATCGTCCAGTCTATTACATCAGTAAACGGTTCACTGGGGCAGAGATGAATTATTCGAAGATAGAAAAGCTCGCATATTGTTTGCTAATTGCTTCCAGGAAATTGAGACCATATTTTCAAGCTCATCCTATCAAAGTTCTTACTGATCAACCTCTAAAGCAAGTCCTGTTTCGTCCTGAAACTTCGGGTCGTCTTTTGAAATGGAACATTGAACTTAGCCAGTATGACATCACTTATCACCCCCGAAGAGCAATCAACGGACAAGCTTTAGCAGATTTCATCGCAGAATCTACTGACAAAGGCGATAGTGAAAATGAAACAACTGACGGCATTCCAATCTAGTGGAAGTTGTATGTTGACGGATCAAGAAATGATTATTGTTCTGGGGCAGGTGTTGTGCTTGAAACCCCCGAAGGATGATCATTGTGTTATGCATTGAGACTGGAATTTCCTTCAACAAACAATGAAGCAGAATATGAAGCACTTATTGCCGGTTTAAAAATCACCAAGGAACTAAACATCAAAGTGTTACAGATTTTCAGCGATTCTCAGCTTATTGTTTGCCAGGTGAAGAAAGAATTTCAAGCCAAAGGAGGAAATTTGCCTGCATATTTGACAAAAACTTCCAAACTCCTCAATGATTTCGATCACTATTCAATAAGCCACATACCCCGAGAGGAAAATATGAAGGCAGATTCTTTAGCAAAGTACTCAAGTTCCGGAGAAGCTCAATTACTAGGATTAGTTCCTGTAGAAGTTCTGTCAGCTCCAAGCATTGATGAAATGGATGTTGATTGGATTATGACTACATCTCAAGAGCATGAATCATGGATGACTCCAATCAAAGAATATCTACTCAGTGGTTCCCTGCCAGAAAGTTCTAAGGAACGTCGAAAATTATTGAGAAAAGCGTCAAGGTATATAATTCAAGATGGCCGATTATACAGACGGGGATTTTCAATGCCTCTGCTCCGATGTGTAACTAAGGAAGAAGCCAAGACAATTCTAGCCGAGATACACGGAGGAGAATGTGGAGATCATTCAGCTGGTCAAACTTTAGCCAAGAAAGTTCTCCGATATGGGTATTTCTGGCCTGACATTAACCGAGATGCTGCTATTTACTCTAGAAAGTGCGACAAATGTTAAAGATTTGCAAAAATCCCAAAAGCACCGTCCACCGAACTCACACAGATGGTCAGCCCATGGCCATTCGCCATTTGGGGGATAGATCTAATCGAACCATTACCAGTTGCCAAATCAGGAATCAAATATGCTATTGTAGCCGTTGATTATTTCACCAAATGGGCTGAAACTGAACCTTTGGCCACCATTACTTCTAAAAAGATGATAAATTTTGTAACGAAAAATATCATTTGCAGATACGGTGTGCCACAGAAAATAATCATAGACAACGGTACTCAGTTTGAAAGTGAAGAGTTCTAGGATTTTTGCAAATGGTTCAGAATTCGGAAAAGCTTCTCAGCAGTGGCTCATCCGCAGGCAAACGGGCAAGTGGAAGTAGTAAATAAAATCATCAAGTCAACCATCAAAAAGCAACTCGAAAGAGCAAAAGGTGGTTGGGTTGATAAGCTTCCATTAGCACTATGGGCATACAGGACTACTCACAAAACTGCAACTGGGCACACTCCATTTTTACTGGCATACGGATCAGAAGCAATGATTCCAGTGGAAGTAGAAGTTCCTTCACATAGAAGAGTTCATTTCAACGAAGCTGAAAATGAAAAGCTACAACTTGAAGCAGTTGATTTTCTTGATGAGAAAAGAGAAGAAGCTAGGCTCAGAGTTTTAGCTTATCAGCAAAGGATAGCCAGGCACTTCAACTCTAAAGTCCGCCAACGCAGCTTTGAGGTCGGGGACTTAGTTTTGAAAAGGATCATGACGGCAACTGGTGTGTTTGGACCAAACTGGGAAGGACCATATGCCATTGGCAGTAAACTTCTTGATGGCACTTTCAAGCTCATAACTATTGAAGGAGATCCAATTCCAAGAGCCTGGAACAGCAACCACTTACGTCCTTATTTTACTTGAAAGAAAAAGCTTTGTTCAAAATTGTAAAATAATGATGAATGTATCAGTTGTATTGTAAAACATTGTAAATCAATGTGAATGAATGAAAGCTATAAAGTGGATGTAGGCCCGATTCTTGGCCGAACCACTATAAATCTTGTGTTCTTTACTATTTTATAATGCCTGTTTTATTTCGATATGTAAATACTTTAAATGTATTGCTAAAATGTCGATTCAAAATTGCAGGACATCAAAACAAGGCTTGCTCGTCACAAAACCAAGCGACCTCTATAAATCACCTGTTATGCAAATACCAAGCGACAAGAAATTCCAAATACAAATCCTATACAAGGAAAACTTCACATAAAAAGTTGGCGACTCCACTGTGACAAACCTTTGTTAATTAGTTGAGATTGTCGATATAAACAGACATCCAACTAGATAACTTGCGTTTGTCCCGTGAAGTCGTTCAATAGTGAAGTCCACTTCTTCGAACATGGCAATGTAAGGAAAGAAGATGCGCTTGGAAACGATAATAAAAGATCGCTAATGAGCAGATGATGAGAGAACATTGCCAAGCAAACAAAGGAGCAGCCAAAAGGAGGTATGCTTCTCAATAAAAGGGCCAGTAAGAACCACCGAAGGGACACCTTCCCAAGCAGAAGGAACAAGGCCCTTGCTAACTGATCGTGATGCATCCGATTAGGCAGCATGCGTCCGTCCCATGGATCTACTTGCCCCTGAGACGCAACCTTCCTGGCACACCAACCAACCAACGCTCCTTCTCAAAGGTCAACAAAGCCCTCTAACGAGGCACGCCAAAAAATGAAAGTGCTTTTCTCAATCAAAAAAGATTGGTGGAACCACCGAAGGGGCACCTTCCCAAGCTGAAGGAACAGGGCCCTTATTAGTTAATTATGATCGTTTGTGCAAACGAACATCCAATCAAGCAACTTGCGTCCGCCCCGTGGATCCACTCAACCATGAGAAAGTAACTTCCAGGCAATCAAAAAGCCCTCTTCGGAGGCACATGACCTCTTCGGAGGCAAAAGCCCTTTCCCAAGGCACCACAAGCCCTCTTCGGAGGCACATGACCTCTTCGGAGGCAAAAGCCCTTTCCCAAGGCACCACAAGCCCTCTTCGGAGGCACAAGCCCTTTTCAGAGGCACAAGACCTCTTCGGAGGCACAACTCTTTAAGAGGAGCCCTCTTCGGAGGCATGTCCCAAAATAGAATACTCGAACGAAAAGCATTCTCCGGAAGCACAGTTCAACTCTCAAAGGAAGGATTAACTTGTTCATCTCAAAAAGTTCCTCCTAAAAAAGTTGAAATACTACAAAATTCTTTCAGAAAAGTTCATTTCACTTCATAGGAAAATTCACTTCTTAATAAATAAAAATGATTATCCCCGAAAGTTGAAGCGTTCTTCAGAAAGAGAAAATAAAAATTCCTCTAAAGACTAGATATACTCTATTAAAAGCAGAATGATTCTCCCCTTAAAAGCGGAGTAATTATTCTCTGAAATAAGAGTATTAGTCTTGAAAAAGCTAGGAATATTGCAATACACATACGGCATAGGGGCAATACTATACAATTCAATTATATTAATAAACACAACATGCCACAAGTTCATTGCAATATCACAAAAAATAAACGTGGAATAAATGTATTCCCAAACACAGACAAAAAGTTTGTACAAGTAAAAGGAATCGTTTATTCTACACCAAAAAGAGAAAACAGATGCGTTCTCACATACACAAGAATTTGTACAAGTAAAATTACTGTTTTATTTAGTACTATGAAAATTCTTTACATGTGCAGATATCTCAAAAAAGAAAAAGCAGGGACCGGTACCCGCACAATCTCTGGTCTATACATGTAAAAAGCAAAATACGAAGTAGAAAGTTCAGCTTGTCACTCCTTTCCGCCACCCTTGGAGCCTTTGCTTGGCCTAATAGTTAATTTCGGAATCCGATGTGGGCGGGACGGAGAAGGAGGAGTGGTTGGGTCTTCTTCTGTTTTGTCTTCCCCAGTCGAAGAACCTCTCTTCTTCTTCCTTATGGCACGCTTCCCCTTCCTCTTCGAAGAAGATTCACTCCCCGGAGTAGCGAGCAATGTTGAAAGCTTCGTGTCATCATCTAGGGACCGCTCCGGGGTCTTCTCGATGTTTTCAAGATCCTCGGCCTTCTGCTCCTGCGAAACAGCCGGATCATCCAGGCCTTGAAGAGCTTCGATTTTCTCTGCCTGTGATCCCGGTTAGGAAGCAGAAGGAGGAGTAATCTGTAAAGATGGAGGGACGGCAACTGAAGGAGTGGAAACTTGTGCAGTGTTTGGTGCCTCCGCTGTAGAAGAAAAGAAGTTAAAATCAACATCTCCCGAAAATAGAGAGGGTATCGGTTCACCAAAGTTTAAGTAACAAGTAAGAAGGTCATCGAACTCGGTTAAATCAAATAACTGGTTCATTGGGCCCGGGACGACGCCAAAATTACCTGGAGGAGTTGGCTTCGCAAGGTCAATCTCGAATTTCTCGGCTTCAGTATCGTCCGGTGCCTCATCCTCAGTGGGAGTGGTCGCAGTTTCTTGGGCAATTTTAGCTGGGAGTGAAGAATGGGAGCCGGAATCCATAATGTTTACATCGACCGAAGTGGAAGTACGAACAGGGGTAGTTAAAGGAGCTTCCTCTTTTGAAAGCTCTTCTCCCAGTGATTCAGCCTGTGCTTTAGCAAGCTGCTCCTTTCCTTTAACAAGAGCGGCGCGAGCCTCATCATCAAGATAGCGAGCTTCGAGTTCTGCTTCATCATAGCCGGCACCTTTAAACATATCAATTGCGGCTTCCCATACTTCAGCCAGAGTGATTTCATAATCAGGACCCAGAAAAGCAAAGCTCCCACGACCCAGAACGTTGTGTAAATAAAAGTCGAATAAGGTAGAGCTGATGTTTGCTTTCGTCGCCTCATGTGATTGCTCAGCCGCTTCCTTTTCGGCAACGGCAGCAACCCGACCAGCAATAGCCGCATCACGCTCTGTCTCAGCTTTAGAGAGTCGAGACTTTAGTAACTCAATCTCTACGTTCTGGGAGGTGACCTTCTCCCGCAGTTCGGTGTTTTCTGTGCGATATTTCTCAGTAATGTGCTGTTCGGCGGCAAGCTTCATTTCGACATCTCTTTGTGCAGCATGTGCATCCCGCACTTGCTTCTGAAAGACTTCTTCTTTTTGAGTATATGATGCAGAAGAAGAAGCGAGATTTTCCTTAAGCTACTTAACTTCAGATCCAAGCTTTGCGTTGTTGTCTGCGATGCTCGTCATCTCCGCATCATGCTGCTTGCGCCATTTGTCCCATTCCGATTTATCATTCTCCATGGTCATCATCGCCTCAAGATTCATGTGGTTGACCCTTTGAAGTTCGTCGACAAGTTTCTGCCATTGCAACATCCTCTCAATATTAAGCCTGACCGCATCAAGACTTTTAAGCATGTCTTGCTTATCAATCGGAATCAAATCCAAGTCAAAGCGCACTCCTTTTAGGCACCAATTCGGAAATCGGCTCTGAAGCATTGGAGGGCCGTCTTTAACTTGATATTGTGGCCTGTTAATGATCGTTTGAATATCAGATTTCTTTTGAGGAGGAGAGCCGGCCGGAGTATCAGAAGGGATAGGAGCATCAGTTTTCTCAGAAATTACAGATGCGTCACTTGGCTTGGACCGTTTGCTTGATTCATCAGTAATATGAGTCTTCCCTTTGTCATCATAAGACTTTCGCTTATGAGAATCGTAACTTCTATGGGAAGAGTCATATCGATCAGTGTCTCTTCTTCTCTGGCGCTGTTCATAATCCCATTTTTCTTGAGCCTTCCTTTGGGCCCGTTCCTCATCTGTCTCTCTCTGGTCGCCAAGATATTTCCTAAAGTCATAGGATCCACGACCTCCATGGCGCTGAAATGAGTCATAATATGAGCCGGTACGCCCCATCGGAGAATCTGAAAAACGAAAAAGAAGTAAAGTTTAGAAATTTCCAGAAAAAGAGGATAAATGCTTATAAGTTCTGAAAAATCCTAAGTGTGTGCGGCGTGCGAACTACGTGCATCAAACTACAAACCACGCTTTAGTGCGGGAACGGAGACGACAGGTGTAGAAGGCGTCGAAGTTTGTTTCAAAGAGGAAGTCGCTTCAACGACAGGAGATTTCGCTATTGGGATGTTATCCTTGAAAAGCTCTTGAGAAGTTATCATTATGTCACTCAAGCCATCAAAGGTGTCGTCACCATGGTACTCAGCAGACTTCTCCTTTTCAACATCCACATCAGCGGATTTTCATAAATTTGAGGATATTCTTCCTCTTCAACAATTGGAGCAAGTGCCGGTTTGCTGGACGATCCCGCAGCATTAATAAGCGTGGGGCATTTTACTAGTGGATTTTCAGTGGCAGATTCCTTTAGCATGGGTTCTTCAACAGAAGGTGGGACATCCGGTACCTCCGTAGGAGAATTTGGAACTTCGCGAGGCTGAGTAGAGCGAGAGGGATGAAGAAGTCCAAACTGGTGAAGAAACTCATCTTTCAACAAAAATTTCACATCCCGCTCTTCAACTGGAACAGCCATGAGCCTCTCCAGAGTTGGCTTGTGACTGGGATCCCTAGAGGGAGAGGGGAGCGCTGAAATGAGAAAGCAAAGTTAACACTTGATGATTTGGACTGCAAAATACTCAGAGAATAAGAAGAAGAAAAGATAGGCATTCTTACTTCCTTCTCTCCACACAGCATAAAACCCAAGGGGACAGCAAACGTAAAAATACTGAGTCAAAAACCCATGAGCAGTATCAGGAAGGCCGACAACCAATTTACGATTCCTGGCACTTCTTACAACGACGATCGAAGGATGATCTTTGGTTCTGATAAAAGAGCATAAATAATAGATTTCGTCAACACTGGGAAGACGGTCAAGTGTTCTACCGAATAATACGCACAGCCCCATTAGAACAGCATAGCTGTTGGGGTGTAATTGAAATGGAGCGATTGCCAGTTGGCGAAGAAGATGTTGAAGAAAGTTGTTGAAAGGAGTAATGGCCCCGCTCGAGCACATTTGTCAGTTGACCGCTACAAAGCCAGGAGGTGCTACATCAGCAGTGTTATTCTTCTCAAGAAGGATAGCGTCAGCTTCAGCAATGCCAAATTGAGTGCACAATTGCCGAAAAGTTTTGTACAATAGAGTGGTAGAGGCTCTCTCTGGGGGATTGACTAAAGGAGCTGGAATGAGAATGGACTCTCCGGTCTGAACTGTTACATCTCATTGTTGAGAAGTCATTCTACACAAGCAACTGGATATTCAAATGTGAAGGTGCACGTTTCCTAAATAGTGTGAAGTGTTGTGCAAAACTAGTAAAGATAACAAGTAAATACAACTGGAATTAAGATAGTCGGTAATTTATCGATTATCGAATTTCAGGACTTGTTAATTTAGAGTTCAGGTACAGTATTAAGTGTAAACCGGTCATTTTTAATTGACTGTTTTAATGCTGCTTTAATACTTTGCTTGAATCTGTTGATTTAAAGCACTTCATTCACACGATCTATTTATGTTGATTATCTGTTATTAGCTAATCTGTCATTTGGTGTGGGCGGTCAGTGACAGTATATTCGTCCAAATTTTCTGTAAATGTGGTATTAAACAGGTTGATTAATTCGCGAAAAATGCAGCAGTTCAAAGTTTAGCAGTTCAAAGTTCAGCAGTTCAAAGTTCATGCAAAACCTAAGTCTTAAGTCGCCAACGACTTATATGTTAACTCGTCCACGGCTTAAGGACCTTAAGACAAGACAGATCAGGTCATTTCGATTCTAGGTTGTTGTTGCCTTCAGTCGACAATACCTCAAGTCATTAAGTCGTGTAAAGGAAGAAAGGGGCTTCAGGTTAAAGCGAGGCAATTTCCTTAAGTCTTAAGTCGTCCATGACTTAAAGCTTATGTCGTGACAGGCTTAAGTCGTACAAGGTTTATGTTGTGGTAGGCTTAAATCGTACAAGTGTTATATTGAATGAGGCTTATGTCGTAAGTCGCAAGACGATGCTAAACCGTGACCGTGCTAACATCCCACTCCACTGGACCTATTGACTTTTCTCCTAACCCGCTATCCTCCAAACCCGATAGCCTCTCAATCAACTATGATCCCTATCCTCGTTCCACCAGACCATTGAATCACCCAAGAGCCAATTCGCCAAAGCTTCGCCCACCTAATCAATTAAACCTGAAAATCCCTCCTCTCCATCGCCTCATTCGCCTAAAGATGGAATCGAGCGAACGTCAGGCACACGAACTGCCAATGCGATGGAATTCGCAGCAGAGTAATACACAAGAGGGCGAGTTAAGGGCAAAAAGGGGGATTCACGAGTTACTGATGATCGAGATTCAAGGAGGAGGCAGGAGCACTTACGCAGTAGAGGATTAAGTATCGGTGATCGATTGATTAACAAGAGAGGATGAAATCGCCTTGAGAAAGCTCTGAGATATGTTAATGGCAGAAACGACTTAGGACATAGGTAATGAGTGAAAGGAACGACTCAAGCTTTTTATACCTTGGGGCAGTGGAACACAAAGAGGCACATACGAGTTAAGATAAGTCGAAGCACACGACCTACGACTTAGGCATGTACTTCGAGGGGAAAATGTTAACCCTTAATTTTTGACGACTCAAGAAGGCTACGACTTAAGAGTTGCGCGACTCAAGATAGTTACACGACTTAACAGTTTACGACTCAATAGGTGTATGACTTAAGAGCTTCACGACTCAACGAGTTAAGCTATCTACGACTCATGGCTCAGACGACTCAACGAGTTAAGCTATCTACGACTTAAAGAGTTAAAAGGTCTCCGACTTAACGACTCAGCAAGTTAAAGTCTATATGATTCAAGAAGATGCCACGACTTAAAGGACTTACGACTTAAAGGACTTACGACTTAAAGGACTTACGACTTAAAGGATTCACGACTTAAGAAACTCAGGGCTTAGCTTAAGTCGTCTACGACCTAAAAGCTATCAGGATTAGAATCTAGAGTCCAGGCCTATGCTACCTTTATCTGGTAAGTCGGCCACGACTTAGCACTTGTCTTCGACTGAGCCACAAGATGAACCCAGTAAGGCGCCCACGAGTTACGACTCATCTTAAGTCAACTACGAGTTACGACTTATCTTAAGTCGGTCACGACTCATGACTTTGCAAAAAACTAGAGTTCAGAATTCGACTCCTATAAATAGACCACCACTTCCAACATGGAGGGGACTTTTGGCCATTCATTTCTTCAAGCGCCGTTACTCTGTCGAAGTCTCCATTCATCCAGCAATCAAAGATCTTCAAACATTCAAGACGCTACAACAAGCTTCAAGAGAAATTCCTTACATCCAACACGGATTCATCGAATTTCATCGACGAAGATTGAGCTAGTAGTCAAGATTGTTTCTTGTGATCAAATTGTACTGTTTTGATAAGAGATTTGTATCGATTTGTAACCGGATTCAGTAATAAAGAGATTCAAAGTGGACGTAGGCTTAATCTCAAGCCGAACCACTATAAATTGCTGTCTTTTACTGCTTTTCTGCCATTTTACTGCTTAAATTCTGTTCCCGTCATGCGGGTGGTGCTTTCACGATTCTATTACACACACCGGGTGTTAGCGTTCACTTTTTAACGTTAACAGAGTACATCTATTTAAACATAGCAACTGGTAAATTTTCATCTGATAATATTGGAGTTTATTTTATTGTGAAATTTTGTTTCAATTTAAATCAGTTAATAACAGTTGAATTTAAAAGTATTCCGAAACCTAAATATGTCAACATGAGAAAATTTATGTAGAACACTCTGAATCAGACTGAGAAATTCGTTTCGCGAAATTCGGACGTTTCTAGCTCCGTTTGGATTTTTCCGTTCGGAATAGCAACGTATATCGGTACCGATTATCGACTTTTGATAGGATGATCGTACCACTGATATCTGTATACCGTTTTGACCGTCTCGTCGTGCTGATCTCTGTAGTATATTTATTTCTGTATTTTGAGGTCCGATGCGCAACGGAAATGTTGATAACAGCCCGTTGTAACGGTACCACTTTTTAACCTTTCACTTTCCTTCGGTTTCAAAATTTGAAACATGCTGTCATTAATTGCTATGATTATTTTTCCTAAATCAATGCTTCTGGTTGTTGCTTTTATTTTATATTTTTGGTTGGTTCTTTTCCTCGTTCTCTGGGTTCCTTCTCTGCCACGTTATACATTATACAGATCTGGTTATAAATTATTTACCTTCTTCTAGGCGTATCCATTTTTCCTCTTCAGATTTTCTTTTCTTTCTCTCCATTTTTCTTCAAACCCAAACCAAAGCCCCGTCCCCAAATATTTTACCTTTCACTTCGCTCACCGACCCGCTGTTCTCGCCTAAAATCCCGCTTTGAACAGCAAATTTTTCCTTCCACCATTCTGCCTCAACAAACTAGCCGTTCGTTCCCTGGCCCTCGCGTGCCGCCACAACCGTGCACCCGACGCGCCTCCTCACTGAGCTCCGCCGACCAGCGCGGAACCTTCCCATCACCCTCGGCCCGCCACCTTCTCATTCACTACCCGCCGCTTGCAACCCGAACCGCCGCTTCCTCTCTCCTCCTCGTGATCGGCCGAGCCTCCACTTCTCCAGTCCCGCCGCTTCTACCTTCTCTCTTACGCGACCCCATGCTCCTCTCTTGGCTTCCTGACCTCCCATGGCAGCCGTAGCATGTTCTCTCTTTTGTATATAAAAGGTATATTCTATATATGCATATATATTATATATTATATTATATTTTGGTATATATATGTGTTTTGTAGTATTTTCGGTATATATATCTATTTATATATAATAGCCGAGAGTTTGATTTGTTTACAAAGTTATATAAGATGTCAATTTGTATACATATGCTGCCGTATATAGGTTATATAGATTTCGTTATATACATGTATATATAGAGTACTTTATAATATGTTCTACTTTCCTTTTAGCTATACATTTACTATATATTAGCTTTGACATATCATTATTAACCTTGTGTTTTCATATATAGGTTAGCATAGTAGATATATCTTGAGTAACATGTATTTAAGATATATAACTAAGTATATGTATATAAAAGTCCTGTTAATATCCTGAAATATGTTTTGTTTTAACAGAGTTGAAGTATAGTTTTATTATGTTAAAGTAATATATTATATTAAGTTATATATATATATATACGTTTGTTTTACATAGCTTTTATATATCTGCATATATGTTTATAGTATAAAGGTTGCGTGATTCTCTTTTTTTTATGTCGAAATGTTTCAGATTTTTATATTATAAACTGCAAATTTTAGTTTATATATAGTATATGAGTTATATTATAAGTTGGTTTTGTTTTGTTGCTCTTGTTATATTCAACTTTCTTGTTATATATATATATATATATATATATATATATATATATATATATATATATTCTTTTCCTATAGTTCAACGGCTTTGAATGAATACGTAAATATAAGTGGATCCAGATCCTTATTATATATATATGTTTTAAAATTTAATATTGATTTTGTATTAAACATTGGGTTTAAAAATATAATGTGTTTGTAAAGTTATATATTGGATCTATATAATAGTTATATATATATGAATATCCTGTGGTTTAAGTTTATATCTAAAATACAAATTTTTAAAGTATATAACAGTTTGTTATAGTTTAAAGTATATGCATAAGAGGTATTAGTCTATTATATTTTATTTTAAAGATTTACTATAGTTTATTTTGTATATGGTTGTTGTTATATATATATATATATTTCATATAAGGTTACATTATACATGATTTTTTTACAAATAATTATATATAAGTTTGCTTATATCCTTTATCTTCATCGATCCAATTCTGGTTTGATTCCGTCTATTCCTTTACCAGTCTCTTTGTCCATTCGAGTTGATCTTGCCTTTTTTTGAGATTCGTGCCTGGATTCGTAGCTCATTTCTTTCTCAAAACTCCTCTAGCCTCAAAAGGTGAGAAATCACTCACGATTAACATTCTTATATTTATTAAATTTTATTTCAATTGAAACGACAATTGAAATATGTTGCTGTAGTGTAACGACCCGATATTTTCAACCATTCGCATCCATTATAAGTGTATAGGTAGACACTCATGCCGGAGTTGAATTGCTCAAAATACCGCGTTGTAATTAAAATTTGGAAAATCTCATAATATACAGTAAATAAATATAATCACAGATCACAGACACAGAGTAAAATAATGCAGCGGAAGTAAAAGAAATAGTAGTTCATGAAGCTACTATGAAAATATATCAGAGTTACATAAGATACAACATAAGAAATAAAGTATAGCAGAAGTCTCAATACAATAACCAAGTACAGGCTGAATAGAACAACGGAACCGAAGTTGATAGAACAAGACTAGCAAATAATCTCCAGCGATTCAAATCTCCAGAAGGTGGAAATCCAAATCTGTGAATACTCAGGCTGACCCGAGCGTAAAGCAAAACACAAAACACTCGAGTCAGGACAATATATACTTATATAATGTAAACCAACTCAAGTGAACTGTAATAAAGGTACAAGTAACTTAGAAGATGCTTGGGACCGCCCATCCTCTAAGGATCCGTTAAAATATCTACTATGTAGTAATATTCGCTATTTAATAATGTCTAATAAGTAAAGTATAATCATATAGAAAATAGCGTTAAGGGGATGGAGAACCTTAACGCGGTCGGATCTTAAAATCATAATCGTAGTAAAGCTCGATATGGTAGGTGACACGGCACAACTAGGCAATGCCAGGGTAGATATACCAATTACGCACACGGACTGATGGATACGCATAACAGCCACTACCATTCCACCTCGAACAACACTCCCAAATCGGAGGATGGCCATCTAATCAATCACAAGTAAGAGTATAATATCGAAGAAATGTGTCCGAGAAGAGGTGCTACCTCACTGGTCCGAGATCGCTCCTGTTTTAGCCACCTTATGCCAACTCACGGGAGTTGGGTCCACGTAACATACCTTAAGAACGTCGCCACCATCCTACTTCATTCTGGAATCTCCACCGCGTACACGGTTGTCAAAGTGGTTTTCGGTATCGACAGAGAGTATGTCCATATCCGATCCCGGTCTCTTTGCCAACCAATCGTTATTATAACCCGTGGTTATAACTTTAAAAAATAGTTTATGTTTCAAATCAAAATACATCCTTTAAACCATTTCAAAATCATATCATTTATTTCAAACTAATACATACTTTCAAACCCAAAACATATCTATTCAAAACCAATTCAAAAATATATCATTTCCATTTCAAAACCAATTCAATAATATATCATTTCAAAAAAACCCAAATTTCAAAATCACTGAATATTTCCTTTAATTTATTAAACTTGAAATCTTCCTTTAAATTATCATAGCATTTTGGTAATGTAACCTTAAGGAATCATAGCATTTTTGGAATGTAATACTTCCCAATTTAACATTTTATATAATCAAAGTATTTATATACTTACAAATTTTTAACATGGTCATTTTATCATAGCCTTATAGTTAAATAAACTTTGTTACTGTAATATCGAATTTAATGCTAAAATTCTTATGTTAAGTTAAGAGTACCTTATTAACTTACATTATCATTACAATAAAGAAACTTTATTATTTTAGTCATTAAAATATGTCATTTACATTAATTAAAACTTACATATTAAATGTACTTTTTAACTTACATTCCTATTACAGTAAAAAGAATTTATCATTTAATCAATATTACACTAATTAAACTTACATTATCGAATGTACGTTTTAATTTACGTTTTATTACAAAAGGGGCATTTATTATTTTAAATCAATATTACACAAATTAAGACTTACATGTTTCTTTCATTAATTAAGACTTTACATGTTTCTTTCAGTAGGTAAAACTTTACATATTTCTTTCATTAATTAGAACTTTACACGTTTCTTTCATAAATTAAACTTTACATATTTCTTTCATTAATTAGAACTTTACACGTTTCTTTCACAATAAATTTCTTATAATTAAATCCAATTTTCAACAATTTACTTAATAAGTTTAAGTGTAAAAGTTCCAATTCTTCACATTTCAACAAATAGACTTAACACTTCAAATTTAAATTACCATTTCACAATTTAACAAAATTTCCAATTTTATTTAATTAATTTAAACCTTTAATTAAAACCAAATTTCACATTTCCTAGTCAAGTTATATTTTAAAAGATCACTTTTAAACATTCATTTATTTAACCACTTAAATTCATAGAAAAATCAATAATACTTAATAATCACTTAAATTCAAATTTAATCAAATTATCATATTTACCATTTCCAAATAAAATTTAATATCCATTTTATTTATATAACTTAAATATCATTTTTAACCAAAATTCCAAATTTCCAACTTAAGTTATATTTCAAAAATCCAGTTAAACCATTCATTAATTACATTTTTAACACATAGAAAAATCATAATTTCTTTAATTCAAAATATTTCAAAATCTGTTTAAATCAAATTTCATAAATTTATATTTTTAAAATACTTAAAAATATTCAAAACACTTTATAAAATAACCACGGGCCTGTATATAATTTTCTAACCTAGGTCAAGTGATACGGATATGTATCATTTCAATCCGCAGTTAAAAAAGAAAAATCCGGGTTCTATCATTTCAAACCCGCAATCCCAAGTTAAAATAATTTAAATAAAAATCATTCAGGCCTATCATTTCAGCCCATAACGATTTTTTCCTATTCTAAAGTCCGTTCGGGTATGTATCATTTCAACCCATAGTGATTCTAATCTACAGGGAACTTGCAATGGTGATAACAGATATAAATAACAGAATAACATTAAATAATAGTAACATATGATATAATAAGTGTAATAACAGGTGTGAACATCATATGATAATAATATAAACATTTATAACATGATGATATACATTACATATTCAAATGGTGTCGGTTTATCAGTTATATAGGTAACATATTGTCTGGTGAGAATAACTCACCTGTTTGTGCTGGAGATATCAAAACCAATGACACAATGGAACAAAAGCACGATGACAAGACTATGGACTTGAGTGGAGAGCAAGATCCAAAGCTACAACTCTTGTATTACAACCCAAAACATACATCAAAACAAACACAATTTCAACGCACTTGAAATGGAATAACTTTTAAACGAAAAGAGATTTGAATGTCAAATCTTTTGCCTTGCTTTCTCTATCCTTTTGCATGGCCTAGGGAATGTTTTGGTTCAGGTTTGGACATGGTTTGGGTCTGGTTTGGACCAAGGGATGCACGGCTACAAGCTAGAGATGATGGGGAAGTTACAACATAGGCATGTGAAGAGTTTTATGCAATATGGTGGAGTTTTGGTTCATCTTTGGCTCGGTCTACAAGGTCCTAGGCTTGGCCATGACTTGCTATAGATCTGGACAGAGGAGATGGTGATGTGTAGTGGTGGTAGCAAGGTGGTGGTGGTGGGTAGAGGTGGTGTCTAAGGTGGTGGGCGAAGGTATGTTGCAACTAGTGGTGGCTATGCATTGTTTTAAGGGATTTGTGCAAGGTTTTGTGTGGTTTTTAGTCAAAAGGAGTGCATGGCCTGTCATGGTCATAGGAGGAGGGGGTTTGGTCGTGGATGGTGTGGGGAAGGAAGTGGTGGTGGTCGGTGGAGGAGATGGTGGAGGTGTTAGGCCAAGCAAAGCAAGAGAAACATGGCAAAAATCATTGAAAATGAAGAGAAAAGAAGAAAAAGAAGGAGAGGCCATTACCTATTTTTGGATGAAGCCATGAGAAATGATGAGCTGTTTTGTTTTCACGTGAAAAGATGAGAAACAAAAAGTGGCGGCTACACTAGGGTTTTAGATGGCTAGGGCAAAATTTGAGGAGTTAAAGAAAATGAAGGGTTTGGACAAAAAAGGGCTTAAGTTTCAAAGTGTTTTACAACCTTTCATATTTCTTTTCTTTTTAATCTTTATATAAACAAAAATATTCAGAAAAATAATTTACAAACCGAAATCAATTATAAATATGAGAAAACAAATAATAAATTTTGGAAAAATATAAAAAGAATGAAGAAAATTACTTAAAAATACCAAACAGTGTTCAAAAATTATAAATAAATCACTGTCAGTCTTGAAAAACTATACACTTCATTATAAAAAAATTATGAAATGAAAATTTGAATTAAAATAATTTATTTATCATTTTCAAAATAAAATAGATAATTAAATTGGAGAAAATAGAAAAGGATTAAAGAAAAATGTTTAAAATTTACAAACAGGGCATGGAAATTTGCAAGAAAAATACTACTAACTCTGGAAAAATTCCTACCTTACTTTAAAAATATTTAAAAGCCAAAATATATTTTATATAACATAAATGTACAAATTAGAATAAAATATATCAAATAAAAATGTCATTTATATAATTTTAAAATAAAGAATATTGCTGAATAACCCAATATACACACAATATTGAAAATAGTATAACTTTTGCAATTTAAATCCGTTTGCAATGAAACGAAAAGCAGTATTCAAGTTATTAAATCTATTTTTATAATAAAAGATAAAATTCATAAATTTCAAACTTTTAAATTTTCAAGTTAAAAGTCGAAGTTTGACTATTTGACCAAAATTCATATTTTCTGGAAATATTAAATTTAGTCATATTTGGAATTCAAATCCACATACAAAATCAAAGTTTTTATATTTACAATAAAAAAATTTATTCCTTTCATAAATAAATCTTTTAAATCTGGAAAAATCAATTTAAAATTAATTGTAAAATACAGGGTTGTTACATGTAGTTATTTAAATTGTTATATATGCTATTGTCTGTAACTGTGCACCTGTAGGATATGACACCATATCCTGTTGTTTATATTATTGTTGTTAATGATATATGCCTGTTATATTATTATCATATCTGTTATCACTCTACAAGTTCCCTGTTAGTATAGAATTCACTATGGGTTGAAATGATACATACCCGAACGGACTTTAGAATAGGAGAATTTCGTTATGGGTTAAAATGATAAACCCAAGCGATTTTCATTTGAATTAAATTTGGGATTGCGGGTCGAAATGATATATACCCGTATATATATTTAAATTACGGATTGAAATGATAAATATCTGTACCACTTGACCATAGGATAGGAAATTATATACAGACACCGTTGGTCCATATATAAATATTTTGAAAATAAATTCTATGGGTTTGGAAAGAAATATATGGTTTTAATAAATGTTGATTCTTAAATTATTATATATAAATGGTAATGATATATAAAGATTTAATAATAATATTTAATTCAATTAAGATTGATCTAATACATATAATATGTTTAAGCGTTTAAATTTATATTTCAAAGTAGATTTTGGTAATAATTTGAATAAATTAAGGTTGGGAAGATGATTTGAATTTAGTTTAAATTGTATTCAATAAAGAATTTATTTAGTTAAACCGATTTGGAACTCATTGAAATTGAGATTTAAGATATGATTTATAACTTGGTCTTGATTCAAGTAAATTAATGAATATTTCTCGTTTAAATAAATTTAAGGAAATGTTTAGTAAAAATGTAATTTAAGGCTAGTTAAATGATATTGAATTTATTAAGTGAATATTCCCTGACTAAATAATAACGAAGTTAAATCAAGATCTATATGAAACTATTACATTTAACTTTGAAATGTTGAATATTAAAGCTTTGAAATATATTGGAATTTAAATGGTTATTTTGTGATTCAGATCTGTATTTGAAATCAATATAATTTGAATTTGTTATTTAGAAACTGAATTGAATTAAAATGGGAAAATTTAGATTGAATCAAATTGGAATTTGGAACTCGAGTTGATTTGAATAATTTTTTTTTGAAATTGAGGAAATATACATATAATTTAAATGGAAATGATACTTTGGGTTTGAAGTATAAAATATTTTGAAAGGACCACGGTGTTGTAATGACGGTTGGTTGTTGATAGCTTATATTTCTTCATTGTAGATAGTTCCACGGATACTTGGAGGATGGTTATCCCAAATATCCTTTAAGTTACTTGTATTTCAGTTGATATTTCACTTGAGTTGGATTTATTGATATAAGAATGTTAATCCTGACTCGAGTGTTTTGTGTTTTGCTTTACGCTCGGGTCAGACTGAGTGATACAGCAATTGGGACTCACCTTTGGAGCTTGGAGCTTCGTTTGGAGATCCAACTATCGATTCAGCATTCAGCTTTTCCAGTTGATTTGCTCAGAGATGTCGTCAGTCTGTATTTGAGATATTATGTTGTATTTATTTCAAACTCTCTTGTTTATATAATAGCTTCATGAACTACTATTTATCTATTCTGCTGCATTATTATTATATTACTTTGTGTTTGTGATTCTGTGATTGATTTATTTACTATATATGTTGAGTATTGCCAAATTTTGAATTAACAATCTGATATTTTGAGCAATTCAAGTCCGACATGTGCGGATGCGAAGGGTTGAAAATATTGGGTCGTTAAAAAGTCCCTAGTTGGTTTCGTAGATACCTTCAAGCTACGACACCAGAGGTGCAAGGGCAAGCGCCCAATGCAGCACCAGTGGGTGGAGATCCCATTAATCCACCTGTAGCAGCCAATTTTTCTAAGCTATGCAAGGACTTCGCTAATCTAGGAGGCAAGTCATTTTCTGGCATGAAGGATTTCGTGGAGGCACGAGCTTGGTTGAGGAATACAGAGCGGATATTTGGGCTGTTAGGATTGGAGGACCAACAGAGAGTTCAGCTTGCATCTTGGCAGCTGAAAGAAGAGGTTAAGGAGGTTCCTAAATCAGAAAACCCTAAGAAGCAGTGGTGGAAGGATAAAAAGGATAAGGACAAGAAGAAAGGAGGAGGACCTCAAAAGCGACAGATCAAGAAAGGCGAGAAATTTCATAGTTATGGATTGCTTGGTCATTTCATAAAGGACTGTAAGAAGGGAACGATGAAGGGGGGGTGTTACAACTGTGGGCAGCCTGGTCACCTTAGTAGAGCTTGTCCTCAAAGAGCAGGGCAGAGAGCAGGCGCACCTACAGTGTAAGTACAGGCTTTGGATGCAGCACCTTCTAGTAGTGGACCGGATCGAGGTAAGAAAGTCTCTGTAGAAGGTTTGATCTCTATTTCGGATTTTCCTATTCGGACTCTTTTTGACTCTAGAGCATCACATTCTTTAATTTCTAGTTCCTTGGTTGATTGTTTGCACTTAGATATTTCTCTAGCAGTAGACCCTATAGTTGTTTCAAACCCCATAGGAGGCAGCACATTTATCCATGATTTGTAGGGGTTTGAAAATTTTTATACTATGCGTAGAGTTTGATTTTGACGCCTATGTACCGGAATTTTCGGGATATGGGATGATTTTGGGGGTGGACTGTCCACTTATGGAGCGATATTAGACTGCGAGAGGAGAGTCGTCAGGCTAGAGACATGTAGCGGAAGGACTCTCGAGGTTTCTTATGACCCACAGGGGTCAGTCATGTTGAGCTTCCTTTATTCCCTTGAATCATCATTAGGAGAGTTAGACTCAGTTCCTGTCGTTAGAGATTTCCCAGATGTTTTTGAAGAGGTTAGGGGACTACCCTCTAAGAGAGAGATCGACTTTAGGTTCTATCTGAATGACAATGCTAAGCCAGTGGCATTGCCCATGAGACATATGGCTCCTAGGGAGAGGAAGGAGTTAAGTAAGCAGATTGGTGAGCTATTGGAGAGAGGCTTCATCAGATGGAGCATATCTGAGTGGGGAGCGCCAGTCGTCTTCGCTACAAAGGCGGATGGTTCCCTTCGACTTTGTGTAGACTGTAGAGAGTTGAATAAGCTTACAAAGAAGAACCGTTACCCACTTCCTAGTATAGACAATCTTTCCGATCCATTGGTTGGCTCTTCGGTATTTTCTCAGCTTGACTTAGCCACTGGATTTCATCAGCTTAGGGTTGATGATGATAGCATCGATAAGACAACATTTAGGACACCCGATGGATTCTTTGAGTGGTTTGTTATGCCATTTGGGCTGACCAACACCCCAGCCTATTTTGTAGATTTGATGAGCCATGTTTTTTGAGATGTCCTAAATAAGCTCGTTGTAGTATTCGTGGATGACATTTTGGTGTTCTCCAAGAGTATGGAAGAGCATGTTATTCATCTTAGGAGGTTCTTCGTACACTTCCTGTTCATCAGTTGGAAGCAAAATTCTCGAAGTGTCACTTTTGGCATGAGGAGGTGCGTTTCTTAAGGCATGTAGTCTCAAGAGAGGATTTAGCTGTGGATCCCGCTAAGATAGTAGCAGTACAGGATTGGAAGGCCCCCAAGAACGCTACCGAAGTTAGAAGCTTCCTAGGTTTGGCTGGCTATTATAGGAAGTTTATCAAAGATTTTGCTAAGATTTCAGCACCGCTTACTTGCCTCACTAAGAAGAATACAACATTCATGTGGGATGTAGATTGTGAAGATTCCTTCACGATGCTGAAGAGGGCCCTTACTAGTGCACCGGTGTTAGTTTTACCCAACGGAGTTAAGCCTTTTACAGTATACACTGATGCATGTGGGATAGGTCTTGGAGCAGTATTGATGCAAGAAGGGAGGGTAGTATGTTATGGAAGTAGACAGTTGAGAACTCATGAGAAGAACTACCCACCCATGAATTTGGAGTTAGCTGCTATTGTTTTCGCGCTCAAGTATTGGAGACATTACTTGATAGGAGAGAGGTTCGAGCTTTTCACTAACCATAAATCATTGAAGTACCTATTATCACAGAAGGATTTAAACTTGATATAGCAGCGTTGGATGGAGTTTCTAGCATCATATGACTTTGAGATAGCCTACACCCATGGTAAACGAAATGTAGTTGTAGATGCATTAAGTAGGAAGAGAGCAACCCTTAGTCCAATGTTCGTGGAGTGGAAAAGCCTAGAGTTTATTTCTACCTTCGATTTTAAGCCCTCTATGGACATTACCCTTGGATTATTGGCAGCACTTGAGGTTAAGCCTATCCTCATAGACCAGATTAGCTCAAGGCAGCGAGAGGATTCAGAGCTTATGCATATTTTTGATAGGATTAGCAAAGGAGAGGTCTCTAGACATCTCCAACGCTATTCCATTGATAGTAAAGGATGGCTAAGGAGAGATAAAAGACTTTGTGTCCCTCACATTAGTGATTTGACGAGAGCAGTTCTAAAAGAAGCACACCATTCTCGAATGACTATTCATCCGGGTGGTGATAAGATGTATAGGGACATGAAGAGAGTGTTTTATTGGAGCGGCATGAAGAAGGATGTGGCAGAGTTTGTAGCTAAGTGTCTTGTGTGCCAAAGAGTTATGGCGGAGCAGTAGAAACCTGGTGGATTGCTTCAACCATTGGATGTACCCGAATGGAAGTGGGATAGTGTTTCAATGGACTTCATAGATGGTTTACCCCGATCTAGGAAGGGGAATACCAGTATTTGGGTGATTGTAGATCGTTTGACTAAGAGCGCCCACTTCATTCTGGTCAAGAGTAAGAGGACGACACCTTGTTTGGCATTCTTATATGTTCGTGAGATAGTCCAACTTCATGGAGTTCCCTCTAGCATAGTGAGCGATAGAGACCCTATCTTTACTAGAGAGTTTTGGAGAAGCTTGCAAGAGGCTTTAGGGATGCAGCTTAGATTGAGTACGGCCTATCACCCCCAGATGGATGGCCAAACAGAGAGAGTTAATAGAGTTCTTGAGGATTTGTTGAGGATGTGCATTCTTGATTTTGGAGGAACTTAGGAGGAGCATCTTCCTTTAGTGGAGTTCGCATATAATAATAGTTTTCAGGCTAGCATTGGGATGGCATCTTTCGAAGCCCTTTATGGAAGACCTTGCAAGTCGCCTTCATGTTGGTTGGAGTCTATAGAAAGATTGCTACTTGATCCCGACATGGTTAGAGAGACTTCGGAAAAGATTGATTTGAATAGAAGAAGAATGAAGATGGCCCAAGATAGACAAAAATCCTATGCAGATAAGCGGAGAAGGGATATTGAGTTTGAGGTAGGAGACTTGGTTTTCATTAAGGTATCTCCGCTAAGAAAGGTAGTGAGTTTTGGATCAAGTGGTAAACTTACTCTCAGATTCGTAGGACCGTTCCCCATTGTGGAAAGGGTAGGGAAGATGGCGTATCAGATAAAGGTACCGGAGAGGCTCGTGGGAGTTCATGATATTTTTCATGTTTTGCACTTGAGAAAGTGCTTACATGATTCAGAAGAGGTAGCGGAACCTAGCCTTCTTGAGGAAGTTGAAGTGGAGAGAGAAGCATCGGTTTGTCGCATTCCTACCAAGATCATTGGACATGATATCAAGAAGCTTGGGAATAAGGAAGTCCCATTGGTTAAGGTGCAGTGGGGAGATAGTGTTGAAGACGCTACGTGAGAGGACGAAGAGAAAATACGTACCTCTTATCCATATCTTTTCGAGAGTACGTCTTGAATTTCCTATTTCCATCTTTAGTTTTGAATAGGTTCTTTCCTTTAGTATCCTTTGGGAGGGTAGATCTTAGGATTTAACCAATGGATGGTAGGACTGAATGTAAACATGTTACTAGAACATGTTATGTATGTTGGACGCCAGTGGTTGCAAGTGTTTGCTAGTGGATGCTAATGGACGCATATATACACACTAGGCACTATTATCTCTTAGGGATCAGCCTAACTAGGTCACTAAAGCATATGCATATGGATGTGTGCGCATTTGCATTTTTATTTTATTCCATGGTTTCTATAAATGGATGATTATCATATGATTGTTGCATTTGGATGATGATGGTAGCACGCATATAGAACTATCAGATATCATTAGGGAATTTGCATTCATTTGGATACATGGCACATACATGATTTCATAGAAAGGAGGTCGACTAAATCAGTAGACCGCCTAATCTTTTGCATTAGTTGGGGACATTGACACTACACTATTGCATATAACATAAGTTGCATTAGAAAGCTTAAGGACAATGGATGTAATGGATGGTGGTTGAATATTTGGTTGTAGAATTTGGATGAACATATTTATTTCATTCTTCTATCCTTGGAGATTTCGGGGATGAAATCCTTTAAGGAGGGGAGAATGTAACAACCCAAAATTTGAGCTATAATAATTAATTAAAGAATTAATTAAATAATAAAATAAGTTTGTGAAATTATCAGAATTGAGCCACGGGAGTTACACCATTGTGTCCGTGGTAATTTTCTGGTCAATTTCCATATATAACTTGTTGAAATCCAAGTCAGTATGGAGAAGATACAAGAGAAATACGAATTCGAAATTAAAACGAAAATAATATATATATAGGGCTTGGTCGACCCAAGCCCAACTCAGGTCGACCCTAGGGTCGACCCCCAAAGGAGCAAGGTCGACCTATAGGTCGACCCTCATGGTATAAAGGTCGACCCGCCTTACTTATTTGACGTAGATTCGTACAATTTTTAGCGAACACGTCATTTATCCATTTTTCTCAAATCCTGTTCGTTCGTGCTTCCATCCGACGGTTCCTAGCGAGCCTATGACGTGGTTGCACCAGATTTAATCTTTAAATCCAATGGCTTGAGATCCCTAAGCTACACTATAAATACGATCCTAGACCTAGCTATTTTTCTCATTCAGATTTTCTCCCAATTGGGTTCATTACCTGAGGCTGGACCCTAAAAAGATAAAATTTCTTGGAAGGAGATATTTTTAATAAAAATATTCTACGCCCTAGAAGTGGATCCGAGAAGGCCAAGGAATAGAGC
Organism: Allium fistulosum; assembly: GCA_030737815.1. Classification (NCBI taxonomy): domain Eukaryota; kingdom Viridiplantae; phylum Streptophyta; class Magnoliopsida; order Asparagales; family Amaryllidaceae; genus Allium; species Allium fistulosum. The sequence continues at coordinate 734,767,848 of CM060906.1, forward strand.
TAAGGACCACAGGTGAGTGTTTTGTAGTTATTTTAGATTTTTAAGTAATTTAAAATAATAGGGTTCTCAATAGTCGTAGTTTTTCTGCAATTTTGAGACAGTTTTTATATAAGCTATTTACAGTTAGTTTTTAAAGTTCTTTTCAGTCTATTTTATTCAACTATTTTTATTCATCTACTTTATTCAGGTATTTACAGTTATTTGTATTTATTTACATCTGTTTTACGTTAGAATTTAGCCTGTAAATGTTAGTTTCTTTTTATTCCTTTTTACGCGAATAAATTAAAAAGAATAGAATTCGCTAATATGGATTAAAATAAAATAACACTAAATTTACAGAAATCAGAAGTAAAATAAGAAAAACTAAAATAAAAATAGAGATGGACCGAAATAGGCAAATTTAAGATATTTTCAAGCATAATTATAACAAGCGGTTATAACTAAAAAGAGAAAATAGAAGAATAACAGCTGCAAGAACAATTATAACACATGTTATAATTAGAAAGAAAGAAATAACAGAAGAGGCTTATTTTAAAACTTAGGTCTTGTTAATAAGCAAATATTGCAGAAATAATAGAAGAGGCTTAGTTTAAAACTTAGATCTTATCTTGTTAATAAGCAAATATAGCAGAAATAACAGAAGAGGCTTATTTTAAAACTTAGATCTGGTTAATAAGCAAATATATCAGAAATAACAGAAGAGGCTTATTTTAAAACTTAGATCTTGTTAATAATAAAATACAACAGAAATAACAGAAGAGGCTTATTTTAAAACTTACACTAAGTTAATAAGAAAAAATAGAAGCAGGGCCCATACCAACAGCATTCCCTTTCAGACTAGGACTGATGGTCTCACAATAGATTAGGTGAGGCTGGGCATGCTTATGCTAATTAGGGTAAATAAGAGGTCAAAAGAGGGAGCGACAGTTAGTGTGTACCAGCGATGACCGAGCATGCGACATCGATTTGGGTAAATAATTCGCTACTGCGTTCCAAGCGCTAAACAGGTGTCTTTTGCTATGGGACCCACAGGATTGGATCAGCTCATAGTGGCACAACAGAGATAGAAGGCCGAACAACGGGTAGAATTAGGATTTCAGCCTAATTAAAATAGGATTAGGGTTTCAGCCTAATCAAAGCAGTAATCTAAGAGAAGTGCAAACAATCGAAACAATCAAAGAAAACAGTCAAACAGAATCAGAAACAGTATTTTATCCCAATTTTACCTTTTTTGTATTTTCCTTTCAAACTAGAACTGTTGCTTAGTCTATTATCTTTATCTTGCTTAGAAATGCTAGTAATTACTTTCACTCACCAGACTTATTGTCTGACCCGCTCATCTATTTCCCCTTTTCCCCCATAGGCCAACAAAGTTGAGGACAGTAGATTCAGATTTCCTGGAGATACATTCTTGGAGTTCTTCATGTATTCTTCTTCTTCTTTTCAGTTTTCTTTTCATTTGGCTTTTGATGTACGGGTACTTTATGAGAGGAATGATTTTTATTGTTTATGTACTCTGATGATGTGACTAAGATTGTATTTTTCACGAGACATGTGTATTTGGTTTTTAAGACATATTCTGTTTTGAAATGAAGTTTAATTTTAAATGTCTAGTTATTATTTAAACGTTTCCGCTGTTTTTATTTATTTGTCTTATGAATCTTAGTCTCTATAATGCTTTAGCTATATCTATAACGCACCACATCTTTTAGTGTACCCTTTTTGGGTATACTAAGGGGTGTGGGGTGTTTCAGTTTATATTTAAATCATTGATTTAAAGGCAAATATGGTTAAGTGATGTTAAAACCTAAGTTGGAATTTGAAAATTTCCAAGTGAAAATGACATATTTTGAGTAAATATGATGATTTTGAAATGAAGGATATTTTGAATTGAATATGATATTTTGATATCAAATATGAATTGGTTTTGAAATGTAAAAAAACCAATCGGTGTGAAAAATGATGTTTGGTTGTTAAAGAGATCGGGGCCTCTTATTGGCATACTCTATGTCAATATTGGAACCACTTTAACAACTGTGTACGCGGTGGATGATATCCAGAATGTAGATGTTGAATTGGAGGCATTTTGCTGGATTTGAAGAAAGAGAACGGTGATGGACGACCCCGACACTTGTGTCAATTTGAAATGACTAAAACAGGAGCCATATCTGACCAATGAAGCTAACTACCTCTAGCGAAGACACCTCTTCATATTACTATATTGATGTTGGCTTGATCGGTGCATCTTGATTTGATTTTTTGGGGGTGTTGGATGTGGTAAGCCATTATGGGTTACCACCAGTCAGGAAATGCAAAATGGTAATATCCTACCTTGGGCATCGCCTCACGTGCCTTGTCATACTTTTTATCCTTATTCGCGACCACTACGATTTTGTTTTAGTTTTGTCTTATCACGGCACCGGCCTGGCTACCGACGTTACTGGTGATGCTACTAAGGCAAATTGTAGGGCAATGCTTAAAAACGTGTTAAGAGGGATCAATGTAAAGCCTTAATGCTATTTTAATACTTTACATTATTGATAGACACTACATATATAGCGTATTTTACTACATATAGATAGTTTAACGGATCCTTAGGAGATGGAAAATCCTGTAACATCTCTTAAGTTATTGCACGCACGTTATACACTGGATAAGAGATGTGAAATCCCATAAACATCTCTGAAGCTATTGCACTCGTATTTATTTGGTGTTGATTTAACTTACAAAAGAACTTTTAGTTCTGTCTCGAGTGTTTTGTCTTTTCATTACGCTCGAGTCAGCCTGAGTATTTCAGTGTTTGAAGACATTATTTCTAGAGGATGAAGATGGAGTTTGGTATATTATATTATTAGTAATTTTCCACCGCATCATTTTTGGTATGTTGTTGATTGTACTCTGGTTATGTTGTAATATTTGTGTAATCAAATGTATATTGTAAAACAGCTTCATGAAATGTTTATTTGATTATTAAATTTTGTGATTCGACTGCGAGATTCTGTGTTTTGTTTTCCTTCTTTTCTCTTATTTTCTTATTAAATCTCATTGACAATCCTCTCTTTTGAATGGTTTGAGTTAGACGTGTATGGTTTATCGTCGATTTAAACCGTCCAAAAAGGTGGGTCGTCAGAATGATAGAGTTAGGGGTACGCCCTAGGGGCAGTTCTATAATGTATTGTAAGTTAATGGACTTGGTAATCAGTTCTCGTTTGAAATAAAGGTGTTTTTCTTTCTATTATATACTTGTTATAATATGTTACAAATTACTAAATGTTTAATTAAAATATATTTAATAGAAAATCCATAAATCTGTGTTTGTGATAGTAATTACAAATAGTTATAATCATGAGTATTGTATCACAAAATAATAAAAACATCATTTTAAACATTCGTAGTCAAGATGTATCGAGATTGGATATCGATGCATCCGTTGAGACTAGAGTATGTAATGGTCTCAAAATATTAGGCAATGTATTACTCATGACTCTTAGAGGTACCTAGAGGCTACGTACTGATCGTTATTGGATAACTATGGAATGACTCACTCGATAGTTTTTTGTTGGTTAATGTAACTAGGGTCAAAAAGAAATTATCGATATGACTAATTTACATAGTTCTCCCTTAACTTAAGAATACTATCGATCTTTAATTTGAAAGCTCTGGTTTTATAATCAAATCATGGTATAGCATCCATTGAATGACTATAGTTGGGTTGAATGGAAGTATTGGAAGTGAAACACTATTCAAGAGAGGATTTGTCTTCTCGGTAATATAGGCTTAGTATCACAGTCAACTGAAGTCAACAGACCTGACCCAGTTCATCACGACGTAATGTAGCCATACGATGCAAGGAAAGGAGATTTCTAAGACATGAGAAAATTGATTATGTCAAAATACTCTCAATGCCAATGAAATGTTATACACCAAATACTTAGTTTGTTTTTGTTTTACAGTCATACAATAAAAATGAAGCTACAAGGAGATGGGCAGAAGCTGGTATTGAACTCACCCATGAATTTTAGCAAGGCTCCCGGTTAATTCATAGCTGTACGAATAATAAAAGTACAAACGAGATGCCAAAACATCTACTGTTCTTCTGTTCATATTCTTAAGGCGGGCAATACTAGCAGAAGAGCAAGCTTTGGCCTGAAAATGCCAGGGAAAACTGATCTTTATACCAATATGTGTTAGTAGTAAGCAAGCTTAAAAAGGATACCTCATCATATTTCTTTTGATCAATAAGAAATATTAGCACAAGTAGGTAGCACGAAATCTCAAGCTCTGGTACTGGACTTTTGGCTAGAGTTTGCACTATCGGTGTTGCTGAATCCACATCCATATCGTGGCCATCTTCCTGAAATCATCATACTACAAATAAATCAGTAAACACAACGATGGCAGTAAATATACAGTTCTGGTTCTCATAATCAATAATGCTTAGCCGAGACAGAATATCACACCGCCCACAAGACGGCAACAACCACAAAAGGAATGAAAAAACAATTTAAAGATGTCATTTTTCCATAATGGTCAAACAACAACACAATATGGAACCAATCATACGGATAAGCAACCAAAGGAAAATTTTCATGGAATGATGCAAGTAAATTATGGCTGTATTCTAATAAGTAAATTTTGCTAAACTAAAGATTTACTTTCTACATCCTTGTTGTACTCAAGATTAACTAACTCGATTCATTCAGTATGCAGAATCACAATCTTCTTTTCTGCTTTATACATATGCATGGTAGTAAAAGTGTACTAATTATAACAAACTTCTTTTCCTGTAAAAGACAATATGCAGAGGAAACAAGTATATGAACAATGCATTAGTTTCAAACAGCTTTGCAGATGAAATAAGCAGTTCAAATAACTTTGACCAAACAGTTTCATAATCATAGTATTTCTTTATACTGTAAAGGATAGAGACAATGAATCGATATTGTTCGTGGATTTAGATTTTATGTAACTCTTAACATCGACAATGTTACCATCATGTGAACTATAAGCTCACATGTTAAATTAAAATAAGGAAACTTATTGAATTGTTTACTCTAGCTTAGTGGTATTATCAGCCATATATATGCAATAATTCACATGATATCATTAAATAATGTCATAATTATAAAGATTCATTCAAAGATTCGTAACACTTCAAATCTAATATCAAACATCTACAAAATTGTACGAGTATATCATATTATAAATAATGTCATATAAATAATCAAAATTATAAACGAAATGAAATAAATAAAGTCCAATCTTACAGTTATATATAAAATGTTGTTAAATTAGTTATATTATTATTATTTATAAAATTTAGTTAACTTAAACTTAGTTAATTTTATATAACTTGTTTAATTTTAACAAAGCCTAATTAATTTTTATTAACTTGGTTAACTTAATTTATTATTATTATTATTATTATTCAAACTCAATTAACTTAATTATATTATTATTATAAACTTAGTTAAATTTTATAAACTAAGTTAATTTATCATCATCATCGTTATTTATAAATCTTTGTTAAATTATTTATATTATTATTATTTATAAAATTTAGTTAACTTAATTTCAGTTAACTTAATTTTAGCGGCCATGAATGCCTTATTTCATACATACAAATATACTAAAAAGTGTTATTTTCGTTCATTGCCTAGTGGCTTTGAGATACCAATATGCAATCTCGTGTTTAAAGATGTTGAATATGCAAAAAAACATCTTGTTTCCAATGAACCATTCTTCAATGGTCAAGGATTATGTGAATACTAGAACCATGACTAAAACCCATATTTCTACCTTAACAGCTTGTACATTTCAGTTTCCCGCCAATCAGAAATTTTGACGAAAATAAAATATACATTAAACCTCAGGTTTTCAATGTATAATGACTAATGGTTATAATGAAAATTATATATGCACAAAATAAAGTGATTCTTACTCTCAGGTGCAGGACTTCCTATTTCCCACTATTTGAATGCAAGCCTGTAATGACTAATGAGACATAAAATCCAACAAGGCATTTTCCAGTAATTCTATTTCAAAAATATTTTTGACAATGAAGTATAATAAGATATAGCAATACCTTTTTCATGTACTTCTCAACAAGCCATGGCACCTGAGAGCGGCTTTTAAATTAACTAGCAGCAGTTCCCCAACTCTTATGATAACATGCCAAGGCTCTACCCTCATCACAGACGTGTCTCCAATTCACTCAAATCTACGGTCAACACCACAATCAGTAAGGTTGACAATGAGTTATTGAATTGGTTTTTCATATTCTTCTGGATTCACAAATTCAACAACATCAAATTCCTTTGCTGTAATTAATTTAGAAAAAAATGGTATTATTCAAGTCAACCGTGCTTAATGACAATTGAGAGAACATTATATTTTCTGAGATGTTAAGGTTTATGTAATTAATTTTAGAGAGTTGGATTTATAGATAACATTGAAATCTTATAACCAAATGTTCTAACAGAGGTATGCAAATTCCCACTCACAGTTGCATTGAAGTTTGATGCATGTATATGTAAAAGAAATATTTAAGCCAAATGCAAAATGAATTTAAATAATTAAAATCTATTTCTACATTAAACTTTGGTTATTTTGTATTTTGGTTAATAGGGATATATAAAGAATAACATGTAGCTTGAACCAAATGTTTAAGGTTTTGGTTCGGGTCCCAATTTAAATCATCTAAAATTTTGAACCGATTTTTTATTTTTATTTTAAAATGACAGACTAAAACAAATTAATAATTAGAATCTACAACTCACGATGTATCTTTAAAGCTAATGTTAGACGGCTCTAATGGTTAGTGAAATAAATAAATTTATAGCCCTTTTTGATAGAATATTGTATACACTCAAAGGTGAATCTTTAAAGTCTTCTTATTAGCTACCATATACTATGAAAATCCTCTATAAACATACTTTAGCTAATAGTATTTTTGTTGTTTCCGAAAGAAAAAGTAATCATACCTAGATAATTGCATACTTTAAGCTTATTGTACATCCAGTAAACAAAATATTCATCCTTATATTTTCATAGTCAATATCAATTAGTAATCAGAACTTTGCTCTAACCCATAACCAATCATGATACGGCAATAATTTGAGTTAAAACCAATCATGATAATATACTAATGATTAACAATAGATGTAAATTAACCAAGAAGTACCTCTATATAGTCTCTATAAGTAACCAAGTATACGGATGACCTTGAAATCATGAGAATGGATTAGAAAGTAAAGCTGAAATTCTTTATGAAATATGATAGTGGATATAGTTCAAGCATAAGACTTACCATTCAATCATAATCATTGAACAATTTCCCTGTACCTAACCAAAACTTCTACAAATCTAATACATGGTTTTTGTCCGGTAGAAACCAAAGACAACCTGATCCTTATCATGGGTGCTTACTACATATTATAACACATTGTTAGTGAATTAAAAAAAGTAATCAAATAAAATGAATAATTGCATCACTGCCAAACTACAAGCAATCAAATAGAATTAAATTTAGGTTCTTGATACTGATAGAAGAATGAAACCAAGTAACCGGAATACAATGCTTGTATAAGCGCATTTCAACTATAAATTCCTTTGACATCTATCTCATTTTGATACTTGCATTCCAAATTCTCATAGTGATTCGTTTCCTACTGTAAAAGGAAAAGCAATGAAGCAATACCGTCAAAATTGTAAAAAAAAACAAAAAACTTATGGATTTTTTCCTCTAGGCATGATTTTTCCGTTACATGTACAGTTTAAGTTAAAAGCCTATCCATGTAATACTGGTAAGACGAGCATGCATTGTAGATTTAACAGCATAAGAGATCAATAATGCAGACTTTCTGTAAATATGTCACTGTGGATTTTCTACTAAGCCGAGCGTCCATTGCACTATTGATCTGTAATGCTGTTAAATCTACATAAAAATCTTTTGAAACTCCTCCATAATGAAGTAATTCAATAAGGGACTTGGACAAACATGTTCTTCGATGTAAGTTGCTAAAAAAACAAGAAAAAGCAATTGAGTAGTGTGAATGTTCATCATTCCATATATCAATATTATACTGGGAAATGAGATTCCTCGTCATCAAAGAGTATACTCTAATACTAGGATGGACATATGCATTTTATGTAATGTATAGCCAGAACAAATTATATAAAACCAATGTGTTTTTTATTAATTTCAAGATTATGTGGAGAAGGAAGAGAGTATATGCAACGACCGGGTATTTTGAACCTTTCAAATCGACAATCATTGTAACAACCCGCAAATTCGTAGCAATTAATTATCGACACTAGGTGATTAAATCGTTCGCCAATTCTTATTGGAATTTTATCGAGTTGAAATTCTTTTGAAAAATGGTTGAGAAATTGTTGGTGGGCTTTAAACTTTAGGCCCATACCTTTTTCTTTGATACCGTGATAAGGGTATTACCCAATTCCCCTTTTTATATTTGCCTTCCGTTCTCATTCGAACCCTAAAAGCATACGAGAGAAATAAAAATGGCGGTCGCGATTGCTCTTCCTTCGATCTGGAAAATTAGGGCTTCGTTCCCTTTTAGCTCGGCTTTGCTCGAGGAGGTGATTCTTGCTTGCTTTGGCTTTGGGCGCTCCTTCTATTCGTCGATGACTTGATTGCTCGAATTCAACCAATTTCTGGGCTTCGCGATCTCGTTTTCAAATCATCGTCACGCGAGATGATTTCTGCTGGATTGAAGCTTCAAAACATCAACTCGACCGAACTGAGGTGAGTAATTTGCTCACATCTAATTCACCCTTATATACGTGATTTTGTGGCTCCGGTATATATGCTGGAGGCCCTAATTTTATTTGTTGCCTTGACTTGTTCGATTTCCTGGGTCGAACTTGTTGCACACCCCCGAGTTTGTTTTACTGATACATTGAGCTCGTGTAGTCTTCATTTAGGGTAGTCTGTACTGCTCATGTTGTATTCATCTCCTGATTGCTCTGTACTTTCGTGGCTAATCATTTGTATACATACATTCATGTATGTATATAGTTGTATGATCATTGGCTGCACTCTGAAATCTTGAGTTGCATTGTTGACCCATTACTCTGGTTGACACTTTGTTATTCTGCTTCATGTTGTAATTGTATATCACTATGTTGCATTTAGCTTGACTTTGTCTGATTAGGTCGTATTGCCTCTGACTTTTGACATATAGTCTTCATTCATTTCGAGTTAGTCGCTTTCAGCTGCATTGGTTAGTCCTTTGCAGTCTTCACTATACCATATTGTCACTGCATATCTCTTTTGCATTTCTTTCCTTGTGGTTTAGTTTCACACTGCTGTCACTTGTAGTTGCTGCAGTGTTATAGTTCACGGTCTTCATTCGAGACAGGGTTCATATACTCTTGAGTCATGTTTCATTTGCTTGAATTGGTTCAGGGCTTTTGTTGTTGGTCTTGTTTGTCTTGTATATAGTTGCATTTTCTTCCGGCTTGTTTCACTTGAGTTGTGAACTGATGTTGAATTCATTCGTTGTCTGTTGTTTGCATTGTTGTTCAGCCTCCATACATGAATTCCCTGTTGCTTGTTGACTTGCAAGTTGACACTCTGGTCTGGTGTACATTCATGTGTCTGCACCCAGTCTCTGCCTGGTTGAGCATTTCTTTGGTTGCTGAACAGAAGTTTTACTCTGTGCTTTGACACTTCTGCCTTGTTGAACATTGGTCTGACTATAGTTCCATCACTGTTTCACTTGTACTTTGCGAAGCAGTGTTGTATTTCATGAAGTCTTCATTGCATATTGATCTGATCTAATGCCATTTGCATATGACTCTTGTACCTGTGCATATTTGTGGCAGTTTCACTCAACTTCATACATGACCTGTTTCACTTGTTACCTGTAGTGTTGACATTTAGCATTGCCTTCAGTTCCCTGTCTTGATTCATGTTTATTTGATATTTGTCTGCTGAAGCAGTAGCATTGATATTGAGACTTGTATTATGATGTTCATATGTACTGCCCTTGTACATGCTTCACTGCATCATCTTCTACATGTTGCACTTGCAATGATGTTCTCCATTTCATGTTCGAATTCATACTTGTCTGCACTGTATACATTTCTGGCCATTGTTTTATCACTGTTACTTCCCTGACCTGTTGCATTTGTTGTCATGGCACATCTTTGGTTCATGCCTGATTCACTATTGTAGCTGCTGTATATAAGTTCTGACAAACTTTGGTCTTGACTTCATTTGTTCGTGTAGCCTGTATGATTCCAGTTTTACTTGAACTGTCGTTGTTGCAGTATAATTTGACAGGCTCGATCACTTGAGATTGCCTGCTTGGTAGCTTTTGTTCTTGTCCAGTTTGTACTTGCCTCGTTGAACTTGTAACCGCATGTGCCTTGTTGCTGTGACATTCTAGATTGCATTATTGCTGCTACTTGAATTTGTAGTTGTTCAATTGCCTTCTGATTCACTTGACCATTTGTATACATACTTTCAAGTATGTATTCAGATGTATGTTCACTTTTGCATATCCATGTGTCATTTTCACTTGCATCTGTTCATCCTTGAGCACTTGCTGACCTGCTGCATTTTCGTAGCAGTTTTACCCTTGTCCCGTGTGGTGACTTTATATTCCGTTGTGGCGAGGCAGTGCACGCGTGCGTGCACTGCAGTCACACCGAATTGACAGTTTTTAATCGATATCTCTTTTGTTCTTAATTCATCGACCTGTTGCGTAATTCGTAGGCTGTATTGGCGAGGCAGTACACGTTATCGTGTACTGCAGCCAATTAGCATTGATATTTTTAAATTGACATTTCAATTGCTTAAACTGCTTTGGATTTTTGTTTTGTGGAGAGACACTGTTTAGTGTTATATCTGCCGTTATCCAATTCTCGTATCGAGAGTTGGATATACGAGATTTCTGTGACTGTCATCTATATTGAGATTGATTATTATTGCTTCTATGCTCTAATAACTGATTTTGAATTAGACTGATCCGAGTATTATTTTCTTTTGAATGTAATACTCGGGTCAGACCGAGTATTTACAGGTTGTAGATTTCTAGCTTTGGGTTGCTGCTAGAGCTATGAAGACTTTTTATATCATTTGAAGTGGTCTTCGTCCTGTTGAAGTAGTCAGTAAGTCTGTTTTAAGATGATAATGTATTCATGTATATTAGTCGATAATGTACTTGTATATATAACTTCTTGAGTCGACAATTGTAGTTGTATCATTTGTATTATGTCAAATGTATTGTAACTGATATCAGTTATTGTATATATGAGACTTTTCGTTCTATCTTTATTCCGCATTTATGTTATCTGTGTTATTTTTATATCCATTGTCCTAAACTATTATAGCCACTGTGTAGTAGCTTTGAGTTTGTATCGGTATGTCGGGTTTCCTCTAAAGATGAAATGCAAATGTTTTATTATCTGACATATCAGTGCTCGCACAAGGCAATTACATAGATGGTCGCTCCTCAACAGCCTTATTCTCCGTGCTAGTTGACAGCACTACACCGTAGTGTTCTTGGCTAGCATGGGTATAGAGGTGGGGCGTCACAATCATCCACTCATGTCAGACTTGAATTGCTCAAAATAATAGATTGTTGATTTATATTTGGCAAAACTCAGCATTTACAGTAAATAAATCAATCACAGAATCACAGACACAGAGTAATATAACAATAAGCAGCGGAATAAGTAAATAGTAGTTCATGAAGCTACTATAGAACATCAGAGTTTAAAACAAAATACAACGGAATATCTCAAGTACATAGGAGTCACTAATACAAAAGCAACTGACAAGTCTGAACATAAATAAATGGAAATAACTGGAATAACTGAAAGCTGAATAGAGAAAGCAGAACTTCATGCAAAGCTCCAAAACTCCAAAGGTGAGTCTCAAATGCTGTGACGCTCAGTCTAAGCCGAGCATAAAGCAAAACACAAAACACTCGAGTCAGGATTAACATTCTTATACTAGTAAATCAACTCAAGTGAAATGTCCAAGTGAAATACTATATAACTTAAAGGATGTTTGGGATTTCCATCCTCTAAGGATCCGTGGAACTACCTACTATGTAGTAATATACACTATTATAATATGTCTATCAGTAAAGTATTAAAATAGCGTTAAGGCATTACCCATATCCCCCTTAACACATTTTATATATTCTCGTAGTCTATACAGTACCGTCAGCTCCACCAAACCGGTGGTTTACTCAGAGGGCACTCCATAGGTACAGTACAAACCAAACTCGTAGAAGGCGGGATAAGGCATGTGACAAGGCACGCGAGGCAATGCCAGGGTAGGATTCTACCGTTTGCACTCCCGGACTGGTGGTAACATATAGCAGCTACTACCACCCACCTCGAGACACACTCCCAAATCAAAGGTGCATCCAATCAAATCAAAAAGTAATAGAATGGTATCGAAGAAATGTGCCCGATCGGAGGTGCGACCTCACTTGGCCCGGTATAGCTCCTGTTTTAGCCAAATCAAGCTAACTTATGGGAGTCAGGGCTGCGTTAATACCTCATATGGACATGGCCAAACCATCCTACTTCGTTCTGGAATCTCCACCACGTAAACAGTTGTTAAAGTGGTTTTCGGTATTGGCAGCGAGTATGACAATATCCAATCCAGGTCTCTTTAACAACCAAACACTTATTTCACACCGTGGTCATTTTATAAAATCAGTTTTATAAACATTTCAAACAGTTCATACTTCGTTTCAAAATATCATATTCATTTCAAAATTATTTCACCTTCGAAATCATATTCACCTTCGAAATCATATCACTTTAAATCATATTCATTTCGAAATCAAATCACTTTAAATCATATTCATTTCGAAATCATATCGCTTTCGAAATCATATTCACCTTTGAATTCATATCACTTTCCAACTTAAAACAGTTTAAATATTGAAAATAGTGTATATATTAAAATAGTTATAAATTAAGATAGTTTATATTTAAAATAGGTTATAGATTTAAAAATAGTTTATTTATTAAAATAGTTTATATATTAAAATAGTTTATGTATATAATTGTTTCTTCCAATTTCACAAATCAATTCAAATCAACTTAAGTCCTAAAATTCAATTTAAATTAGTCTCAGTTCAACAATTTCGAATTAAATTCTAAGTATCAATAAAACCATTTTTAATCTATATCGATTTCAAATCCAGGTTTGAACTACAATCAAACCATTTCCAATTCAATAGGTTTCACAGTTTTAAATATTCAAAGGAATTTATAATAACTCAATTTGGAAAGTTTCATTTATTTCAAAACTCAACTTTAACTTTATTTAAATTTGAAAATATTTCACTTTATCACTTTTTTATAACATAATCTCAAATTACAACTTTAAATAAAATCAATAATTAAATATCTGACTTCAATTATATTTAATTCTAAAATATTCACATAATCACTTTTTATAAGCATTTAAATAAAATCTCAATTTACAAATTTAAATCAAAATTTAATATTCAATTTTATTTAAATTTGAAAATATTCATTTAATCACCTTTAATTAAATCGAGTTATGAAATAATACCTTTCAAATCTCAAAATCAATAAGTTTCCAATCAATTCTTATTAAATACAATTCTTAAGCAAATTAGATTTCAACACAATTTCAATTATCTTTCCAACCTTAATTTATTAAAGTTATTACAAAATATATTTTAAAATATTAATATCATTTTAAATAAATACATAAACATATTATATATACTAATAAATTCAATTTTTTTTAAATTAAATCTTATTATTAAATTTATTCTATATTAAATCTTCTTTTTTGTATTTAAAAATAATAAAATTATAAGTAAAATCTTAAATTTTATATATTTTTTTCAAAACGAACTTATAAATTTAAAATTCCGAAATATATAATTTTAAAAATCTAAAATTTACATATATATATATATATAATTATATATATATATTATATATTATAAAATCAATATTTATTTGAACCAATATATTTCCTTTCAAAACCTTGGAAATCATTTTTTCAAAAATAGACCAACGGTGTCCGTATATAATTTTCTATCCTATGGTCAAGTGATACAATTTTTATCATTTCAATCCGCAAAAATTAATTATTTACGGGTATATATATCATTTCAACCCGCAATCCCAAAATTCAAAATCAGTGAAAATCGCTTGGGTTTATCATTTCAACCCATAACGATTTTCCCCTAATCTATAAGATCGTTCGGGTATGTATCATTTCAACCCATAGGGAATTCCTAACTATTAGGGAACTTGTAGTGTGAGAACAATTAACATAATAATATTATATAATGACATACATATCCATAGCAAGCATATATCATAATTAACAATTTAAAATAGAATATATATACAATAGGTTATGACGTCAAATGTCAATTAATATAGGTTAACAAATGCAGATAACAACATATCAAACTTAACAATTAATTTCTTACCAATAATTTAACAACATATTTCAATCGTCATTCCATGTGAATTAAATTCACTAAATATAAGAATGTTAATCGTGAGTGATTGTTCACTTTCGAGGCTACAGAGATTAGACAAAACGACAAGCAACAAATTGAATCACGAACTCTATGGCAAATCCAAAGCAAAGCAAAGTGAAGCTGGCACGATCTTGAACTAGATGGATCCGATGAAACAAATATATATAGCTATATATTTTAAAGTCTAAAATTCAAAACACCTATTTAAAATAAAATCTTTATAATATATATATATATATATATTTGAAAATCAATATTAAATTTAAACATATATATATATATAACTCAAAATCTATATATATATATATATTTCAAGATCATTATTAAATTTAACACATATATTTAAAATATATACATGTTATATTTTAAAATCAATACTTATATATATACTTATTTAAAATCAACATACTTATATATATTATATTCAAAATTTATACTGAAAATATATATACATTTACACTGCCATATACATATAAAAGTTATTACAACAAATTTAAATATAAGAACAGATATAAAACAACTTGTATAAACTTATATTTTATACCAACAAATATAACCCTTATATAACTTATACATATATAACTAGATATATTTTATATATGTACACACACACACACTTTTGAAAGAATGGGAAGTTGAAGGCTTCAGGCTGCTCGGCTATGACGATAGTGCAGGCGGATCCGGTGACTAGGTGGTGGAGCTGAGAGTTTGGCTCGGAGTGAGGAGTTTTACTTGGCGATCGGCTGTGATGGCCGTGGTCACATGGAGATGGCGAATGGCAGTTGGGTAGTGTAACGACCCGCCACTCATTCTACAGAATGACGTATCATTAATAAGAAAGAAAGGGGTAGAAAATAGAAAAGAAGAGAAGAAAGAAAGAAACAATAACAACGATCTCACAGCGGAACGAATAAATTATATTAATAACATAAACTATTACATAGTATACAACACTTATCAGAGTTTACACAACTATACAACACATACTAGACAGTTATAAACATCTGTCTAGATATTACAACTCAAATACAATACAAGACTCTAACACAGATATCAACACAGCGGAATACTATATCTACGAACGCCGAAGCCTCCTGCTCCATTGCTCCTCCACAATTCGTCAAAGCTAAACCTGAATCCCTTGGCTACTCGTAAAAATTTGAGTACCCAAGAGTTTATAAAACAGAAATAAACAACTTGGGTCAGACATGGGTCTGGTGTGAGTAACAGGTTAAACTTGCTTAACTTCAAAACCTTTAGAAAGAAAAAGTATCACGTAAGACTCCCCACAAATAAACATGGGTAAGTTTTTACCTTACGCTAACCAAAACATTTGATAGGAAATCTGATTTTATTATAATAGGGTCTAGGGTTTTCAAGTAAAATATAGAAATAGCTGAAATGCTTACATCTCACATTCCAACATAGTTGGGTACATCTAATACGTACGGCACTTATTGGAGTTTGGATTCCATACAATGGCAGGGCTACTGGGGTACCGCCCGTCACAGTACGTGGCCTAGATCACCGTACCGAGGAGTACGCCCGCTCCCCTGCAACACAAAGCTGGAACCATCCCTTACTGGATAATCCTGAACAAGACAATCCCGTAGTTGGCGCGACCAACCACACACTAAGCCGAATAAAAGAAAAGGGACCTCTAGACAGGGATCTATCTTGCTCTCAGTGGGTGCTACCCACGAAACCTTGCTGCACCTCCCCTGTTTTAGCCATTCCCGGTTGATGAGGCTTGAGGTTACGATTACCTTTAATCAGAACATATCACTTAGAATGCTCATCGTCCGCCTGACGATGTGCTGAAAGCATTCAATCCATACAAGTTCGTTCCGGGTTCGAACGAAACCGAAGGCATTATCTCGTTACACTCGTTTTGGAATCACCCTCAGAGTTAACGACAATAACCCTTGCACTCTGAATCTTCATCTTCACTTGAGATTCACGACCTATCGTTAATTTGGATCGATGTGGTATTCGGGTCTCCAGACCTGGAATTCCGGTATACGGAAACCCGATCCCGGTCTCATCGAAATCCAAAACGTATCTTTTAAGGGCCAAGTTGTTTTAAGGTTAAAACAATTCAATTCTTATCTATATACACAAAGATAGATAATTCAATAGATAATCTACATTATCATCCCAAACAGATAATTCACATTATCATTATAATTCAACCAAACATCCATATCATATATCAATCATATCTCATCAGAGATATCAAACAATGAAATACATTCAATCTCATTCATCCATCCTTAAGCAATGATTTACATCATCTAATTAATTTAAAGTGAATTAAACTAATTACTTCATTCTATAAATCCTGCTTACTTAATTATTAATTAAACCAATTAATTAATCATTACTCTAAATATCCATCTTAATTAATCATTCCTGATTAATTATACTTTAATTACTTTAAGTAATTAATACTTAATTAATTTCACAAATTAATTATCTTAAACCATTCAGTAATTAATCTTTAATTACTTCATTAATTAATTAATTATACTTAATTATCTTAATCCTTAATTAATTACAATTAATTAATTACTTTAATCACTTGTTATTTATTAATTAATCTTAATTAATCAATTCTTAATTACATCATTAATATTATTAATTAATGATCCTTAATTACTCTTAATTAATTACTTTATTTAAATTAATTATATTTAATAATTAATTCTTAATTAAACCACATTTATTAATCACCTTTGATTAATCACATTTAGTAATTAACTACCCTTAATTACTCTTCCATAAATTAATTACTCATTAATTAATTATCTTTTAATTAATCCCTTGATTAATTATTCAAAAGTAATTAAACTCAAATTACTTTCATTATTAAAATCATCTTTAGTTAATTATATCCATTAATTAACTTTAATTACTTTCCTAAGTAATTACACTTCACTAATTATATTTAAGTAATTATACTTATCACATAACCAAGTGATTATCTTAAATTAATTAAATTAATTAATTTAACTTATCAAATTATTTAATTAATTACCACTAAACCATTAATTAATCAAATTATTAAATTATTCTTTAATTATCTTATTAATTTAATGAATCTTTAATCATTAAACTTTAATTAATCTCTAAATTAAAGTATTAACCTTTATAACAACTCTAATTATTATTAACAAAAGGCTTTAAAACATTTTACTTTAAAAGTTTCTTTTTAATTCATTTTAAATTAAAGATTTAAAATAAATTACAATTTTAACTTTAACCAAATTTAAATCAAATTTATAAAACCCTTTTTAAAATCAAATGTAAATGAAACATTTAACAATTTAAAGATTTTTAAACCAATTTATTTAAATTCAAAACCTTTTTAAAATATACTTTAAACATTTTAAAGATGTTTAAACATTTTAATACAATTTATTTATTTCACATCTGGGATTCAAATTAAATTGAATCCATACTTTAAATTTTGTTTTAAAAATGGATTTAAATCTTGCTTTTAAATTTTAAAATAAGTTTTAAAATCTAAAAACAAACAGATTTTAAAAACCTGTAACAGGTCAATGACTCGAGCCCAACATCATAATACCCGAGTAATAACTGAAAACCCCCGAGCCAAAACCCTATGTGCTTCGAGTCTTCCCTTTTTTTTTATTAAAACTTTGTTATGTTAAAATTCTTAAAAACCAGTTATAAACCCACCCGAGTTTCCCCCAAACGAACCCGAGCCAAGTTCCCATTTTCTCGAGTACGACTTCGAGCTTCCATTCTTCTTCCCCAACTTCTCAAACACTGATACACAAAAATGCACGTACACGTGCACCGCTAATCGCCGTAGCTCCGGCCAGCCTTGCTAACGTCAGCAGATCACCCATCACCTCCTGAGTCGCCACGAACACCTAAACTACCGTGAACGATCACGAATCGGAAAAGAGTCATTCGACCCAAATACTGGAACCAAACCCAATATTGAAACCACGTCGTTCTCACACCTCCGGCCATCAGAACATCTTTGCTTCCAGCCAAAACTTCGTCAACGTCTCCACTTCAATTCCCCAAAATTTGGTGGAACTCGATCCACCATAGTAGCCACGAAATCAAATTTCCGACCTACCTATAAACTAGGGTTAAAAACAAAATCGATCTTCTACCATCGCCATAGTGAATTATCATCACTGCTGATATTTTTCTCTTAATCACTGATAGCTCCTCTTCCTCCAGAATGAACCACGACTTTCCCGAATACTTAGATTATCAGATATCATCAAAAATGTAAAATCTGTTCAACCCCTAATATCCCTCGATCTATCTACTTATAATTTATAATTTCATTTCCAAAAATCATTAATTTCAACAGCGAATCTGTTTATATACTCAAACATAGAAATTTAGATAATACATTTTCCTGTCTTAATTTGATTTTCTACTGTATCTTCTATTTTCTAACTAATTTCCTAATAAATTCTTTTGGAAACATTTTTAAAAACAATATCAGTTTAATACAAACAAATTTCTTTCAAGAATTATAACCTAATATTGATTATATGAAGAGATGTGAATTGATTTGGATTAAGTTGAACCTGAACCAAATAACAGAACTTAAAAATATATACACAGACATGTACATCATCAATTTCATATATACACAGACATGCAGGCACATTCAACAACTATACAAACATACTTTAAGTATTTCCACATGCAAATCAAGGTTCAATAGATTTTATAAAGGTAGTTCACTCCCTAATTTGAAAAACAGAGTAAAGTTATTTTAGGAAAATGTTACTCACCTGATTTAAAAATGAAGAACAGAGCATATTAAATTCTGGAAATTTGAACTGGAATACTTCTTTGATTTAAAACTTGAATTGCTTGCTATAGAAACTTGCATGCATGCTATTTATTTGTTGAGACATTGCTTTAGATTCTAGGTTTACTTGCTTCCAGACTTTGAAGAAGATGTTGTAGGCTAAAGACTTGATTTTTGAAATGAATTACAGGGATTTGAAGAATTTAGTTACAGGCTTATGCTTTTAAAATGAATTACAGTTTGAAGAAGAAGCTTTTCAGAGGATTGATAAATCTCTGTTTTATGAAGAAGATTTGATTACAGATTATTGTTTTGAGGATTTTGGTTTGAGAGGAAGTTAATTTACTGATTCGTTTTTGAGTATTCAGGCTAAAGTTTCTTACATTTTGAGAAAGAATAGAAAAGAAATGAGAATGAGAAGTAGATGCATATATAGGTAAAAATGATTTATTCAAATAAAAGAAAAACAAAAATCTAAAACTTTGACATTTGTCATTTACATAGTTAATTAGTGTACACTTGTTTAAACAAAGCCTTAGGAATTTTACACTTGTCTTTTAATTAATTAGTATTTATTTTAAAATGTTAATAAAGCCTTTTCTTTATTTTATAAATACTTATCTATTTATAAATTACTTTAAAGAAAATAAAACCAATTATATATATATATATATATATATAAATAAGAGCTTATACATATACATTAAAATCCAAAACTATTTGAATATATATCCTTTGAATTCCAAAATTAAATCCAAATTCAAATTCAAATTAAATTTAAAAATCCAATTTAAACACAAGTTATATATATACTTATATAACAACACATTAAATTTTGAAAACAACAAATCTATTCTCTTAAAAATCTATTATATCTATATAAAAACAACATATTATTAATATTGTTTGAAACAAATAAATATTCATTGAAGAAGATTATTAAACCAATTTAAACATTTTTAATAAAGATTATCAAATCAATTTAATTATTTAAACAGATTATTAAATTGATATTGCCCAAATTTCCGGGATATTACATTCCTTCCCCCTTAAAATAATTTCGTCCTCGAAATTTAAGACAAAGGTAATTTAATAATCCATTTAAATCACAAGCATATATTATCATCCATATGCTAACAACCATAGCAAACAATTCACCCAATCAAACAATTTTAATTATCCAGACAAAATTCTGGATATAATTTCCTCGAGTTTCCCCAGGTATATATATATATACCGGGATACTCGCTCTACAAAATCCAAACAACCAATACTACTAAGCTATAGAGCTCCTACTCATCTAGATCTACAAAACTAAACAGAATATCAGACTACAGACGAGTCTGACTCAACAACCAAAACCTCCAGAACTGCTGGTTTCAAAACCAGAGATAGATCAAACACGTACTCCCTCAAAGATACGTAAAATACATCGAATTCCAGTTATCCAAACTAACAATTCAACCTTGTAGATCAAAGTACTTATCCAAATTAGATCACAGAAAAGATCCAAAACAACTCGGAGCTGACTTCCCAGACTTACCCAATCTTATAGCTCCCTTTTACCAGAGAAAACTTCAACAACAACGAAGTCTCCAACTTCGAATTCCAAATTCCTCCGCCTCTTATCCTCAAAATCCTTCAGACGATCCTGAGCTGACTACATCCTTCCTGATCAGTTCAACCTTTGTCGATGCTTCTAGAAACAAACAGGACCAAAAATAACTCAACCAATGATCCTCTCAAGATTTACCCAATCCAAAACACAACTCTACTACCATCAGTAGACTGAACTAACTTCTCCTATCTGGAAAAGACAAACAGGAGCACTCGCCAAACTGCTTCCGCTGCACAACTCTGATCTGAAGTAGATAAGAATACTGATGGAGAACACAAACAAAGACTGAACAACTCATCCAGAAAAATGGTTCAACAGATTCAACAAGAAAACTCAGATACTCCATCAAAACTTGAGCTGCTTCACCCAACTCTATCTCTAGGAACTATCCTTCAACTAGGCTGAACCACCGGTACCACTCCTGGAATCTAGTCGATAAGAAAACTCAACCTCTAAATGCGGACAAACTTCTGACTTCACTGAAGACGTTCAGAAAAATATTCAATAACTCAAAGATCACTCAAACTATCGCAAGTCACTTTTGCGATCAACCCAGTCCAGTATCCAAAGATACTATTCTCTCTTTACCAATCAGAATAGCTTATACTTAACTATCCAATCTATCGAAGAAATGGATCCACTCTGCTGCTTCTGAACTTCACCTTCAGAAAAATGCTTAGCCAAAAACTTCCTTGTCGGCACAGAGAACACCTCCGAGCTGCACTGCTGACACTGATGCCAAAGACTTCCTAACCAAAGCTCTTCGAGAAACTCGAACCTCAAACAACAGAAACACCATGCTGTACTCAGCCACAACACCGAAGTATACATACTCCTTAAACTTGTCCCAAAGAAAACATCTTTGGGAACATCCATAGTCACTGCATCTCATCACACAGCTACTGTTACCTGAGGTATCAAGGTACCATCACTCGCTTCTGCCTAACTGACAGATCCAACTCTACTCATCCAACTTCAAAGATAAACTCCGAACCTTAATAGGTTTCCTTCAGAGATTGTGAAATCCTTCACCATAGCAAAGCTTTACTCGAGACGGTATTTGGTCTACAGTCTCGACAGATACACTTCCAACCTCAACACTCAGACTCCTAATCCTAGATGATAAATTATTATCATCTCAACCAATCATTACAAATACCATATACATTTAAAATGATACTTTTTTTATATAGAAATTATATCTGGGTAAAATTATTTCATCTACCTTTTTAAAACAATATTGTGTCCGTTGGCCTGGTCAAGTGTTTAGAGATCCCTATCAATAACGTTAGCTACTCGTATTGACCAGAATCCATATACCACTCAACCGATCAATTAACACAATATAAAACCATTTTATATAACTAACAAATACGCGCTCTCGTATATATATACTCAGATTCAAACATGTTGCTACAAATCCTATCTCTAATGAACAATCCTTCCGAACCTAGGCATTCACTCAACCTAGTGCTCTAATACCACTATAACGACCTAGGCTTTTCAACCTTCAGCAACGGTTCACGACCGGTAGGCTTTTCAACCATCCCAGCCCCGCTGTGGCTCATAGTGATACCTCGGGTTTGCTTTTACGGCCACCCTCTCGAGTCGCAACCAACCCCGCAAGGCCTTATACTACCCCCGGGGACATGTAGGGGTAAGAGTCTCCCGTTCGCCACCTAACGCAAAGCGAGAACCCCCTATCACGCTGTAATGTAGCAAACCCGATCCCGGTCTCATCGAAATCCAAAACGTATCTTTTAAGGGCCAAGTTGTTTTAAGGTTAAAACAATTCAATTCTTATCTATATACACAAAGATAGATAATGTGATATCCCGGGAATTTGGACAGTATCAATTTAATAATCTGCATAGGAAATTAAATTGATTTGATGATCTTTGTTAATAAAATTGAATAAATTTAATAATCTAATTAAATAAATATTTAATTAGTGATTTATCTTTTAAAAGTTTAATAGAATATTTTCTATTTATAATATATATGTATAATTGTATATATTATAAATAGATGAGTTGGTCTGAATTTAACAAATGAAATTATGTTTTCAAATTTCTAATATTTTGGTAATTTGGAAATTATGATTTAAAATAATATTTAGCTTTTCAAAGATATTTGATAAATAACTATATAGTTTTAAATACATAAGATAAATGTTTAATTGTTTAAAAATGGATTTTAGCTTAAGTTCAAATTTAAATAAAAGGTTTATTTTATTTCTTTTCAAATATTATTTGATATATATGATTTAAAAATAGAAGTAATTTATAATCTCTTTTATAAATTATTTAAAATAGTCAAATTTGATATTTTCAAATAATAATTATAATACTTTGTTTTTATAAATATGAATAGACTTTAATAAAATAGAATGGTTATTTTAAATATAAATGGTAGTTATATATGCATATATATAACTTGATTTTTATTTGGATTTAAAATATGAAATTGGATTTATAATAGAAATTAAAAGAATAAACATTTTTAAAAATATTTGAATAAGCTTTTAATTTTATATAATTTGTTTATTTACATTTTCTTTAAAAGAGAAATGCATATATACATTTAGGTAAGTATTTATAAATAGCAAACTAATATAAAAGCTTTTATTCACATTTAAAAATAAATAAAAATATGTATTAAATACTTATAAGACAAATGTCACCATATTAAGGCTTAATAAAACATGTGTTAAACAATAGATTAAACAACATGACAAATGTCATCTTTAATTTTATTTTATTTTTCTTTTATTTTGGTAAATCACAATTTCTACTTATATAAACAATGCTTTCTCTTTCCATCCTTTTCTTTTTCAAAAAACTAAGAAACTTCAGCTGAAATATAATCTCAAAACAGATCTGTAACCCATTTTCTTTTCTATCCTCTTCAATTCAAAAACCAAGAAGAACTCAAATAATCTCTCTAAAAACCAAATCTGGAAACAATCTTTAGTCTGCAAAGCTCTTCTTAAATCTGAAATCAAAACACTCCTCAAAACAAAAATGCAAATCAAAACCTGGAAACCATTTTCTTCAATCTGAAACAAAATCCTCTAAACAAATCTGTAATTAACCCTCCTCAATCCGAAGTAAATCAAAGAGCTTGAATACTTTTCTTCAATCTGGAATCAAAATTCAAAGCCTGTAAATCAAATCTTTCAAACCAGAGAATCCTATCCCCTGCAAATCATGTTCAAATCAAATCAGAGCCTGCATTTCTTTTCCAGAGTGCATGCATTTTTAAAAAGCAAAGAAGAATCAAAAGCATGCAGATTAATAACTCAAGTTTTAAAGCAATAGAGTTCAGTTTTCAAAAAGGGTTTTCAAAGCTTTTCAAAAATATAGAGGCTCTGTCTTCATTCTATATCTGGTGAGTAACTTTAAAATTTAAAATAAAATTTGAATTGCATGCTAGTATGGTTGGATATAGATGAGTGTATTGCATAAGGGAATGTCTGATGAGAATTCTTATTTAAGTGCATGCTGATTATAAGTGTTCTGTCATCATTATTTTAGGGAAGTAACATCTTTCTAAAATGCTTAAGTATAAATGGGTATATGTGGATCTTTGAATCAAGAATGTTTGTATATGTATTAAATTTTCTATGAACATTTGGGTGATAAATATGTGCATGTTGGTGAAATGTCTGAACTTCTCTGTTCTTAGTTTTAAAACTAAGATTTTAGTTAAAAATCCATTATTCCTTTAACCAATCTCTGTTTAGTCTTAGAATTCAAATAAAACTTATATGTTTAATCATAGATTAAAGTTTAAAATTTTATTTAAGTAGATTAAATTGAAATGGCTCTGTAAAATCAAGAAGAACAGTACAAGTTGGAGCTATGTTAAAATTTCAACATTTTAATTTATTGATTCAGGGTTATGAATCAAACCCCTAAACAAAATCATGATTTTTAAAAAATAAAATCACGAATTCTAGTCTTAGGATCAGAGAGTAGTTCAGGGTTGACTGAAATTTGAGTTTTTGGTCATTACTGATGATCTCAAAGGTTTGGGAGGTTGGGGTTTCTTCTGGAGTTGGATGAACGATTGGGTAGTTAGGGAAAATTGCCAAGAAAATTTTATATTGCATGAATTGATTTGGCGAGATCAATTTAGGGTTTTAAGGCCAGTTTTACTCGTATGGGTTTAAAGAGGAACTGCGTAAATCTCGAGGTGTTCCAGGCGATCGGTCATGGGGGAAATCGGAGCTGGATATCATGGCGTGGCTTTGGGTTGAACGGCGTGAGGTCTGGAGGTCGGAGGTGACGATCAGTGATCGATTTCCGATCAGATTTTGGTTCCTGTTTTGTTCGAGTTTGTTCGTTTTCGTTTGACAGTCAATTTTGCAGTTCCGTTTGGTCAAGTTGATCGTTGAGATCGTTTGCAGCTTGGAGAATGCCGGAGAGATGGTCGGAAACGTCGCCGTGGGTTGGTGCACGTGCACGTGCACGTCTGAGTATCTGATGTGTTTGGGGAAGAAGGAGGAGCGACCCGGGTATGTTCTCGTGATTTTTGGTAGAAGACTCGAAGTGATTCTCGTGGTTTTTGAAAGTATAACTCGGGTTGAATGATGTAACAGGTTTTACAGAAACCTGTTTGATCAGTTTTTTAAATTTTAAAATAAAATTTAAAACTGATGTTTAAATCTAAAAGTAAAGTTTAAATAAGTTTAGTTTTTAAATCTGGAGTTTAAGTTAAAATCTTAGTTTTTAAATAAGATAAAGTATTTGAATTTTGAATTGATTTAACAACATTAAAAAGGATTTAAATAGTTTTATAACTTTGTTAAAGTTAAACTTGTCTTCATTTTAAATCTTAAATTAAAATGAAATTTAAATGTAAATTTAAAGGTAATTTGGTTTAAATGCTTTATTAATGATATTTTAATCATTAATAGGAATAAAGTGTTATCTTAAAGATAATTAAGATTTAATGATATGGGATAAAATGAATTATTAAGGTAATTAAAAATAATTAATCAATTTAATTAATTTATGACTTGGGTTAATAAATTAGTAATTAAGGGTTTAAAACTTTATTGATGGAGGATTAATTAAATTAATTTAAAGGTTAATTAATTTGAATTAAGGATCATTAATTTTATAAGTTAATGGTTAGGAATAAATTAATCAAGTAATTAAGGTTTAATTAAGTTATAATTAAGTACTTAATTAATTAAGTAATTAGAGATTAATTTATTGATAATTAGGATTAATTAAGTTGTAATTAATAATGGTTAATTAATGTTTAATAATTTTAGAAAGGTAATTAAAATAATTAATAGTTAATGTAGATCATTAACTAAGGATAATTAATTAATGTGATTAATTTTGATAATTAATTAAGTTTAATTAATTTAAAGGATAATCATTTGTGAAATTAATAAAATTACTTAATGGAAGTAATTAAGAAATTAATTACTCATTGTAATTAATTGAGTTTAAATTGATAAGTTAAGTTAATTAATTTAGTTTAATTAATTTAAGATAATCATTTAATGATTTGTATAATTACTTAATGTAATTTAAGGAGGTATAATTACTTAGGAAAGTAATTAATGGATAATTACTGATGTAATTAATAAAGTAATTAAAGGTAGTTAATTACTTAATGGAATTAATCAAGAGATTAATTAAGAAATTAATTAAGGAATAATTAATTTATTTTAAGAAGTAATTAAGGTTAGTTAATTACTGAATGTGATTAATCAATAGTGATTAATAAATTATGGTTTAATTAAAGATTTATTTACTTAATGTAATTAAGTAATGATAAAATGTAATTAAGGATCATTAATTAATATAATTAATGATGTAATTAAGAATTAATTAATTAAGAAATAATTAATAACTGAGTGATTAATTAATGTAATTAATTAAGGAGTAATGTAATTAATTATAGTTAATTAATAAATGAAGTAATTAAAGGTTAATTACTATAAGTGGTTAAGAATAATTAATTTGTATAATTAATTTAAGTGTTAATTACTTGAATGTAATTAAATATTAATTAATCAAGAATGATTAATTAAAATGAATAATTGGGTAAGGGTTGATTAATTAATTGATAATTAATTAATAGTAACTTAAGCAAGATTGTTAATGATGAAAGAAATTAATTTAATTTACTTTAAATTAATTAGAGATGAAGTATTTAATTTAATTTAATTCATTTTAAATTAATTATAGATGGTAATTAATAAATCATTGCTTAAGGATACTGAATGATATTGATTTACCTTGAATGGTTTGAGATCTCAGATATGAGATAATAGATATTGTATGATTTGGATGCTTTGGTTGCATAATGATATGAATCATCTGCTTATAATGATAATGTTGATTATCTATTGTGAATCTGTGAATTATCTATCTATGTGTTAATAGATAGTAGAATTAAATTGTTTTAACTTTAAAAACAACTTGGCCTTAAAAGATACGTTTTGGATTCGATGAGACCGGGATCGGGTTTCCGTATACCGGTATTCCAGGTCTGGAGACCCGAATACCACATTGATCCAAATTAACGATAGGTCGTGAATCTCAAGTGAAGATGAAGATTCAGAGTGCAAGGGTTATTGTCGTTAACTCTGAGGGTGATTCCAAAATGAGTGTAACGAGATAATGCCTTCGGTTTCGTTCGAACCCGGAACGAACTTGTATGGATTGAATGCTTTCAGAACATCGTCAGGTGGACGATGAGCATTCTAAGTGGTGTGTTCTGATTAAAGGTAATCGTAGCCTCAAGCCTCATCAAACCGGGAATGGCTAAAACAGGGGAGGTGCAGCAAGGTTAGTGGGTAGCACCCAAGTAGGACAAGATTATCCCTGTCTAGAGGTCCCTTCTTATTATTCGGTTGTGTGGGCAGTTGAATTGCAACAACTGCTGGGATATCTTGTGCGGGAATTATCCAGTAAGGGATGTTCCGGCCTTGTGTTGCAGGGGATTGGGAGTGATCCTCAGTACGGTGATCTAGGCCACGTACTGTGACGGGCGGTACCCCGGTAGCCCTGCCATTGTATGGAATCCAAAATCCAATAAGTGCCGTACGTATTAGTTGTGCCCAACTATGTTGGAACGTGAGATGTAAGCATTCCAGCTATTTCTGTATTTTACTTGAAAACCCTAGACCCTATTATAATACAATCGAATTTCCTATCAAATGTTTTGGTTAGCGTAAGGTAAAAACTTACCCATGTTTATTTGTGGGAAGTCTTACGTGATACCTTTTCTTTCAAAAGGTTTTGAAGTTAAACAAGTTTAACCTGTTACTCACACCAGACCCATGTCTGACCCAAGTTGTTTATTTCTGTTTTATAAACTCTTGGGTACTCAAATTTTTACGAGTAGCCAAGGGATTCAGGTTTAGCTTTGACGAGTTATCTGGAGGAGCAATGGAGCAGGAGGCTTCGGCGTTCGTAGATATAGTATTCCGCTGTGTAGATCTCTGTGATAGAGTTTTGTGTTGAGTTGTAATAACTAGACAGATGTTTATAACTGTCTAGTATGTGTTGTATAATCTGTGTAACTCTGATAGTCGTTGTATATTATGTAATACTTTTGTTATTAATATAATTTATTCGTTCCGCTGTTGAGATTCTGTTGTTGTTCTTTCTTTCTTCTCTTCTTTTCTACTTTCTCACCTCTTTCTTTTCTTCAAAACGATGCGTCTTCCTGGACGTAGGATGGCGGGTCGTTACAGTGGTATCAGAGCATTAGGTTGAGTGAATACCTAGGCTCTGGAGTGGTGTCTATCTTGAGAGCGCGTAATTGTTAGTTATATAAAAATGATTTTTTTTTATTGTGTTAATTGATCGGTTGAGTGGTATATGGATTCTGGTCAATACGAGTAGCTAACGTTATTGATAGGGATCTCTAAACACTTGAACCAGGCCAACGGACACAATATTGTTTTAAAGAGGTAGATGAAATAATTTTACCCAGAAATAATTTCTATATAAAAAGTATCATTTTAAATATATATATATATATTTATTTCTACCTATTTGGGTTACCTGTTCGGGTTATCCAAATTAAGTTATAAAGGTAGATGAGGTAGGTTGTGTGTAACATGACTACCATTGATTGGAGTTTGAATGTTTGGAGTTAGAAGTGTATCTGATGAGACTGTAGACCTAATACCGTCTCGAGTAAGTTTTGCTGTGGTGTAGGATTTCATCGATCTCCGAAGGGAACTGTTAAAGTTCAGAGTTTATCTTTGAAGTTGGTTGAACAGAAGCGAGTGATGTATCTTGGAAACTTCTGGAAGAAGTAGCTGTGTGATGAGACACAGTGACTATGGATGTTTTCGAAGATATTTTCTTTGGGACAAGTGTAAGGAGTAAGTCTGCTTCGGTGTTGTGGCTAAGTTCAGCATAGTGTTTCTGTTTGAGGTTCGAGTTTCTCGAAGAGCTTTGGTTGGGAAGTCTTTGGCATCTGTGGCAGCAGTGCAGTTCGGAGTATTCTGTGTGTTAGCAGGAAGTTTTCTGGCTGAGCAGTTTTTCTGAAGATGGAGTTCAGAAGTAGCAAAGTATATCCATTTCTTCGATGAATTGGATAGATAAGTGTAAGCTATTCTGATTTGTTAAGAGAGAATAGTATCTTTGGGATACTGGACTGGGGTTGATCGCAAAAGTGACTTGCGATAGTTTGAGTGATCTTTGAGTTATTGAAGATTTTATGGATGTCTTCAGGGAAGTCAGAAGTTGTCCACATCTGGAGATGAGTTTTCTTATCGACTAGATTCCAGGAGTGGTACCGGTGGTTCAGCCTAGTTGAAGGATAGTTCCTAGAGATAGAGTTGGGTGAAGCAGCTCAAGTTTTGATGGAGTATCTGAGTTTTCTTGTTGAATCTGTTGAACCATTTTTCTAGATGAGTTGTTCAGTCTTTGTTTGTGTTCTCCATCAGTATTCTTATCTACTTCAGATCAGAGTTGTGCAGCAGAAGCAGTTTGGGAGTGTATCTCTTGTCTTTTCCGGATAAGAGAAGTAAGTTCAGTCTTCTGATGATTGAGGAGTTGGTGTTCTTGGTTTTGAAACCAGCAGTTCTGGAGGATTTGGTTGTTGAGTCAGACTCGTCTGTAGTCTGATATCCTGTCTAGTTCTATAGATCTAGTTGAGTAGGAGTTCTATAGCTTCGTAGTTTAGATTGTTTGTAGAGCGAGTATTCCGGTATATATATATACTTGGGGAAACTCGAGAAAATTTTATCCAGAATTTTTCTTTTCTGGATAATTAAAATTGTTTGTTTGGATGATTGGTTGCTATGGTTGTTAGCATATGGATGATAGTATATGCTTGTGATTTGAATAGATTATTAAATTACCTTTGTTTAAATTTCGGGGACGAAATTATTTTAAGGGGGGAGGAATGTGATATCCCGGGAATTTGGACAGTATCAATTTAATAATCTGCATAGGAAATTAAATTGATTTGATGATCTTTGTTAATAAAATTGAATAAATTTAATAATCTAATTAAATAAATATTTAATTAGTGATTTATCTTTTAAAAGTTTAATAGAATATTTTCTATTTATAATATATATGTATAATTGTATATATTATAAATAGATGAGTTGGTCTGAATTTAACAAATGAAATTATGTTTTCAAATTTCTAATATTTTGGTAATTTGGAAATTATGATTTAAATTAATATTTAGCTTTTCAAAGATATTTGATAAATAACTATATAGTTTTAAATACATAAGATAAATGTTTAATTGTTTAAAAATGGATTTTAGCTTAAGTTCAAATTTAAATAAAAGGTTTATTTTATTTCTTTTCAAATATTATTTGATATATATGATTTAAAAATAGAAGTAATTTATAATCTCTTTTATAAATTATTTAAAATAGTCAAATTTGATATTTTCAAATAATAATTATAATACTTTGTTTTTATAAATATGAATAGACTTTAATAAAATAGAATGGTTATTTTAAATATAAATGGTAGTTATATATGCATATATATAACTTGATTTTTATTTGGATTTAAAATATGAAATTGGATTTATAATAGAAATTAAAAGAATAAACATTTTTAAAAATATTTGAATAAGCTTTTAATTTTATATAATTTGTTTATTTACATTTTCTTTAAAAGAGAAATGCATATATACATTTAGGTAAGTATTTATAAATAGCAAACTAATATAAAAGCTTTTATTCACATTTAAAAATAAATAAAAATATGTATTAAATACTTATAAGACAAATGTCACCATATTAAGGCTTAATAAAACATGTGTTAAACAATAGATTAAACAACATGACAAATGTCATCTTTAATTTTATTTTATTTTTCTTTTATTTTGGTAAATCACAATTTCTACTTATATAAACAATGCTTTCTCTTTCCATCCTTTTCTTTTTCAAAAAACTAAGAAACTTCAGCTGAAATATAATCTCAAAACAGATCTGTAACCCATTTTCTTTTCTATCCTCTTCAATTCAAAAACCAAGAAGAACTCAAATAATCTCTCTAAAAACCAAATCTGGAAACAATCTTTAGTCTGCAAAGCTCTTCTTAAATCTGAAATCAAAACACTCCTCAAAACAAAAATGCAAATCAAAACCTGGAAACCATTTTCTTCAATCTGAAACAAAATCCTCTAAACAAATCTGTAATTAACCCTCCTCAATCCGAAGTAAATCAAAGAGCTTGAATACTTTTCTTCAATCTGGAATCAAAATTCAAAGCCTGTAAATCAAATCTTTCAAACCAGAGAATCCTATCCCCTGCAAATCATGTTCAAATCAAATCAGAGCCTGCATTTCTTTTCCAGAGTGCATGCATTTTTAAAAAGCAAAGAAGAATCAAAAGCATGCAGATTAATAACTCAAGTTTTAAAGCAATAGAGTTCAGTTTTCAAAAAGGGTTTTCAAAGCTTTTCAAAAATATAGAGGCTCTGTCTTCATTCTATATCTGGTGAGTAACTTTAAAATTTAAAATAAAATTTGAATTGCATGCTAGTATGGTTGGATATAGATGAGTGTATTGCATAAGGGAATGTCTGATGAGAATTCTTATTTAAGTGCATGCTGATTATAAGTGTTCTGTCATCATTATTTTAGGGAAGTAACATCTTTCTAAAATGCTTAAGTATAAATGGGTATATGTGGATCTTTGAATCAAGAATGTTTGTATATGTA
Source organism: Allium fistulosum (assembly GCA_030737815.1). Classification (NCBI taxonomy): domain Eukaryota; kingdom Viridiplantae; phylum Streptophyta; class Magnoliopsida; order Asparagales; family Amaryllidaceae; genus Allium; species Allium fistulosum. The sequence continues at coordinate 734,799,986 of CM060906.1, forward strand.
TTAAATTTTCTATGAACATTTGGGTGATAAATATGTGCATGTTGGTGAAATGTCTGAACTTCTCTGTTCTTAGTTTTAAAACTAAGATTTTAGTTAAAAATCCATTATTCCTTTAACCAATCTCTGTTTAGTCTTAGAATTCAAATAAAACTTATATGTTTAATCATAGATTAAAGTTTAAAATTTTATTTAAGTAGATTAAATTGAAATGGCTCTGTAAAATCAAGAAGAACAGTACAAGTTGGAGCTATGTTAAAATTTCAACATTTTAATTTATTGATTCAGGGTTATGAATCAAACCCCTAAACAAAATCATGATTTTTAAAAAATAAAATCACGAATTCTAGTCTTAGGATCAGAGAGTAGTTCAGGGTTGACTGAAATTTGAGTTTTTGGTCATTACTGATGATCTCAAAGGTTTGGGAGGTTGGGGTTTCTTCTGGAGTTGGATGAACGATTGGGTAGTTAGGGAAAATTGCCAAGAAAATTTTATATTGCATGAATTGATTTGGCGAGATCAATTTAGGGTTTTAAGGCCAGTTTTACTCGTATGGGTTTAAAGAGGAACTGCGTAAATCTCGAGGTGTTCCAGGCGATCGGTCATGGGGGAAATCGGAGCTGGATATCATGGCGTGGCTTTGGGTTGAACGGCGTGAGGTCTGGAGGTCGGAGGTGACGATCAGTGATCGATTTCCGATCAGATTTTGGTTCCTGTTTTGTTCGAGTTTGTTCGTTTTCGTTTGACAGTCAATTTTGCAGTTCCGTTTGGTCAAGTTGATCGTTGAGATCGTTTGCAGCTTGGAGAATGCCGGAGAGATGGTCGGAAACGTCGCCGTGGGTTGGTGCACGTGCACGTGCACGTCTGAGTATCTGATGTGTTTGGGGAAGAAGGAGGAGCGACCCGGGTATGTTCTCGTGATTTTTGGTAGAAGACTCGAAGTGATTCTCGTGGTTTTTGAAAGTATAACTCGGGTTGAATGATGTAACAGGTTTTACAGAAACCTGTTTGATCAGTTTTTTAAATTTTAAAATAAAATTTAAAACTGATGTTTAAATCTAAAAGTAAAGTTTAAATAAGTTTAGTTTTTAAATCTGGAGTTTAAGTTAAAATCTTAGTTTTTAAATAAGATAAAGTATTTGAATTTTGAATTGATTTAACAACATTAAAAAGGATTTAAATAGTTTTATAACTTTGTTAAAGTTAAACTTGTCTTCATTTTAAATCTTAAATTAAAATGAAATTTAAATGTAAATTTAAAGGTAATTTGGTTTAAATGCTTTATTAATGATATTTTAATCATTAATAGGAATAAAGTGTTATCTTAAAGATAATTAAGATTTAATGATATGGGATAAAATGAATTATTAAGGTAATTAAAAATAATTAATCAATTTAATTAATTTATGACTTGGGTTAATAAATTAGTAATTAAGGGTTTAAAACTTTATTGATGGAGGATTAATTAAATTAATTTAAAGGTTAATTAATTTGAATTAAGGATCATTAATTTTATAAGTTAATGGTTAGGAATAAATTAATCAAGTAATTAAGGTTTAATTAAGTTATAATTAAGTACTTAATTAATTAAGTAATTAGAGATTAATTTATTGATAATTAGGATTAATTAAGTTGTAATTAATAATGGTTAATTAATGTTTAATAATTTTAGAAAGGTAATTAAAATAATTAATAGTTAATGTAGATCATTAACTAAGGATAATTAATTAATGTGATTAATTTTGATAATTAATTAAGTTTAATTAATTTAAAGGATAATCATTTGTGAAATTAATAAAATTACTTAATGGAAGTAATTAAGAAATTAATTACTCATTGTAATTAATTGAGTTTAAATTGATAAGTTAAGTTAATTAATTTAGTTTAATTAATTTAAGATAATCATTTAATGATTTGTATAATTACTTAATGTAATTTAAGGAGGTATAATTACTTAGGAAAGTAATTAATGGATAATTACTGATGTAATTAATAAAGTAATTAAAGGTAGTTAATTACTTAATGGAATTAATCAAGAGATTAATTAAGAAATTAATTAAGGAATAATTAATTTATTTTAAGAAGTAATTAAGGTTAGTTAATTACTGAATGTGATTAATCAATAGTGATTAATAAATTATGGTTTAATTAAAGATTTATTTACTTAATGTAATTAAGTAATGATAAAATGTAATTAAGGATCATTAATTAATATAATTAATGATGTAATTAAGAATTAATTAATTAAGAAATAATTAATAACTGAGTGATTAATTAATGTAATTAATTAAGGAGTAATGTAATTAATTATAGTTAATTAATAAATGAAGTAATTAAAGGTTAATTACTATAAGTGGTTAAGAATAATTAATTTGTATAATTAATTTAAGTGTTAATTACTTGAATGTAATTAAATATTAATTAATCAAGAATGATTAATTAAAATGAATAATTGGGTAAGGGTTGATTAATTAATTGATAATTAATTAATAGTAACTTAAGCAAGATTGTTAATGATGAAAGAAATTAATTTAATTTACTTTAAATTAATTAGAGATGAAGTATTTAATTTAATTTAATTCATTTTAAATTAATTATAGATGGTAATTAATAAATCATTGCTTAAGGATACTGAATGATATTGATTTACCTTGAATGGTTTGAGATCTCAGATATGAGATAATAGATATTGTATGATTTGGATGCTTTGGTTGCATAATGATATGAATCATCTGCTTATAATGATAATGTTGATTATCTATTGTGAATCTGTGAATTATCTATCTATGTGTTAATAGATAGTAGAATTAAATTGTTTTAACTTTAAAAACAACTTGGCCTTAAAAGATACGTTTTGGATTCGATGAGACCGGGATCGGGTTTCCGTATACCGGTATTCCAGGTCTGGAGACCCGAATACCACATTGATCCAAATTAACGATAGGTCGTGAATCTCAAGTGAAGATGAAGATTCAGAGTGCAAGGGTTATTGTCGTTAACTCTGAGGGTGATTCCAAAATGAGTGTAACGAGATAATGCCTTCGGTTTCGTTCGAACCCGGAACGAACTTGTATGGATTGAATGCTTTCAGAACATCGTCAGGTGGACGATGAGCATTCTAAGTGGTGTGTTCTGATTAAAGGTAATCGTAGCCTCAAGCCTCATCAAACCGGGAATGGCTAAAACAGGGGAGGTGCAGCAAGGTTAGTGGGTAGCACCCAAGTAGGACAAGATTATCCCTGTCTAGAGGTCCCTTCTTATTATTCGGTTGTGTGGGCAGTTGAATTGCAACAACTGCTGGGATATCTTGTGCGGGAATTATCCAGTAAGGGATGTTCCGGCCTTGTGTTGCAGGGGATTGGGAGTGATCCTCGGTACGGTGATCTAGGCCACGTACTGTGACGGGCGGTACCCCGGTAGCCCTGCCATTGTATGGAATCCAAAATCCAATAAGTGCCGTACGTATTAGTTGTGCCCAACTATGTTGGAACGTGAGATGTAAGCATTCCAGCTATTTCTGTATTTTACTTGAAAACCCTAGACCCTATTATAATACAATCGAATTTCCTATCAAATGTTTTGGTTAGCGTAAGGTAAAAACTTACCCATGTTTATTTGTGGGAAGTCTTACGTGATACCTTTTCTTTCAAAAGGTTTTGAAGTTAAACAAGTTTAACCTGTTACTCACACCAGACCCATGTCTGACCCAAGTTGTTTATTTCTGTTTTATAAACTCTTGGGTACTCAAATTTTTACGAGTAGCCAAGGGATTCAGGTTTAGCTTTGACGAGTTATCTGGAGGAGCAATGGAGCAGGAGGCTTCGGCGTTCGTAGATATAGTATTCCGCTGTGTAGATCTCTGTGATAGAGTTTTGTGTTGAGTTGTAATAACTAGACAGATGTTTATAACTGTCTAGTATGTGTTGTATAATCTGTGTAACTCTGATAGTCGTTGTATATTATGTAATACTTTTGTTATTAATATAATTTATTCGTTCCGCTGTTGAGATTCTGTTGTTGTTCTTTCTTTCTTCTCTTCTTTTCTACTTTCTCACCTCTTTCTTTTCTTCAAAACGATGCGTCTTCCTGGACGTAGGATGGCGGGTCGTTACAGATAATTCAATAGATAATCTACATTATCATCCCAAACAGATAATTCACATTATCATTATAATTCAACCAAACATCCATATCATATATCAATCATATCTCATCAGAGATATCAAACAATGAAATACATTCAATCTCATTCATCCATCCTTAAGCAATGATTTACATCATCTAATTAATTTAAAGTGAATTAAACTAATTACTTCATTCTATAAATCCTGCTTACTTAATTATTAATTAAACCAATTAATTAATCATTACTCTAAATATCCATCTTAATTAATCATTCCTGATTAATTATACTTTAATTACTTTAAGTAATTAATACTTAATTAATTTCACAAATTAATTATCTTAAACCATTCAGTAATTAATCTTTAATTACTTCATTAATTAATTAATTATACTTAATTATCTTAATCCTTAATTAATTACAATTAATTAATTACTTTAATCACTTGTTATTTATTAATTAATCTTAATTAATCAATTCTTAATTACATCATTAATATTATTAATTAATGATCCTTAATTACTCTTAATTAATTACTTTATTTAAATTAATTATATTTAATAATTAATTCTTAATTAAACCACATTTATTAATCACCTTTGATTAATCACATTTAGTAATTAACTACCCTTAATTACTCTTCCATAAATTAATTACTCATTAATTAATTATCTTTTAATTAATCCCTTGATTAATTATTCAAAAGTAATTAAACTCAAATTACTTTCATTATTAAAATCATCTTTAGTTAATTATATCCATTAATTAACTTTAATTACTTTCCTAAGTAATTACACTTCACTAATTATATTTAAGTAATTATACTTATCACATAACCAAGTGATTATCTTAAATTAATTAAATTAATTAATTTAACTTATCAAATTATTTAATTAATTACCACTAAACCATTAATTAATCAAATTATTAAATTATTCTTTAATTATCTTATTAATTTAATGAATCTTTAATCATTAAACTTTAATTAATCTCTAAATTAAAGTATTAACCTTTATAACAACTTTAATTATTATTAACAAAAGGCTTTAAAACATTTTACTTTAAAAGTTTCTTTTTAATTCATTTTAAATTAAAGATTTAAAATAAATTACAATTTTAACTTTAACCAAATTTAAATCAAATTTATAAAACCCTTTTTAAAATCAAATGTAAATGAAACATTTAACAATTTAAAGATTTTTAAACCAATTTATTTAAATTCAAAACCTTTTTAAAATATACTTTAAACATTTTAAAGATGTTTAAACATTTTAATACAATTTATTTATTTCACATCTGGGATTCAAATTAAATTGAATCCATACTTTAAATTTTGTTTTAAAAATGGATTTAAATCTTGCTTTTAAATTTTAAAATAAGTTTTAAAATCTAAAAACAAACAGATTTTAAAAACCTGTAACAGGTCAATGACTAGAGCCCAACATCATAATACCCGAGTAATAACTGAAAACCCCCGAGCCAAAACCCTATGTGCTTCGAGTCTTCCCTTTTTTTTTATTAAAACTTTGTTATGTTAAAATTCTTAAAAACCAGTTATAAACCCACCCGAGTTTCCCCCAAACGAACCCGAGCCAAGTTCCCATTTTCTCGAGTACGACTTCGAGCTTCCATTCTTCTTCCCCAACTTCTCAAACACTGATACACAAAAATGCACGTACACGTGCACCGCTAATCGCCGTAGCTCCGGCCAGCCTTGCTAACGTCAACAGATCACCCATCACCTCCTGAGTCGCCACGAACACCTAAACCACCGTGAACGATCACGAATCGGAAAAGAGTCATTCGACCCAAATACTGGAACCAAACCCAAGCCTGAAACCACGTCGTTCTCACACCTCCGGCCATCAGAACATCTGTGCTTCCAGCCAAAACTTCGTCAACGTCTCCACTTCAATTCCCCAAAATCTGGTGGAACTCGATCCACCATAGTAGCCGCGAAATCAAATTTCCGACCTACCTATAAACTAGGGTTAAAAACAAAATCGATCTTCTACCATCGCCATAGTGAATTATCATCACTGCTGATATTTTTCTCTTAATCACTGATAGCTCCTCTTCCTCCAGAATGAACCACGACTTTCCCGAATACTTAGATTATCAGATATCATCAAAAATGTAAAATCTGTTCAACCCCTAATATCCCTCGATCTATCTACTTATAATTTATGATTTCATTTCCAAAAATCATTAATTTCAACAGCGAATCTGTTTATATACTCAAACATAGAAATTTAGATAATACATTTTCCTGTCTTAATTTGATTTTCTACTGTATCTTCTATTTTCTAACTAATTTCCTAATAAATTCTTTTGGAAACATTTTTAAAAACAATATCAGTTTAATACAAACAAATTTCTTTCAAGAATTATAACCTAATATTGATTATATGAAGAGATGTGAATTGATTTGGATTAAGTTGAACCTGAACCAAATAACAGAACTTAAAAATATATACACAGACATGTACATCATCAATTTCATATATACACAGACATGCAGGCACATTCAACAACTATACAAACATACTTTAAGTATTTCCACATGCAAATCAAGGTTCAATAGATTTTATAAAGGTAGTTCACTCCCTAATTTGAAAAACAGAGAGTAAAGTTATTTTAGGAAAGTGTTACTCACCTGATTTAAAAATGAAGAACAGAGCATATTAAATTCTGGAAATTTGAACTGGAATACTTCTTTGATTTAAAACTTGAATTGCTTGCTATAGAAACTTGCATGCATGCTATTTATTTGTTGAGACATTGCTTTAGATTCCAGGTTTACTTGCTTCCAGACTTTGAAGAAGATGTTGTAGGCTAAAGACTTGATTTTTGAAATGAATTATAGGGATTTGAAGAATTTAGTTACAGGCTTATGCTTTTAAAATGAATTACAGTTTGAAGAAGAAGCTTTTCAGAGGATTGATAAATCTCTGTTTTATGAAGAAGATTTGATTACAGATTATTGTTTTGAGGATTTTGGTTTGAGAGGAAGTTAATTTACTGATTCGTTTTTGAGTATTCAGGCTAAAGTTTCTTACATTTTGAGAAAGAATAGAAAAGAAATGAGAATGAGAAGTAGATGCATATATAGGTAAAAATGATTTATTCAAATAAAAGAAAAACAAAAATCTAAAACTTTGACATTTGTCATTTACATAGTTAATTAGTGTACACTTGTTTAAACAAAGCCTTAGGAATTTTACACTTGTCTTTTAATTAATTAGTATTTATTTTAAAATGTTAATAAAGCCTTTTCTTTATTTTATAAATACTTATCTATTTATAAATTACTTTAAAGAAAATAAAACCAATTATATATATATATATATATATAAATAAGAGCTTATACATATACATTAAAATCCAAAACTATTTGAATATATATCCTTTGAATTCCAAAATTAAATCCAAATTCAAATTCAAATTAAATTTAAAAATCCAATTTAAACACAAGTTATATATATACTTATATAACAACACATTAAATTTTGAAAACAACAAATCTATTCTCTTAAAAATCTATTATATCTATATAAAAACAACATATTATTAATATTGTTTGAAACAAATAAATATTCATTGAAGAAGATTATTAAACCAATTTAAACATTTTTAATAAAGATTATCAAATCAATTTAATTATTTAAACAGATTATTAAATTGATATTGCCCAAATTTCCGGGATATTACAGGTAGGGTGTTGCTCGGGGTGGTTGGGTAGTCAGAGGGTTTGGGTGAGTGGTTATGGCCGGAGGCTTTTGATGGTGGAAAGTGAGTGGAGCACGTGTCAATGTAACATCCCGCTATTTTGGACCATTCAAATCGACAATAAATCCACACTTGTCTGACTTGAATAATTCAAAATATCAGATTGTTAATTTAAATTTGGCAAAACTCAGCATATGCAGTAAATAAATCAATCACAGAATCACAGACACAGAGTAATACAATAATACGCAGCGGAATAGATAAAATAGTAGTTCATGAAGCTACTATATAAACATCAGAGTTAGAAATAAAATACAGCAGAATATCTCAAATGCAGTGAAGTCTCCAGTACAACAGATGACTTCTCTGAACAAATCAACTAGAAGAGCTGAAAGCTGAGGTGATAGTTGGATCTCCAAAGGAAGCTCCAAACTCTAAGGGTGAGTCTCAAATGCTGTATCGCTTGGTCTGACCCGAGCGTAAAGGAAAACACAAAACACTCGAGTCAGAACTAAAATTCTTATGCAAACTAAATCAAAATTTGATGTAATAAGGTATGCAAATAACTACATTTTTGAAGGTTCAAATTTCTGGAAATGTTATTGTTTCCATGTTCAAAATACAATAGATTTCACAATAGATCCATTCTAGTAACTTACAAATTTACAGAACAATTCCCAATTAAATTTCATAGTTCAAGAGATTTGATTTATAAAAATGTTTCAAAGTTTCGTCATTCAATTTTATGGAAACTTCCCAATGTTTCAAAATTTAATTTTGGAAACTTTCAAATAAGGTAACGACAGTTTATTCCCAAAATCATTTTTATGGTTCAAATAGTAAGTCTAAACATACTAGTTTTTTTTCTCTCATGTAAATACATGAAATTCATCTGTTTTATATCTTTATTCAGTGCTCAAATAATCAATATGAAAATTTATATGATTACAATAAACTATAGGGTGATAACAAGGATATATCAAAATAAATGAACAAATACACATTCAATCACAATAGCATCCATCACATCCTACAATCAACATTCAAATCAATCAATTCAACAAATCAACCAATTCAATAACATGTCATAGTAATTATTAGTCATCACATATTGGAATTTAGCTATTCAAACTAAATACCAATAAAAATTCCAAACCAACAATCAAAACTTTATCACTATATGACCTGGTTTAACTTGCAATAAAATTTTAGTATTTCGTGAGTGGGTTTAAACACTCACTTTATGGATTTCCGTTTCTTAGTCGGGTTTGGATCTGCTACTACTTCCTCCTATTGATTTATTTCCTTGCTATTTTAATCTTTTTTTTTTGAAAGAGACAGAGAAGTTTGTATAGGTCTGAATTTGAAGAAAAAGATTTGGAAAAAGAAGAATGTTTGGAAAAGAAGAAAAAAAAATTCAAGGAAGATGAAGAATTGAAAAAGAAAACGAAGCTAAAAAAAAGAAGCTTTAAAAGAAGAAGAAGATTTGAAGAATAAGAATAAGACAAAGCTTTGAAAGAAAAAAAAAAGAGAAGAAGGAGATTTGAAGAAGAAGAAAAAAATGAAGAAGGAAGAAAATGAAGAGAGGAAAAAAAAATGAGATGGAAGTTTGTTTGGAGAAATGAAGCTACAAAAGATGAGATTTGAAAAATGAAATGAGGCTACAGAAACGACGATAGAAACAAATGAAAAGCTAATAGAGTATATATAAACAAACTAGGAATTGAAATAAAGTAAAAATATGAATAGTCTTAAAATGGTAGTATTGAAAGAGGTGAAGTAAAGGAATAAATATATCAATAAAGATAAAAATAAATCTTCCGTTTTAAATATGAAGTTTCAGGAGAAAGAATTGCCAATGAAAGGAAGCTACAAGAACAAATGATGCATAAGTAAAATAAACTTCAGAAACGGAGAATAGTAAATGCTAATTAGATGGCATGAATATTAATTTGATGTTCACATTAAAAACGGAAAATAGAAAAGAAAAGAAAAACCTCAGGTAAAGCATTTGAAAAGAGCAAACGAATAAAGGAGAAACAAATGAAAAGAATGAGGCAATTATTAATTAGAAATAAATCAAATGAGGTTATTACTAATTAATAAGAAACGAATGAGTAGGCTAATAATTAAATGGATGCACAAGTGGAGACTACGTTAAGAACTTGAAAACGGAAGAGAGAGAATGGAGGTGATAATAATGTAAAGCAAATGAAGAGACCACATATAACCTATAAACAAACCTTTGGGGTCCAAATTCCAAAACTCACTCCAATTAATTCATATCTATAAACCCAAATATACACATATTTACATAATTTAATTTCATATTAAAACATTCATTTTATGTCAATATATTTGCATACTACATTAACACAATCAATCAATTAACAATCGATCAATCAATTAATCAACCAATCAATCTATATATTTATTTACGTTACTCAAACCAATTTCATTATTTAATGAATATATATCTATCTGTGCACTATAAAAATGATTTACTTTACTTTTCTAATGACTATAACGGTCACATTAATGCAACCAATTTACAAGTTTTAACCATATATAAAAAATGTAAATATATATATATATATATATATATGAACTTATGTAATTAATGTACAACTGTTAATAAAAGGTAATTTCTAATTGATTCCACAATATTTACAAAACCATGAATCCTCTGATATACTTAAAAGTTTGAATATTAATGTGTGTGTGTGTGTCTGTATTATTCTAAAATTCAAATTTTTTTTTCCAAAATCATTCTTGCTTAAAATGAAAGTTTATTTTTATACGTCTCAAAACATGCAAAAATTAATAACAAAAGAAATGAATGGACCATGTACATTGCACAACCTTTTTGAAATTCAATTTGTGAAACGTAACCAAATTAACTTCATTAACTCAAATCATATTCAAATTTGTATGCATTTAGTTTTTTTTATCTATGCATAATAAATAAAATTACTTACTATAAAAATGAAAACGTTCAATTTGGTTTTCCCAAAATGATCTTTTATTTCCATTAAAACATCAATCCTGTTTAACACAAAAGGTGCGTTTCTTTTATTAAATCTATTAATTGCAATCAACGTTTTCTTCCCTTCTAATTGAAATATTTCAATTACATTAATTACAATTACTTAAAAAGTTAAATTTCAAAACAGTCAACTAAAATGGATGAAAAATAGAATAATTGTTTCCTTTAGTCATTTAAACACGTTTATAAATTTGTTGTTTATACAGCAGAGCTATAAATAACTTACTTAAATAAATTATTTTTCTACTCTTGTAATCCATCTATATGCTAAAACACAGTTCAAATACACATATTTACTTCCTTTAAATCAATCATCCTATTCTTTATTTTAATGAAATTAAACCTACATTCACAAATGAAACATCCATTTTATTTGTTATAAATGTTCTTTTCATTAAACCGACTTTCCTTATATTTTCACAAAACATAAGCTACGTTTAATTACACCTATTAATTTACAGTTTGGTGTCCTCTCTATCATTAATTGAAATTATTCAATTACATTATTTTCAATTGTTTACAAGGGTGAATTTCAAAATGGAAAAAAAATAAAGGTAATGAGAAATAAAACAATTATTTCCTATCAAACAGTGATTGAAACATATTTATGCACTATTGGATACAAACAGAAATTATACATTTCTTACCAAATAATAGTTTCTCATCTCTGCAATCAATCTTTCAACTACCAAACATTTCAAATAAATAAACTTATGATTCTTTTTTTAATAAAGAAACATTTATTATTTCTTATTAACATTTATTATTCCAATCAATTGGAAATTTACATTCAGACAATTACAAATATCATTCAAACCAATATTATTAAAATACACACTAACATTTTTTTATCATCCTTATATTGTTGCATACATATGACATTAATAGAAATTTTAATTAAGCTCATAATTTGTATAAAAATCAAATTTGTATAAATAAAATCTTAATTTTTTTTTATTCCAAACAATTTTATTCAAAAAATCTTATTTAATTTGCTACTTTTAAATGTTTAAAAATACGGGTCGTTACAATCTCCCCCACTCAAAACTTTTCGTCCTCGAAAAGAAATAAGAAGGAATCCAAAAATTTGTTATATTTTATTGAAACAGTCAATTTATAAACAATTAACCCTACATATTTAAGTTTAATAAAAATTAAAAAAAATAACTCCAATTCAACAAAAAAAAATCTAAGTCTTAAATTTTGAAAAATTTCGGTAGAGTCTCCTTTGTATAGAGAGGTCCGGAAAAACAATAATATCAATAATTACAATATATGTATCATATTTCAAAAAAAACACCCCATAAGCCAAAACAACCAATAATTTCGACATATTATTTACGTTTATTCAATTGATTTCTTTTCACATCATTATTTACCTTTTTATTTATTTTCATTCATTCATACAATGTCTTTTTCTTTCTTTCATGTACTTACATAAATTATTTCACAATATTAACTTACGTTTATAACATTTCTTGTACATCAAAATTTTTATTTTGAAATAATTCCATTGAACACTTCCATTACTTAAGTTTTACCTGTATAATTCCACTACATATTCCTCTGTAACATTTTCAACTTTAACATTTTGGTAAGTTATATATATGTTTTATAGAATGAATTTGAATGTTACACAAGTTTATTGTAACGACCCTGAAATTTCAAAATTTCAAATCGAAAATATTTAATGAATTTTAAATATTTGAATGATGAATTGATTCGAATTGGAATTCGTCTAATAAAAATTGTTGTTGAAATTTTTGAATCGGTTAAATTCTTTTGGAAAAAAAAGAAGAAAAGAAAAATTGGTTAAGGGTTAAGTGGGCTTTGAAAAATATATACTGGCCCATGGTTCTTTGATACCGTGATAAATCCAAACCATCCCCCCTTTTCATTCATTCGTAAACCCTAAGACAAAAATAAACGAGAAATAAAATGGCGGCGACGATGTATTCTTCGATTTCTCTGTAGAAAAAAACTAGGGCCATGGCTTTGACTTCCTTCGGTTTTCCTCGCTCGCGACCTCTTCGAAACAGAGCTTCGGCGATCGATTCTCTGGCTCGATCTTCCTCTTCTCAAACTAGGGCTTGGGTAGAAACCAAAGGCGCTGGCTTCGGTCGATCGCGCTCGTCTCCTTGAGGGCCACGACTTCAACTGAAGGAGCTAGGTCGTCCCTTGCTCGCGATTGTTTCAAACAATAGGTGAGTGGTTTTCGCCCCTCACATCTAATTCTTTCCTCGTTTCGTACTAAGGTAGTTCGATTTTTGTTTATCCACTGTATTGATGATTTTGGATGTGGGTGTAACGATATTGATTTGTTCGACTTTCGTCCTTGTTCGATGGATCTTCTGTTCTATGTATTCGATCATCGATAGTTGCTTTATCTTCTCTGTTGATTTTTGAAAATATTACCTCTAACTTTGTTCAATTCTAGCCCCAATCCGATAGCGAAGGTGAGTAATTCATATTTACTCACATCTTATTCGAACAGTTCAAATTCGTATATGTTTGCTTGTTCACTTTTGATGTTGTTTCTTTGAGTCTGCATTGATTCAACACACACACTCTTTTCTTGTATTCAACAATATCATGCCATGTTGTTGGGTTTGTTGAGTTCCAGTGCTATGTCATTTTAAGTTGTTTTTCTGTAGCTTGGTTTTCACTGTGACCTGTTTATTCAAGTCTATATATGTGCATATATACATATGATGCGTGTATGCATATATTCTTGAATTTAAAATGCAAAGTTTGGTCATTTTGTTGCTGGTCTAATATACGGCCTAACTTGTTCATGGTTGATCTTGACCTCCTCACCTGACTTTTGATCTTTACTGAAACAGTTTGTACATGCTTGATCATCTTATCCCTGATGTTGTTTTAGTTCGGTGATGATATATGGCTTCCTGACTTGTACATACTGCATATATGACCTGTTGTGCATTCTGACTTCATAGATGTTTGTTACTTGAACAGTTGCTTATTTTGTTCATTGGTCTTTGTTTGTTCATTCTGACATCACCTTTGTTTCACTTGAATCTGTTCACTGTGTTCGACATTACCATGCTACCTTGCTTGTATTAATTCCAGTCTGATAGCTGCATGTTGAACTGTAGTCGAGTTGCATCCATGTAGCCTGTGCATTAACTAGTGGCTGTGCATTCATGTAGTTCCCTCTGGTCATATGCAGTTGCCAACTAGTTTCCCTTGTTTATGTGCACTTGCAGTTGCATTTGTTGTAGATATTGGTGATGCTTGAAATCTTCATACGAGTGATCTTTTGTAGTTCATTCTGTTGTAGTTGCACTGAGTCTTCCACTTGGCTTTGACATCAGATCATTTCTTAGTGTATTTGGTTGCATTGTTATTGAATTGCAGTCTTTATCTGATCATTTATCATGTATCATCTTGCATGAAACATTGCAGAGTCTTTGGATTTGTGGCATTTGCATTGTTGCGTGCACTTGTAGAGTTTGTATGGTTGTAGTTTCCATAGCTCGAGCTCAGGCTCAGTCCATACTTGTCCACTGATTTTGAAGTTGTAACCTGCATACTCTGGTTCATGTAGTATTTGGTCTGTTGGACTTGAATTAGTAGTCTGCACTTGATGTTGTAGCTGTGTTCACTCTTGTAGTATCACTGTGCATTTGTTTATGTGAAGCATTCATGTCAGTGGTCTTTGCAGCTTGCATTCACACTGGTTTGCATTCATGTTGTATTGTAGACTCCATTGACTTTTGTTGTCTGATCTGTGAGGCATTTTGATCATTTTGAAGTACAAGTGAGTTTGCTGGTTGAGTTTGCTGTCTGCATATATGTTGTTCCATATGCTTATTCTTTCAAGTCAATTGCATTTGAATCTACCAATTGACTTCTACCTGTTGTTGCATAGTTCGGTATATTAAAACCCCTCATTTTTGTGAAGATATTACTCCTGCATTTGTACATTGTCATGTGTAATTGTATTAGACTTGTCTGCACTTACTTTATCCACTGTTGCACTCAAGTGTATATCACGTGTTTGTCTACTTTACTGCCTGTTCATCGAGGCATGTAGTTCACGTGTACTCTAGGGTATCACTTGTTTCTTTGACATGCTGTCCAGTGTGTAGTTTTTGCGTATGTCAAAATTTGCATTCCTTATATATGGTTCACTGGCACTTGACTTGCAGTCTTCATCATCATATCCCTCATGTATTTGCAGTTTTTCCCCTGCTGGGATTTGTTTCTGAATTCACTTGAGTTGAATCCGGTACTTCTGGGTTTGACCTTGTGATCATTTATGACTTTCACTGAGCTTTTGTGTATTTCGTGCGATAGTGGCGAGGCAGTACACGCGTGCGTGTACGGCAGCCAATCGAGTTTTGATGGTTTTAAAGTGACAATTTCAATTGTTTTAAATTGATTTAGTCAATTTGATAAATTGTTTATCTATCTCTGTTGATGTTTTAAATCTGCTGATTTATTGTTTAACACTGTTTAGTGTTAAAAATTTTCGTTATCCGATTTCTTTGTTAAAAGGATTGGATAGACGGGAATTATTGTGACTGTCGTCTATTAAAATTATTATTGCCTCTATGCACAAATAAACTGGTTTGAATTAGACTGACATGTGTATTATTTTCTTTTGAATATAATACTCGGGTCAGACCGAGTAGTTTACAGCTTGAAGATTTTCGAGCAGCGAAGTTAGAGAGAGAGAGTAAAGAATCACTTTAGTTTTCAGAAGAAAATTGTATTTTAAGATATTCCGCTGTATCAGTATTAAAATTGTATAAACTCTGATGTATTCAAAAAGATTTATAGTAATGAAATAAAGATTTCATTTGTTTTAATTCATTGTTATTATTCTGTGTTTCTGTGGCTGATTCTGTTTAAACGTTATAAACTAAATAACAATTCGCCTTTTTGAACGTTTCGAGTTGGTTTAATTACCGACTGGAGGCGGTCAGAAGGGGGAATGTTACAGAAGGGGGAATTCCAAACTGAGGATATGGAAAAGTACCTTCCATTTATTATTGGAGAAGGTATTGGAACTCGTGAAGAGTGTCCATTTGAAATTCGTAGCTACGTAGAATTTTCCATAAGTTGGAATGTCCATTTGGACTAGAATCCCTCGTGATGGGATCATGTTGATTATGATGTATGTTAGCGTAATTTGAGGGGCGAGATGCCTACAGTTACAAGCGATTCCACTGGGATAGTGGCGCAACCGCCGAGTAAACTGCAATCTAAGCGCCAAAGCGAAATTCGAGGGGCGAGATGCCTACGGTTACAAGCGATTCTACTGGGATAGTAGCGTAACCACCGTGTGGACCGCGATCTATGGCAACAACCATGGCGAAATTCAAGAGAGATGTGAAATCTACGGTTACAAGCGATTCTACTGGGATAGTAGCGTAACCGCCGGGTAAACTGTGATCCATGGGGGAACGTGCTTTCCATATCCATTTTTTAAAAGAATTTTTAAAAGTATTTTCACTGGGAATTGAAGCAAGTATATTTAGTACTTGGAGATTTTTAGACCTGCGCCTGGCCAGCGTATGTCTAATGTCTGTGAGAACGACGATAGACTTATTAAATTTCGAGTTAGCAAGTATTTTCAAACTTTAAATATCGAATCAATAGTTTGAAATTAAAATTACATAATTCCTACCTAATGAACTAAGGAAGAGGATCTTTGAAATGTTTTGATAGTCCACAGCTTTGACAGAGATATATTATGCAAATCTCTAACGTGAAGAATTTTAAAGTTTAAAATCTGAGTTGTAAGTCGAAATTTTTTTTTTGGTAAAAGACTTTTGGGTCTTGATTTTTGAAAATCAATGAACAAAAGAGAAGATAAACAAAACTAGTGAGATTAAATCGAATGGAATGAATTCTACATATATTCATTTATTTGTATTGAGTTTCAAGCTTAGAAAAATTGTGTAGGGTATAAATATTAATGAAATTTTAACAACCTTTCCTTTTCGTGGACGAAAAGTTTTTAAGGAGGGGAGTTTGTAACGACCCTGAAATTTCAAAATTTCAAATCGAAAATATTTAATGAATTTTAAATATTTGAATGATGAATTGATTCGAATTGGAATTCGTCTAATAAAAATTGTTGTTGAAATTTTTGAATCGGTTAAATTCTTTTGGAAAAAAAAGAAGAAAAGAAAAATTGGTTAAGGGTTAAGTGGGCTTTGAAAAATATATACTGGCCCATGGTTCTTTGATACCGTGATAAATCCAAACCCTCCCCCCTTTTCATTCATTCGTAAACCCTAAGACAAAAATAAACGAGAAATAAAATAGCGGCGACGATGTATTCTTCGATTTCTCTGTAGAAAGAAACTAGGGCCACGGCTTTGACTTCCTTCGATTTTCCTCGCTCGCGACCTCTTCGAAACAGGGCTTCGGCGATCGATTCTCTGGCTCGATCTTCCTCTTCTCAAACTAGGGCTTGGGTAGAAACCAAAGGCGCTGGCTTCGGTCGATCGCGCTCGTCTCCTTGAGGGCCACGACTTCAACTGCAGGAGCTAGGTCGTCCCTTGCTCGCGATTGTTTCAAACAACAGGTGAGTGGTTTTCGCCCCTCACATCTAATTCTTTCCTCGTTTCGTACTAAGGTAGTTCGATTTTTGTTTATCCACTGTATTGATGATTTTGGATGTGGGTGTAACGATATTGATTTGTTCGACTTTCGTCCTTGTTCGATGGATCTTCTGTTCTATGTATTCGATCATCGATAGTTGCTTTATCTTCTCTGTTGATTTTTGAAAATATTACCTCTAACTTTGTTCGATTCTAGCCCCAATCCGATAGCGAAGGTGAGTAATTCATATTTACTCACATCTTATTCGAACAGTTCAAATTCGTATATGTTTGCTTGTTCACTTTTGATGTTGTTTCTTTGAGTCTGCATTGATTCGACACACACACTCTTTTCTTGTATTCAACAATATCATGCCATGTTGTTGGGTTTGTTGAGTTCCAGTGCTATGTCATTTTAAGTTGTTTTTCTGTAGCTTGGTTTTCACTGTGACCTGTTTATTCAAGTCTATATATGTGCATATATACATATGATGCGTGTATGCATATATTCTTGAATTTAAAATGCAAAGTTTGGTCATTTTGTTACTGGTCTAATATACGGCCTAACTTGTTCATGGTTGATCTTGACCTCCTCACCTGACTTTTGATCTTTACTGAAACAGTTTGTACATGCTTGATCATCTTATCCCTGATGTTGTTTTAGTTCGGTGATGATATATGGCTTCCTGACTTGTACATACTGCATATATGACCTGTTGTGCATTCTGACTTCATAGATGTTTGTTACTTGAACAGTTGCTTATTTTGTTCATTGGTCTTTGTTTGTTCATTCTGACATCACCTTTGTTTCACTTGAATCTGTTCACTGTGTTCGACATTACCATGCTACCTTGCTTGTATTAATTCCAGTCTGATAGCTGCATGTTGAACTGTAGTCGAGTTGCATCCATGTAGCCTGTGCATTAACTAGTGGTTGTGCATTCATGTAGTTCCCTCTGGTCATATGCAGTTGCCAACTAGTTTCCCTTGTTTATGTGCACTTGCAGTTGCATTTGTTGTAGATATTGGTGATGCTTGAAATCTTCATACGAGTGATCTTTTGTAGTTCATTCTGTTGTAGTTGCACTGAGTCTTCCACTTGGCTTTGACATCAGATCATTTCTTAGTGTATTTGGTTGCATTGTTATTGAATTGCAGTCTTTATCTGATCATTTATCATGTATCATCTTGCATGAAACATTGCAGAGTCTTTGGATTTGTGGCATTTGCATTGTTGCGTGCACTTGTAGAGTTTGTATGGTTGTAGTTTCCATAGCTCGAGCTCAGGCTCAGTCCATACTTGTCCACTGATTTTGAAGTTGTAACCTGCATACTCTGGTTCATGTAGTATTTGGTCTGTTGGACTTGAATTAGTAGTCTGCACTTGATGTTGTAGCTGTGTTCACTCTTGTAGTATCACTGTGCATTTGTTTATGTGAAGCATTCATGTCAGTGGTCTTTGCAGCTTGCATTCACACTGGTTTGCATTCATGTTGTATTGTAGACTCCATTGACTTTTGTTGTCTGATCTGTGAGGCATTTTGATCATTTTGAAGTACAAGTGAGTTTGCTGGTTGAGTTTGCTGTCTGCATATATGTTGTTCCATATGCTTATTCTTTCAAGTCAATTGCATTTGAATCTACCAATTGACTTCTACCTGTTGTTGCATAGTTCGGTATATTAAAACCCCTCATTTTTGTGAAGATATTACTCCTGCATTTGTACATTGTCATGTGTAATTGTATTAGACTTGTCTGCACTTACTTTATCCACTGTTGCACTCAAGTGTATATCACGTGTTTGTCTACTTTACTGCCTGTTCATCGAGGCATGTAGTTCACGTGTACTCTAGGGTATCACTTGTTTCTTTGACATGCTGTCCAGTGTGTAGTTTTTGCGTATGTCAAAATTTGCATTCCTTATATATGGTTCACTGGCACTTGACTTGCAGTCTTCATCGTCATATCCCTCATGTATTTGCAGTTTTTCCCCTGCTGGGATTTGTTTCTGAATTCACTTGAGTTGAATCCGGTACTTCTGGGTTTGACCTTGTGATCATTTATGACTTTCACTGAGCTTTTGTGTATTTCGTGCGATAGTGGCGAGGCAGTACACGCGTGCGTGTACGGCAGCCAATCGAGTTTTGATGGTTTTAAAGTGACAATTTCAATTGTTTTAAATTGATTTAGTCAATTTGATAAATTGTTTATCTATCTCTGTTGATGTTTTAAATCTGCTGATTTATTGTTTAACACTGTTTAGTGTTAAAAATTTTCGTTATCCGATTTCTTTGTTAAAAGGATTGGATAGACGGGAATTATTGTGACTGTCGTCTATTAAAATTATTATTGCCTCTATGCACAAATAAACTGGTTTGAATTAGACTGACATGTGTATTATTTTCTTTTGAATATAATACTCGGGTCAGACCGAGTAGTTTACAGCTTGAAGATTTTCGAGCAGCGAAGTTAGAGAGAGAGAGTAAAGAATCACTTTAGTTTTCAGAAGAAAATTGTATTTTAAGATATTCCGCTGTATCAGTATTAAAATTGTATAAACTCTGATGTATTCAAAAAGATTTATAGTAATGAAATAAAGATTTCATTTGTTTTAATTCATTGTTATTATTCTGTGTTTCTGTGGCTGATTCTGTTTAAACGTTATAAACTAAATAACAATTCGCCTTTTTGAACGTTTCGAGTTGGTTTAATTACCGACTGGAGGCGGTCAGAAGGGGGAATGTTACAGAAGGGGGAATTCCAAACTGAGGATATGGAAAAGTACCTTCCATTTATTATTGGAGAAGGTATTGGAACTCGTGAAGAGTGTCCATTTGAAATTCGTAGCTACGTAGAATTTTCCATAAGTTGGAATGTCCATTTGGACTAGAATCCCTCGTGATGGGATCATGTTGATTATGATGTATGTTAGCGTAATTTGAGGGGCGAGATGCCTACAGTTACAAGCGATTCCACTGGGATAGTGGCGCAACCGCCGAGTAAACTGCAATCTAAGCGCCAAAGCGAAATTCGAGGGGCGAGATGCCTACGGTTACAAGCGATTCTACTGGGATAGTAGCGTAACCACCGTGTGGACCGCGATCTATGGCAACAACCATGGCGAAATTCAAGAGAGATGTGAAATCTACGGTTACAAGCGATTCTACTGGGATAGTAGCGTAACCGCCGGGTAAACTGTGATCCATGGGGGAACGTGCTTTCCATATCCATTTTTTAAAAGAATTTTTAAAAGTATTTTCACTGGGAATTGAAGCAAGTATATTTAGTACTTGGAGATTTTTAGACCTGCGCCTGGCCAGCGTATGTCTAATGTCTGTGAGAACGACGATAGACTTATTAAATTTCGAGTTAGCAAGTATTTTCAAACTTTAAATATCGAATCAATAGTTTGAAATTAAAATTACATAATTCCTACCTAATGAACTAAGGAAGAGGATCTTTGAAATGTTTTGATAGTCCACAGCTTTGACAGAGATATATTATGCAAATCTCTAACGTGAAGAATTTTAAAGTTTAAAATCTGAGTTGTAAGTCGAAATTTTTTTTTGGTAAAAGACTTTTGGGTCTTGATTTTTGAAAATCAATGAACAAAAGAGAAGATAAACAAAACTAGTGAGATTAAATCGAATGGAATGAATTCTACATATATTCATTTATTTGTATTGAGTTTCAAGCTTAGAAAAATTGTGTAGGGTATAAATATTAATGAAATTTTAACAACCTTTCCTTTTCGTGGACGAAAAGTTTTTAAGGAGGGGAGTTTGTAACGACCCTGAAATTTCAAAATTTCAAATCGAAAATATTTAATGAATTTTAAATATTTGAATGATGAATTGATTCGAATTGGAATTCGTCTAATAAAAATTGTTGTTGAAATTTTTGAATCGGTTAAATTCTTTTGGAAAAAAAAGAAGAAAAGAAAAATTGGTTAAGGGTTAAGTGGGCTTTGAAAAATATATACTGGCCCATGGTTCTTTGATACCGTGATAAATCCAAACCCTCCCCCCTTTTCATTCATTCGTAAACCCTAAGACAAAAATAAACGAGAAATAAAATAGCGGCGACGATGTATTCTTCGATTTCTCTGTAGAAAGAAACTAGGGCCACGGCTTTGACTTCCTTCGATTTTCCTCGCTCGCGACCTCTTCGAAACAGGGCTTCGGCGATCGATTCTCTGGCTCGATCTTCCTCTTCTCAAACTAGGGCTTGGGTAGAAACCAAAGGCGCTGGCTTCGGTCGATCGCGCTCGTCTCCTTGAGGGCCACGACTTCAACTGCAGGAGCTAGGTCGTCCCTTGCTCGCGATTGTTTCAAACAACAGGTGAGTGGTTTTCGCCCCTCACATCTAATTCTTTCCTCGTTTCGTACTAAGGTAGTTCGATTTTTGTTTATCCACTGTATTGATGATTTTGGATGTGGGTGTAACGATATTGATTTGTTCGACTTTCGTCCTTGTTCGATGGATCTTCTGTTCTATGTATTCGATCATCGATAGTTGCTTTATCTTCTCTGTTGATTTTTGAAAATATTACCTCTAACTTTGTTCGATTCTAGCCCCAATCCGATAGCGAAGGTGAGTAATTCATATTTACTCACATCTTATTCGAACAGTTCAAATTCGTATATGTTTGCTTGTTCACTTTTGATGTTGTTTCTTTGAGTCTGCATTGATTCGACACACACACTCTTTTCTTGTATTCAACAATATCATGCCATGTTGTTGGGTTTGTTGAGTTCCAGTGCTATGTCATTTTAAGTTGTTTTTCTGTAGCTTGGTTTTCACTGTGACCTGTTTATTCAAGTCTATATATGTGCATATATACATATGATGCGTGTATGCATATATTCTTGAATTTAAAATGCAAAGTTTGGTCATTTTGTTACTGGTCTAATATACGGCCTAACTTGTTCATGGTTGATCTTGACCTCCTCACCTGACTTTTGATCTTTACTGAAACAGTTTGTACATGCTTGATCATCTTATCCCTGATGTTGTTTTAGTTCGGTGATGATATATGGCTTCCTGACTTGTACATACTGCATATATGACCTGTTGTGCATTCTGACTTCATAGGTGTTTGTTACTTGAACAGTTGCTTATTTTGTTCATTGGTCTTTGTTTGTTCATTCTAACATCACCTCTGTTTCACTTGAATCTGTTCACTGTGTTCGACATTACCATGCTACCTTGCTTGTATTAATTCCAGTCTGATAGCTGCATGTTGAACTGTAGTCGAGTTGCATCCATGTAGCAGTGCATTAACTAGTGGCTGTGCATTCATGTAGTTCCCTCTGGTCATATGCAGTTGCCAACTAGTTTCCCTTGTTCATGTGCACTTGCAGTTGCATTTGTTGTAGATATTGGTGTTGCTTGAAATCTTCATACGAGTGATCTTTTGTAGTTCATTCTGTTGTAGTTGCACTGAGTCTTCCACTTGGCTTTGACATCAGATCATGTCTTAGTGTATTTGGTTGCATTGTTATTGAATTGCAGTCTTTATCTGATCATTTATCATGTATCATCTTGCATGAAACATTGCGTAGTCTTTGGATTTGTGGCATTTGCATTGTTGCGTTCACTTGTAGAGTTTGTATGGTTGTAGTTTCCATAGCTCGAGCTCAGGCTCAGTCCATACTTGTCCACTGATTTTGAAGTTGTAACCTACATACTCTGGTTCATGTAGTAGTTGGTCTGTTGGACATGAATTAGTAGTCTGCACTTGATGTTGTAGCTGTGTTCACTCTTGTAGTATCACTGTGCATTTGTTTATGTGATGCATTCATGTCAGTGGTCTTTGCAGCTTGCATTCACACTGGTTTGCATTCATGTTGTATTGTAGCCTCCATTGACTTTTGTTGTCTGATCTGTGAGGCATTTTGATCATTTTGAAGTACAAGTGAGTTTGCTGGTTGAGTTTGCTGTCTGCATATATGTTGTTCCATATGCTTATTCTTTCAAGTCAGTTGCATTTGAATCTACCAATTGACTTCTACCTGTTGTTGCATAGTTCGGTATATTAAAACCCCTCATTTTTGTGAAGATATTACTCCTGCATTTGTACATTGTCATGTGTAATTGTATTAGACTTGTCTGCACTTACTTTATCCACTGTTGCACTCAAGTGTATATCACGTGTTTATCTCCTTTACTGCCTGTTCTTCGAGGCATGTAGTTCACGTGTACTCTGGGGTATCACTTGTTTCTTTGACATGTTGTCCAGTGTGTAGTTTTTGCGTATGTCAAAATTTGCATTCCTTATATATGGTTCACTGGCACTTGACTTGCAGTCTTCATCGTCATATCCCTCATGTATTTGCAGTTTTTCTCCTGCTGGGATTTGTTTCTGAATTCACTTGAGTTGAATCTGGTACTTCTGGGTTTGACCTTGTGATCATTTATGACTTTCACTGAGCTTTTGTGTATTTCGTGCGATAGTGGCGAGGCAGTACACACGTGCGTGTACGGCAGCCAATCGAGTTTTGATGGTTTTAAAGTGACAATTTCAATTGTTTTAAATTGATTTAGTCGATTTGATAAACTGTTTATCTATCTCTGTTGATGTTTTAAATCTGCTGATTTATTGTTTAACACTGTTTAGTGTTAAAAATTTTCGTTATTCGATTTCTTTATTAGAAGGATTGGATAGACGGGAATTATTGTGACTGTCGTCTATTTAAATTATTATTGCCTCTATGCACAAATAAACTGGTTTGAATTAGACTGACCTGTGTATTATTTTCTTTTGAATATAATACTCGGGTCAGACCGAGTAGTTTACAGCTTGAAGATTTTCGAGCAGCGAAGTTAGGGAGAGAGTAAAGAATCACTTTAGTTTTCAGAAGAAAATTGTATTTTAAGATATTCCGCTGTATCAATATTAAAATTGTATAAACTCTGATGTATTCAAAAAGATTTATAGTAATGAAATAAAGATTTCATTTGTTTTAATTCATTGTTATTATTCTGTGTTTCTGTGGCTGATTCTGTTTAAACGTTATAAACTAAATAACAATTCGCCTTTTTGAACATTTCGAGTTGGTTTAATTACCGACTGGAGGCGGTCAGAAGGGGGAATGTTACATTTATCTTATTCACTTCAGTTAACAAAATGTTTAATAATTATATCTTCTAAATTTTTTATATTTACAAGTTATTTTCAATTTCTTATATATTTCATTAATCACTTGAAAAACAATTTCAAAATCCCGTAACTTGAGTTCTCAAATTTCCAATTAAATTCATTTTATTTATAAATACTATTTTGCAATCAATATTTATAAAATTCCACTTCCTATGAAACAAATATATCACATACAACTATTAGTACTTCGTAATAAAGTAAATATTCCAGAACATGACTTCCAAATAGCAATTCCAATTTATTTTTCAAGCATATTACTAAAATAAATTTCCCAAATCATTTAATATCCTTAAAATTATACATTCAAAGAAACACATATAACTTTACTTAAAATATTTATTTGAATCTTCATTTGCAAATCAATCATCTTTAACACTTTACAAAGATTCATCAATGAAATTTCTTGCTTCCTTTATAAATACCATTTAAAAGTCTTTGAAAACCTTAAATCCATTATTTATAAATTTATTAGTTTTAAATCTCAAAATACTCTTCAAACATCTTTAATAAATCAATAATCATTAAAAAAGATATAGTCAACAAGGAAAAGAAGGAGGATTTGGAAAAACAGAATATAAGTGAATAAATAAAGCTGAGCAGATAAGGTAGATTCAAAAGAATAGTATCGGGCACGAATAATTAATTCAAACCATAAGAATTTCAAATTCAAATATTAATCAAAATTTCTTTGTTGGAAATACTTTTAAAATAAAATACTGTTATAATAAAATACTTTTATAACTCGATGTTTCAACAAGTTTATCCTCGTTCCTGCAGACTCTGGTAGTGCGTTGATCAGGCGCAAAACTAGAATTCTCCAGGTACTTAGTAGACTTGTTTCAACACCCAGTGAAAATACTGGAAAAACTTTTAAAAACGGATATGGAAAGTACAATCCAAACAAAAACAAACAAACAAATCATGGATCGCAGATACACAATGGTTACGCCTGGGTCCCCCAGGAAACATCCGTACCTTTTAAGCATTCACTGCCTTGCGAATTTCGCCATGATAACAAAACGGTGGACCGCAGGATACATAAAAATGGTTACGCCTGGATCCCCCAGGAAACATCCATACCCCTTAAGCAATCTCTGCCTTGCGGATTACGCCACTAACACGACCATAGATCGCAGATACACAATGGTTACGCCTGGATCCCCCAGGAAACATCTGTACCTTTTAAGCAATCACTGCCTTGCGAATTACGCTATGCAGTCGAGTTCGTAAGACCATGGGTAACGCCATGGAATTCGAAGGACACTCGAGTATCATATCCGGAAAACCAAAATTCAGAGAGAATAATATCGATAGAATGAATCCAAGATGTGGCCACAAATCGGATATCAAGCAGAAGACACTTTCCATATCTTTACTTCGAAAATATGTATCATATAGTACCCTTTCAAATCACTATCAAATATCATACTTATATAAAATCCATT
Source organism: Allium fistulosum (assembly GCA_030737815.1). Taxonomy (NCBI): domain Eukaryota; kingdom Viridiplantae; phylum Streptophyta; class Magnoliopsida; order Asparagales; family Amaryllidaceae; genus Allium; species Allium fistulosum. Next base: position 734,826,067 of record CM060906.1, read on the forward strand.
ATATATAAGATTTAAATTTCAAATCAAATACTTTTCCAAAATCAAAAGTATATCAAATCACACTTATATAGACTTTAATTATATAAGATTTCATTTTTCAAATTGAGTACCCTTTTTCAAATCCATAGTTTTCGAATCAATTTCATACTCATACAAATCAATTTTATATAAGTTCGACAACTCCCAAATCAAGTATTTAGTAACGCAAGGTTCTCAAATTTCAATTTGTTTCAATATCAGTTCAATTTCAAAATCATATACAATTTCACCAAATTATTTCTTCTCAAATTAAATATCTTTAGTTTCAAAGTTTCCAAAATAATATATTTAGAAAATAAATCCAAATTTCCAAATCAATATAATTTAAGTCAACCAATTCATTTCCAAAATCAAATGTTTTCAAAATCATCTTATACTTACATAAGGTCCATGTTATATAAGGATCAATTTTTTTTCAAAATAAATTTTGTTGTATGAAGAGCCATATGGGATTGAATATCTTTGCTTTTATGGGTTATATATCTTGGTAATTTAAATTGGAAATTTTCTTTTAGTAAGCAAAGATATTCTATCCCGACATCTTTCAATTTCAGCGTCAAAATATATCAATGATATTAGAATATAAGATGTACATACATCATCATTCTGCAAAATCACATTTGATCGTTCGCTCGATCACACAAGTTCGCTTTCGAACTAGTATTGTCCATTCGACTTCCTTAATGCGGATTTCGATATTGTTTCTCGACTAAAAGCCATCAGTCTCCTTGCATAGCCATATACTATGATAGAGAATTCTAGAATCGAGCCCAAAATCCATATCCAATATTCGCCATCAAGAATCGAATGAAAAATCCTAACACGAAATGGTGTAATTCACCTCGAACTTGTGTACTCAAACCTGGATCAGATTAATTATGCGAATAAAACAGCATACGTACAACTTACGTATCTATTCCAACTTGTTAAATATATAGTTTCATGAAGATGTTACTAAGTTAAAACATTTAAACTAAATTTTTATTCAAAATATTTGAAGATCAAATTCCTTTCAAAACACTTCAAATCTAAATTTCATATCAGAAAAATTTCAAATTGCCTTATTCATTTTCTTAACAAACAGTTTCAACTTATTTAAATCATATTACTACATACTTTAACATTCATACCAACTTATATACTTTATACTTTTCAAAATTCTTAGCTTTTGAAAAGTTAACCTTGATTTGGAAGTGCTCGAACCTTCAAAATAGTTGAAGAAATCATTTTCAAATTCAAGAGTGGGAAATCAGCAACAAATTAGTAAATCAATTTTAATAGATAGGGTTATATCAAATCCAAAACTCGAGGGCTGAACACCGGCTCATTTTAAATGGTTTCAAATACATTTACATATATCTTTCGAATATCAAATCATACTTCAAAATTTTGAAATCAAAATTGGTTTCGCAAAATCACTCGCGTAGCGATGCTACTAAAGTGGCCTATCCCTCACTCGGAAACTCGAAAATCAATGTCGATGATGCGTGCACTCATCACCGAAATTATTTTCCAGCGACATAAGTGAGTTCTGGACTTCTATTTTCTCAAACTTCTTTTTGAAATTTCTTCGAAATCATTCGAAACTCATTAAAATCATTTGAAACATTTCTTATTTGGAAAATACTTTTAAATCATATTATTATTATTATATATTTCAAAATCTTAAAACCAGTTACAAAATACCGGAGTTCAATTCTCGAATTTCAAATTTAAAATCCTTTAGTTATAAATCATTTTTAGATAGATCAAATTTCTTATATAATTTTTTTTCAAAATCCTTTCGAAAACCTCAAATTCTTATTTTAAAAGGGTATATAATCCTTATCGAAAACATTTCAATTTTATATATAGAATAAAATCATACTTATCAAAATAATAATTTCGGTTTAGAAAACAATTTCTAGAATACAAAACCCGATTTTCAAAGGATGATTTGAGAATGGATTTCAACAAAGATAGAGATTCAAATTAGAGGAACTCTAATCAAATAAAATTTCTGATTCGAAGATAGGCTTGAACGAAGATGAGACAATTAACTTACAAAATAGGAGATGGATATACTTATACAAGTCGCGGGCGACCTTAACCGGGTCAACCGTGACTTCAGGAACAAGATCGATGCAGAATTCCAAGAAAAACCAACATTCGATCGCAAGAGATAGCGGTATCTAAACCAAAGATATATAAATCTCCGGTGAATCAATGCCAATTGTAAAGGAGTTCCACCCTTTTACAAATCATCCAAAGATTAGCGGGATCGCCTATTCTTACAGAGATCATTCGAAGTGGAGTTATGGGATACTCCAGAATCAAAAGAATACAAATAGGGAGAGACAAGAATGAATTTTGGAACCGCAAGGAACGTTCCAAAGTTCAAAGGAAATCGAGTCAAAAGGAAGAAATTCAAACTCGAACGAAAGTGATTCTGTAAATAAATTTACTATATATGCTAGGTTTTGCCTAGAGCCAAGGCTCTGATACCAACTATAACGACCAGCTATTTTGGACCATTCAAATCGACAATAAATCCACACTTATCTGACTTGAATAATTCAAAATATCAGATTGTTAATTTAAATTTGGCAAAACTCAGCATATGCAGTAAATAAATCAATCACAGAATCACAGACACAGAGTAATACAATAATACGCAGCGGAATAGATAAAATAGTAGTTCATGAAGCTACTATATAAACATCAGAGTTAGAAATAAAATACAGCAGAATATCTCAAATGCAGTGAAGTCTGCAGTACAACAGATGACTTCTCTGAACAAATCAACTAGAAGAGCTGAAAGCTGAGGCGATAGTTGGATCTCCAAAGGAAGCTCCAAACTCCAAGGGTGAGTCTCAAATGCTATATCGCTCGGTCTGACCCGAGCGTAAAGGAAAACACAAAACACTCGAGTCAGAACTAAAATTCTTATGCAAACTAAATCAAAATTTGATGTAATAAGGTATGCAAATAACTACATTTTTGAAGGTTCAAATTTCTGGAAATGTTATTGTTTCCATATTCAAAATACAATAGATTTCACAATAGATCCATTCTAGTAACTTACAAATTTACAGAACAATTCCCAATTAAATTTCATAGTTCAAGAGATTTGATTTATAAAAATGTTTCAAAGTTTCAACATTCAATTTTATGGAAACTTCCCAATGTTTCAAAATTTAATTTTGGAAACTTTCAAATAAGGTAACGACAGTTTATTTCCCAAAATCATTTTTATGGTTCAAATAGTAAGTCTAAACATACTAGTTTTTTTTCTCTCATATAAATACATGAAATTCATCTGTTTTATATCTTTATTCAGTGCTCAAATAATCAATATGAAAATTTATATGATTACAATAAACTATAGGGTGATAACAAGGATATATCAAAATAAATGAACAAATACACATTCAATCACAATAGCATCCATCACATCCTACAATCAACATTCAAATCAATCAATTCAACAAATCAACCAATTCAATAACATGTCATAGTAATTATTAGTCATCACATATTGAAATTTAGCTATTCAAACTAAATACCAATAAAAATTCCAAACCAACAATCAAAACTTTATCACTATATGACCTGGTTTAACTTGCAATAAAATTTTAGTATTTCGTGAGTGGGTTTAAACACTCACTTTATGGATTTCCGTTTCTTAGTCGGGTTTGGATCCGCTACTACTTCCTCCTATTGATTTATTTCCTTGCTATTTTAATCTTCTTCTTTTTTTTTGAAAGAGACAGAGAAGTTTGTATAGGTCTGAATTTGAAGAAAAAGATTTGGAAAAAGAAGAATGTTTGGAAAAGAAGAAAAAAAAATTCAAGGAAGATGAAGAATTGAAAAAGAAAACGAAGCTAAAAAAAGAAGCTTTAAAAGAAGAAGAAGATTTGAAGAATAAGAATAAGACAAAGCTTTGAAAGAAAAGAAACAAAGAGAAGAAGGAGATTTGAAGAAGAAGAAAAAAATGAAGAAGGAAGAAAATGAAGAGAGGAAAAAAAACAAGATGGAAGTTTGTTTGGAGAAATGAAGCTACAAAAGATGAGATTTGAAAAATGAAATGAGGCTACAGAAACGACGATAGAAACAAATGAAAAGCTAATAGAGTATATATAAACAAACTAGGAATTGAAATAAAGTAAAAATATGAATATTCTTAAAATGGTAGTATTGAAAGAGGTGAAGTAAAGGAATAAATATATCAATAAAGATAAAAATAAATCTTCCGTTTTAAATATGAAGTTTCAGGAGAAAGAATTGCCAATGAAAGGAAGCTACAAGAACAAATGATGCATAAGTAAAATAAACTTCAGAAACGGAGAATAGTAAATGCTAATTAGATGGCATGAATATTAATTTGATGTTCACATTAAAAACGGAAAATAGAAAAGAAAAGAAAAACTTCAGGTAAAGCATTTGAAAAGAGCAAACGAATAAAGAAGAAACAAATGAAAAGAATGAGGCAATTATTAATTAGAAATAAATCAAATGAGGTTATTACTAATTAATAAGAAACGAATGAGTAGGCTAATAATTAAATGGATGCACAAGTGGAGACTACGTTAAGAACTTGAAAACGGAAGAGAGAGAATGGAGGTGATAATAATGTAAAGCAAATGAAGAGACCACATATAACCTATAAACAAACCTTTGGGGTCCAAATTCCAAAACTCACTCCAATTAATTCATATCAATAAACCCAAATATACACATATTTACATCATTTAATTTCATATTAAAACATTCATTTTATGTCAATATATTTGCATACTACATTAACACAATCAATCAATTAACAATCGATCAATCAATTAATCAACAAATCAATCTATATATTTATTTACGTTACTCAAACCAATTTCATTATTTAATGAATATATATCTATCTGTGCACTATAAAAATGATTTACTTTACTTTTCTAATGACTATAACGGTCACATTAATGCAACCAATTTACAAGTTTTAACCATATATAAAAAATGTAAATATATATATATATATATATGAACTTATGTAATTAATGTACAACTATTAATAAAAGGTAATTTCTAATTGATTCCACAATATTTACAAAACCATGAATCCTCTGATATACTTAAAAGTTTGAATATTAATGTGTGTGTGTGTCTGTATTATTCTAAAATTCAAATTTTTTTTTCCAAAATCATTCTTGCTTAAAATGAAAGTTTATTTTTATACGTCTCAAAACATGCAACAATTAATAACAAAAGAAATGAATGGACCATGTACATTGCACAACCTTTTTGAAATTCAATTTGTGAAACGTAACCAAATTAACTTCATTAACTCAAATCATATTCAAATTTGTATGCATTTAGTTTTTTTTTTTATCTATGCATAATAAATAAAATTACTTACTATAAAAATGAAAACGTTCAATTTGGTTTTCCCGAAATGATCTTTTATTTCCATTAAAACATCAATCCTGTTTAACACAAAAGGTGCATTTCTTTTATTAAATCTATTAATTGCAATCAACGTTTTCTTCCCTTCTAATTGAAATATTTCAATTACATTAATTACAATTACTTAAAAAGTTAAATTTCAAAACAGTCAACTAAAATGGATGAAAAATAGAATAATTGTTTCCTTTAGTCATTTAAACACGTTTATAAATTTGTTGTTTATACAGCAGAGCTATAAATAACTTACTTAAATAAATTATTTTTCTACTCTTGTAATCCATCTATATGCTAAAACACAGTTCAAATACACATATTTACTTCCTTTAAATCAATCATCCTATTCTTTATTTTAATGAAATTAAACCTACATTCACAAATGAAACATCCATTTTATTTGTTATAAATGTTCTTTTCATTAAACCGACTTTCCTTATATTTTCACAAAACATAAGCTACATTTAATTACACCTATTAATTTACAGTTTGGTGTCCTCTCTATCATTAATTGAAATTATTCAATTACATTTTTTTCAATTGTTTACAAGAGTGAATTTCAAAATGGAAAAAAAATAAAGGTAATGAGAAATAAAACAATTATTTCCTATCAAACAGTGATTGAAACATATTTATGCACTATTGGATACAAACAGAAATTATACATTTCTTACCAAATAATAGTTTCTCATCTCTGCAATCAATCTTTCAGCTACCAAACATTTCAAATAAATAAACTTATGATTCTTTTTTTTAATAAAGAAACATTTATTATTTCTTATTAACATTTATTATTCCAATCAATTGGAAATTTACATTCAGACAATTACAAATATCATTCAAACCAATATTATTAAAATACACACTAACATTTTTTTATCATCCTTATATTGTTGCATACATATGACATTAATAGAAATTTTAATTAAGCTCATAATTTGTATAAAAATCAAATTTGTATAAATAAAATCTTAATTTTTTTTTATTCCTAACAATTTTATTCAAAAAATCTTATTTAATTTACTACTTTTAAATGTTTAAAAATACGGGTCGTTACAGTCAAGGAGGAGGAGGCTTGGGGCAGGTCGCGTGGGCGGTCAGAATGGCGATGGTGGTGGGGTTGCTAAGGGTGTAGTGGCCGCTGGTTGGGGAGATGGCCGTTACGGGCGCTGACTGGTGATGGATTCAAGGTGGAGGCGGCTCTTCAGGTAGAGCTCGGGTTCGGATCTGGTTGGTTAGGTGCGTGATGTAGGCGGTTATGGAGTTTAAGCAGATGATGCGGCTGCCGACATAGGGTTGGTGTTGTTCGCTGTCGGAAGGGGATAGAGGCCAGTAGCGTTTGGTATATGAGAGGGAGGTTGCGTTCGGCTTTATTACAAGTGGTGATAGGGATGAGAAGCAAAGAACGGAAGGAGAGGGGAGAAGCAAGGGACGAGCAGGCGGAATGAGTCGCGGTGGAAAGGCGCATGCCGTTCGGTGGTGAGGAAAATAAATAAGCAGGTTGGGTTAAATGGAGGAGTTCGGCAATGCAACAGATCTGGAAAGAAATATATATAAGCTTTGATGATTTTATTATATATTCTTTTTGTTTCAGAATAGAGAGAGAAGAAAGGAAGGGAAATGGACAAATGAACGAACAAGTTATAAATTGGAACCAGGGAATAGTAACAGCCAAGATCTTGAATTCTGAAATTATTAATGTCAAGTGGCTATTTGAATTATACGGTGGAAAATGAATGGATAAAGGAAATCAAAAGGCTCAAAAACGGGTATCGATACGGTTACCGTTTTCACATATTTTGCCACGTATCGGACTCCGAACACACAAATGAATATACTATGGAGATCAGCATGACGAGATGAATAGAATGGTACACAGATATGGGTGATATGACCCACTTATCAAAACTTGAATTTCGCTGCCAAAACTGCTGCTAAAATGCCAAAAATAAGACAAACGGAGCTAGAGCATTCCAAATTTGGCGAAACGAAATACGACGTCTCACTAAGAAGATGATTTACATTTTTCTATTATATAAAAATATTCAATTTTCGATAATAATTTATTACCATCAAATTTAACTGATTTTAAATTTGAAATTGAAAATTACACAACATAACTAACTTTCATATTTTCCAATGAAAATCTGATACTTGCTATGTTTAAATAGACGCATCTCAAATATCATATTTTCACAGCAAAATTTAATTGTTTATTTTTCAAGAAAAATTCAGTTAAATACGTTTTAAAAATCGTTAGAATTTACGGGTTGTTACACTCTCCTCCACTAAAAACTTTTCGTCCCCGAAAAGGAAAGAGATAAGAGAATAGAATCGACAAGAAAGAAATATAGATTAGAAATACATAGTACTAGATACAACAGTTAATTTAAAATCATATAAATTTCATTTTTGTACATTTTATTACTTACATTTTATAATATATATTATTCAATTACATATTCACATTACACTTTTACATTTGAATATTTCAGGTAAGTTATATATGTTTAGAATGCAATTGAATATTATACAAACAAATTTGATAATAGTTTAACAATTCCAAGTTGTTTCAATTCCATTTCTCATTTAAAACACTCTAATTATTTAAAATTTTTGCTTCATTTCAATAATTGAAAACCATCATTTATCATAAAACTTAACAGTTAAATTTTTGGTTAACTTAAAACCAATTTGAAATATATATTGTACATCAAATCATTCTCAAAAATTCAAATCAAATTCATTTCCAAAACAAAAGTAGTCTCCCCACTTTGAGACTCGAAAATGAATGTCGATGATGCTGCAGTCATCATCGAGATTATTTTCCAGCGACAAAAGAGGAGAGTACAGACTTACTTTTTTAAAATTCTTTGGAAATATTTTCATTCGAAATGCTTTCAAAAGAATATATTCTCAAACTTTGAAAACCCAACTTTTTAAAAGCAACGGAAATTTAATTCTTAATTTAAATTCATTTCATTTACAAATCAAATTTATAAACCATGTTTAAAATTTTCATCTTCTTAACATATAATAAAGTTAACAGTTTAGGAGTGTTGACAAAACAATTAAATGATAATCTAGTATTATCATTTTTAACAACCAGTTCATTTAGTTATTCATTTTAGAAAATTATACTCTAATATAAAATATAATCGTACATAAAATTATTTCATTTACCAATTTAGAAATCAATATTGTGTCAGTTTGCTCTGTTCAAGTGTTTTGAATTCCTATCGATAGCGTTGGCCAGACGAATTGATCGAAACCCAGAATTCAAACTTAACAACTCAAACAACACAATATAAAACATTTTAGTATTAATTACAAATGGTAGTATAATTTAATTACAATATAAAACAACTCAAAATTCTCTCATAGGATGAATCAAGAATGGATTCAGAACAACGATGGAGAATTAAATTTTAGAGGAACCCTAATCAAGGGAAATTCCAACTAAGAAGATAGGCTCGAAAGGAAGATTGGATAATTAAATTACAAAAGAGGAATGATGGATAGACTTATATTAATCGCGGATGATCTTAACCAGGTCAACCGAGACTTAGAAAAGATGAGAACGTCATCAAGGAAAATGGAGACAAACTCGTTGAGAACATCGCGGAAAATGCGATCCATGAGATCGACGAAGAAGATAAGAGCATTGGTTAATCCAAAGGGCATGATTAACCATTAATAGAAACCATTCATCCGGGAGGAAGGACAACAGGTCGAGCTCCAGGAATAAGATCGATGCGGAATTCAAATTTCTGCTTGGGAGGAGAAGTGACTTCACCATAAACATCAGGATAATCCCTGACTATTGGGGTGGAGTCGAGATCACTAGGCTGAGAATCAAACGAAAGGATAAAACTGCCTACAAAATCCTTAGGCATTGGACATTCAATCAAAAGAGAATTACCCTGGTCGTCTACTAGAGAAATGGTTCGGGCTTAGTAAGAAATAACAGCATCGAAACCGAGGATATAGAAATCTCTAGTGAATCGACGCTTATTGTAAAAGATTTTTGCACCTTTACAAATCATACTGAGGTTGGCCGGACGCCGATAGAATGAGTCACAACCAAGGATGAAGTTGCCAATTGAGATAGAATTTATTTCAGTGGTTCACAGAATAGAGCAATGGGATGCTCCAGTATCAAGATGAACACGAATAGGAGGAGACAAAAAATGGATTTCAGAACAAAGAGGAAAGTTCCAAAATCCGAAAGAAATCGTAATCCAGGAGGACCCTAATGAAGAAATTTCAAGCTCGAACGAAGATGATTATGTAATTAATTTTTACTCCATATGCTAAGTTTTTCTTAAACCAGAGCTCTGATACCAACTGTAACAACCTGGTATTTCGAACCGTTCAAATTGACAATCATCCACTCATGTCAGACTTGAATTGCTCAAAATAATAGATTGTTGATTTATATTTGGCAAAACTCAGCATATACAGTATATAAATCAATCACAGAATCACAGACACGGAGTAATATAACAATAAGCAGCAGAATAAGTAAATAGTATTTCATGAAGCTACTATAGAACATCAGAGTTTAAAACAAAATACAACGGAATATCTCAAGTACATAGGAGTCACTAATAAAAAAGCAATACAAGTCTGAACATAAATAAATGGTAATAACTGGAATAACTGAAAGCTGAATAGAGAAAGCAGATCTTCAAGCAAAGCTCCAATACTCCAAAGGTGAGTCTCAAATGCTGTGACGCTCAGTCTGACCCGAGCATAAAGCAAAACACAAAACACTCAAGTCAGGATTAACATTCTTATACTAGTAAATCAACTCAAGTGAAATGTCCAAGTGAAATACTATATAACTTAAGGATGTTTGGGATTTCCATCCTCTAAGGATCCGTGGAACTACCTACTATGTAGTAATATACGCTATTATAATATGTCTATGAGTAAAGTAAAGTATTAAAATAGCATTAAGGCGTTACCCATATCCCCCTTAACACATTTTATATATTCCTGTAGTCTATACAGTACCGTAAGCTCCACCAAACCGGTGGTTTACTCAAAGGGCACTCCATAGGTACAGTACAAACCAAACTCGTAGAAGGTGGGATAAGGCATGTGACAAGGCACGCGAGGCAATGCCAGGGTAGGATTCTACCGTTTGCACTCCCGGACTGGTGGTAACATATAGCAGCTACTACCACCCACCTCGAGACACACTCCCAAATCAAAGGTGCACCCAATCAAATCACAAAGTAATAGAATGGTATCGAAGAAATGTGCCCGATCGGAGGTGCGACCTCACTTGGCCCGGTATAGCTCCTGTTTTAGCCACATCAAGCTGACTCACAGGAGTCAGGGCTGTGTTAATACCTCATATGGACATGGCCAAACCATCCTACTTCATTCTGGAATCTCCACCACGTACACAGTTGTTAAAGTGGTTTTCGGTATTGGCAGAGAGTATGACAATATCCAATCTAGGTCTCTTTAACAACTAAACGCTTATTTCACACCGTGGTCATTTTATAAAATCACTTTTATAAACATTTCAAACAGTTCATACTTCATTTCAAAATATCATATTCATTTCAAAATTAAATCACCTTCGAAATCATATCACTTTAAATCATATTCATTTCGAAATCAAATCACTTTAAATCATATTCATTTCGAAATCATATCGCTTTCGAAATCATATTCACCTTTGAATTCATATCACTTTCCAACTTAAATAGTTTAAATATTGAAAATAGTATATATATTAAAATAGTTATAAATTAAGATAGTTTATATTTAAAATAGGTTATAGATTTAAAAATAGTTTATTTATTAAAATAGTTTATATATTAAAATAGTTTATGCATATAATTGTTTCTTCCAATTTCACAAATCAATTCAAATCAACTTAAGTCCCAAAATTCAATTTAAATCAGTCTCAGTTCAACAATTTCAAATTAAATTCTAAGTCTCAATAAAACCATTTTTAATCTATATCGATTTCAAATCCATGTTTGAACTATAATCAAACCATTTTCAATTCAATAGGTTTCATAGTTTTAAATATTCAAAGGAATTTATAATAACTCAATTTGGAAAGTTTTATTTATTTCAAAACTCAACTTTAACTTTATTTAAATTTGGAAATATTTCACTTTATCATTTTTTTATAACATTCAAATAGAATCTCAAATTACAACTTTAAATAAAATCAATAATTAAATATCTTACTTCAGTTATATTTAATTCTAAAATATTCACATAATCACTTTTTATAAGCATTTAAATAAAATCTCAATTTACAAATTTAAACCAAAATTTAATATTCAATTGTATTTAAATTTGAAAATATTCATTTAATCACCTTTAATTAAATCGAGTTATGAAATAATACCTTTCAAATCTCAAAATCAATAAGTTTCCAATCAATTCTTATTAAATACAATTCTTAAGCAAATTAGATTCCAACACAATTTCAATTATCTTTCCAACCTTAATTTATTAAAGTTATTACAAAAATATATTTTAAAATATTAATATCATTTTAAATAAATACATAAACATATTATATATACTAATAAATTCAAATTTTATTAAATTAAATCTTATTATTAAATTTATTTTATATTAAATCTTATTTTATGTATTTAAAAATAATAAAATTATAAGTAAAATCTTAAATTTTATATATTTTTTTCAACACTAACATATAAATTTAAAATTTCCAAGTATATAATTTTAAAAATCTAAAATTTACATATATGAAAAAAATATTTATATATATATATATTATATTATAAAATCAATATTTATTTGAACCAGTATATTTCCTTTCAAAACCTTGGAAATCATTTTTTCAAAAATAGACCAACGGTGTTCGTATATAATTTTATATCCTATGGTCAAGTGATACGGATATTTATCATTTCAATCCACAATAATTTAATATTTACGGGTATATATATCATTTGAACCCGCAATCCCAAAATTCAAAATCAATGAAAATCGCTTGGGTTTATCATTTCAACCCATAATGATTTTCCCCTAATCTATAAGATCGTTCGGGTATGTATCATTTCAACCCATAGGGAATTCCTAACTATCAGGGAACTTGCAGTTTGAGAACAATTAACATAATAATATTATAAAATGACATACATATCCATAGCAGGCATATATCATAATTAACAATTTAAAATAGAATATATATATATATACAACAGGTTAAGACGTCAAATGTCAATTAATATAGGTTAACAAATGCATATAACAACATATCAAACTTAACAATTAATTTCTAACCAATAATTTAACAACATATTTCAATCGTCATTCCATGTGAATTAAATTCACTAAATATAAGAATGTTAATCGTGAGTGATTGCTCACCTTTTGAGGCTAGAGAGATTAGACAACACGATAAGCAACAAATTGAATCACGAACTCTATGTGTAACGCCCCACTCTGAGACCCACTGTAACAAAGAGTATTACGGGAGTAATACTGTTTGTTAAAGCGGAGAATAGAGTATAGTGGAAGCGACCATTTGTAATCAAGCTATAACTATCTACTGAATACGTCGAAAGGATGGTATCTATATATTTTTTTCAAGTGGTTCGACATATTCGGTAAATACTTATAACGAAATTACAAATGGCTAAAGATCTATTAGGACAAAGCATAATAATAAATGATAAAACATCACAGAACAGAATCACATAACAAATATAAAATCCCAGAACAATACATCGTCAATACAGATCAAAATACAATAAGTGGGTACAAAGCCACTGCCCACACATGTGGGTTAAAAATATGTACATATCAAAGTCTGAATAATAACAGAGTAGCGGAATAGTGGACAAATAAAAGCGCTATCTATCAGCATAGCAGATAATGTCCAAGCGGAAGCACAGAAGCTAAGTCCAGAGACCTAACCTAAAACAACTTGGTCTGACCCGAGCGAAAACACTCGGGTCAGGCTAGCTAAACAATCAGTAATAACTGAGATATATAATAATGCGGTACATAAAAAAACAGTACTTATCCAAAGAGAAGTATATTATGAACCACATGAATATAATGTCGATCCCTAATCATCAATAAACAATAAAAATCTCTAAAGAGAAATCAACACCAAAGTGTAGAATAAATAAAATCGCCTCATATCATCGGCGTAGCCAAAGCCATAAAAAGATGCCCATAGGCAATAATCCCAAGAGTGACCAGAGTCTGTAATCAATTCCCAAGCAAAGATCGATGCTCCAAAGAGCAATGAGGATATACTGAAAAGTCAATGAAATCCAACACTGAAAAGCAGTGTCTAGAGACACTGTGAATCCACAAGGCCATCGCACTTACATCGTATGGTTCCATAGAACCAACACTGAATGGCGGTACTCGAATGGATATAAAAATCATCAAATAATACCAATATTGCACGTGCACCGACCAGAGTCGTTGTTGCCAAGTACTGTAGAGTTGTGATCGATCACTCGCACAGATGCAGAACGCGCGAGACGGCAAGATCCTTCCCAGAAGGATAAAGGCCTAGAGGCGCATGTCGAAAAATAAACTACTCCAAAGAGCAGTTGTCCAGAGACGGTTGCCCAGAGGCGTGGTGACCCAGAGGTCCAGTACTGGCCGCCCAGAGGCTAATGTGTCACAAACTTCTTGGAGAGGAACCCGTAAAGTGTTAACAATGAGTCCCATACCCCACGTTCGCACTAAACGGTTTACTAACCAATAGCAAGCTCACACTCCAAACCATAAAAAGTCCACCTCGTATCATCGGTAAACTAGACCCAAAGGTCAAAACGATCAATCGAATAGGTCAGGGATTAACCGGAAAGAAAATACACACGGTTCGATAGGCCGGAGATTTCCTAACCGTTTAAGCACCTTTTCACTTCGCTCGACGTGCTAAAAAGTGAGTGTGAGGTTTTTATTATAGAAAATAATGGTGCGAAACGGATTTATAATTGATTTTTAAATCACTTTAAAACGGCTTTTGAAAACTCTCCTATTATGGAGCAATTAATTTAATAATTAAAAATAATATTATATAATAATTTCGAAAGCCATTTAGGAGTGAAAAATCTTTTGAAAATAATTCATAAAACCCGTGTACAAAATCTAGAGACAAATCTCAAAGAAATCAAAAAACCAAAAAATCACTGAAAAAATATTCTAAGTGTTTGTAAACATTCAAAAAAACAGCTGCGAACCCAAGTTCGGCAATTTATTTGGACCAGCAAACTGTGTCCAAATGTCATGAACATTTGCAGGCATGTAGTCCAACATGCCTACTTTAAGATGCAAAAAGAATTTCTGGATACCGAGTTGAGACGAAGTGGCAGCGACATCTCAAAGTTGGACCTAGAAAAAGATTCATACTGTTTACCAACAGCGACCAGAGTTCAACTTCGATATGAAATTCGAAGTACCAAACGAACTCCGATGTTGCCCAAACTTTCCAGAGATGGAGATCGAAACTCCACCTTTCCAACGAGACCGAAAACGTCGAATTTCGACTTCGAATGCGATCGTGGCGGCATCGCGAACACAGCCCGCTTGGGCTGGGGATGAGATACAATCCCCCAGCACAAGCGAGCTGGGGTGAATTAATCAACCCCCAGCCCGCTTGGGCTGGGGAAGCCCCAGACCATGCGGGCTGGGTTCAATTAAGTCCCAGCCCGCCTGGGCTAGGAGCAAGCCCAGCCCATGCGGGCTGGGTTCAATTAAGTCCCAGCCCGCTTGGGCTGGGAGATGGGGACAGGCCCCCAGCCCGCCTGGCTGGGGAGTGGGGGACAGGCCCCAGCCCGCCTGGGCTGGGGAGAGGGGGGAGGAGGCCCCAGCCCGCCTGGGCTGGGGAGATGGGGGGAGGCCCCAGCCCGCCTGGGCTGGGGGGTGGGGGAAGGCCCCAGCCCGCCTGGGTTGGGCTACTACGCCCAGGCAGCAGCCTGGGTGCAACCCAGACCTGCTCTGGGCTCCCAGATCATGATTTTCAGCCTGTTTTCAGGCTGAACATTTCCAGCCAGCAGATTTTGATGATTTTGGTGATTTTGGGGTGTTTTTTTTCCAGTTTTTGGCATCAAATTTTCACCAATATTATAACTAGCAATAATCACTAATAAATAGTAATTACCTCTACCAATCAAGCAAATAAGCAAACACTTCAAGTGCAACTTTCCAAAGCAAAGAGGATGTGGATTAGAGAGCTTCAAAATTAAAAAGAGAACAAACCAAGGATTACAAAGAGATTTCAAAAATTAAAATAAAGATTAGAAGGTGATTAGGCCTATGATTGCATTACCTTGCTAGGATTAAACAAGTTTAGCCATGTAGAGAAGGAGATGGGTCTTCTACCAAAGAGAGGCCATTAGTTATTTTTAGATCTAGGTTTAGGAATTATGAAGAGGAGGGTTAGGGTTTAGGGAATTGTTTAAGATATTATATAGAAGTGGGTAGGCTAATGGGTTTGTTATGAGGGTTTTACAACCCAATAAGGCTTAGTTCAATTACTTAAGTGCATATGTAAATTAAAAAATTTTCTAAGTCCAACTATGTTTGATGTTATTATGTGAACAAAATCCTAAGTAGCAACCTAGTTTTAATCAAAACCATATAATTGTCTCATTAGCCAATTAAACCCATTATCACATTTAAAAATCCCCCCTTTTAAATATTAAATTCCAAAAATATTAATTTCCCCATTTTAAACCCAAAATACTTTAATTTGCAAACCAATTGCAAATTTAAATTCCCAAATTTTTGTTTAGCTCCCTTTTCAACTTAAAATCATAATTTTAATTTATTATTCGGTAATTGCAATCTCAGGGTTGTTACAGACTCCCTCCCTTAAGAAAATTGCGTCCCCGCAATTTACTTAAATATAGAAGTCGTCTATAACATCTAATCCACAAAGGAATACAGAGGATAAAATATAGATGCTCACCCGTGCCGGAAGATGGAAGAAAACCAGGATAAGCACGCTCGATAAATTCTCTGGTCTCCCAAGTGCAGTCCTTAGGATTAGACGACCATTGAATCTTCACAAGCGGAACCTCTTTGTTTCGAAGACGTCTGATCTCCGAATCAAGCACACAAAGAGGTTGCTGCTCTATAGATAGATCGGGTGAGATCTCCAAATCGGGCACAATATGAGGCTCGATAATAGAATCAGGGTCGCGCACACACTTGCAAAGCTGAGAAACATGGAACACATCATGTATTCTAAAGAAATGAGCAGGTAGAGCCACACGATAAGCAACGGGGCCGATGCGTTCCGTAATAGGAAATGGTCCGTCATAGCGAGGAGCCAACTTCCCTGTAGAGCTGAAACGCACAACCCCCTTCATGCGAGATATCCGAATAAAGACATGATCACCAATGGAGAACTCAAGAGGCTTCCTACGGTTGTCCGCGTAGGATTTATGGCAGTCATGTGCCTCTTTCATTCTCTAACGGATAAGAATAATCTTCTCAGAAGATTCCCGAACCAAATCTGGACCAAGAAGGAGCTTTTCGCCAGATTCTAACCAATAAGCAGGAGAGCAACATGGCCTTCCGTAGAGAGCCTCGAAAGGTGCCATGCCGATACTAGACTGAAAGCTGTTGTTGTAGGAGAACTCTACAAGCGGTAAGTGATCCTCCCAACTACCTCCGAAATCCAGAATACAACAGCGCAAAAGATCCTCCAAAACACGATTCACCCTCTCCGTCTGACCATCGGTCTGAGGATGATAAGCAGTCGAGAGATTCAGCTTTGAGCCCAAAGCTAACTGTAGCCACTTCCAGAAGTTACTAGTAAAGATAGTATCTCGATCACAGACGATAGAGCTAGGAATGCCATGGAGTCGAACGACTTCCTTCGCTTATAACTTGGCAAGCTGAGGAGCAGTCCGAGTGGACTTAATAGGAATGAAATGAGCTGATTTGGTCAAGCAATCGACGATGACCCAAATAGAAGTATGGCCTGACCTCGATCGAGGCAGACCGTCAATAAAATCCATGGATATTTGATCCCATTTCCACAATGGAATCTCTAGCAGCTGAAGAAGACCGGATTGACGCTGGTGCTCAGCTTTGATCTGTTGACAAGTCATGCAACGGCTTACATAACTTGCAACATCACTCTTCATGCCTTCCCAATAATATACCCGACACATATCGGCATACATCTTGCTCGAACCGGGATGGATGGTGTACTTAGTGCGATGACACTCGTCCAGAATGTCATGCGTAAGTGATAAATCAGATGGTACCAAAATACGGTTCTTCCTGCGAAGACACCGATGAGAATCAATAGAATAATCCAACAATGTCTCATCACTGGATCCCGACTCAAGGAGATGAATATATCGCAACAAGTCTGATCCTACCGCTAAGCATGGGCAATGCGATCCAATAGAATAGGTC
Organism: Allium fistulosum; assembly: GCA_030737815.1. Taxonomy (NCBI): domain Eukaryota; kingdom Viridiplantae; phylum Streptophyta; class Magnoliopsida; order Asparagales; family Amaryllidaceae; genus Allium; species Allium fistulosum. Next base: position 734,843,941 of record CM060906.1, read on the forward strand.
GGGCTTCCAGGCTGAATAACAAGATCTGAGGATCAGAAGACGGAGCTCAATTTCGAATATCACACATAGAAAGAGTCTCAAGAATATCCCACTCGGCTATCATCATAGAAACTACTGCCGAGTGTTTGCGACTGAGTGCATCAGCCACACGATTACCCTTGCCAGGGGTATACTGAATGTCTAAGTCATATGAGGCGAGAAGCTCAAGCCATCACTGCTGCCTCATGTTGAGATCTCTCTGGCTGAAAAGATACTTCAGAGACTTGTGATCGGTGTAAAGAGTGAAACTTTCGCCCAATAGAAAGTGACGCCATGTCTTCAAAGCAAAGTCGATAGCTGCCAACTCAAGATCATGATTCGGATAGCGAACCTCATTCGGACGTAGCTGCCTAGAAACATAAGCAACTACCCGATCCTTCTACATAAGCACAGCACCGAGGCCGCTACCAGAAGCGTCGGTGTAAACAACAAGATCCTGGTTACTCTCAGGAACCAAAAGGATAGGAGCATGAGTGAGAAGTTCCTTCAATCGCTGGAAAGAAACTTCACACTTATCAGACCAAATAAAGCGAACCCCCTTACGAGTCAGAGTCGTGAGGGGAAGTGCAACACGAGAGAAATCCTTAATAAATCGACGGTAATAACCCGCCAACCCAAGGAAGCTGCGAATATCATGAACGTTCTCGGGCTGCTTCCAATTCTGAATAGCTTCGATCTTGGCAGGATCGACATAAATACCCTCAGATGATACAATATGGCCCAAGATCTATACCTTGCTCTCCCAAAAATGGCACTTGGAGAGCTTGGCCCTAAGCTGATGCTGACGAAGAGTATCCAAGACGATCCGCAAATGATGAGCATGCTCTGCCTCGGATCTAGAATAAATAAGAATATCGTCGATGAAAACCAGAACGAATCTATCGATGTATTCCCGGAATTCTCGATTCATAAGATCGACAAAAAAAGCCGGAGCGTTCGTCAAGCCGAACGGCATGACCAACCACTCAAAAGAACCATAACGAGGCATGATTCAATGATAGATAATTAATTAAGGAATACTACGGAATATAACGGATTCCTATACATATTCCTAACTTATCTATCAATAAACATAAGGAAGGGATTTGATTTAATTCGGATCTAATTTAAAATGTATTGTACTAAGTGTATATGTTCTGTATTTATTATGCTTATCCCTGAAACCAGGCTCTGATACCAAGCTGTAACGCCCCACTCTGAGACCCACTGTAACAAAGAGTATTACGGGAGTAATATTGTCTGTTAAAGCGGAGAATAGAGTATAGTGGAAGCGACCATTTGTAATCAAGCTATAACTATCTACTGAATACGTCGAAAGGATGGTATCTATATTTTTTTTTCAAGTGGTTCGACATATTCGGTAAATACTTATAATGAAATTACAAATGGCTAAAGATCTATCAGGACAAAGCATAATAATAAATGATAAAACATCACAGAACAGAATCACATAGCAGATATAAAATCCCAGAACAATACATCGTCAATACAGATCCAAATACAATAAGTGGGTACAAAGCCATTGCCCACACATGTGGGTTAAAAATATGTACATATCAAAGTCTGAATAATAACAGAGTAGCGGAATAGTGGACAAATAAAAGCGCTATCTATCAGCATAGCAGATAATGTCCAAGCAGAAGCACAGAAGCTAAGTCCAGAGACCTAACATGAAACAACTCGGTCTGACCCGAGCGAAAACACTCGGGTCAGGCTAACTAAACAATCAGTAATAACTGAGATATATAATAATGCAGTACATAAAAAAAATAGTACTTATCCAAAGAGAAGTATATTATGAACCATATGAATATAATGACGATCCCTAATCATCAATAAACAATAAAAATCTCCAAAGAGAAATCAACACCAAAGTGTAGAATAAAAAAAATCGCCTCATATCATCGGCGTAGCCAAAGCCATAAAAAGATGCCCATAGGCAATAATCCCAAGAGTGACCATAGTTTGTAATCAATGCCCAAGCAAAGATCGATGCTCCAAAGAGCAATGGGGATATACTGAAAAGTCAATGAAATCCAACACTGAAAAGCAGTGTCTAGAGACACTGTGAATCCACAAGGAAATCACACTTACATCGTATGGTTCCATAGAACCAACACTGAATGGCGGTACTCGATTGGATATAAAAATCATCAAATAATACCAATATTGCACGTGCACCGACCAGAGTCGTTGTTGCCAAGTACCGTAGAGTTGTGATCGATCACTCGCACAGATGCGGAACGCGCGAGACGGCAAGATCCTTCCCAGAAGGATAAAGGCCCAGAGGCGCATGCCGAAAAATAAACTGCTCCAAAGAGCAGGTGTCCAGAGACGGTTGCCCAGAGGCGTGGTGACCCAGAGTGTAATATCCCGGAAATTTTAACAATATCAATTTAATAATCTGTTTAATAATTAAATTGATATGGATAATCTTTGATAATAAGATTTGAATTTAATTTAATAATCTGATTAAATTAGTATTAATTGATGATTTTATCTTTTAAAAGTTAATAAGATATTTCTATTTGAATATATATATTTATTTATATATATTGTAAATAGAAGCTTTGATAAATTGGGAATTTATATTTAATTTAATCTGGACTTTTCAAAGATATTTAAATAAGTAATTTTATAGTTTTAAAATACTTTAAGTAAATATTTAATTGTTTAAGAGATATTATAATATTTGTATAACTTTTAATTATAAATATAATTGGTTTTGTTTCTTTAAAATGATTTATATATATAGATAAGTATTTTAATAAATAAGAAAAGACTTTTATATACTTTTAAACTAAATAAAAATAAGATAAATTACTTAAATGACAAGTGTCATTATCTAAAGCTTCATTATAACATGTGTAATTTAATAAACAATTGTATAGGACAAGTGTCTTAATTATTTTCCATTTTCTTTTATTTTATAAAATCAAAAATATACATGTATATTAACATTGCATATCTTCATTTCCCATTCTTTCTAATCTTCTCATTTTTTTCAAAGCCAAGAGAAAAACAAATTAGATCTTTCCTCTAATTCAATTCTGAAACAAATCAGAAAATCAAATGCCTCCAACCAAAAAGCTAAATTCAACAATTTGTAAACAAGTTTCCAAAAATCAAATCCTGAAACCATTTTCAAATCTGAAGCAAGTCTTCAGCCTGATTTCTTTGCAAATTTGAAATCAAAAAGCCTGTAATTCATTTTATTTTCAAAGGCAAACCAAAGTCTGTAACCATTCCTCAAACATTAGATCTGTAACCAAGTTTCCATTTCAAAATCAAGTTTTCTGTCTGCAATCTTCTTTGCAAATCTGTGATCCTCTTTAAGCAACCAGCCTGTCTGCATTCATTTTCAACCTGGAAGCATGCATGTAGTTTAAGCAATCTAAAGCTTCAACAACTCAACTTCTCAAATCAAAAGGAGGCATTCTTGTTTAAAAGTTCAAACCTGTTTCAAGTTTTCAAAAATAGGCCTCTGTTCATCTTTGATAAGGTGAGTAACACTTTTTATTTAAAACTAATTTAAGTAAATTGCTTGATTTCTTCATGTGATAATCATGTTTGAAGTGAATAAATATGTAATGTTTGTATGTATAACTGAAAGCTGCTGTGAACAATGGATGTATTGTGTGCATATGTGAATATATACTCTGTTCTTGTTTTGATTGGCCAGGCTCAAAGTTTATTTAAAAACCTTCACCATTTGATTTAGTTTGTTAGAACTAAACTTAAAATCAAAAGTTATTGATGTATCACAGAGGAATGTTAAGAATGTTAGTTAAGTAAAACTTTAAAAACTAAGCATCTCTGTAAATCAAAAATAACAGTGCATGTTATATAAAAGTAAAAATTCGAACTTTGTAATTTATAAATTCAGATTTATAAATTGAAAACATAAATGATAATATGATTTTTAGCATTAATATCATAGTTTTTAGTTTAGTATTATAGGAGCAGTTCTGGTTTAAGTTAGAAATGAGTTTTTGGTAATTTTGATGACCTCAGTGAATTTGGGATGTTGTTTTCTTCAAGAATGATAGTGTAATGATCGAGGATATCAGGAAAATTACTAGAATTGAAATTAAAACATAGAGGCAGAAATGATTTAGGATTTAGATTTTTAAACCTAGTTTTAACTAGGTTAAGAAAATCGATCACTACATTTTCTCTAGTGGATCGAGTTCGACAAAATTCTGGGAAATGATAGTCGTGACGTGGACGAAGTCGTCGCTGGCATTCTGGTGGTCGAGATTTCGAAGACGAGGAGATGTTGACAGGGTTTTGGAGGAAGCCTGTATTCCAGTTTGGTGCTCGAATTCCCAATTTCGATTTTACGTCTTGATCGAAGAATTGATGATCGTGATATGGTGTAGGGATGATCGACGACTTGTGGGGATGCTCGACGATGGTCGGAGATGGTGGTAACTACGGTGCACGTGCACGATCGTGTATATATCTCTGGTGATGTCTGAGTTTACAGGGGAAGGCCACTCGAGTTTTTCTCGAGTTTTGTTCGTGTGAGTCTCGGAGCAGTTAGGGTATCGGCTCGAAGCATTTTTGAGTGGGCTCGAGTTCATAGTGTTGCCAGGTTTTAAAACCTGTATGTTTAAAAGTTTTAAACTGAATTTAATTTTGTAAAGAAATATTTAAACAGAAGTTTAAATCTGAGTTAATCTGAAATCAAATTTAAATTTGTATCTCAGATTTGAAATAAAAGAAAGTTTTTAAATTAAATTGTTTTAATAATTTTAATGGTTTAAAATGGATATTAAATGGGTAGAATTTAAAAGTAAACTGATTTAAATTCTTAAGTTCTTTTATAAATTAGTATTTCTTCACCATATGATTTTAAGGGTTTGTAAATGGATTTTTAAAGTTTGTTAAGGTTAAATTTTTATTTATTTTAAATCTCATATTTAAAATGGAATTTAAAAATAAATTTGAAAGTTAAATGTTTTCAAATATGTTTTGAATGATAAATATCATTAATAAGGAAATGTTTTCTTAAGACTTAATGATTTGTGATGAATTAAATTAATAAGGTAAATTAATATGGATAATAAATTAATTCAATTAATTTATGATTTGGATTAATTAATTTGTAATTAAGGATTTAAATTAATTTAATTAAGGTTTAAGATTTATTAATTAGGAATAATTAATTTATAATTAAGGATTATAAATTAGAGTATTAATTAATGTTTAGAAATTAATTAATAAGTAATTAAAGATTAATTAAGTTATGGATAACACTTAATTAATTAAATAATTAGAGATTAATTAATTTGTTATTAAGATTTATTAATTTGGAATTAATAATAATTAATCCAAGTTAATTACTTAAGGAAAGTAATTAAAGAATTATTAATAGTTAATGAGGTTATTAACTATGGATTATTAAATAATTAATTAATGTTATTAATTTTAATAATTAATTAGATTAATTAATTTAAGATAATCAATTATAGAATTTGTTTTAAATGAATTACTTAATGGAAGTAATTAAGAATTAATTACTTATTGTAATTAATTGAAGTTAATTTGATTAGTTTAGTTAATTAATTAAGTTTAATTAATAATCAAGAGATGATTTGATAAATAATTACTTAATGTAATTATTAAGGTATGATTATTTAGGAAGTAAATAATAAGATAATTACTTGAAGTAATTAATTGATGGTTATGTATTAAGGAAAGTAATTTAAGTTTAATTACTTTGAATAATTAATCAAGGGATTAATTAAGAAATTAATTAAGGAGTAATTAATTTAGTTAATGAAAGTAATTAAGGGTAGTTAATTACTGATTGAAGATTAATCAAAAGTGATTAATAAATGTTGTTTAATTAAAGGTTAATTACTTAATATAATTAATTTAATTAAGTAATTAATAATTAAGTTGTAATTAAGGATCATTAATTAATATAATTAATGATGTAATTAAGATTGGTTAATTAAGTAATAATTAATAAATGAAGTGATTAATTAATATAATTAATTAAGGATTAATGTAATTAATTATAGTGATTAATTTAATTAATTTTAGTTAATTAATTAATGAAGTAATTAAAGGTTAATTACTATAGGTGGTTAAGGATAATTAATTTAAATAATTAATTGAGAATAAATTACTTGAATGTAATCAAAAGATAATTAATCAAGATGATTAATTGAAATGAATTATTAAAGGATAATTATTTGATTGTAATTAATTAATGGTTAAGTAAGAAGGATTTATAAAATGAAGTAATTAATTTAATTCAATTTAAATTAAGATGATATAAATCATTACTTATGAATGGGTGTTAGTATTGGATACTTGACTTTGATTGATATCTCTGATGAGATATATGCTGTGTGATATGGATGTTAGTTGAATTGTATGGATTATCTGATAATGTTGATTATCTGTTGTGAATTATCTTTCTTTGTGTATAAAGATAATTGAATTGAATTGTTTTAACCTTTAAACCAACTTGGCCTTAAAAGATACGCTTTGGATTTCGATGAGACCGGGATCGGGTTTGCTACATTACAGCGTGATAGGGGGTTCTCGCTTTGCGTTAGGTGGCGAACGGGAGACTCTTACCCCTACATGTCCCCGGGGGTAGTATAAGGCCTTTTGGGGTTGGTTGCGACTCGAGAGGGTGGCCGTAAAAGCAAACCCGAGGTATCACTGTGAGCCACAGCGGGGCTGGGATGGTTGAAAAGCCTACCGGTCGTGAACCGTTGCTGAAGGTTGAAAAGCCTAGGACGTTACAGTGGTATCAGAGCATAGGTTGAGCGAATGCCTAAGCTTTTGGTTAATTGAATATCAGAGCACTAGGTTGAGTGAATACCTAGGTTCAGAAGGATTGTTCATTAGAGATAGGATATGTAGCAACCTATTTGAGTCTGAGTATATATATATATACGAGAGCGCGTATTTGTTAGTTATATAAAATGGTTTTATATTGTGTTAATTGATCGGTTGGGTGGTATATGGATTCTGGTCAATACGAGTAGCTAACGTTATTGATAGGGATCTCTAAACACTTGGACCAGGCCAACGGACACAATATTGTTTTAAAAAGGTAGATGAAATAATTTTACCCAGATATAATTTCTATATAAAAAAAAGTATCATTTTAAATGTATATGGTATTTGTAATGATTGGTTGAGATGATAATAATTTATCATCTAGGATTAGGAGTCTGAGTGTTGAGGTTGGAAGTGTATTTGTCGAGACTGTAAACCTAATACCGTCTCGAGTGAACTTTGCAATTGTAAGGATTTCACAATCTCTGAAGAAAAACCTGTTAAGGTTCGGAGTTTATTTTTGAAGTTTGGATAAGTAAAGTTGGATCTGTCGGTTGAACAGAAGTGAGTGATGGTACCTTGATACCTCAGGTAATAGTAGCTGTATGATGAGATACAGTGACGATGGATGTTCCTGAAGATGTTTTCTTTGGAACAAGATTAAGGAAGTGTGTATGCTTTGGTATTGTGGCTGAGTTCAGCATGGTGTTTCTGTTTGGTTTGGAGTTCGAGTTTCTCGAAGATCTTTGGAGTAGGAAGTCCTTGGCATCAGTGTCAGCAGTGCAGCTCAGAGTATTCTGTGATGGCAGGAAGTTTTCTGGATGAGCAGTTTTTCTGAAGTGGAGTTCAGAAGCAGCAGAGTATATCCATTTCTTCGATAAATTGGATAAATAAGTGTAAGCTGTTCTGATTGGTAAAGAGAGAACAGTTTTCTTTGAAATTAGGTTGGGTTGATCGCAAAAGTGACTTGCGATTGTCTAAATGTTCTCATGGGTTATCAGAGTTTTCTGGATGTCTTCAGGGAAGTCAGAAGTTTGTCCGCATCTGAAGGTTGAGTTTTCTTATCGACTGGATTCCAGGAGTGATACCGGTGGTTCAGTCTAGTGGAAGGATGTTTCCTAGAGATGGATTTGGTGAAGCAGCTCAAGTTTTGCTGGAGTATCTGAGTTTTCTTTTATGGATCAGTAAACCTTATTTCTGGAGTGAGTTGTCCAGTCTTTGCTTGTGTTCTACTTCAGATCAGAGTGGTGCAGCGAAAGCAGTTTGGAGTGTATCTCTGGATGGGAGAAGTAAGTTTGGAATCTACTGATAGTTGTGAAGTAGAGTTGTGTTTTGGATCTCGTCTGTGTTCTGATTTAGATAAGTTTTTGGTCTTCTGAATTGAATTGTCAGTTTGGATAACTGGAATTCATTGAGTTTTACGTATCTCTGAGGGAATACGTATTTGATCTATCTCTGGTTTTAGAATCTGCAGTTTTGGGAAGTTTGGTAGTTGAGTCAGACTCGTCTGTAGTCTGATATTCTGTTTAGTTCTGTAAATCTAGATGAGTAGGAGATCTATAGCTTAGTAGTTTAGATTGTTTGTAGAGCGAGTATCCCGGTATATATATATACTTGGGGAAACTCGAGGTATTTTATCTAGAATTTAGTCTAGATAATTAAATTTTTTTTTTTTGATTGGATGATTTGGTTGCTATGGTTGTTAGCATATGGATGATAGTATATACTTGTGTTTTAAAATTTAAAATCTTTAATAAGATTATTAAATTACCTTTGTTTAAATTTCGGGGACGAAATTATTTTAAGGGGGGAGGAATGTAATATCCCGGAAATTTTAACAATATCAATTTAATAATCTGTTTAATAATTAAATTGATATGGATAATCTTTGATAATAAGATTTGAATTTAATTTAATAATCTGATTAAATTAGTATTAATTGATGATTTTATCTTTTAAAAGTTAATAAGATATTTCTATTTGAATATATATATTTATTTATATATATTGTAAATAGAAGCTTTGATAAATTGGGAATTTATATTTAATTTAATCTGGACTTTTCAAAGATATTTAAATAAGTAATTTTATAGTTTTAAAATACTTTAAGTAAATATTTAATTGTTTAAGAGATATTATAATATTTGTATAACTTTTAATTATAAATATAATTGGTTTTGTTTCTTTAAAATGATTTATATATATATATAAGTATTTTAATAAATAAGAAAAGACTTTTATATACTTTTAAACTAAATAAAAATAAGATAAATTACTTAAATGACAAGTGTCATTATCTAAAGCTTCATTATAACATGTGTAATTTAATAAACAATTGTATAGGACAAGTGTCTTAATTATTTTCCATTTTCTTTTATTTTATAAAATCAAAAATATACATGTATATTAACATTGCATATCTTCATTTCCCATTCTTTCTAATCTTCTCATTTTTTTCAAAGCCAAGAGAAAAACAAATTAGATCTTTCCTCTAATTCAATTCTGAAACAAATCAGAAAATCAAATGCCTCCAACCAAAAAGCTAAATTCAACAATTTGTAAACAAGTTTCCAAAAATCAAATCCTGAAACCATTTTCAAATCTGAAGCAAGTCTTCAGCCTGATTTCTTTGCAAATCTGAAATCAAAAAGCCTGTAATTCATTTTATTTTCAAAGGCAAACCAAAGTCTGTAACCATTCCTCAAACATTAGATCTGTAACCAAGTTTCCATTTCAAAATCAAGTTTTCTGTCTGCAATCTTCTTTGCAAATCTGTGATCCTCTTTAAGCAACCAGCCTGTCTGCATTCATTTTCAACCTGGAAGCATGCATGTAGTTTAAGCAATCTAAAGCTTCAACAACTCAACTTCTCAAATCAAAAGGAAGCATTCTTGTTTAAAAGTTCAAACCTGTTTCAAGTTTTCAAAAATAGGCCTCTGTTCATCTTTGATAAGGTGAGTAACACTTTTTATTTAAAACTAATTTAAGTAAATTGCTTGATTTCTTCATGTGATAATCATGTTTGAAGTGAATAAATATGTAATGTTTGTATGTATAACTGAAAGCTGCTGTGAACAATGGATGTATTGTGTGCATATGTGAATATATACTCTGTTCTTGTTTTGATTGGCCAGGCTCAAAGTTTATTTAAAAACCTTCACCGTTTGATTTAGTTTGTTAGAACTAAACTTAAAATCAAAAGTTATTGATGTATCACAGAGGAATGTTAAGAATGTTAGTTAAGTAAAACTTTAAAAACTAAGCATCTCTGTAAATCAAAAATAACAGTGCATGTTATATAAAAGTAAAAATTCAAACTTTGTAATTTATAAATTCAGATTTATAAATTGAAAACATAAATGATAATATGATTTTTAGCATTAATATCATAGTTTTTAGTTTAGTATTATAGGAGCAGTTCTGGTTTAAGTTAGAAATGAGTTTTTGGTAATTTTGATGACCTCAGTGAATTTGGGATGTTGTTTTCTTCAAGAATGATAGTGTAATGATCGAGGATATCAGGAAAATTACTAGAATTGAAATTAAAACATAGAGGCAGAAATGATTTAGGATTTAGATTTTTAAACCTAGTTTTAACTAGGTTAAGAAAATCGATCACTACATTTTCTCTAGTGGATCGAGTTCGACAAAATTCTGGGAAATGATAGTCGTGACGTGGACGAAGTCGTCGCTGGCATTCTGGTGGTCGAGATTTCGAAGACGAGGAGATGTTGACAGGGTTTTGGAGGAAGCCTGTATTCCAGTTTGGTGCTCGAATTCCCAATTTCGATTTTACGTCTTGATCGAAGAATTGATGATCGTGATATGGTGTAGGGATGATCGACGACTTGTGGGGATGCTCGACGATGGTCGGAGATGGTGGTAACTACGGTGCACGTGCACGATCGTGTATATATCTCTGGTGATGTCTGAGTTTACAGGGGAAGGCCACTCGAGTTTTTCTCGAGTTTTGTTCGTGTGAGTCTCGGAGCAGTTAGGGTATCGGCTCGAAGCATTTTTGAGTGGGCTCGAGTTCATAGTGTTGCCAGGTTTTAAAACCTGTATGTTTAAAAGTTTTAAACTGAATTTAATTTTGTAAAGAAATATTTAAACAGAAGTTTAAATCTGAGTTAATCTGAAATCAAATTTAAATTTGTATCTCAGATTTGAAATAAAAGAAAGTTTTTAAATTAAATTGTTTTAATAATTTTAATGGTTTAAAATGGATATTAAATGGGTAGAATTTAAAAGTAAATTGATTTAAATTCTTAAGTTCTTTTATAAATTAGTATTTCTTCACCATATGATTTTAAGAGTTTGTAAATGGATTTTTAAAGTTTGTTAAGGTTAAATTTTTATTTATTTTAAATCTCATATTTAAAATGGAATTTAAAAATAAATTTGAAAGTTAAATGTTTTCAAATATGTTTTGAATGATAAATATCATTAATAAGGAAATGTTTTCTTAAGACTTAATGATTTGTGATGAATTAAATTAATAAGGTAAATTAATATGGATAATTAATTAATTCAATTAATTTATGATTTGGATTAATTAATTTGTAATTAAGGATTTAAATTAATTTAATTAAGGTTTAAGATTTATTAATTAGGAATAATTAAGGATTATAAATTAGAGTATTAATTAATGTTTAGAAATTAATTAATAAGTAATTAAAGATTAATTAAGTTATGGATAACACTTAATTAATTAAATAATTAGAGATTAATTAATTTGTTATTAAGATTTATTAATTTGGAATTAATAATAATTAATCCAAGTTAATTACTTAAGGAAAGTAATTAAAGAATTATTAATAGTTAATGAGGTTATTAACTATGGATTATTAAATAATTAATTAATGTTATTAATTTTAATAATTAATTAGATTAATTAATTTAAGATAATCAATTATAGAATTTGTTTTAAATGAATTACTTAATGGAAGTAATTAAGAATTAATTACTTATTGTAATTAATTGAAGTTAATTTGATTAGTTTAGTTAATTAATTAAGTTTAATTAATAATCAAGAGATGATTTGATAAATAATTACTTAATGTAATTATTAAGGTATGATTATTTAGGAAGTAAATAATAAGATAATTACTTGAAGTAATTAATTGATGGTTATGTATTAAGGAAAGTAATTTAAGTTTAATTACTTTGAATAATTAATCAAGGGATTAATTAAGAAATTAATTAAGGAGTAATTAATTTAGTTAATGAAAGTAATTAAGGGTAGTTAATTACTGATTGAAGATTAATAAAAAGTGATTAATAAATGTTGTTTAATTAAAGGTTAATTACTTAATATAATTAATTTAATTAAGTAATTAATAATTAAGTTGTAATTAAGGATCATTAATTAATATAATTAATGATGTAATTAAGATTGGTTAATTAAGTAATAATTAATAAATGAAGTGATTAATTAATATAATTAATTAAGGATTAATGTAATTAATTATAGTGATTAATTTAATTAATTTTAGTTAATTAATTAATGAAGTAATTAAAGGTTAATTACTATAGGTGGTTAAGGATAATTAATTTAAATAATTAATTGAGAATAAATTACTTGAATGTAATCAAAAGATAATTAATCAAGATGATTAATTGAAATGAATTATTAAAGGATAATTATTTGATTGTAATTAATTAATGGTTAAGTAAGAAGGATTTATAAAATGAAGTAATTAATTTAATTCAATTTAAATTAAGATGATATAAATCATTACTTATGAATGGGTGTTAGTATTGGATACTTGACTTTGATTGATATCTCTGATGAGATATATGCTGTGTGATATGGATGTTAGTTGAATTGTATGGATTATCTGATAATGTTGATTATCTGTTGTGAATTATCTTTCTTTGTGTATAAAGATAATTGAATTGAATTGTTTTAACCTTTAAAACAACTTGGCCTTAAAAGATACGCTTTGGATTTCGATGAGACCGGGATCGGGTTTCCGTATACCGGATTTCCAGGTCTGGAGACCCGAATACCACATCGATCCAAATTAACGATAAGTCGTGAATCAAGTGAAGATGAAGATTCAGAGTGCAAGGGTTATTGTCGTTAACTCTGAGGGTGATTCCAAAACGAGTGTAACGAGATAATGCCTTCGGTTTCGTTCGAACCCGGAACGAACTTGTATGGATTGAATGCTTTCAGCACATCGTCAGGTGGACGATGAGCATTCTAAGTGATGTGTTCTTTTCTAAGGTAATCGTGACCTCAAGCCTCATCAACCGGGAATGGCTAAAATAGGGGAGGTGCAGCAAGGTTAGTGGGTAGCACCCAAGTAGGACAAGGTTACCTCTGTCTAGATGTCCCTTTCTATTTTCGACTTAGTGGTGCGGTTGCTGATCCCAACCGTGAGGTATCTTGTGCGGGAATTATCCAGTAAGGGATGTTCCGACCTTGTGTTGCAGGGGATTGGGAGTGATCCTCGGTACGGTGATCTAGGCCACGTACTGTGACGGGCGGTACCCCAGTAGCCCTGCCATTGTATGGAATCCAACCTCCAATAAGTGCCGTACGTATTAGTTGTGCCCAACTATGTTGGAATGTGAGATGTAAGCATTTCAGCTATTTCTATATTTTACTTGAAAACCCTAGACCCTATTATAATAAAATCAGATTTCCTATCAAATGTTTTGGTTAGCGTAAGGTAAAAACTTACCCATGTTTATTTGTGGGGAGTCTTACGTGATACCTTTTCTTTCTAAAGGTTTTGAAGTTAAGCAAGTTTAACCTGTTACTCACACCAGACCCATGTCTGACCCAAGTTGTTTATTTCTGTTTTATAAACTCTTGGGTACTCAAATTTTTACGAGTAGCCAAGGGATTCAGGTTAGCCTTGACGAATTGTGGAGGAGCAATGGAGCAGGAGGCTTCGGCGTTGTAGATAGATAGTAGTTTCCGCTGTGTTGATTTTGTATTGATCTCTGTATTGGATTGAGATGTAATAACTAGACAGATGTTTATAACTGTCTAGTATATGATGTGTAATCTGTGTAACTCTGATAAGTGTTGTATATGATACTATGTAATATTTATGTGATATAATATATTTTGTTCGTTTCCGCTGTGAGTATTTGTGTTTGTTTCTTTTCTCTTCTTCTCTTTTCTACTTCTCACCCCTTTCTTTCTTATTAGCGATACGACTTTCTATGGAGAGAAAGTCGTGGTCGTTACACAGAGGTCCAGTACTGGCCGCCCAGAGGCTAATGTGTCACAAACTTCTTGGAGAGGAACCCGTAAAGTGTTAACAATGAGTCCTATACCCCACGTTCGCACTAAACAGTTTACTAACCAATAGCAAGCTCACACTCCAAACCATAAAAAGTCCACCTCGTATCATCGGTAAACTAGACCCAAAGGTCAAAACGATCAATCGAATAGGTCGGGGATTAACCGGAAAGAAAATACACACGGTTCCATAGGCCGGAGATTTCCTAACCGTTTAAGCACCTTTCCACTTCGCTCGACGTGCTAAAAAGTGAGTGTGAGGTTTTTATTATAGAAAATAATGGTGCGAAACGGATTTATAATTGATTTTTAAATCACTTTAAAACTGCTTTTCAAAACTCTCCTATTATGGAGTAATTAATTTAATAATTAAAAATAATATTATATAATAATTTCAAAAGCCATTTAGGAGTGAAAAATCTTTTGAAAATAATTCATAAAACCCGTGTACAAAATCTAGAGACAAATCTCAAAGAAATCAATAAAACCAGAAAATCACTGAAAAAATATTCTAAGTGTTTGTAAACATTCAAAAAACAGCTACGAACCCAAGTTCGGCAATTTATTTGGACTAGCAAACTGTGTCCAAATGTCATGAACATTTGCAGGAATGTAGTCCAACATCCCTACTTTAAGATGCAAAAAGAATTTCTGGATTCCGAGTTGAGACCAAGTGGCAGCGACATCTCAAAGTTGGACCAAGAAAAAGATTCATATTGTTTACCAACAGCGACCAGAGTTCAACTTCGACACGAAATTCGAAGTAACAAACGAACTCCGATGTTGCCCAAACTTTCCAGAGATGGAGTTTGAAACTCCACCTTTCCAACGAGACTGAAAACGTCGAATTCCGACTTCGAATGCGATCGTGGCGGCATCGCGAACCCAGCCCGCTTGGGCTGGGGATGAGATACAATCCCCCAGCCCAAGCGGGCTGGGGTGAATTAATCAACCCCCAGCCCGCTTGGGCTGGGGAAGTCCCAGCCCATGCGGGCTGGGTTCAATTAAGTCCCAGCCCGCCTGGGCTGGGGAGATAGGGGGAGGCCCCAGCCCGCGGCCCCAGCCCGCCTGGGCTGGGAGAGGGGGGAGGGGCCCCAGCCCGCCTGGGCTGGGGAGTGGGGGAGGCCCCAGCCCGCCTGGGCTGGGGAGTGGGGGGAGGGGCCCCAGCCCGCCTGGGCTGGGGAGAGGGGGGGCAGGCCCCAGCCCGCCTGGGCTGGGCTACTGCGCCCAGGCAGCAGCCTGGGTGCAACCCAGACCTGCTCTGGGCTCCCAGATCATGATTTTCAGCCTGTTTTCAGGCTGAACATTTCCAGCCAGCAGATTTTGGTGATTTTGGAGTGTTTTTTTCAGATTTTGGCATCAAATTTTCACCAATATTATAACTAGTAATAATCACTAATAAATAGTAATTACCTCTACCAATCAAGCAAATAAGCAAACACTTCAAGTGCAACTTTCCAAAGCAAAGAGGATGTGGATCAGAGAGCTTCAAAATTTAAAAGAGAACAAACCATGGATTACAAAGAGATTTCAAAAATTAAAATAAAGATTAGAAGGTGATTAGGCCTAGGATTGCATTACCTTGCTAGGATTAAACAAGTTTAGCCATGTAGAAAAGGAGATGGTTCTTCTACCAAAGAGAGGCCATTAGTTATTTTTGGATCTAGGTTTAGGAATTATGAAGAGGAGGGTTAGGGTTTAGGGAATGGTTTAAGATATTATATAGAAGTGGGTAGGCTAATGGGTTTGTTATGAGGGTTTTACAACCCAATAAGGCTTAGTTCAATTACTTAAGTGCATATGTAAATTTAAAAATTTTCTAAGTCCAACTATGTTTGATGTTATTATGTGAACAAAATCCTAAGTAGCAACCTAGTTTTAATCAAAACCATATAATTGTCTCATTAGCCAATTAAACCCATTATCACATTTAAAAATTCCCCCTTTTAAATATTAAATTCCAAAAATATTAATTTCCCCATTTTAAACCCAAAATACTTTAATTTGCAAACCAATTGCAAATTTAAATTCCCAAATTTTTGTTTAGCTCCCTTTTCAACTTAAAATCATAATTTTAATTTATTATTCGGTAATTGCAATCTCAGGGTTGTTACATTATAATAAATCCAAAGCAAAGTGAAGCGGGCACGATCTTGAACTCGATGGATCCGATGAAACAAATATATATAGCTATATATTTTAAAGTCTAAAATTTAAAACACGTATTTAAAATAAATTATTTATAATATATATATATTCGAAAATCAATATTAAATTTAATCATATATATATATATAAATCAAAATATATATATATATATATATATATATTTCAAGATCATTATTAAATTTAACGCATGTATTTAAAATATATAAATATTATATTTTAAAATCAATAATTATATATATACTTATTTAAAATCAACATACTTATATATATTATATTAAAAATTTATACTGACAATATATACATCTATACTGCCATATACATATAAAAGTTATTACAATAAATTTAAATATAAGAATAGATATAAAACAAGTTGTATAAACTTATATTTTGTACTAACAGATCATATAACTCTTAAAAAACTTATACATATATAACTAGATAGATTATATATGTAAACTAATATATATATACACTTTTCAAAGAATGAGAAGTGGAAGGCTTCAGGCTGCTCGACTATGACGACAGTGCAAGTGGATCCAGTGACTGGGTGGCGGAGTTGAGGGTTTGGCTTGGAGTGAGGAGTTTGACTTGGCGATCGGTTGTGATGGTCGTGGTCACGTGGAGATGGCGAATGGCAGTTGGGTAGGGTGCTACTCGAGGTGGTTAGGCAGTCGGAGGGTTTGGGTGAGTGGTTATGGCCGGAGGCTTTTGACGGTGGAAGGTGAGTTAAGCACATGTCAGCGAGGAGGAGGCTTGGGGCAAGTCGCATGGGCGGTTAGAACGACGATGGTGGTAAGGTCGCTAAGGGTGTGGTGGTCGCTGGTTGGCGAGATGGGCATTGCGAGCACTTACTGGTGATGGATTCAAGGTGGAGGCGGCTCCTTAGGTAGAGCTTGGGTTCGGATCTGGTTGGGTAGGTGCGTGATGTAGGCGGCTATGGAGTTTAAGGAGATGATGAGGCTGGTGACATGGGGTTGGTGATGTTCGTTGGCAGAAGGGGATAGAGGCCGGTAGTGTTCGGTATGTGAGAGTGAGGTTGCGTTCGGCTTTGTTACAAGTGGTGATAGGGATGAGAAGCAAAGAACAGAGGGAGAGGTGTGAAGCAAGAGACGAGCAGGCGGAATGAGTTGCGGTGGAAGGGCGCATGTCGTTCGGTGGTGAGGAAAATAAATAAGCAGGTTGGGTTAAATGGAGGAGTTCAGAAATGCAATAGATCTGGGAAGAAATATATATAAGCTTTGATGATTTTTATTATATATTCTTTTTGTTTCAGAATAGAGAGAGAAGAAAGGAAGGGAAATAGACAAATGAACGAACCAGTTATAAATTTTAACCAGGGAAGAGTAACAGCCAAGATCTTTAATCCTGAAATTATTAATGTCAAGTGGCTATTTGAATTATACGGTGGAAAATGAATGGACAAAGGAAACCAAAAGGCTCAAAAATGGGTACCGATACAGTTACCGTTTTTGCAGATTTCGCCACGTATCGGACTTCGAAACACACAAATGAATATACTGCGGAGATTAGCACGATGAGACGAACACAATGGTACGCAAATATGAGTGATACAGCCCACTTATTAAAACTCGAATTCCGCTGCCAAACTGCTGCTAAAACGCCGAAAATAAGATAAATGGAGCTAGAGCAGTTGTAACATCCCACTATTTTGGACCATTCAAATCGACAATAAATCCACACATGTCGGACTTGAATACTTCAAACAGTGGATTGTCAAGAAAATTTGGAGCAAACAAAATCAAACACAGAATCACAAACACAAAATATCAGAATAACTCGCAGCGGAAATAAAATACCATAGTAGTTCATGAAGCTACTATAAACATACTCTCAAAACATATACAAAATCTCATAGTCAAAACAGATACAATAGAAGTCAGGATACATTAGTCAATAATACAGAGACCATACTGAATAGGAAATAACTGGAATAAAAGTCGATGAACTGAGAGACAAATAAGCTCCAACAAATCTCTAGCTCCAGATGGTGAATCCAAAGCTGTGATTCTCAAGCTGACCCGAGCGTAAAGTATTACACAAAACACTCGAGTCAGGACATACATACTTATACAATGTAAACCAACTCAAGTGAACTATAATAGCAATGCACAATAACTCAAAGGATGCTTGGGATCGCCCATCCTTGAAGGATCCATTAAACAATTAAGCAGAAATAAACGCTATTCGAGAAATGTTCATATTAAAGTAAACAATGCAAATAACAGTGTTATTGTGACTAGGATAGCGCAGAGCTGCAGTAATCGCTCACCTCTAGCAACACTCTCAAATCAAAGGTGTGCATCTAAATAAATCACAAGGAAATAAAATAGCATACAGAGAAGTGTTCCCATGGTTATAGATTTCAAAATGGTTTATAATTTCGAATTAAAATCATTCATTTAAACCATTAAAAGTGAAGTCAATATTTCTTCAAATCAAATATTCAATTCCCAAAAAATTTGCCCTTTCCGAGTTCATTTATTCACTTAATTACTTTAAAATATTCAAATTTCAGCTTTCACAGCATTTAGAAGATGCCGTGGTAAGTTACATTTGAAAACAATTCAATTCAGCAAAGAAAGCATTTAAAAACTGCTGTAATAGTTCAGTTTAGTTGAAATATAGTTCAATTCAGAAAAGACCGCATTTACAAAACTGCTGTAATAGTTCAGGGTTTAAATTAAAAGATTTAAATCAATTCAGCAAAGACAGCGTTTAAAAACTGCTGTAATAGTTCAATTATATTCAAAAGTCACGTTTCAGCCAACTGCAGCACTTAACAAGTGCTACCATAGCTCTTTCATTAGTTTCAGTTTCAAGTTTAGTTCCTGCCACTATAGCACTTACAAAGTGCTGTCATAGCCTTAGTTAATTTTAGCCTTTTAGTTCACTTCTGCAACTACAGCACTTACAAAGTGCTGCAGATTCTACTTAGTTCATATTTTAGTTCATTTCCAGAAACGATAGCATTTCTGAAATGCTACTAAATGAATTTCCATATTTTAAATAGAATTCCAGCCATAAATAAACTTCAATTTAAATCAATTTAATTTTATAAAAATCATATTTTTTCACTATAAAATGGTCATTTAAATACCCTTTAACTTATGATTTTTATAAAGTAAATTCCACAAATAAATATCAAATTTTTCATAACTTCACTTATTAAATTCAAGTGTACAATTTTCCTATTCTTTACATTCACTTAACACTTTAATTTAATTTATCATTTCACAAATAAACTTAATTTCAATTTTATTTTCTTTTACTTAAACTTCCATTTTTAAAACCAAATCTCACAATTCCAAGTCAAGTTAAAATTCCAAATTACCATTTTAAGCATCCACTTGTTTAACATTTTATATTCATAGAAAAATCAATAACACTTTAACAAATCATTTTAAATTCAAATTTAAATCAAAATATCATAATTTACATTTTTAAAATACTTAAAAATATCTAGAAAAATATATAAAATAACCACGGGTCTGTATATTATTTTCTAACCTAAGACAAGTGATACGGATAATATATCATTTCAATCCGTAATTTACAAAACAAAAATCCAGATTTTATCATTTCAAACCCGCAATCCCAAGTTAATAACAATAAATAAAAATCGCTCAGGCCTATCATTTCAGCCCATAACGATTTTTCCCTATTCTAAAGTCCGTTCGGGTATGTATCATTTCAACCCATAGTGACTCTATTCTACATAGAACTTGAAGTGTGATTAACAGAAATAATTAAATAGTATAATAAAATAAAATATAACAGATGATGTGACAAGTTAATAACAGGGTTTAACATCATATAATTTACATCACAGGCAGGTATACCATGATATAATAGTTTATACATACTCACTTGTTGTCACTTCACAATTTATATAAGTATAGATGTCGTGTGTGAAAACTCACCTTTTTAAGCTGGATTTAACGATTCAAACACAAAGATAATTTCCAGAAAGCACGATACAGCACGATTAGATTCAAGTGGAGAGAGAGCCAAGATATTAGCCTTGTATACAAAATAAAACAGAGCAAAATATAAATATAAATACAATACCAAAATTTATTAGAACGAAAATAGAAATAGAATTTACACAAGACATCACCAAGCTTTTCCATCAAAATTCCTTGATCTCAACTCACTTTTGCTCGACCATACATGTTATTTGGTTCAGCCATGGTCTCTA
Source organism: Allium fistulosum (assembly GCA_030737815.1). Taxonomy (NCBI): domain Eukaryota; kingdom Viridiplantae; phylum Streptophyta; class Magnoliopsida; order Asparagales; family Amaryllidaceae; genus Allium; species Allium fistulosum. The sequence continues at coordinate 734,864,436 of CM060906.1, forward strand.
CAGGTCAGGGCAGATTTGAACCAAGGCTAGGGGTGATGGCACATGATGGTGGTGGAGGCTAAGGGTGATGGTCGTGGCTAGCAATGAAGGGGATGGTGAACTATAGGCTCGGCTATGTAGTTTCAAGGAGTTTTGCATGGTTTTTGTGGTGGAACTTCATCATGATGGTCACGACCAGTATTGGACAGAGGAAATGGTGATGTTTCCATGGATGATGTGGGGAAGGAAGTGGTGGTGGTGGTCGAAGGAGATGGTGGTGGCTATGGTCGAGCAAGGCATGAAGAAGTCAAGGCTAAAATCAATGGAAAAGAAGAAGAAAAGTAGGAAAAGTGGAAGCCATTACTTTAAAAAATATTTTCAGAAATGATTATGGCCGTGAGTGATGATGTGTTGAGAAGTTTTTTTCACGTGAAATGCAATGAGAATGTACGGCTAAAACTAGAAATGAAAGGCCAAAGAAATTGAAAAGGTAAGCAAATGAAAAGTCACAAGCAAATGAAAAGACTTTGTCTCTTTGAATTTCCAATTCAATTTAATTCAATATAAACAAATAAAAATCAATTAAATAAAATAAAAGTAAACCAAAATAAAGTAGAAATGAAAATAAATAAATAGTCTTAGGAAAAATAGAAAATAAATAAAGAAAATAGTTTATTATATTGAAACTAGAATTTAAAATTTTAAACAAAATACAACTGACATTGGAAAATTTCAACTATGCTTTTAAAATGTTTTAAAATAAAATATATATATATATATATACATAACATGTCATGTTACACTTGTAAACATAAATTAGAACATGACATGACAAAAAAAATATCATTTATGTAAATTAAAATAAATAATTTTGTTAAATAACCAATTTACATACAATAGTGTAAAAAGCATAACTTTCGCAATATAAATCAGATTCCAACGAAACGAAAAGCAGTATACTTAAAATTTTATTTTCTTTCATAAAATAAAGATAAATATCAAAAGTTCAAAATAATTTTTTTTTAAATTAAAAGTTAAAGTTTGACCACATTGACAAAATTCACATTTTTGGAAAATATTCTATTTATTCATGTTTGGAATTATAATTCTCATAAATCAAAATTTATATTTAAATAACAAAAATTATTCATTTAAAAAAAAAAGTTTTTAAATCAGGAAATTCAATTTAAAAATAATTACAAAATACAGGGTGGTTACACTCTCCCCCACTCAAAACTTTTCGTCCCCGAAAAGGAAGAAGACATGAGAATAGGAATAGCCAGCAGGAAAAATGATGAATCGGGATAGTTAGGAGGGAAAATAGGTCGAAAGACAAGGATGAGCCATTAATTTAAAACCATATAAATTCCAATTAGAATCCTTTAATATTTAATAATTTGGTTAAATCCATTTTATTATATCCATAAAAGTCATTTAAATTCAAATTGTCAGTAAAAAGGTAAACAATATTTAAAACACTTTAAAATCTTTTAGAAAGGAAAAATAACCGATCAAAATATCCTTTATATAACATGTAACAACCCGAGGTTTTGTAACAACTAATTATCATCAAATGACGATTAAATTGGTTGTTAGTTGCTATTGGGATTTTATCGGGTTGAAGTTCTTTTAAATAATTTGTAAAGTGTTGGTGGGCTTTTAAAATTTGAATCTAGCCCATGTTTTTTTGGGGCTGTGTTATCAAATGTATACCCGCTCCTCCCTTTCATTTTCGCAACCCTAAACATAATAAACGAAAAAAATGGTGGCTTCGTTCGTTCGTTTTCTCTTCGTTCAAATTAATGGCTGCTAGGGTTGTTGGCTTCGCTCGATTTCTTGAGTGCTTTCGGCTGCAATTTGGGTTTGGATTCTTCGAGTAAAGGTGAGTGACACTCACATCTAATTCAATCTTAGGTTTGTAGGGTTTTGTTGGTGTATATTTCGATGCTGGTGATTGATTACTAAATTTTATTTGATTGATTTCGTCACTTGAGTATTCTCGGCTGTTTTATTTTGCTTGCGTTGTCGTCGGCATCGACCTAACTTTATCGATTTCGTATGACTTGATGAATTTTTGGCTTGATGATTATGATGTGACAATTTTGGTTTTGTTCGACTTTCGACCTTGTTCGATTTCATCTGCTGTTTTGTGTCTTCGGCCATTAACAGTTACTTTGAATTGCAGTTTGAAATCTCCTTTAGCTTTGTTCGAACTTGCCTCTGGTCATTTGTGCTCTGTAGCATACTTGACTAGTTTGAAGCACATATCTTGATTTTGCTTTGTTTAGCTGATGCGGTTGCTATGTATATGCATTCATCCACACTCCCTCTTCATTTTGTTCCACTTGAGTCTAATTCGCTTTATAAGGCTGCACTTGATTTCATTGCGGCCTTGACACTGCATATATTCACTAATGTTGTCACTGCATACTTGTACATCATGTAGTTCATTTGTGTTGGGCATTGATGTGAACTGTGCTGCATCTGCAGTGTGGTTTCATCGATTTTGTAGCCTTTGTGCTCGAGTCTGACACTTGCATTACCTTGTGACATTTGCTTGCATTCATATCCTTCAATGTTTTTAAAATGTATGCTGTGCATTTTTAATTGACTAGCTGTCTCTGGCTTTATATGCTGGTGACATTGGCTTCTGCACTTTGTCTTGTTCTTTGTTGTAAAGTGAATCATTGTCACTTGTTGATTTTGGTCACTTAATTTGGTTGTTTCATCAAGTATACACTTGATAATCATACCGTATTATTGACATGAGCTTGGCATTATCATTTGTAGTGGGTGTTGTAGTTTAACTTGTATCAGTTTTTGCAAGAGCTTGAGTACAGTTCCATTCTAGTTCATGTATTCACTGTGCATTATCTCTAGTCTTTGCTTCATGTAGGCACTGCCTGTGTGCATTTCCAGTTGCAAGTGCATTTGTAGAATTAGCTCTTGTTTGGATTTTTGATATACCTGCTTCTGATTCATATTTGAGGCTATAACGACCCACTATTTTGGACCATTCAAATCGACAATAATCCACACATGTCTGACTTGAATAATTCAAAATAACAGATTGTAAATAAATTTGGAGCAAATGAAATCAAATACACAGAATCACAGACACAGAACATATCGGAATAACTCACAGCGGAAATAAAATACCATAGTAGTTCATGAAGCTACTATATACAAACTCTCAAAACATAATACATAATATCATTCTGAAAACATATACAATAGAAATCCCAAATACATAGAAGTTTTATAAATACCAGAACTAGAATAGAACAACTGAACTGAAAGGAACAGATAACTAGAAAAGCAGAATCTCCAGCGATTCCTAGCTCCAGAATGAGATCCAAAGCTAAGCTGTAAATACTCAGGCTGACCCGAGCGTAAAGTAAAACACAAAACACTCGAGTCAGGACAATATATACTTATATAATGTAAACCAACTCAAGTGAACTGTAGTAGAAATGCACAATAACTCAAAGGATGCTTGGGATCGCCCATCCTTCAAGGATCAGTTAAACTATAAATTAAATACACCCCGTGGTTAAAATTTCAAAATGGTATTTTATACTTCGAAATCAAATATCATTTCAAAATTCAATATCCTTCAAAAATCCATTTCAAAATATCAAAATATCATATTTCAAAATAGTTTATATTTCGAAACAAATTACTTTATTTTAAATCATAAAAATAAAGTTATTATTAATAATTAAATTATTAAATTTCCAAAATTTTAATCTTTCATTCGTTCACTTAAATTAATTAAAACAATGAAAATTCAACTTTTGCAGCATTTAGAAAATGCTACGGAAAGTCACATTTAAAACAGTTCAATTTAACAAAAGACGGCATTTAAAATGCTGTAATAGGGTTACATTAGTTTCAAATAAACTTAGTTAAATTCAACCATTATAACATTACAAAAATGCTATAATAGCCTTTAATTAAATTTATCCATTTGGTTCATTATTATCAACTACAGCATTTACAAATGTTGTATTATCATTTACATTAGAATTAATAGCATTTCAGAGATGCAGTTAATTAACTTCAAATATTCAGTATAATTTCACAAACAATTATATTTTTATATAAATCATTTTTAACTTATAAAATCATATATAATCATTCAAATACCCTTATATTCATGATTTTATAAAGTTAAACCTCCATTCAAAAATCAAAATTTAATAATAATTCACTTATTAAATTCCAATTTTAAATTATAAATTCATTAAATTAAATTAACTTAACACTTAATTTTAAATTTTCAAATATAACTTATTTCCATTTTTATTCACTTAACTTAAAATTCACTCTTAAGCCAAATTCACAAATTTCCAATTTTAGTTATATTTCAAAATTTCAACTTAAATATTCATTCATTTCACATTTTAACTTTATTCAAAATCATTAATATAATATAAAAATCATTTAAATTCACTTTAATCCAAATTATCATGAAGTTATCACATTTCATATTTAATTTAAATTCCAATTATCACCCAATTAAAATTTCCCAAAATAACTTACATTTCAAATTTTCTAGTTTTACCAATAATTTATTTTACTTATAAATTTTCAAAAAATCAATAATGCTTACATAAATCATTTTTTTATTTAGTTTAAATCAAATATTATAATATTTACATTTCAAAAATATTTTTAAGATTTTTATAAAAACATATTTTAACAACGGGTCTGTATTTCATTTCTAGTCTAGGTAAAGTGATACGGGTAATATATCATTTCAACCCGTAATTTACAAAGAAAACCCGGGTTTGATCATTTCAAACCCGCAATCCCAAGGAAATGAAAAATAATTGAAAATCATTCAGGCCTATCATTTCAGCCCATAATGATTTTCTCCTATTCTAAAGTCCGTTCGGGTATGTATCATTTCAACAAAAAGTGATTCTAATCTAAAGGGAACTTGCAGTGTGATAAACTGATAAAAATAATAGAACAGCATAATATAACAGTAACATACAATATAATAGGTGTTTAAGCATGGGTGAACATCATAAAATCATAACATAGCAAGTGTAACATGATAATGCATTTTACAGATTCAAAAGGGGTCAATTCACTAGTTATATATGTACATATTGTCTGGTGAGAATAACTCACCTGTTAAGCTGGAGATTTGCCAACAAAGCTCACGACACAAAGATTATGAAGGCACGACAACTCTAATACAATTTGAGTGTGGAGAGCAAATCCAATGATATAGATCTTGTGTTACAACCCAAACAAAAATCAAAGCAAACCATAAATTTCAATACACTAGAAATGACATAACTTTTAAATAAAAAGAGATACGAATGCCAAATATTTTGCCTTGCTTTCTCTATTCTTTTGTCATGGCCTAGGGATGTTTTTGGCTCTGGTTTGAACAAGTTTGGCTCAGGTTTGGTCATGTGTATGCATGGCCTAGGTAGTAGAATATGAGGAGAAAGTTTATACAAAGGAATATGAAGAGTTTAAGGCAAAATTGGTGGGTTTTGTTCACAAAAAATGGCTCGGCCATGGGCTTGTGTGGTCAGGTCAGAGAGGTATGGATCAGGTCAGTGGAAGGAAAGGTGTGTGGTGGTCTGGCCAGAGGTGGTGGAGGCGGCCTAAGGTGGTGGTGGTGGTGGAAAATGAAGTGGTGAACAAATAGTGGTCAAACAACATGTTTTTATGGCTTGTGTTGCAATTTTTGTGGAGTTTTGGCATCATGGTGGCTCGGCCTTGGTCAAGACTAGAGGAGTAGCTGGTGGTGATGGCAGGGAAGAGATGTAGGGGGTGGTGGCCATGGATATGGAGTGGAGGCCATTCAAAGAAGCAAAGAAAACAAGGCAAAATACATGAAAAATGAGAAGAAAAGTGTAAAAAAAGTAGCCATTACCCATAGATTTTTCTTGAAGCCATGAATAAATGAGAAGGTAAAATGTTTTTGGGTGAATGGAGGCTGAAAAATCACGGCTACAAACCAAAAATGCACAGCCAAGATAGTAATTGAGGAGTTATGGCAAATGAAAGGACAAAGGAGATGAAAGGACTTAAGGTAAATAAGCTTTTAAAACTCTTCATATTTCTTTTTCTTTAAATTCAAATAAAACAAAAATAAAATCAGTAAATTGACTTTAAAACCGAAACAAAGTAATATAAAATAAAAATAATTAATTAATTTTAAAGAAAATGGAAAAAGAATATAAGAAATTGCTTAAAAATTGAAAACAGGGTCCAGAAATTACAAATAAATCACTATTGACTTTGGAAAATTAAAAACTTCATTTTAAAAATATTTTAAAAAAAATGTGAAGTAAAATAATTCATTTATATTTTAAAAATGAAATAATTAATTAAATTTAGAGAAATTAGAAAAAGAACTAAAGAAATTGTTTAAAAATTCAAAACAGGACTTAAAATTTACAAATAGAATATCACTAGTTTTAGAAAATTTCTATTTCACTTTAAAACAAATAAAAGGTCAAATAAATAAAATAAATGAGGAACAAAATAAAGTGGGAATGAGAATAAAATAAGATTTTAAGAAAAAAAATAGAAAAATAAATAAAGAATTACTTTAATTAATTGAAACTGGAAATTAGAAATTGTAAGCAAAATACAACTGACACTGGAAAATGTCAATTATACTTTTAAAACCAAAAGATATGCATAACATGTTATTTTACCCATATAAATATAAATTAGAACATTACATGACCAAATAAAATATTATTTATACAATTTAAAATAAACAATTTGTTAAATACAGCAAATTACACACAATATTGAAAAAGGCATAACATTCACATTATAAATCAGATTTCAACGAAACGAAAAGCATTATTCTTAAAATTTTATTTACTTTCATAATAAAAGATAAAATTCAAATTTTCAAACTTTCAAATTTCTAAATTAAAAGTCAAAGTTTGACTATATTGACCAAAATTCACTTTTCTGGAAAATATTCTTTTTAGTCATGTTTGGAATTCTAATTCACATCAAAATCAAAATTTATATTTAAAATAACAAAATTTATTCATTTTAATAAATAAAATAAATTTTTTAAATCAGGAAATTAAATTAAAGAAATTAATATATATATAATTAAAATAATCACAAAATACAGGGTTGTTACACTCTCCCCCACTCAAATCTTTTCGTCCTCGAAAAGGAAAAAATTTCGGAGAAACAACTAGGCAGAACAATAGGTTGGAAGACATCCCCGAAAAGAAGGTAGGGGAATATGGATATCTAGGAGGGAAAATGGGTTGAAAGACAAGGATGAGCCATTAATTAAAATTGTTGGTTAAAGAGGTAAAATATTTAAAACACTTTAAAATCCTTTAGGAAGGAAAATAACTGATCAAAATATCCTTTATATAATATTTTATCAAAATACTTTTATAACTCGATGTTTCAACAAGTTTATCCTTGTTCCTGTAGACTCTGGTAGTGCGTTGATCAGGCGCAAAACTGGAATTCTCCAGGTACTTAGTAGACCTGTTTCAACACCTAGTGAAAATACTGGGAAAACCTTTAAAAATAGATATGGAAAGTACAATCCAAACAAAAAACGAATCAAATCATGGATCGCAGATACACAATGGTTACGCCTGGATCCCCCAGGAAACATCCGTACCTTTTAAGCATTCACTGCCTTGCGAATTTCGCCATGCAACAAACCGGTGGACCGCAGGATACATAAAAATGGTTACGCCTGGATCCCCCAGGAAACATCCATACCCCTTAAGCAATCTCTGCCTAGCGGATTACGCCACTAACACGACCATAGATCGCAGATACACAATGGTTACGCCTGGATCCCCAGGAAACATCCGTACCTTTTAAGCAATCACTGCCTTACGAATTACGCTATGCAGTCGAGTTCGTAAGACCATGGGTAACGCCATGGAATTCGAAGGACACTCGAGTATCATATCCGGAAAACCAAAAATCAAAGAGAATAATATCGATAGAATGAATCCAAGATGTGGCCACAAATCGGATATCAAGCAGAAGGCACTTTCCATATCTTTACTTCAAAAATATGTATCATATAGTACCTTTTCAAATCACTTTCAAATATCGTACTTATATAATATCCATTATATATAAGATTTCACTTTCAAATTGAGTACCTTTTCAAATCTATAGTTTTCGAATCAATTTCATACTCAGACAAATCAATTTTATATAAGTTCGACAACTTCCAAATCAAGTGTTTAGTAACATAAGGTTCTCAAATTTCAATTTGTTTCAATATCAGTTCAATTTCAAAATCATATACAATTTCACCGAATTATTTCTTCTCAAATTAATTATCTTTAGTTTCAACGTTTCCAGAATAATAGATTTAGAAAATAAATCCAAATTTCCAAATCAATAATTTAAGTCAACCAATTCATTTCCAAAATCAAATGTTTTCAAAATCATCTTATACTTATGTAAGGTCCATCTTATATAAGGATCAAATTTTTCAAAATAAATTTCGCTGTATGAAGAGCCATATGGGATTTGAATATCTTTGCTTTTATGGGTTATATATCTTTGTAATTTAAATTGGAATTTTCTTTTAGTAAGCAAAGATATTCTAACTCGACAGCTTTCAATTTCAGCGTCAAAATATATAAATGATATTAGGATATAAGATGTACATACGTCATCATTTCGCAAAACTACATTTGATCGCTCGCTTGATCACACAAGTTCGCTTTCGAACTAGTATTGTCCATTCGACTTCCCTAATGCGGATTTCGATATGGTTTCTCGACTAGAAGCCATCAGTCTCTTTGCATAGCCATATACTACGATAGAGAATTCTAGAATCAAGCCCAAAATCCATATCAAATATTCGCCATCAAGAATCGAATGAAAATCCTAACACGAAATGGTGTAATCCACCTCAAACTTGTGTACTCAAACTTGGATCAAATTAATTATGCGAATAAAACACCATACGTACAACTTATATATTTATTCCAACTTGTTAAATATATAGTTTCATAAAGATGTTACTAAGTTAAAACATTTAAACTAAATTTTATTCAAAATATTTTGAAGACCAAATTCTTTTCAAAGCATTTCGAATCTAAATTTCATATTAGAAAATTTTAAAATTTCCTTATTCATTTACTTAACAAAACAGTTTCAACTTATTTAAATCATATTACTTCATACTTAAACATTCAAAACAAATTTATATACTTTATCAAATAATTCATACTTTTCAAAAAATTTAGCTTTGAAAAGTTAACCTTGATTTGGAAGTGCTCGAACCTTCAAAATAGTCGAAGAAATCATATTTCAATCCAAGAGTTGGAAATCATAATTAAATCAGTAAATCAATTCCAAAATAGGGTTATATCAAATCAAATCAAAAACTCAAGGACTGAACACCGGCTCATTTCAAATTGTTCAATATATATACATATATCTTTCGAATATCACATCACGCTTCGGAATTTGAAATCAGAATTGGTTTCACAAATCAATCGCATAGCAAAGTTACCGAAGTGGCCTCTCCCTCACTCAGAAACTCAAAAATCAATGTCGATGATGCGTGCACTCATCACCGAAATTATTTTCCAGCGACACAAGTGGTTCTGGACTTCCATTTACTTTGAAAACTTCTTTGAAATTCCTTCAAAATCATTAAAACCCATTAAAATCATTGAAACATTACTTATTCGGAAAAATAATTTCAAATCATATTATTTATTATTTCAAAATCTTAAAACCAGTTCCAAAATGCCAGAGTTCAATCACTTAAATTCAGATTCAAAACCTTCAGTTATAAATCATTTTATATGAAAACATTTCTTATAAAATTTTCAAAATTTCAAATCCTTTCAAAACTTCAAATTCTCATTTTTTAAAAGGTACATAATCCTTATCAAAAACATTTCATCTTTATATAAATATATGGTCATCCTTATCAAAATAAAACTACGATGAATACAAAATTTTTAAAAGACAATCAACCACAAACTTTCCAAGGGACGATTCAAGGATGGATTTCAAAGCAAAACAGAGATTCAAATTTAGAAGGACTCTAATCAAATAGAATTTTAATTCAAAGATAGGCTCAAACGAAGATAAGATAATTAAATTACCAAATAGAAGATGGATAAGCCTATATGAATCGCGGGCGACCTTAACCGGTCAACTGTGACTTCAGGAATATAATCGATGTGAAAATCTAAGGCAAATCGACCTTCGATTGCCAGAGATAGAATCTAAATATAGCAGAAGATAGAAAACATCGTAAACTGAGGATACAGAAATCTCCGGTGAATCAATGCCAATTATAATCATTCAAAGATTAGCGGAATTGCCACCCTATAAAGGTCATACAAAGTGGAGTGATGCAATGCTCCAAAATCAAAAAAATACAATTAGGGGAGACAGGAATGGATTTCAGAACAAGTGGGAGAGTTCCAAAATTCAAAGGAATCTTATTCGATAAGAATCCAAACGAAGATTAGAGATATATAACCTATATCGATACAGAAAAATTCCCATAAAAATTTGGAAAGACTCGAATTCATAACATACGAAAACAGAAGCATAAATATCTTTAGTTGGACAACTTTAGCTAAGCAAAAGATACAACAGAGTTTACTCAAAACAACTTAACAAACTACTGATTTTGCCATACTCAAAATAGATTCCTATCAACAATGGATCTAGATCAATCAAGAGAGAAGTTCAAAATTTTAGAGGATCCTAATCAAAGAAATTACTAACAAGGTGGATACGAAAGGAATGAAGTTTAAGAAATATTTTACTTTCAAAGCAAGGAAATTTATATCAAAATAATCTTTGAAAATTCTTTAAAAATCATTTGAAAATCATTTTATACTTCGAAAATACGTTCTCTCACAAAGAAATGATTCTGAGATTGATTTCACTTATACTAGGGTATTTCTACCCTATCTCTAATGAGTTTTTGCTCCGTAGGCTAAGGTTTGCCTAAAACCAAAGCTCTGATACCAACTATAACGACCCACTATTTTGGACCATTCAAATCGACAATAATCCACACATGTCTGACTTGAATAATTCAAAATAACAGATTGTAAATAAATTTGGAGCAAATGAAATCAAATACACAGAATCACAGACACAGAACATATCGGAATAACTCACAGCGGAAATAAAATACCATAGTAGTTCATGAAGCTACTATATACAAACTCTCAAAACATAATACATAATATCATTCTGAAAACATATACAATAGAAATCCCAAATACATAGAAGTTTTATAAATACCAGAACTAGAATAGAACAACTGAACTGAAAGGAACAGATAACTAGACAAGCAGAATCTCCAGCGATTCCTAGCTCCAGAATGAGATCCAAAGCTAAGCTGTAAATACTCAGGCTGACCCGAGCGTAAAGTAAAACACAAAACACTCGAGTCAGGACAATATATACTTATATAATGTAAACCAACTCAAGTGAACTATAGTAGAAATGCACAATAACTCAAAGGATGCTTGGGATCGCCCATCCTTCAAGGATCAGTTAAACTATAAATTAAATAAACCCCGTGGTTAAAATTTCAAAATGGTATTTTATACTTCGAAATCAAATATCATTTCAAAATTCAATATCCTTCAAAAATCCATTTCAAAATATCAAAATATCATATTTCAAAATAGTTTATATTTCGAAACAAATTACTTTATTTTAAATCATAAAAATAAAGTTATTATTAATAATTAAATTATTAAATTTCCAAAATTTTAATCTTTCATTCGTTCACTTAAATTAATTAAAACAATGAAAATTCAACTTTTGCAGCATTTAGAAAATGCTACGGAAAGTCACATTTAAAACAGTTCAATTTAACAAAAGACGGCATTTAAAATGCTGTAATAGGGTTACATTAGTTTCAAATAAACTTAGTTAAATTCAACCATTATAACATTACAAAAATGCTATAATAGCCTTTAATTAAATTTAGCCATTTGGTTCATTATTATCAACTACAGCATTTACAAATGTTGTATTATCATTTACATTAGAATTAATAGCATTTCAGAGATGCAGTTAATTAACTTCAAATATTCAGTATAATTTCACAAACAATTATATTTTTATATAAATCATTTTTAACTTATAAAATCATATATAATCATTCAAATACCCTTATATTCATGATTTTATAAAGTTAAACCTCCATTCAAAAATCAAAATTTAATAATAATTCACTTATTAAATTCCAATTTTAAATTATAAATTCATTAAATTAAATTAACTTAACACTTAATTTTAAATTTTCAAATATAACTTATTTCCATTTTTATTTACTTAACTTAAAATTCACTCTTAAGCCAAATTCACAAATTTCCAATTTTAGTCATATTTCAAAATTTCAACTTAAATATTCATTCATTTCACATTTTAACTTTATTCAAAATCATTAATATAATATAAAAATCATTTAAATTCACTTTAATCCAAATTATCATGAAGTTATCACATTTCATATTTAATTTAAATTCCAATTATCACCCAATTAAAATTTCCCAAAATAACTTACATTTCAAATTTTCTAGTTTTACCAATAATTTATTTTACTTATAAATTTTCAAAAAATCAATAATGCTTACATAAATCATTTTTTTATTTAGTTTAAATCAAATATTATAATATTTACATTTCAAAAATATTTTTAAGATTTTTATAAAAACATATTTTAACAACGGGTCTGTATTTCATTTCTAGTCTAGGTAAAGTGATACGGGTAATATATCATTTCAACCCGTAATTTACAAAGAAAACCCGGGTTTGATCATTTCAAACCCGCAATCCCAAGGAAATGAAAAATAATTGAAAATCATTCAGGCCTATCATTTCAGCCCATAATGATTTTCTCCTATTCTAAAGTCCGTTCGGGTATGTATCATTTCAACCCATAGTGATTCTAATCTAAAGGGAACTTGCAGTGTGATAAACTGATAAAAATAATAGAACAGCATAATATAACAGTAACATACAATATAATAGGTGTTTAAGCATGGGTGAACATCATAAAATCATAACATAGCAAGTGTAACATGATAATGCATTTTACAGATTCAAAAGGGGTCAATTCACTAGTTATATATGTACATATTGTCTGGTGAGAATAACTCACCTGTTAAGCTGGAGATTTGCCAACAAAGCTCACAACACAAAGATTATGAAGGCACGACAACTCTAATACAATTTGAGTGTGGAGAGCAAATCCAATGATATAGATCTTGTGTTACAACCCAAACAAAAATCAAAGCAAACCATAAATTTCAATACACTAGAAATGACATAACTTTTAAATAAAAAGAGATACGAATGCCAAATCTTTTGCCTTGCTTTCTCTATTCTTTTGTCATGGCCTAGGGATGTTTTTGGCTCTGGTTTGAACAAGTTTGGCTCAGGTTTGGTCATGTGTATGCATGGCCTAGGTAGTAGAATATGAGGAGAAAGTTTATACAAAGGAATATGAAGAGTTTAAGGCAAAATTGGTGGGTTTTGTTCACAAAAAATGGCTCGGCCATGGGCTTGTGTGGTCAGGTCAGAGAGGTATGGATCAGGTCAGTGGAAGGAAAGGTGTGTGGTGGTCTGGCCAGAGGTGGTGGAGGCGGCCTAAGGTGGTGGTGGTGGTGGAAAATGAAGTGGTGAACAAATAGTGGTCAAACAACATGTTTTTATGGCTTGTGTTGCAATTTTTGTGGAGTTTTGGCATCATGGTGGCTCGGCCTTGGTCAAGACTAGAGGAGTAGCTGGTGGTGATGGCAGGAAAGAGATGTAGGGGGTGGTGGCCATGGATATGGAGTGGAGGCCATTCAAAGAAGCAAAGAAAACAAGGCAAAGTACATGAAAAATGAGAAGAAAAGTGTAAAAAAAGTAGCCATTACCCATAGATTTTTCTTGAAGCCATGAATAAATGAGAAGGTAAAATGTTTTTGGGTGAATGGAGGCTGAAAAATCACGGCTACAAACCAAAAATGCACAGCCAAGATAGTAATTGAGGAGTTATGGCAAATGAAAGGACAAAGGAGATGAAAGGACTTAAGGTAAATAAGCTTTTAAAACTCTTCATATTTCTTTTTCTTTAAATTCAAATAAAACAAAAATAAAATCAGTAAATTGACTTTAAAACCGAAACAAAGTAATATAAAATAAAAATAATTAATTAATTTTAAAGAAAATGGAAAAAGAATATAAGAAATTGCTTAAAAATTGAAAACAGGGTCCAGAAATTACAAATAAATCACTATTGACTTTGGAAAATTAAAAACTTCATTTTAAAAATATTTTAAAAAAAAATGTGAAGTAAAATAATTCATTTATATTTTAAAAATGAAATAATTAATTAAATTTAGAGAAATTAGAAAAAAGAACTAAAGAAATTGTTTAAAAATTCAAAACAGGACTTAAAATTTACAAATAGAATATCACTAGTTTTAGAAAATTTCTATTTCACTTTAAAACAAATAAAAGGTCAAATAAATAAAATAAATGAGGAACAAAATAAAGTGGGAATGAGAATAAAATAAGATTTTAAGAAAAAAAATAGAAAAATAAATAAAGAATTACTTTAATTAATTGAAACTGGAAATTAGAAATTGTAAGCAAAATACAACTGACACTGGAAAATGTCAATTATACTTTTAAAACCAAAAGATATGCATAACATGTTATTTTACCCATATAAATATAAATTAGAACATTACATGACCAAATAAAATATTATTTATACAATTTAAAATAAACAATTTGTTAAATACAACAAATTACACACAATATTGAAAAAGGCATAACATTCACATTATAAATCAGATTTCAACGAAACGAAAAGCATTATTCTTAAAATTTTATTTACTTTCATAATAAAAGATAAAATTCAAATTTTCAAACTTTCAAATTTCTAAATTAAAAGTCAAAGTTTGACTATATTGACCAAAATTCACTTTTCTGGAAAATATTCTTTTTAGTCATGTTTGGAATTCTAATTCACATCAAAATCAAAATTTATATTTAAAATAACAAAATTTATTCATTTTAATAAATAAAATAAATTTTTTAAATCAGGAAATTAAATTAAAGAAATTAATATATATATATAATTAAAATAATCACAAAATACAGGGTTGTTACAATGGCAGTTTGCATTTATGAGCTTGATTCATATTTATGCTGTGCATTGAGCATTGCTTTGCATTTTAGATTGCCTGACCACTTTGATTACTTTTGTTGTCTGGTTCCTTTATGTAGTTTGTACCACTGCCTTTGTGCACTTGGTCATTCGAGCCTTTGTGCTCTGCATTCGAGTTGAGTCAGGGTAGCAGTGACTTGATCTTTGCATTTTGTTTGTGGTTTGGTGCCTTTTGATTCTCCACTGAGCCTTGCTCTTTGTTGTAATTGCTCTTGTTTCACTTGATGCCATTCCTTTGGCTGCAGTTTCATTTTGTATGCAGTTTTGCCCTTGTAATCATGTGGTGGCTGCAGTTTTATTTTGTTTACAGTTGTGTTGAGTCATGATAGTCGTGACTTGACCTCTGCAGTTTCGATTTGCTGTTAGCATTTGGTGTTGTGATTATTTCATATGCTGTAGTGGCGAGGCAGTGCACGCGTGCGTGTACTGCAGCCACACAGAATTGACATTTTTAATCGATATTTCAATTCCTTGAATTGTTTCGTGTGGCCAATTCAATATATTTTGTGTTGTATTTCGATTAGTTTAATTTGATGATTTTGTTGATATCTAATTATCTTTTAGATAATTAGATTATGTGTTTCTAATTATTTATTTAATAATTAGATCTTGTTTTTAATTGTCGTTTAGGCAATTCTGTTGTTTTCAAATTATCTCCATTGATAATACTTCTATTTATCTTTGTTGATGATTTGGCTTTGCTGATTTGTTGTTTAACACTGTTTCGTGTTATATCTACCGTTATCTGATTCTCTTATTGAAGGGTTGGATATACGAGATTTATTGTGACTGTCGTCTATCTGATTATTTAATTATTATTGCTTCCATGCATTAATAACTGAGTTTGAATTAGACTGACCCGTGTATTATTTTCTTTTGAATTTAATACTCGGGTCAGACCGAGTTATTTCAGGTTGTTGATATCTTGCTTTGGGTTGCTGCTTGAGCTATGAAGTCTTTTCATGCCTTTTGGAGTAGTCGTTGTCATAGTATAGGATGATATGTATTCATGTATATTATTTATAATAATGTACTTGTATATGTAACTTCCAGTGTCGACAGTTGTAGTTGTATCATATGTATTGTATCACATGTATTGTAACTGCCTTCAGTTATATATATATATATATATATATATGAGATTTTATATTATCTGTGTTCCGCATTTAGCTTATCTGTGTTATTATTATATATGTTGTCCTAAACTATTATGAACCATCGTAGTTCGTTTTATACTAGAATTGAATGTGTCGATGGGAGTAAATAAACAAAGATTAAAGAGATGGAAGAATATATACTACTCCTATCGAGATAATCAATATTAGTGTAAGGCCTAACTACGGATGGCCGCTCCTATCCAGCCTTATTCTTCGTAATAACAGACAGTATTTCTTCTAATACTCTTTGTTATTGTGAGCATAGAGGTGGGGCATTACAGTTGGTATCAGAGCGAGGGGTTTATGGACATAATATAAAACATAACTTAGATGGAACATGTGTTACAACTATTTGTTGATGTTTTTATTTGTGCTTTGAGTCAAAACTAAAGTTTTGAAATTATGATGAAATTTTTAAATATCTTTATTTAAAAATAAAAGTGAAATTGTGTTTTGATGATTGAGTAATTTGTGTTCTGGTTATCTGAGTGCACAGCGGAAATAGTGTCTGTCTTCGCCGATGACGCAGCGGATTATACAAAAATTGATGATACGATGAAAGTAACACTCGGTGGATTGATGAATGCTGAAATGCCCAAATTTGTTGATCCGAAGATACCGAATTTTAGCTATCTCTGACACGTTGATCGCGCACGATACCGTGAGGAGTGATCTACAATTCTTCAAGCGTTGATCAAGCGCACTTGATTCCGCGAATTGGCTTTAACGATCGAAGATTCGAGCGCACTCGAATGTCGAAGGTGGAGATAGGAGATTACACTCGACTACCAATTTGGATGAAAGCACAAAGCTAACAAAACGAAATTTTATTCAAATCCACTAAAAACTTCAAATGTACAACACATGCCTATTTATATCATTTACATCACACGACTCAACTTGCCCAACACTTAGGTCGGAAACGACCTACGACCTAAAAATAGTGCGACCTAAAATTAGACGACTTACGACCTAAAAAATATTACAACATAAGCAAATACAACACAACACTTTACAACACATAGGTCGGCAACGACCTAAACAACACGACCTAAAATACATGGCAGCAGCGACCTACCCTTGAGTGACTTAAAGATGCAGCAGTGAACGACTTAAAAACAGGAGGCAGCGACCTATCTTCTCGGCGACTTAAGGCGAGCGACCTAACTTCCCGCATCACTAGGTCGAGCGACCTAACTTCTTGCGACTTAACTTAGGTCGGAAGATTTTCCTGCGACCTATCGTAGGTCGAATCATATTTCTGCGACCTAACTTCTTGCGACCTAACTTAGGTCGTAGCACTTCAAAGCTGGTACTCACAAGATCGGAGCGACCTAGAATGAGCGGCCTAAGGCCTCGCAACTTATCATAGGTCGTTGGCTTTCTTGTTCTTGCATAACTCGTTTCTTCTCTTAGCTCGTTAGCTCGTAGGTCGCTAGGTCGTTCACGACCTAAAATCTCACTATTCCCAAACCTATTAGGTCGCTTACGACCTAAGTCTTCAACTTCCCACGGCACTTCACAAAATGTTAACTCGTTAGCTTCCTCGTTAGGTTACACTCGACCTATCAACATGGTAGGTCGTACACGACCTACGCCTTCATCTTTCTTGGCTGCATCATCCTCCCCTGGTTGAAAAAAATTCGTCCTCGAATTTGCGTTCTCCTTTTCCACAACAATTTCATCTCCATGATATGGTATCAAGTGTTTCACATTGAACACATCAGAAGTGTATACGTTTTCCGGCAGCTTCAATCTATAAGCATTTTCATTGATCTGTTTCACAATCTTCACAGGACCAATCTTTCTGGCTTTCAACTTGTTGTAAGTGCCCACTGGGAAGCGATCCTTCGTTAACACAGCATACACCCAATCTCCTTCATTAAATTCAACACTCCTTTGCTTCAGATCTGCAGAGCGTTCATACTTCTCATTCGCCTTCTCCAATCGTTCCTGGACGATTTTATGACATTCAGTAAACCCATCAACAAAATCAACAGCTCGTTTAACCGTCCCATTCGGTTGTGGTAGTACCGTTAAGTCCAATGGTCCTTTTGGCAAGTTTGAATACACGACCTGGAATGGACTGAAACCTGTGCTACGATTTACCACATGATTATGTGCAAACTCTGCCTGGCATAACTTCATGTCCCAACTCTTCAGATTATCTTTCACCAGGCATCGCAATAAATTCCCCAGCGATCTGTTAACCACCTCCGTTTGTCCAACAGTTTGTGGATGGTAAGCGCTACTAAATTTTAATTTCGTTCCCACCATCTTCCATAAACTTAGCCAAAAATGACTTAGAAATCTAGTATCCCGATCAGAAACAATGGATTCTGGCAAACCATGTAAACGATACACTTCTTTAAAGAATAACTCAGCAACACGGACGACATCAGCTGTCTTCTTACAAGCGATGAAATGTGCCATCTTTGAAAACCTTTCCACTACAACATATATCGAATCATTCCCCCTTTGAGTTCTCGGTAATCCCAAAACAAAATCCATACTGATATCAACCCATGGTTTAACAGGCACGGGTAACGGCATATATAATCCCGCATTCGTCGCTGTCCCCTTGGATACTTGGAAAATACGACATCTCTCCACAAACTTCCCAACTTCCCGCTTCATCGACGGCCAATAATAAGATTGAGAAATCAATTGTAAAGTACGATCTCTGCCCACATGTCCTTCCTCATGCAACTCCTTTACAATCTTCATACGTAAGCTGCACTCCGGTATACATAATCGATTTCCTTTAAAAAGAAAACCATCCACCATTACAAACTCATCCGTCTTTCCCTCCTTGACTTCATCAACAAACTTCGCAAAGTAAGGATCTTCGACAAATATTTCTGGCAACACATCAAACACCGTCACTTCAACCTTCATTGTTGTTAACAAATGATTCCTTCGGCTCAACGCATCAGCCACACGATTCGTCACTCCCGACTTGTGTTTGACAACAAAAGTAAACTATTGCAGATATGCAATCCATGATGCATGTCTCGCTGAAATCTTGTCTTGCCCTTGTAAATGCTTCAACGCCTCATGATCAGTGTAAAGAACAAACTCTTTCTAAAATAGATAATGTCTCCAATGTTTAATGGCTTGTACAACAGCATAAAATTCCACATCATACGTACTATATCTCATCTTCGCTCCTGATAACTTCTCACTGAAATATGCAATCGGACGTCCCCTCTGACTCAACACTCCTCCAATCCCAACCTTGGATGCATCAGTATGTAGTTCAAACACTAGCTGAAAATCTGGTAGCACTAGAATTGGTGCTGACGTCAAGAGTTCTTTGATTCGCTCAAAAGCAACCCCTTCTTCCTCCGTCCATGCAAACTGTTTACCCTTCATACAATCAGTCACAGGTGCCATCACACTACTAAAGTGCGGAATAAACCTTCGATAAAATGAAGCCAACCCGTGAAAACTACGAACTTCCGTTATCGTCTTGGGTTGCGACCAATCTCTGATAGCTTCAACTTTAATTTGGTCCACCTGTATTCCTTCTTTCGATACAACATACCCCAGAAATAAAACACTCCTCGCCATAAAAACACACTCCTTCGTAGCAGCGTAGAATTGTTCTTCACGAAGGATAATTAACACTTTCTTCAAATGCTGAACATGCTCTTCTGTACTAGCACTGTAGATCAGAATATCATCAAAGTAAACCACCACAAATTTCCCAATGTACGGCCTGAAAATTTTGTTCATCACCCTCATGAATGTACTCAGTGCATTCGATAGACCAAACGGCATTACCAGCCATTCATACAATCCTTCCCTCGTCTTGAATGCTGTCTTCCATTCGTCCCTTGGTCTAATGCGAATCTGATGATAACCGCTCTTCAAGTCAATCTTAGAAAAGATCACAGACCCACTAATTTGATCTAACAGATCATCAAGCCTCGGCATTGGAAATTTGTATCTGACCGTTATCTTTTTCAATGCTCTACTATATGTGCACATTCTCCATGTGCCATCCTTCTTCGGTACGAGTAATGCTGGTACAGCACACGGACTCAAACTCTCCTGTATTCATCCCTGTTCAAGCAATTCCTCTACCTGTCTTCGCAACTCTTCATGTTCTTTCGGACTCATTCGATACTGTGGTTTATGTGGCAATACAGCACCCGGAACAAGATCTATTTGATGTTGAATGTCTCTCAGTGGTGGTAACTCCTTTGGTAACTCCTCTAGAAATACATCTTCAAATTCTTTCAATACTGGTTTCACTTCTTCTGGAATTTCAACCTCTTCACTGCTCTCACGCCCAATTGACAAGAATACTTCCGGCTCCTCTTCGACTTCTTTAACAAACTCCTTCAAGGATAATAAAGTTTTCAGCTCTTCAATCTCCTCCAGTTTGCTTTCTTCTTGTGGTTGCTTCTTTGGAACTAGAGTAATCTTCGTGCCTTTAAACATGAAACTGTAACTGTTGGTACGCCCATCATGTTGCACCGCCCTATCATACTGCCACGGTCTCCCCAGCAACAAATGACAGACATCCATATCTACCACATCGCACTACATTTCATCCTTGTATTTCTTTCCAATTGAAAAATTCACACAAGCCCTTCGTCCAACCTTCACCTCCCCGCCTTTCCTCAACCAAGCCAACTTGTACGGTTTCGGGTGTTTCTCAGTCTTCAGTGCCAACTTCCTCACAGCCTCTGACAAAATTATATTATTACACCTTCCAGCATCAATAACAAATTTGCAAACTTTCCCCAGAATAGTACATGTCGACTGAAATATATTGCTCCTCAACCAACTACAATCCTCCTCTAGCTTTGGTGTCAAACAAGACCTCCTCATCATCAGATTACAACCTTCGTCTCCCGACACTTCTTCTTCCTCCTCATCAGGTGGTGAATTGGAACATTCAGCTTCTTCATACTCATCCTCGACCTCCGCTATCATAGCTCTCTTCTTCGGCTTTGGACATTCATTACTTTTGTGGCCCATTTCTTGGCAATTATAACACCTGAAACTATTATTGACTTTCATCTTCCCGACCTCATTTACAACTGGTTTTGCAACAGCTTTTGAAACATTAGAACTTCCACTAACACCCTTCACTGGATTGTTGGAATTTGTTAACACACCACCTCCTCGTCTTCCTTGTTTCTCCCAAGCCAACGCCTTCTGGTGTGCTTCCGCTACAGATCTGGGATCAAACATGTTAACCATATCCTGAATCTGCATTCGCAACCCCCCAACAAATCTAGCTGTCAATTGTTCCTCTGTCTCCATAATATCATTCCTTGCAATCAGTTGATAAAATTCGTCAGCATAGTCATTCACAGATTTCGTCCATTGTCTCGAGTTTTGCAACCTCTGATACATAAGCGACTGATAGTTATAAGGTAAGAATGTGGCTTTCATCATTTTCCTCATCTTTTCCCATGATTCAACCTTTGACTTCCCCATCCATTCACGTGTAAGTTTGGTTTGCTGCCACCATGCCAAAGCTCTACCCCTCAGCCTTGTAGCAACCAACTTCACTCTACGATGTTCTGGAATTTCTTTGAAGTCAAAAATCTCCTCCACATTAGACAACCAATCCAAAAACTCTTCAGCTTGCATACCACCTTTGAATTCCGGTATTTCAGTCTTCATCCCAGACTCCCACTTATGATCATACTCCGATTGATTTCTTCCTTGGCCTCGTCCATGAACACTACCTCCATCAAACTCCTCTTCAAAATCAGATGTATATCGATGTCGATCCTGACCACCAACATCTCTACTACCATCCCGTCTTCCACCAACATCCCTTCTATCCACATTCCTCTGTTCTCGATCATTCACATTCCTATCACGCCTTCGATCATCATCATTTCTATAACAATCTCGACTCGCACTTCTATGATCATTATCAACACTTCTCTCCCGATTGGAATGTGGTGAGACTCTACTTCCCCCATGGTTAGATTCAGGTGAAACCCTTCTCCGGTTTTGATTCATCTCTAACATCATCTTCTCTAATCGTCCAATCCCTTCATTAAGCTTCTCACGAAAGTTCCCATTAATTCTTTGCTCCATCTCATCAGCTTCTTCTCTTCTATACAAAGCTTCTACATTTTGGTGACGATTAGCTCTTCTCGGCGGCATGGTTGATTCTTCAAAACTTTGACTTTCGGCTCCACCCCAAATTTCAAACACCTTTCGAACTTAGATCTAAAATGAAATGGATCGAAAACTCCCACTTTGTTGCAAAAATATGATGAACACGATGAACACAACTTCAACACTTCAAACAAAATTGCACGGCTCAACACATCAAGCTCGGCTAACACTTCAACTTCGAAATTCTCGGCTCCAAGACTCGATTTAGCTATGATTGGCTAAAACAAGCTCTGATACCAAACTGACGCAGCAGATTATACAAAAATTGATGATACGATGAAAGTAACACTCGGTGGATTGATGAATGCTGAAATGCCCAAATTCGTTGATCCAAAGATACCGAATTTTAGCTATCTCTGACACGTTGATCGCGCACGATACCGTGAGAAGAGATCTACAATTCTTCGAGCGTTGATCAAACGCACTTGATTCCGCGAATTGGCTTCAACGATCGAAGATTCGAGCGCACTCAAATGTCGAAGGTAGAGATAGGAGATTACACTCGACTACCAATTTGGATGAAAGCACAAAGAAAACAAAACGAAATTTTATTCAAATCAACTAAAAACTTCAAATGTACAACACACGCCTATTTATAGCATTTACATCACACAACTCAACTTTCCCAACACTTAGGTTGGAAACGACCTACGACCTAAAAATAGTGCGACCTAAAAACAGGCGACTTACGACCTAAAAAATATTACAACATAAGCAAATACAATACAACACAACACTTTACAACACATAGGTCGGCAATGACCTAAACAACACGACCTAAAATACATGGCAGCAGCAACCTACCCTTGAGCGACTTAAAGATGCAGCAGTGAACGACTTAAAAACAGGAGGCAGCGACCTATCTTCTCGGCGACTTAAGGCGAGCGACCTAACTTCCTGCATCACTAGGTCGAGCGACCTAACTTCTTGCAACCTAACTTAGGTCGGAACATTTTCCTGCGACCTATCGTAGGTCGAATCATATTTCTGCGACCTAACTTCTTGCGACCTAACTTAGGTCGTAGCACTTCAAAGTTGGTACTCACAAGATCGGAGCGACCTAGAATGAGCGACCTAAGGCCTCACAACTTATATTAGGTCGTTGGCTTTCTTGTTCTTGCATAACTCGTTTCTTCTCTTAGCTCGTTAGCTCGTAGGTCGCTAGGTCGTTCGCGACCTAAAATCTCACTATTCCCAAACCCGTTAGGTCGCTTACGACCTAAGTCTTCAACTTCCCACGACTCTTCACAAAATGTTAACTCGTTAGCTTCCTCGTTAGGTCGCACTCGACCTATCAACATGGTAGGTCGTACACGACCTACGCCTTCATCTTTCTGGGCTGCATCAGCCGAGTACAGCTGATAACCTTTTTGATTTAAAAATCAGAATATGAAAATGAAATTAGTTTCATTGTGTTGTTTAACCAGTGGTCTTGATTTTGTTGAGATTTTTGCTTATTTTCTTTTATGCTAATCACGTATTGATTAGATTTTTGTTGTTTCAAATATATCTTCATTGAAGATATAATCGAGTGATTTCTTTGTTCATCATGTAGTGTGTGTGCAAATTCAAGTTGCACGTTACTGCATTAATTTTACGTTGAACCGATGTTTGGTTTAAACGTATTTTGTTGCCGTTATTTTCATGACGGGATTTTTACACCGATGCTAAATTTTTGAAGCACGGTGTTTTGTTGACATTTTAATGAATGAAAATTCACTAGTATTATATTTTGATGTGAATTATTTTGATGAAATTTTGACGTATAAAAATTACTGTCGCATTGACTTCAGTAACCGTCAAATTTTAAAGTTGATTTTCAAGCGGTTATTCCGCAATGCTGATTTGATACCCGTTTTTACGGTGTTTTGTGAAGTGCAATTTCCTTATTGAAATTGCTACTGATGTTGCTGTTTTAATCACGGGTTTTCAAATCGTTTTAAAATAAAATTGTTTTCAAAATTTTTACAGTTTGCGCTTTCAAAAGAATGAGGAAGCGATTTAAACGCTTCAGCAAAATTGAGGACTATGAACCCTCACTTTTACTGTTTCGCTTAATTTCGGACTTGTCCGTTTGAGAACGTAAAATGTTATTTATTTAAAATACACAATTTTGCACTTTCAAGGAAACGATGAAGAGATTTAAACGATTTAGTAAAACACGTGGTATGGGACATGTGCGTTCACTATTTCGGTTAATTCCGGACTCGTTAATTGAAATAATTAATGTTTTGATGATTTTGATGATTTTGTGTGCTTTTGAGCCACTATGTTGGACCTTCGGGTCATATGTTGGACCTTCGGGTCATATGCTGGACCTTCGGGTCATTTGTGGACTTTCGGGTCAAATACCAGTACTAGACCTTCGGGTCACTCTGCGGACCTTCGGGTCATCTGATGGGCGCCAAAACTTTATAGTACTTGGTAGGCTTCGGCCATCTGAGATGCACGTGCGGCATAGCTAAAACTCGCCATCTCTTGGATCGATCCACCTTTTATGTTGATTTTCTAGTCATCTTAATTGATTTCTAGATATTTGTTGTTTCTAATTACCTGCAGGTAATTAGATATTTGCTGATTTGAGATTCTAATTATCTTTGTGATAATTAGATATTTGCTGATTTGAGATTCTAATTGTCTTTGTTGATAATTAGATATTTGCTAATTTGAGTTCTAATTATCTTTGTTGATAATTAGATAATTGTTGATTTGAGATTTCTGATTATCGGTTTTTTGATAATTATATATTTGTTGTTTCTGATTATCTTTTTTGATAATTAGATATTATGTGTTTCTGAATATCGTTTTTGATAATTAGATATTTGTTGTTTCTGATTATCGTTTTTGATAATTAGATATTTGTGTTTTCTGATTATCGTTTTTGATAATTAGATATTTGAGATTTTTTATTATCGTTTTTGATAATTAGATATTTCTGATTTCTGAGTATCGTTTTTGATAATTAGTGATGCAGCAGCGGAAATAACGAAAATATGATTCTGTGAAAGTAGCAATCGATGGAATAAAGAATACTGAATGGCCCAAATTCGTTGATCCGAAGATACCAAATTCTAGCTATCTTCGTCACGTTGATCGCGCACGATACCGTGAAGGAAGATCTGCAATTCTTCAAACGTTGATCAAGCGCACTTGATACCGTGAATTGGCTTCTACGATCGTTGTTTCGAGCGCACTCGAATGCCAAAACTGGAGATAGGAGATTACACTCAACTACCAATTTAGTGAAAGAACAAAGCTAACAAAATAAAAGTTTTTATTCAAATCAACTAAACTATTACAAATGGCACCACCGGCCTATTTATAGAAGTTACAACACACGCGACTCAAAACTGTACAACACTTAGGTCGTTTCTGACCTAACAAACCAACGACTTACGACCTACAACAACACGCGTGACCTACGACCTAAGTACAAGCGACTTAAGAAAACGCGGTACAACATCATACAACGACAATATTCCAACGACCTAAAATAACAGCGACATAAAAGAACATAGCGACTCAACAAAGTAGCGACCTAACTCATAAGTTGGCAGCGACCTTCTTCAGCGACTTAGCAAAGTTCACGACCTAAGGATTTCACGCGACCTAAGTAGGTCGTAGGTCGTAGAGCGACTTAACTTAGGTCGTGGGAGACCTAAGGACTTCTTCCTTTGAACAACTCCGCGTGCATCCTTTGTTAGATCGTACGCGACCTATCATAGGTCGTTGGTTCCCTTCTTCCGCAAAACTCGCTTCTCCGCCTTGCTCCGGTACCTTGTTAGGTCGTGGACGACCTAAAACTTCTCCCTTAGGTCGAGGCCGACCTAAATCATGCTCGTTAACTCGTAGTTCGCTGGGTTGTTCGCGACCTATCTCTTCCTTAGATCATATGTGACCTAAGACTTGAAACTGGGCTGCATCATCCTCCCCTGGTTGGGAAAAATTCGTCCTCGAATTTGCATTCACCTCTTCCATAACAAGCTCATCTCCATGATACGGTATCAAGTGTTTGACATTGAAAACATCAGAAGTGTATACATCTTCCGACAGCTTCAATCTATAAGCATTTTCATTGATCCGTTTCACAATCTTCACAGGACCAATCTTTCTGGCTTTCAACTTGTTGTAAGTGCCCACTGGGAAGTGATCCTTCGTTAACACAGCATACACCCAATCTCCTTCATTAAATTCAACGCTTCTTCGCTTCAAATCCGTAGATCGCTTATACTTTTCATTCGCTTTCTCTAATCGTTCCTAAACGATTTGATGACATTCTGCCAATCCATCAACAAAATCAACAGCCCGTTTAATGGTTCCCTTTGGTTGTGGTACTATCGTCAAATCCAACGGCCCCTTTGGTAAACTTGAATACACTATCTGAAATGGACTGAACCCTGTACTACGATTTATAGCATGATTATGACCCAACTCCGCTTGACATAATTTCATATCCCAACTCTTTAGATTATCCTTCACCAGGCACCGCAACAAATTTCCCAAAGACATGTTAACAACTTCAGTCTGACCATCGGACTGCGGATGATAAGCACTACTGAAATTTAGCTTTGTTCCCACCATCTTCCACAAACTCAGCCAAAAATGACTTAGAAATCTAGTATCTCGATCAGAAACAATGGATTCTGGTAAACCATGTAAGCGATACACTTCTTTAAAGAATAACTCGGCAACACGGACGACATCAGCTGTCTTCTTACAAGCGATGAAATGTGCCATCTTTGAAAATCTGTCCACTACAACATATATCGAATCATTCCCCCTCTGAGTTCTCGGTAATCCCAAAACAAAATCCATACTGATATCAACCCATGGTCTAATCGGCACGGGTAACGGCATATACAATCCCGCATCCGTCGTTGTACCCTTGGAAACTTGGCAAATATGGCATCTCTCCACAAACTTTCCAACTTCCTGCTTCATCGACGGCCAAAAATAAGATTGAGAAATCAATTGTAAGGTACGATCTCGGCCCACATGACCTTCCTCATGTAACTCCTTTACAATCTTCATACGTAAACTGCACTCTGGTATACATAATCGATTTCCATTAAAAAGAAAACCATCCACCATTACAAACTCATCCATCTTTCCCTCCTTGACTTCATCAACAAACTTTGCAAAGTAAGGATCATCGACAAATAATTCTGGCAACACATCAAACCTTGTCACTTTAACCTTCATTGTAGTCAACACATGATTCCTTCTGCTCAATGCATCTGCCACTCTGTTCGTAATTCCCGATTTATGCTTCACCAAAAATGTAAATTGTTGTAAGTATGCAATCCACGAAGCATGCCTAGCAGCAATCTTGTCCTGTCCCTGCATAAGCTTCAATACCTCATGATCAGTATATAAAACAAATTCTTTATGAAACAAATAATCTCTCCAATGTTTGATAGCTTTCACGATAGCATAAAATTCCATATCATATGTACTATATCTCATCTTTGCTCCCGATAGCTTCTCACTGAAATATGCAATAGGACGACCTTTCTGACTCAACACCCCTCCAATCCCAACCTTTGATGCATCAGTATGTAATTCAAACAATAACTGAAAATCTGGTAACACTAGAATCGGTGCTGTCGTCAAAAGCTCCTTGATCCTTTCAAAAGCAAATCCTGCTTCCTCCGACCATAAAAATTGCTTCCCTTTCATACAATCAGTAACTGGTGCCATCACGCTACTGAAGTGTGGAATGAACCTTCGGTAGAATGATGCCAAACCATGAAAACTTCTAACTTCTGTTATCGTCCTGGGTTGTGGCCAATTTCTGATTGCTTCAACTTTATTCTGATCCACCTGTATACCTTCTCCCGATATAACATATCCCAAAAATAAAACACTATGCGTCATGAACACGCATTTCTTCGTTGCAGCATAAAATTGTTCTTGTCGCAGAACCATCAACACTTCTCTCAGATGTTGCAAGTGTTCTTCTGGATTTCCACTATATATTAGTATATCATCAAAATACACCATTACAAACTTCCCAATGAATGGTCTAAAAATCTGATTCATCACCTGCATAAATGTACTCGGTGCATTCGAATGACCAAACAGCATAACCAGCCATTCGTACAACCCCTCTCTCGTCTTAAATGCTGTCTTCCATTCGTCCCCTGGTCTGATTCGAATTTGATGATAACCACTCTTCAAATCGATCTTCGAAAAGGTAGTAGCTCCGCTCAACTGATCCAACAAATCATCAAGCCTTGGCGTAGGAAATATGTATCTCACTGTAATCTTATTCAACGCCCGACTATCAGTGCACATCCTCCACGTCCCATCCTTCTTCGGAACTAACAATGCTGGCACAGCACATGGACTTAAACTTTCCTGCACACGCCCCTGTTCAAGCAATTCTTCCACTTGCCTTCTCAACTCCTCGTTTTCCTTTGGACTCATTCTGTAGTGTGGTCTATGTGGCAACACAGCACCTGGAACAAGATCAATCTGATGTTGAATGTCTCTCAACGGTGGTAACTCCGTTGGTAGCTCCTTAGGAAATACATCGTCAAACTCTCCCAGCACTGGTTTCACTCCTTCAGGGATCTCAACCACTTCATGACTCTCACGTCCAATCAACAAGAATACCTCAGGCTCCTCTTCTACCTCCTTAACAAACTCCTTCAAAGATAGCAACGTTTTAAGCTCTTCAATCTCCTCCAACTTGCTTTCCTCTTGTTGTCGCTTCTTGGGAACTAGAGTAATCTTGGTGCCTTCAAACATGAAACTGTAGCTGTTCGTACGTCCATCATGTTGCACCACTCTATCATACTGCCACGGTCTCCCCAACAACAGATGACATACGTCCTTATCCACAACATCACACCAAATTTCATCCTTGTATTTCTTCCCAATTGAAAAATTAACACAAGCTCTTCGTCCAACTTTCACCTCCCCACCTTTCCTCAACCAAGCTAACTTGTAAGGTTTCGGATGTTTTCCTGTCTTCAATGACAACTTCTTCACAGCCTCTGTAGAGATAATATTATCACAGCTTCCCGCATCAATGACAAACTTGCAAACCCTTCCCAAGATGGTACATGTTGATTGAAAGATGTTACTCCTCAACCAGCTAGTCTCTTCCTCCTGCTTCGGTGTCAAGAAATTCCTCCTCATCATCAATGTATATCCATCATCTCCCGACAACAACTCTTCCTCCTCAACTGGTAATGAATTAGAACATTCAGCCTCCTCATCCTCATCCTCAACCTCAGCTATCATCGTTCGCTTCTTTGGTTTTGGACATTCATTGCTTTTGTGACCAAGCTCCTGACAATTGAAACATTTGATACCACTATTGATCCTGGTCTTAGCAACTTCATTAACAATTGGTTTTGCAACAGCCTTCGAAACATTTGCACTGCTACTAGCCCCTTTCATTGTATTGTTGGAATTTGTAAACACACCACCACCTCGTCTCCCTTGTTTCTCCCAAGCAAGTGCTTTCTGATGTGCCTCAGCGATAGATCTGGGATCAAACATGTTCACCATATCTTGAATCTGCATTCTCAACCCTCCAACAAATCTAGCTGTTAGCTGTTCCTCCGTTTCCATAATATCATTCCTGGCAATAAGCTGATAAAATTCATCTGCATAATCATTAACAGTCTTCGTTCCTTGCCTCAAATTATGCAAACGTTGATACATAAGAGACTGATAATTGTAAGGTAAGAATGTAGCTTTTATCAACTTCTTCATCTTTTCCCATGATTCAATCTTTGACTTCCCCATCCGTTCACGTGTAAGTTTGGTTTGCTGCCACCACGCCAAAGCTCTTCCCCTCAACCTTGTAGCAACCAACTTCACTCTACGATGTTCTGGAACCTCCTTGAAGTCAAAAATCTCCTCCACATTAGACAACCAATCCAAAAACTCCTCAGCTTGCATACCACCTTTGAATTCTGGAATTTCAGTCTTCATTCCTGATTCTCATCGACGATCATCCTCAACATCCCTATATGCATTTCGTCCTTGGTCTCGATCTCGATAATGAATATTGCTTCTATCACTCTCTTTATCATAATCACATGAATTTCGATATCGATCTCGACCATTAACATCTCTTCGATCACGCATGTCTCTTCTACTATGTCGTTCTTCATCATGATATGGATCATACTCAAACTCACGTTGAGTTCTTCTTTCTTCATCTCGATACTCATGGTGATCCCTTCTCATCGAAACTGATGATTCTCTTCTTCCTCGATCAGATTGTGGCGATACCCTTCTCGCTTCCATAACCGATGGCGAAACTCAGTTTCCTCCATGGTTCGAGATTGGCGACCTCCTTCTTTGACCTTGATTCAAATCATTCATCAATTTCTCTAACCTTCCAATACCTTCATCTAACTTCTCATTGAATTTGTTACTTATGCGTTGTTCCATTTGCTCGGCATCTTCCCTCTTGTACAAATCTTCCATATTTTGATGTCGATTAGCTCTTCTTGGCGGCATGATTCGAAATTTCACAAACACTTCAATATATCAAATGATGCACGGCCTTCTACTCCAATCTTTGGCGCACAAAGCTTCTACTCAAAATTCAAACACCTTTCAAACTTAGATCCAAAATGAGATGGATCGAAATCTTCAACTTCGTTGCAACTTTGCGATGAACACTATGAACAACAAGCTTCTCCAAATGATGTACGGCTTCAATTAACTCCTCAAACTCTTCGAATAAATTGGCTCCAAGACTCGGCTTAGCTATGATTGGCTAAGTCTAGCTCTGATACCAAATGATGCAGCAGCGGAAAAAACGAAAATATGATTCTGTGAAAGTAGCAATCAATGGAATGAAGAATACCGAATGGCCCAAATTCGTTGATCCGAAGATACCGAATTCTAGCTATCTTCGTCACGTTGATCGCGCACGATACCGTGAAGGAAGATCTGCAATTCTTCAGACGTTGATCAAGCGCACTAGATACCGTGAATTGGCTTCTACGATCGTTGATTCGAGCGCACTCGAATGCCGAAAGAGGAGATAGGAGATTACACTCAACTACCAATTTGGTGAAAGCACAAAGCTAACAAAACAAAAGTTATTATTCAAATCAACTAAACTATTACAAATGGCACCACCGGCCTATTTATAGAAGTTACAACACACGCGACTCAAAACTGTACAACACTTAGGTCGTTTCCGACCTAACAAACCAACGACTTACGACCTACAACAACACGCGCGACCTACGACCTAAGTACAAGCGACTTAAGAAAACGCGGTACAACATCATACAATGACAATATTCCAACGACCTAAAATAACAGCGACATAAAAGAACATAGCGACTCAACAAAGTAGCGACCTAACTCATAAGTTGGCATCGACCTTCTTCAGCGACTTAGCAAAGTTCATGACCTAAGGATTTCACGCGACCTAACTAGGTCGTAGGTCGTAGAGCGACTTAACTTAGGTCGTGGGCAACCTAAGGACTTCTTCCTTTGAACAACTCCGCGTGCATCCTTTGTTAGATCGTACGCGACCTATCATAGGTCGTTGGTTCCCTTCTTCCGCAAAACTCGCTTCTCCGCCTTGCTCCGGTACCTTGTTAGGTCGTGGCCGACCTAAAACTTCTCCCTTAGGTCGTGGTCGACCTAAATCATGCTCGTTAACCCGTAGGTCGCTGGGTTGTTCGCGACCTATCTCTTCCTTAGATCGTACGCGACCTAAGACTTGAAACAGGGCTGCATCAATTAGATATTTGAGATTTCTGAGTATCATTTTTGATAATTAGATATTTGTGTTTCTGATTATCATTTTTGATAATTAGATATTTGATGTTTTCTGATTATTGTTTTTGATAATTAGATATTTGTTGTTTCTGATTATCGTTTTTGATAATTAGATATTTGATGTTTTCTGATTATCGTTTTTGATAATTTGATATTTGTGTTTTCTGATTATCGTTTTTGATAATTAGATATTTGAGATGTGTGATTATCGTTTTTGATAATTAGATATTTGTGATTTATGAGTATCGTTTTTGATAATTAGATATTTGTGTTTCTGATTATCGTTTTTGATAATTAGATATTTGATGTTTTTTTATTATCGTTTTTGATAATTAGACATTTGTTGTTTTCAGATTATCGTTTTTGATATTTAGATATTTGTGTTTTTTTATTATCGTTTTTGATAATTAGCTATTTGAGATTTCTTATTATCGTTTTTGATAATTAGATATTTGTGATTTTTGAGTATCGTTTTTGATAATTAGATATTTGTGTTTTCTAATTATCGTTTTTGATAATTGGATATTTGCTAATTTTCCTGATTATGAGATTTTCTAGTCTCTATTTGATTCTAGATTATGTTGATTATATTGGATTGATATTTTCTATCTATCTCTAATGATAGTTAGAGTTTGCTGATTATTAAGTTCGTGTTTTCTAGTTATTTGTTGGATAACTAGATATTTGTGGTTTTGCGATTTGTGATTTGTATTTTCTAATTGTCTTTGTTGGTAATCAGATTTTGTTGTTTTCTAATTATCGTATCGATAATTAGATATTGTTGTTTTGTGATTTATGTATTCTAATTATCCAATTGATAATTAAATATTGCTGATAATTGTATTTATTCAGTTTTGTTGTTTTCTGATTATCTATTTGATAATTAGTTTTTGTTAAGAATTTGTGAATTTCTTTTATGAAATTAAAAGATTTCTTTGGCGTTTGTGTTCTTGACATTTATTTTTCTAGCTTAACTAGTTTATGTTAGAAAAATAATTATTATTGACGCCTGTAGTTATGAAAATTGCGAGGACACAATTTTTATAAGAAGGGGAGTCTGTAACAACCCGGGGTTTTGTAACAACTAATTATCATCAAATGACGATTAAATTGGTTGTTAGTTACTATTGGGATTTTATCGGGTTGAAGTTCTTTTAAATAATTTGTTAAGTGTTGGTGGGCTTTTAAAATTTGAAACTAGCCCATGTTTTATTTTTGTTTTTGGGGCTGTGTTATCAAATGTATACCCGCTCCTCCCTTTCATTTTCGCAACCCTAAACATAATAAACGAAAAAAATGGTGGCTTCGTTCGTTCGTTATCTCTTCGTTCAAATTAATGGCTGCTAGGGTTGTTGGCTTCGCTCGATTTCTTGAGTGCTTTCGGCTGCAATTTGTGTTTGGATTCTTCGAGTAATGGTGAGTGACACTCACATCTAATTCAATCTTAGGTTTGTAGGGTTTTGTTGGTGTAGATTTCGATGCTGATGATTGATTACTGATTTTATTTGATTGAATTCGTCACTTTAGTATTCTCGGCTATTTTATTTTGCTTGCGTTGTCGTCGGCATCGACCTGACTTTATCGATTTCGTATGACTTGATGAATTTTTGGCTTGATGATTATGCTGTGACAATTTTGGTTTTGTTCGACTTTCGACCTTGTTCGATTTCATCTGCTGTTTTGTGTCTTCGACCATTAACAGTTGCTTTGAATTGCAGTTTGAAATCACCTTTAGCTTTGTTCGAACTTGCCTCTGGTCATTTGTGCTCTGTAGCATACTTGACTGGTTTGAAGCACATATCTTGATTTTGCTTTGTTTAGCTGATGTGGTTGCTATGTATATGCATTCATCCACACTCACTCTTCATTTTGTTCCACTTGAGTCTAATTCGCTTTATAAGGCTGCACATGATTTCATTGCGGCCTTGACATTGCATATATTCACTAATGTTGTCACTGCATACTTGTACATCATGTAGTTCATTTGTGTTGGGCATTGATGTGAATTGTGCTGCATCTGCAGTGTGGTTTCATCGATTTTGTAGCCTTTGTGCTCGAGTTTGACACTTGGATTACCCTGTGACATTTGCTTGCATTCATATCCTTTAATGTTTTAAAATGTATGTTGTGCATTTTTAATTGACTAGTTGTCTCTGGCTTTATATGCTGGTGACATTGGCTTTTGCACTTTGTCTTGTTCTTTGTTGTAAAGTGAATCATTGTCACTTGTTGATTTTGGTCACTTAATTTGGTTGTTTCATTAGGTATACACTTGATAATCATGCTGTATTATTGACATGAGCCTGGCATTATCATTTGTAGTGGGTGTTGCAGTTTAACTTGTATCAGTTTTTGCAAGAGCTTGAGTACAGTTCCATTCTAGTTCATGTATTCACTGTGCATTATCTCTAGTCTTTGCTTCATGTAGGCACTGTCTGTGTGCATTTCCAGTTGCAAGTGCATTTGTAGAATTAGCTCTTGTTTGGATTTTTGGTATACCTGCTTCTGATTCATATTTGAGGCAGTTTGCATTTATGAGCTTGATTCATATTTATGCTGTGCATTGAGAATTGCTTTGCATTTTAGATTTCCTGACCACTTTGATTGCTTTTGTGGTCTGGTTCCTTTATGTAATTTGTACCACTGCCTTTGTGCACTTGGTCATTCGAGCCTTTGTGCTCTGCATTCGAGTTGAGTCAGGGTAGTAGTGACTTGATCTTTGCATTTTGTTTGTGGTTTGGTGCCTTTTGATTCTCCACTGAGCCTTGCTCTTTGTTGTAATTGCTCTTGTTTCACTTGATGCCATTCCTTTGGCTGCAGTTTCATTTTGTATGCAGTTTTGCCCTTGTAATCATGTGGTGGCTGCAGTTTTATTTTGTTTACAGTTGTGTTGAGTCATGATAGTCGTGACTTGACCTCTGCAGTTTCGATTTGCTGTTAGCATTTGGTGTTGTGATGATTTCATATGATGTAGTGGCGAGGCAGTGCACGCGTGCGTGTACTGCAGCCACACAGAATTGACATTTTTAATCGATATTTCAATTGCTTGAATTATTTCGTGTGGCCAATTCAATATATTTTGTGTTGTATTTCGATTAGTTTAATTTGATGATTTTGTTGATATCTAATTATCTTTTAGATAATTAGATTATGTGTTTCTAATTATTTATTTAATAATTAGATCTTGTTTTTAATTGGCGTTTAGGCAATTCTGTTGTTTTCAAATTATCTCCATTGATAATACTTCTATTTATCTTTGTTGATGATTTGGCTTTGCTGATTTGTTGTTTAACACTATTTCGTGTTATATCTACCGTTATCTGATTCTCTTATTGAAGGGTTGGATATACGAGATTTATTATGACTGTCGTCTATTTGATTATTTAATTATTATTGCTTCCATGCATTAATAACTGAGTTTGAATTAGACTGACCCGTGTATTATTTTCTTTTGAATTTAATACTCGGTTCAGACCGAGTTATTTCAGGTTGTTGATATCTTGCTTTGGGTTGCTTCTTGAGCTATGAAGTCTTTTCATGCCTTTTGGAGTAGTCGTTGTCATAGTATAGGATGATATGTATTCACGTATATTTTTTATAATAATGTACTTGTATATGTAACTTCCAGTGTCGACAGTCGTAGTTGTATCATATGTATTGTATCACATGTATTGTAACTGCCTTCAGTTATATATATATATGAGATTTTATATTATCTGTGTTCCGCATTTAGCTTATCTGTGTTATTATTATATATGTTGTCCTAAACTATTATGAACCATCGTAGTTCGTTTTATACTAGAATTGAATGTGTCGATGGGAGTAAATAAACAAAGATTAAAGAGATGGAAGAATATATATTACTCCTATCGAGATAATCAATATTAGTGTAAGGCCTAACTACGGATGGCCGCTCCTATCCAGCCTTATTCTTCGTAATAACAGACAGTATTTCTTCTAATACTCTTTGTTATTGTGAGAATAGAGGTGGGGCGTTACAGTTGGTATCAGAGCGAGGGGTTTATGGACATAATATAAAACATAACTTAGATGGAACATGTGTTACAACTATTTGTTGATGTTTTTATTTGTGCTTTGAGTCAAAACTAAAGTTTTGAAATTATGATGAAATTTTTAAATATCCTTATTTAATAATAAAAGTGAAATTGTGTTTTGATGATTGAGTAATTTATGTTCTGGTTATCAGAGTGCGCAATGGAAAATGTGACTGTCTTCGCCGAGTACAGCTAATAACCTTTTTGATTTAAAAATCAGAATATGAAAATGAAATTAGTTTCATTGTGTTGTTTAACCAGTGGTCTTGATTTTGTTGATATTTTTGCTGGTTTTCTTTTATGCTAATCACGTATTGATTAGATTTTTGTTGTTTCAAATATATCTTCATTGAAGATATAATCGAGTGATTTCTTTGTTCATCATGTAGTGTGTGTGCAAATTCGAGTTGCACGTTACTGCATTAATTTTACGTGGAACCAATGTTTGGTTTAAACGTATTTTGTTGCCATTATTTTCATAACGAGATTTTTACACTGATGCTAAATTTTTGAAGCACGGTGTTTTATTGACATTTTAATGAATGAAAATTCACTGGTATTATATTTTGATGTGAATTATTTTGATGAAATTTTGACGTATAAAAATTACTGTCGCATTGACTTCAGTAACCGTCAAATTTTAAAGTGAATTTTCAAGCGGTTATTCCGTAATGCTGATTTGATACCCGTTTTTACGGTGTTTTGTGAAGTGCAATTTCCTTATTGAAATTGCTACTGATGTTGCTGTTTTAATCACGGGTTTTCAAATCGTTTTAAAATAAAATTGTTTTCAAAAATTTTACAGTTTGCACTTTCAAAAGAATGAGGAAGCGATTTAAACGCTTCAGCAAAATTGAGGACTATGAACCCTCACTTTTACTGTTTCGCTTAATTCCGCACTTGTCCGTTTGAGAACGTAAAATGTTATTTATTTAAAATACACAATTTTGCACTTTCAAGGAAATGATGAAGAGATTTAAACGATTTAGTAAAACACGTGGTATGGGACATGTGCGTTCACTATTTCGGTTAATTCCGAACTCGTTAATTGAAATAATTGCTGCTTTGATGATTTTGATGATTTTGTGTGCTTTCGAGCCAATATGTTGGACCTTCGAGTCATATGCTGGACCTTCGGGTCATATGCTGGACCTTCGGGTCATCTGATGGACCTTCGGGTCAAATACCAGTACTAGACCTTCGGGTCACTCTGCGGACCTTCGGGTCATCTAATGGGCGCCAAAACTTTATAGTACTTGGTAGGCTTCGGCCATCTGAGATGCACGTGCGGCGTAGCTAAAACTCGCCATCTGCTGGGATCGATCCACCTTTTATGTTGATTTTCTAGTCATCTTAATTGATTTCTAGATATTTCTTATTTCTAATTATCTGCAGGTAATTAGATATTTGCTGATTTGAGATTCTAATTATCTTTGTGATAATTAGATATTTGCTGATTTGAGATTCTAATTGTCTTTGTTAATAATTAGATATTTGCTTATTTGAGTTCTAATTATCTTTGTTGATAATTAGATAATTGTTGATTTGAGATTTCTGATTATCGTTTTTTTGATAATTAGATATTTGTTGTTTCTGATTATCGTTTTTGATAATTAGATATTATGTGTTTCTGAATATCGTTTTTGATAATTAGATATTTGTTGTTTCTGATTATCGTTTTTGATAATTAGATATTTGTGTTTTCAGATTATCGTTTTTGATATTTATATATTTGTGTTTTTTTATTATCGTTTTTGATAATTAGCTATTTGAGATTTCTGATTATCGTTTTTGATAATTAGATATTTGTGATTTTTGAGTATCGTTTTTGATAATTAGATATTTGTGTTTTCTAATTATCGTTTTTGATAATTGGATATTTGCTAATTTTCCTGATTATGAGATTTTCTAGTCTCTATTTGATTCTAGATTATGTTGATTATATTGGATTGATATTTTCTATCTATCTCTAATGATAGTTAGAGTTTGCTGATTATTAAGTTCGTGTTTTCTAGTTATTTGTTAGATAACTAGATATATGTGGTTTTGCGATTTGTGATTTGTATTTTCTAATTGTCTTTGTTGGTAATCAGATTTTGCTGTTTTCTAATTATCGTATCGATAATTAGATATTGCTATTTTGTGATTTATGTATTCTAATTATCTAATTGATAATTAAATATTGCTGATAATTGTATTTATTCAGTTTTGTTGTTTTCTGATTATCTATTTGATAATTAGTTTTTGTTGAGAATTTGTGAATTTCTTTTATGAAATTAAAAGATTTCTTTGGTGTTTGTGTTCCTGACCTTTATTTTTCTAGCTTAACTAGTTTATGTTAGAAAAATAATTATTATTGACGCCTGTAGTTATGAAAATTGCGAGGACGCAATTTTTATAAGAAGGGGAGTCTGTAACAACCTGGGGTTTTGTAACAACTAATTATCATCAAATGGCGATTAAATTGGTTGTTAGTTGCTATTGGGATTTTATCGGGTTGAAGTTCTTTTAAATAATTTGTTAAGTGTTGGTGGGCTTTTAAAATTTGAATCTAGCTCATGTTTTATTTTTGTTTTTGGGGCTGTGTTATCAAATGTATACCCGCTCCTCCCTTTCATTTTCGCAACCCTAAACATAATAAACCAAAAAATGGTGGCTTCGTTCGTTCGTTTTCTCTTCGTTCAAATTAATGGCTGCTAGGGTTGTTGGCTTCGCTCGATTTCTTGAGTGCTTTCGGCTGCAATTTGGGTTTGGATTCTTCGAGTAAAGGTGAGTGACACTCACATCTAATTCAATCTTAGGTTTGTACGGTTTTGTTGGTGTAGATTTCGATGCTGGTGATTGATTACTGATTTTATTTGATTGAATTCGTCACTTTAGTATTCTCGGCTGTTTTATTTTGCTTGCGTTGTCGTCGGCATCGACCTGACTTTATCGATTTCGTATGACTTGATGAATTTTTGGCTTGATGATTATGCTATGACAATTTTGGTTTTGTTCGACTTTCGACCTTGTTCGATTTCATCTGTTGTTTTGTGTCTTCGACCATTAACAGTTGCTTTGAATTGCAGTTTGAAATCTCCTTTAGCTTTGTTCGAACTTGCCTCTGGTCATTTGTGCTCTGTAGCATACTTGACTGGTTTGAAGCACATATCTTGATTTTGCTTTGTTTAGCTGATGTGGTTGCTATGTATATGCATTCATCCACACTCACTCTTCATTTTGTTCCACTTGAGTCTAATTCGCTTTATAAGGCTGCACATGATTTCATTGCGGCCTTGACACTGCATATATTCACTAATGTTGTCACCGCATACTTGTACATCATGTAGTTCATTTGTGTTGGGCATTGATGTGAATTGTGCTGCATCTGCAGTGTGGTTTCATCGATTTTGTAGCCTTTGTGCTCGAGTCTGACACTTGCATTACCCTATGACATTTGCTTGCATTCATATCCTTCAATGTTTTAAAATGTATGCTATGCATTTTTCATTGACTAGCTGTCTCTGGCTTTATATGCTGGTGACATTGGCTTCTGCACTTTGTCTTGTTCTTTGTTGTAAAGTGAATCATTGTCACTTGTTGATTTTGGTCACTTAATTTGGCTGTTTCATTAGGTATACACTTGATAATCATGCTGTATTATTGACATGAGCCTGGCATTATCATTTGTAGTGGGTGTTGTAGTTTAACTTGTATCAGTTTTTGCAAGAGCTTGAGTACAGTTCCATTCTAGTTCAAGTATTCACTGTGCATTATCTCTAGTCTTTGCTTCATGTAGGCACTGCCTGTGTGCATTTCCAGTTGCAAGTGCATTTGTAGAATTAGCTCTTGTTTGGATTTTTGGTATACCTGCTTCTGATTCATATTTGAGGCAGTTTGCATTTATGAGCTTGATTCATATTTATGCTGTGCATTGAGCATTGCTTTGCATTTTAGATTGCCTGACCACTTTGATTGCTTTTGTTGTCTGGTTCCTTTATGTAGTTTGT
Organism: Allium fistulosum; assembly: GCA_030737815.1. Classification (NCBI taxonomy): domain Eukaryota; kingdom Viridiplantae; phylum Streptophyta; class Magnoliopsida; order Asparagales; family Amaryllidaceae; genus Allium; species Allium fistulosum. Next base: position 734,904,757 of record CM060906.1, read on the forward strand.
ACCACTGCCTTTGTGCACTTGGTCATTCGAGCCTTTGTGCTCTGCATTCGAGTTGAGTCAGGGTAGTAGTGACTTGATCTTTGCATTTTGTTTGTGGTTTGGTGCCATTTAATTCTCCGCTGAGCCTTGCTCTTTGTTGTAATTGCTCTTGTTTCACTTGATGCCATTCCTTTGGCTGCAGTTTCATTTTGTATGCAGTTTTGCCCTTGTAATCATGTGGTGGCTGCAGTTTTATTTTGTTTACAGTTGTGTTGAGTCATGATAGTCGTGACTTGACCTCTGCAGTTTCGATTTGCTGTTAGCATTTGGTGTTGTGATGATTTCATATGCTGTAGTGGCGAGGCAGTGCACGCGTGCGTGTACTGCAGCCACACAGAATTGACATTTTTAATCGATATTTCAATTGCTTGAATTGTTTCGTGTGGCCAATTCAATATATTTTGTGTTGTATTTCGATTAGTTTAATTTGATGATTTTGTTGATATCTAATTATCTTTTAGATAATTAGATTATGTGTTTCTAATTATTTATTTAATAATTAGATCTTGTTTTTAATTGGCGTTTAGGCAATTCTGTTGTTTTCAAATTATCTCCATTGATAATACTTCTATTTATCTTTGTTGATGATTTGGCTTTGCTGATTTGTTGTTTAACACTGTTTCGTGTTATATCTACCGTTATCTGATTCTCTTATTGAAGGGTTGGATATACGAGATTTATTGTGACTGTCGTCTATCTGATTATTTAATTATTATTACTTCCATGCATTAATAACTGAGTTTGAATTAGACTGACCCGTGTATTATTTTCTTTTGAATTTAATACTCGGTTCAGACCGAGTTATTTCAGGTTGTTGATATCTTGCTTTGGGTTGCTGCTTGAGCTATGAAGTCTTTTCATGCCTTTTGGAGTAGTCGTTGTCATAGTATAGGATGATATGTATTCATGTATATTATTTATAATAATGTACTTGTATATGTAACTTCCAGTGTCGACAGTCGTAGTTGTATCATATGTATTGTATCACATGTATTGTAACTGCCTTCAGTTATATATATATATATATGAGATTTTATATTATCTGTGTTCCGCATTTAGCTTATCTGTGTTATTATTATATATGTTGTCCTAAACTATTATGAACCATCGTAGTTCGTTTTATACTAGAATTGAATGTGTCGATGGGAGTAAATAAACAAAGATTAAAGAGATGGAAGAATATATATTACTCCTATCGAGATAATCAATATTAGTGTAAGGCCTAACTACGGATGGCCGCTCCTATCCAGCCTTATTCTTCGTAATAACAGACAGTATTTCTTCTAATACTCTTTGTTATTGTGAGAATAGAGGTGGGGCGTTACAGTTGGTATCAGAGCGAGGGGTTTATGGACATAATATAAAACATAACTTAGATGGAACATGTGTTACAACTATTTGTTGATGTTTTTATTTGTGCTTTGAGTCAAAACTAAAGTTTTGAAATTATGATGAAATTTTTAAATATCCTTATTTAATAATAAAAGTGAAATTGTGTTTTGATGATTGAGTAATTTATGTTCTGGTTATCAGAGTGCGCAATGGAAACAGTGACTGTCTTCGCCGAGTACAGCTAATAACCTTTTTGATTTAAAAATCAGAATATGAAAATGAAATTAGTTTCATTGTGTTGTTTAACCAGTGGTCTTGATTTTGTTGATATTTTTGCTGGTTTTCTTTTATGCTAATCACGTATTGATTAGATTTTTGTTGTTTCAAATATATCTTCATTGAAGATATAATCGAGTGATTTCTTTGTTCATCATGTAGTGTGTGTGCAAATTCGAGTTGCACGTTACTGCATTAATTTTACGTGGAACCAATGTTTGGTTTAAACGTATTTTGTTGCCATTATTTTCATAACGAGATTTTTACACTGATGCTAAATTTTTGAAGCACGGTGTTTTATTGACATTTTAATGAATGAAAATTCACTGGTATTATATTTTGATGTGAATTATTTTGATGAAATTTTGACGTATAAAAATTACTGTCGCATTGACTTCAGTAACCGTCAAATTTTAAAGTGAATTTTCAAGCGGTTATTCCGTAATGCTGATTTGATACCCGTTTTTACGGTGTTTTGTGAAGTGCAATTTCCTTATTGAAATTGCTACTGATGTTGCTGTTTTAATCACGGGTTTTCAAATCGTTTTAAAATAAAATTGTTTTCAAAAATTTTACAGTTTGCACTTTCAAAAGAATGAGGAAGCGATTTAAACGCTTCAGCAAAATTGAGGACTATGAACCCTCACTTTTACTGTTTCGCTTAATTCCGCACTTGTCCGTTTGAGAACGTAAAATGTTATTTATTTAAAATACACAATTTTGCACTTTCAAGGAAATGATGAAGAGATTTAAACGATTTAGTAAAACACGTGGTATGGGACATGTGCGTTCACTATTTCGGTTAATTCCGAACTCGTTAATTGAAATAATTGCTGCTTTGATGATTTTGATGATTTTGTGTGCTTTCGAGCCACTATGTTGGACCTTCGAGTCATATGCTGGACCTTCGGGTCATATGCTGGACCTTCGGGTCATCTGATGGACCTTCGGGTCAAATACCAGTACTAGACCTTCGGGTCACTCTGCGGACCTTCGGGTCATCTAATGGGCGCCAAAACTTTATAGTACTTGGTAGGCTTCGGCCATCTGAGATGCACGCGCGGCGTAGCTAAAACTCGCCATCTGCTGGGATCGATCCACCTTTTATGTTGATTTTCTAGTCATCTTAATTGATTTCTAGATATTTCTTATTTCTAATTATCTGCAGGTAATTAGATATTTGCTGATTTGAGATTCTAATTATCTTTGTGATAATTAGATATTTGCTGATTTGAGATTCTAATTGTCTTTGTTAATAATTAGATATTTGCTTATTTGAGTTCTAATTATCTTTGTTGATAATTAGATAATTGTTGATTTGAGATTTCTGATTATCGTTTTTTTGATAATTAGATATTTGTTGTTTCTGATTATCGTTTTTGATAATTAGATATTATGTGTTTCTGAATATCGTTTTTGATAATTAGATATTTGTTGTTTCTGATTATCGTTTTTGATAATTAGATATTTGTGTTTTCAGATTATCGTTTTTGATATTTATATATTTGTGTTTTTTTATTATCGTTTTTGATAATTAGCTATTTGAGATTTCTGATTATCGTTTTTGATAATTAGATATTTGTGATTTTTGAGTATCGTTTTTGATAATTAGATATTTGTGTTTTCTAATTATCGTTTTTGATAATTGGATATTTGCTAATTTTCCTGATTATGAGATTTTCTAGTCTCTATTTGATTCTAGATTATGTTGATTATATTGGATTGATATTTTCTATCTATCTCTAATGATAGTTAGAGTTTGCTGATTATTAAGTTCGTGTTTTCTAGTTATTTGTTAGATAACTAGATATATGTGGTTTTGCGATTTGTGATTTGTATTTTCTAATTGTCTTTGTTGGTAATCAGATTTTGCTGTTTTCTAATTATCGTATCGATAATTAGATATTTCTATTTTGTGATTTATGTATTCTAATTATCTAATTGATAATTAAATATTGCTGATAATTGTATTTATTCAGTTTTGTTGTTTTCTGATTATCTATTTGATAATTAGTTTTTGTTGAGAATTTGTGAATTTCTTTTATGAAATTAAAAGATTTCTTTGGTGTTTGTGTTCCTGACCTTTATTTTTCTAGCTTAACTAGTTTATGTTAGAAAAATAATTATTATTGACGCCTGTAGTTATGAAAATTGCGAGGACGCAATTTTTATAAGAAGGGGAGTCTGTAACAACCTGGGGTTTTGTAACAACTAATTATCATCAAATGGCGATTAAATTGGTTGTTAGTTGCTATTGGGATTTTATCGGGTTGAAGTTCTTTTAAATAATTTGTTAAGTGTTGGTGGGCTTTTAAAATTTGAATCTAGCTCATGTTTTATTTTTGTTTTTGGGGCTGTGTTATCAAATGTATACCCGCTCCTCCCTTTCATTTTCGCAACCCTAAACATAATAAACCAAAAAATGGTGGCTTCGTTCGTTCGTTTTCTCTTCGTTCAAATTAATGGCTGCTAGGGTTGTTGGCTTCGCTCGATTTCTTGAGTGCTTTCGGCTGCAATTTGGGTTTGGATTCTTCGAGTAAAGGTGAGTGACACTCACATCTAATTCAATCTTAGGTTTGTACGGTTTTGTTGGTGTAGATTTCGATGCTGGTGATTGATTACTGATTTTATTTGATTGAATTCGTCACTTTAGTATTCTCGGCTGTTTTATTTTGCTTGCGTTGTCGTCGGCATCGACCTGACTTTATCGATTTCGTATGACTTGATGAATTTTTGGCTTGATGATTATGCTATGACAATTTTGGTTTTGTTCGACTTTCGACCTTGTTCGATTTCATCTGTTGTTTTGTGTCTTCGACCATTAACAGTTGCTTTGAATTGCAGTTTGAAATCTCCTTTAGCTTTGTTCGAACTTGCCTCTGGTCATTTGTGCTCTGTAGCATACTTGACTGGTTTGAAGCACATATCTTGATTTTGCTTTGTTTAGCTGATGTGGTTGCTATGTATATGCATTCATCCACACTCACTCTTCATTTTGTTCCACTTGAGTCTAATTCGCTTTATAAGGCTGCACATGATTTCATTGCGGCCTTGACACTGCATATATTCACTAATGTTGTCACCGCATACTTGTACATCATGTAGTTCATTTGTGTTGGGCATTGATGTGAATTGTGCTGCATCTGCAGTGTGGTTTCATCGATTTTGTAGCCTTTGTGCTCGAGTCTGACACTTGCATTACCCTATGACATTTGCTTGCATTCATATCCTTCAATGTTTTAAAATGTATGCTATGCATTTTTCATTGACTAGCTGTCTCTGGCTTTATATGCTGGTGACATTGGCTTCTGCACTTTGTCTTGTTCTTTGTTGTAAAGTGAATCATTGTCACTTGTTGATTTTGGTCACTTAATTTGGCTGTTTCATTAGGTATACACTTGATAATCATGCTGTATTATTGACATGAGCCTGGCATTATCATTTGTAGTGGGTGTTGTAGTTTAACTTGTATCAGTTTTTGCAAGAGCTTGAGTACAGTTCCATTCTAGTTCAAGTATTCACTGTGCATTATCTCTAGTCTTTGCTTCATGTAGGCACTGCCTGTGTGCATTTCCAGTTGCAAGTGCATTTGTAGAATTAGCTCTTGTTTGGATTTTTGGTATACCTGCTTCTGATTCATATTTGAGGCAGTTTGCATTTATGAGCTTGATTCATATTTATGCTGTGCATTGAGCATTGCTTTGCATTTTAGATTGCCTGACCACTTTGATTGCTTTTGTTGTCTGGTTCCTTTATGTAGTTTGTACCACTGCCTTTGTGCACTTGGTCATTCGAGCCTTTGTGCTCTGCATTCGAGTTGAGTCAGGGTAGTAGTGACTTGATCTTTGCATTTTGTTTGTGGTTTGGTGCCATTTAATTCTCCGCTGAGCCTTGCTCTTTGTTGTAATTGCTCTTGTTTCACTTGATGCCATTCCTTTGGCTGCAGTTTCATTTTGTATGCAGTTTTGCCCTTGTAATCATGTGGTGGCTGCAGTTTTATTTTGTTTACAGTTGTGTTGAGTCATGATAGTCGTGACTTGACCTCTGCAGTTTCGATTTGCTGTTAGCATTTGGTGTTGTGATGATTTCATATGCTGTAGTGGCGAGGCAGTGCACGCGTGCGTGTACTGCAGCCACACAGAATTGACATTTTTAATCGATATTTCAATTGCTTGAATTGTTTCGTGTGGCCAATTCAATATATTTTGTGTTGTATTTCGATTAGTTTAATTTGATGATTTTGTTGATATCTAATTATCTTTTAGATAATTAGATTATGTGTTTCTAATTATTTATTTAATAATTAGATCTTGTTTTTAATTGGCGTTTAGGCAATTCTGTTGTTTTCAAATTATCTCCATTGATAATACTTCTATTTATCTTTGTTGATGATTTGGCTTTGCTGATTTGTTGTTTAACACTGTTTCGTGTTATATCTACCGTTATCTGATTCTCTTATTGAAGGGTTGGATATACGAGATTTATTGTGACTGTCGTCTATCTGATTATTTAATTATTATTACTTCCATGCATTAATAACTGAGTTTGAATTAGACTGACCCGTGTATTATTTTCTTTTGAATTTAATACTTGGGTAAGACCGAGTTATTTCAGGTTGTTGATATCTTGCTTTGGGTTGCTGCTTGAGCTATGAAGTCTTTTCATGCCTTTTGGAGTAGTCGTTGTCATAGTATAGGATGATATGTATTCATGTATATTATTTATAATAATGTACTTGTATATGTAACTTCCAGTGTCGACGGTCGTAGTTGTATCATATGTATTGTATCACATGTATTGTAACTGCCTTCAGTTATATATATATATATATATATATATATATATGAGATTTTATATTATCTGTGTTCCGCATTTAGCTTATCTGTGTTATTATTATATATGTTGTCCTAAACTATTATGAACCATCGTAGTTCGTTTTATACTAGAATTGAATGTGTCGATGGGAGTAAATAAACAAAGATTAAAGAGATGGAAGAATATATATTACTCCTATCGAGATAATCAATATTAGTGTAAGGCCTAACTACGGATGGCCGCTCCTATCCAGCCTTATTCTTCGTAATAACAGACAGTATTTCTTCTAATACTCTTTGTTATTGTGAGCATAGAGGTGGGGCGTTACAGTTGGTATCAGAGCGAGGGGTTTATGGACATAATATAAAACATAACTTAGATGGAACATGTGTTACAACTATTTGTTGATGTTTTTATTTGTGCTTTGAGTCAAAACTAAAGTTTTGAAATTATGATGAAATTTTTAAATATCCTTATTTAAAAATAAAAGTGAAATTGTGTTTTGATGATTGAGTAATTTATGTTCTAGTTATCAGAGTGCGCAACGGAAACAGTGACTGTCTTCGCCGAGTACAGCTGATAACCTTTTTGATTTAAAAATCATAATATGAAAATGAAATTAGTTTCATTGTGTTGTTTAACCAGTGGTCTTGATTTTGTTGATATTTTTGCTGGTTTTCTTTTATGCTAATCACGTATTGATTAGATTTTTGCTGTTTCAAATATATCTTCATTGAAGATATAATCGAGTGATTTCTTTGTTCATCATGTAGTGTGTGTGCAAATTCGAGTTGCACGTTACTGCATTAATTTTACGTGGAACCGATGTTTGGTTTAAACGTATTTTGTTGCCATTATTTTCATAACGGGATTTTTACACCGATGCTAAATTTTTGAAGCACGGTGTTTTGTTGACATTTTAATGAATGAAAATTCACTGGTATTATATTTTGATGTGAATTATTTTGATGAGATTTTGACGTATAAAAATTACTGTCTCATTGACTTCAGTAACCGTCAAATTTTAAAGTGAATTTTCAAGCGGTTATTCCGCAATGCTGATTTGATACCTGTTTTTACGGTGTTTTGTGAAGTGCAATTTCCTTATTGAAATTGCTATTGATGTTGCTGTTTTAATCACGGGTTTTCAAATCGTTTTAAAATAAAATTGTTTTCAAAAATTTTACAGTTTGCACTTTCAAAAGAATGAGGAAGCGATTTAAACGCTTCAGCAAAATTGAGGACTATGAACCCTCACTTTTACTGTTTCGCTTAATTCCGCACTTGTCCGTTTGAGAACGTAAAATGTTATTTATTTAAAATACACAATTTTGCACTTTCAAGGAAATGATGAAGAGATTTAAACGATTTAGTAAAACACGTGGTATGGGACATGTGCGTTCACTATTTCGGTTAATTCCGGACTCGTTAATTGAAATAATTGCTGCTTTGATGATTTTAATGATTTTGTGTGCTTTCGAGCCACTATGTTGGACCTTCGAGTCATATGTTGGACCTTCGGGTCATATGCTGGACCTTCGGGTCATCTGATGGACCTTTGGGTCAAATACAAGTACTAGACCTTCGGGTCACTCTGCGGACCTTCGGGTCATCTAATGGGCGCCAAAACTTTATAGTACTTGGTAGACTTCGGCCATCTGAGATGCGCGTGCGGCGTAGCTAAAACTCGCCATCTACTGGGATCGATCCACCTTTTATGTTGATTTTCTAGTCATCTTAATTGATTTCTAGATATTTGTTGTTTCTAATTATCTGCAGGTAATTAGATATTTGCTAATTTGAGATTCTAATTATCTTTGTGATAATTAGATATTTGCTGATTTGAGATTCTAATTGTCTTTGTTAATAATTAGATATTTGCTGATTTGAGTTCTAATTATCTTTGTTGATAATTAGATAATTATTGATTTGAAATTTCTGATTATCGTTTTTTTGATAATTAGATATTTGTTGTTTCTGATTATCGTTTTTGATAATTAGATATTATGTGTTTCTGAATATCGTTTTTGATAATTAGATATTTGTTGTTTCTGATTATCGTTTTTGATAATTAGATATTTCTGTTTTCTGATTATCGTTTTTGATAATTAGATATTTGTGTTTTTTGATTATCGTTTTTGATAATTAGCTATTTGAGATTTCTGATTATCGTTTTTGATAATTATATATTTGTGATTTCTGAGTATCGTTTTTGATAATTAGATATTTGTGTTTTCTAATTATCGTTTTTGATAATTGGATATTTGCTAATTTTCCTAATTATGAGATTTTCTAGTCTCTATTTGATTCTAGATTATGTTGATTATATTGGATTGATATTTTCTGTCTATCTCTAATGATAGTTAGAGTTTGTTGATTATTAAGTTCGTGTTTTCTAGTTATTTGTTGGATAACTAGATATTTGTGGTTTTGCGATTTGTGATTTGTATTTTCTAATTGTCTTTGTTGGTAATCAGATTTTGCTGTTTTCTAATTATCGTATCGATAATTAGATATTGTTGTTTTGTGATTTATGTATTCTAATTATCCAATTGATAATTAAATATTGCTGATAATTGTATTTATTCAGTTTTGTTGTTTTCTGATTATCTATTTGATAATTAGTTTTTGTTGAGAATTTGTGAATTTCTTTTATGAAATTAAAAGATTTCTTTGGCGTTCGTGTTCTTGACCTTTATTTTTCTAGCTTAACTAGTTTATGTTAGAAAAATAATTATTATTGACGCCTGTAGTTATGAAAATTGCGAGGACGCAATTTTTATAAGAAGGGGAGTCTGTAACAACCTGGGGTTTTGTAACAACTAATTATCATCAAATGACGATTAAATTGGTTGTTAGTTACTATTGGGATTTTATCGAGTTGAAGTTCTTTTAAATAATTTGTTAAGTGTTGGTGGGCTTTTAAAATTTGAATCTAGCCCATGTTTTATTTTTGTTTTTGGGGCTGTGTTATCAAATGTATACCCGCTCCTCCCTTTCATTTTCGAAACCCTAAACATAATAAACGAAAAAAATGGTGGCTTCGTTCGTTCGTTTTCCCTTCGTTCAAATTAATGGCTGCTAGGGTTGTTGGCTTCGCTCGATTTCTTGAGTGCTTTCGGCTGCAATTTGGGTTTGGATTCTTCGAGTAAAGGTGAGTGACACTCACATCTAATTCAATCTTAGGTTTGTAGGGTTTTGTTGGTGTAGATTTCGATGCTAGTGATTGATTACTGATTTTATTTGATTGAATTCGTCACTTTAGTATTCTCGGTTGTTTTATTTTGCTTGCGTTGTCGTCGGCATCGACCTGACTTTATCGATTTCGTATGACTTGATGAATTTTTGGCTTGGTGATTATGCTATGACAATTTTGGTTTTGTTCGACTTTCGACCTTGTTCGATTTCATCTGTTGTTTTGTGTCTTCGACCATTAACAGTTGCTTTGAATTGCAGTTTGAAATCTCCTTTAGCTTTGTTCGAACTTGCCTCTGGTCATTTGTGCTCTGTAGCATACTTGACTGGTTTGAAGCACATATCTTGATTTTGCTTTGTTTAGCTGATGTGGTTGCTATGTATATGCATTCATCCACACTCACTCTTCATTTTGTTCCACTTGAGTCTAATTCGCTTTATAAGGCTGCACATGATTTCATTGCGGCCTTGACACTGCATATATTCACTAATGTTGTCACTGCATACTTGTACATCATGTAGTTCATTTGTGTTGGGCATTGATGTGAATTGTGCTGCATCTGCAGTGTGGTTTCATCGATTTTGTAGCCTTTGTGCTCGAGTCTGACACTTGCATTACCCTATGACATTTGCTTGCATTCATATCCTTCAATATTTTAAAATGTATGTTGTGCATTTTTCATTGACTAGCTGTCTCTGGCTTTATATGCTGGTGACATTGGCTTCTGCACTTTGTCTTGTTCTTTGTTGTAAAGTGAATCATTGTCACTTGTTGATTTTGGTCACTTAATTTGGTTGTTTCATTAGGTATACACTTGATAATCATGCTGTATTATTGACATGAGCCTGGCATTATCATTTGTAGTGGGTGTTGCAGTTTAACTTGTATCAGTTTTTGCAAGAGCTTGAGTACAGTTCCATTCTAGTTCAAGTATTCACTGTGCATTATCTCTAGTCTTTGCTTCATGTAGGCACTGCCTGTGTGCATTTCCAGTTGCAAGTGCATTTGTAGAATTAGCTCTTGTTTGGGTTTTTAGTATACCTGCTTCTGATTCATATTTGAGGCAGTTTGCATTTATGAGCTTGATTCATATTTATGCTGAGCATTGAGCATTACTTTGCATTTTAGATTGCCTGACCACTTTGATTGCTTTTGTGGTCTGGTTCCTTTATGTAGTTTGTACCATTGCCTTTGTGCACTTGGTCATTCGAGCCTTTGTGCTCTGCATTCGAGTTGAGTCAGGGTAGTAGTGACTTGATCTTTGCATTTTGTTTGTGGTTTGGTGCCATTTAATTCTCCACTGAGCCTTGCTCTTTGTTGTATTTGCTCTTGTTTCACTTGATGCCATTCCTTTGGCTGCAGTTTCATTTTGTATGCAGTTTTGCCTTGTAATCATGTGGTGGCTGCAGTTTTATTTTGTTTACAGTTGTGTTGAGTCATGATAGTCGTGACTTGACCTCTGCAGTTTCGATTTGCTGTTAGCATTTGGTGTTGTGATGATTTCATATGCTGTAGTGGCGAGGAATTGCACGCGTGCGTGTACTGCAGCCACACAGAATTGACATTTTTAATCGATATTTCAATTGCTTGAATTGTTTCGTGTGGCCAATTCAATATATTTTGTGTTGTATTTCGATTAGTTTAATTTGATGATTTTTTTGATTTCTAATTATCTTTTAGATAATTAGATTATGTGTTTCTAATTATTTATTTAATAATTAGATCTTGTTTTTAATTGCCGTTTAGGCAATTCTGTTGTTTTCAAATTATCTCAATTGATAATACTTCTATTTATCTTTGTTGGTGATTTGGCTTTGATGATTTGTTGTTTAACACTGTTTCGTGTTATATCTACCGTTATCCGATTCTCTTATTGAAGGGTTGGATATACGAGATTTATTGTGACTGTCGTCTATCTGATTATTTAATTATTATTGCTTCCACGCATTAATAACTGAGTTTGAATTAGACTGACCCGTGTATTATTTTCTTTTGAATTTAATACTCAGGTCAGACCGAGTTATTTCAGGTTGTTGATATCTTGCTTTGGGTTGCTGCTTGAGCTATGAAGTCTTTTCATGCCTTTTGGAGTAGTCGTTGTCATAGTATAGGATGATATGTATTCATGTATATTATTTATAATAATGTACTTGTATATGTAACTTCCAGTGTCGATAGTTGTAGTTGTATCATATGTATTGTATCACATGTATTGTAACTGCCTTCAGTTATATATATATATATATATGAGATTTTATATTATCTATGTTCCGCATTTAGCTTATCTGTGTTATTATTATATATGTTGTCCTAAACTATTATGAACCATCGTAGTTCGTTTTATACTAGAATTGAATGTGTCGATGGGAGTAAATAAACAAAGATTAAAGAGATGGAAGAATATATACTACTCCTATCGAGATAATCAATATTAGTGTAAGGCCTAACTACGGATGGCCGCTCCTATCCAGCCTTATTCTTCGTAATAACAGACAGTATTTCTTCTAATACTCTTTGTTATTGTGAGCATAGAGGTGGGGCGTTACAGTTGGTATCAGAGCGAGGGGTTTATGGACATAATATAAAACATAACTTAGATGGAACATGTGTTACAACTATTTGTTGATGTTTTTATTTGTGCTTTGAGTCAAAACTAAAGTTTTGGAATTATGATGAAATTTTTACATATCCTTATTTAAAAAAAAAAGTGAAATTGTGTTTTGATGATTGAGTAATTTATGTTCTGGTTATCAGAGTGTGCAACGGAAATAGTGACTGTCTTCGCCGAGTACAGCAGATAACCTTTTTGATTTAAAAATCAGAATATGAAAATGAAATTAGTTTCATTGTGTTGTTTAACCAGTGGTCTTGATTTTGTTGATATTTTTGATGGTTTTCTTTTATGCTAATCACATATTGATTAGATTTTTGCTGTTTCAAATATATCTTCACTGAAGATATAATCTAGTGATTTCTTTGTTCATCATGTAGTGTGTGTGCAAATTCGAGTTGCACGTTACTGCATTAATTTTATGTTGAACCGATGTTTGGTTTAAACGTATTTTGTTTCCATTATTTTCATAACGGGATTTTTACACCGATGCTAAATTTTTGAAGCACGGTGTTTTGTTGACATTTTAATGAATGAAAATTCACTGGTATTATATTTTGATGTGAATTATTTTGATGAGATTTTGACATATAAAAATTGCTGTCGCATTGACTTCAGTAACCGTCAAATTTTAAAGTGAATTTTCAAGCGGTTATTCCGCAATGCTGATTTGATACCCGATTTTACGGTGTTTTGTGAAGTGCAATTTCCTTATTGAAATTACTACTGATGTTGCTGTTTTAATCATGGGTTTTCAAATCGTTTTAAAATAAAATTGTTTTCAAAATTTTTACAGTTTGCGCTTTCAAAAGAATGGGGAAGCGATTTAAACGCTTCAGCAAAATTGAGGACTATGAACCCTCACTTTTACTGTTTCGCTTAATTCCGGACTTGTCCGTTTGAGAACGTAAAATGTTATTTATTTAAAATACACAATTTTGCACTTTCAAGGAAACGATGAAGAGATTTAAATGATTTAGTAAAACACGTGGTATGGGACATGTGCGTTCACTATTTCGGTTAATTCCGGACTCATTAATTGAAATAATTGTTGTTTTGATGATTGTAATGATTTTGTGTGATTTCGAGCCACTATGTTGGACCTTCGGGTCATATGTTGGACCTTCGGGTCATATGCTGGACCTTCGGTTCATCTGATGAACCTTCGGGTCAAATACCAGTACTAGACCTTCTGGTCAATCTACGGACCTTCGGGTCATCTAATGGGCGCCAAAACTTTATAGTACTTGGTAGACTTCGGCCATCTGAGATGCGCGTGCGGCGTAGCTAAAACTCGCCATCTACTGGGATCGATCCACCTTTTATGTTGATTTTCTAGTCATCTTAATTGATTTCTAGATATTTGTTGTTTCTAATTATCTGCAGGTAATTAGATATTTGCTAATTTGAGATTCTAATTATCTTTGTGATAATTAGATATTTGCTGATTTGAGATTCTAATTGTCTTTGTTAATAATTAGATATTTGCTGATTTGAGTTCTAATTATCTTTGTTGATAATTAGATAATTATTGATTTGAAATTTCTGATTATCGTTTTTTTGATAATTAGATATTTGTTGTTTCTGATTATCGTTTTTGATAATTAGATATTATGTGTTTCTGAATATCGTTTTAGATAATTAGATATTTGTTGTTTCTGATTATCGTTTTTGATAATTAGATATTTGTGTTTTCTGATTATCGTTTTTGATAATTAGATATTTGTGTTTTCCGATTATCGTTTTTGATAATTAGATATTTGAGATTTCTGATTATCGTTTTTGATAATTAGATATTTGTGATTTCTGAGTATCGTTTTTGATAATTAGATATTTGTGTTTTCTAATTATCGTTTTTGATAATTGGATATTTGCTAATTTTCCTGATTATGAGATTTTCTAGTCTCTATTTGATTCTAGATTATGTTGATTATATTGGATTGATATTTTCTATCTATCTCTAATGATAGTTAGAGTTTGATGATTATTAAGTTCGTGTTTCTAGTTATTTATTGGATAACTAGATATTTGTGGTTTTGCGATTTGTGATTTGTATTTTCTAATTGTCTTTATTGGTAATCAGATTTTGCTGTTTTCTAATTATCGTATCGATAATTAGATATTTCTATTTTGTGATTTATGTATTCTAATTATCTAATTGATAATTAAATATTGCTGATAATTGTATTTATTCAGTTTTGTTGTTTTCTGATTATCTATTTGATAATTAGTTTTTGTTGAGAATTTGTGAATTTCTTTTATGAAATTAAAAGATTTCTTTGGCGTTTGTGTTCTTGACCTTTATTTTTCTAGCTTAACTAGTTTATGTTAGAAAAATAATTATTATTGACGCCTATAGTTATGAAAATTGCGAGGACGCAATTTTTATAAGAAGGGGAGTCTGTAACAACCCGGGGTTTTGTAACAACTAATTATCATCAAATGATGATTAAATTGGTAGTTAGTTGCTATTGGGATTTTATCGGGTTGAAGTTCTTTTAAATAATTTGTTAAGTGTTGGTGGGCTTTTAAAATTTGAATCTAGCCCATGTTTTATTTTTGTTTTTGGGGCTGTGTTATCAAATGTATACCCGCTCCTCCCTTTCATTTTCGCAACCCTAAACATAATAAACGAAAAAAATGGTGGCTTCGTTCGTTCGTTTTCTCTTCGTTCAAATTAATGGCTGCTAGGGTTGTTCGCTTCGCACGATTTCTTGAGTGCTTTCGGCTGTAATTTGGGTTTGGATTCTTCGAGTAAAGGTGAGTGACACTCACATCTAATTCAATCTTAGGTTTGTAGGGTTTTGTTGGTGTAGATTTCGATGCTGGTGATTGATTACTGATTTTATTTGATTGAATTCGTCACTTGAGTATTCTCGGCTGTTTTATTTTGCTTGCGTTGTCGTCGGCATCGACCTGACTTTATCGATTTCGTATGACTTGATGAATTTTTGGCTTGATGATTATGCTGTGACAATTTTGGTTTTGTTCAACTTTCGACCTTGTTCGATTTCATCTGCTGTTTTGTGTCTTCGGCCATTAACAGTTGCTTTGAATTGCAGTTTGAAATCTCCTTTAGCTTTGTTCGAACTTGCCTCTGGTCATTTGTGCTCTGTAGCATACTTGACTGGTTTGAAGCACATATCTTGATTTTGCTTTGTTTAGCTGATGTGGTTGCTATGTATATGCATTCATCCATACCCCCTCTTCATTTTGTTCCACTTGAGTCTAATTCGCTTTATAAGGCTGCACCTGATTTCATTGCGGCCTTGACACTGCATATATTCACTAATGTTGTCACTGCATACTTGTACATCATGTACTTCATTTGTGTTGGGCATTGATGTGAATTGTGCTGCATCTGCAGTGTGGTTTCATCGATTTTGTAGCCTTTGTGCTCGAGTCTGACACTTGGATTACCCTGTGACATTTGCTTGCATTCATATCCTTCAATGTTTTAAAATGTATGTTGTGCATTTTTAATTGACTAGCTGTCTCTGGCTTTATATGCTGGTGACATTGGCTTCTGCACTTTGTCTTGTTCTTTGTTGTAAAGTGAATCATTGTCACTTGTTGATTTTGGTCACTTAATTTGGCTGTTTCATCAGGTATACACTTGATAATCATGCTATGTTATTGACATGAGCCTGTCATTATCATTTGTAGTGGGTGTTGCAGTTTAACTTGTATCAGTTTTTGCAAGAGCTTGAGTATAGTTCCATTCTAGTTCATGTATTCACTGTGCATTATCTCTAGTCTTTGCTTCATGTAGGCACTGCCTGTGTGCATTTCCAGTTTCAAGTGCATTTGTAGAATTAGCTCTTGTTTGGATTTTTGGTATACCTGCTTCTGATTCATATTTGAGGCAATTTGCATTTATGAGCTTGATTCATATTTATGTTGTGCATTGAGCATTGCTTTGCATTTTAGATTGCCTGACCACTTTGATTGCTTTTGTGGTCTGGTTCCTTTATGTAGTTTGTACCACTGCTTTGTGCACTTGGTCATTCAAGCCTTTATGCTCTGCATTCGAGTTGAGTCAGGGTAGCAGTGACTTGATCTTTGCATTTTGTTTGTGGTTTGGTGCCTTTTGATTCTCCACTGAGCCTTGCTCTTTGTTGTAATTGCTCTTGTTTCACTTGATGCCATTCCTTTGGCTGCAGTTTCATTTTGTATGCAGTTTTACCCTTGTAATCATGTGGTGGCTGCAGTTTTATTTTGTTTACAGTTGTGTTGAGTCATGATAGTTGTGACTTGACCTCTGCAGCTTCGATTTGCTGTTAGCATTTGGTGTTGTGATGATTTCATATGCTGTAGTGGCGAGGCAGTGCATGCGTGCGTGTACTGCAGCCACACAGAATTGACATTTTTAATCGATATTTCAATTGCTTGAATTGTTTCGTGTGGCCAATTCAATATATTTTGTGTTGTATTTCGATTAGTTTAATTTGATGATTTTGTTGATATTTAATTATCTTTTAGATAATTAGATTATGTGTTTCTAATTATTTATTTAATAATTAGATCTTGTTTTTAATTGGCGTTTAGGCAATTCTGTTGTTTTCAAATTATCTCCATTGATAATACTTCTATTTATCTTTGTTGATGATTTGGCTTTGCTGATTTGTTGTTTAACACTGTTTCGTGTTATATCTACCGTTATCCGATTCTCTTATTGAAGGGTTGGATATACGAGATTTATTGTGACTGTCGTCTATCTGATTATTTAATTATTATTGCTTCCATGCATTAATAACTGAGTTTGAATTAGTGTAACGACCCAGAAATTTTGAACATTTGAAATAGAATATTTAATTGAATTTAAATATTTGAATGTTGATTTAACTTGAATTTCAAATGTAAATATGAAATTAGCAATTTAATTTGTAAATTTAATTGTTGTAATTGGGTAAAAAAAAATTGAATCTTCAGTTTTAAGCTGATTAAAAATATTTTCAAGGCTTAGGAAATCTAAATTGATAATTCTGAAGGTACTGGAACTTTCAGAATTGAATTTGGAAGTGTTTTGTTCAGTTTTGAATTTATATCGTTTAAATTGAATTTGAAAATAGCGTTCCGGAGCACAGTCTCGGAATTCGACGAAACCAGTTCCATTGGATCCGTAATATTGTATTATTATAGGATTTCAATTTTCGTAGTGATTGGAGCTGTCGTGTGATCGTACGATAAGCAAACGCGCTGAAATTAAATCGAAAATTTAATATTATAATTGGTCCAAAAAGCTATCTTCTCCATACGATCGAATTTGGACTTGAAACCTTTTCCAGTGCGTTTGAAATAGGGGTATAACATTATAAATGCCTGACGGCACGCCTCGATTGGAGATCGAGATTATGGGTTGCGGATATCGAGATGATTTAGAAATTGAATTTTAAATTTGAATATAAAATAATAAAATTAAAATACTGCTGCCAAACAAGGACACGTTGAGTAAAATTCAAACACGTGTTTTGTTTTCTCTTAAATTTTCAACACGCGTCCCTTCCTCATTCTATTTTTTTTTATATTAGCTGAGACTTCAAAATTTTAATGGCCGCCCATTCTTTCGTTCAAGATATATACAGTTCGAAAGAAAATTAAACTCGTTACTAATTTCAAAATCGAAATCAAATCCTCTAGTTCGTCAATTGATTTCGCAAATAAAAAAAGGGGAAAGCCCGGAAAGCGTTCGCAGCGACTTCGAAGTGGCATCGAGGAGTCGTTCGCAAGGGTAAGGGGTTCGGCAGTGCTTCGCGAGGGAGGAGGCTTCACGTGTACGAAGCGGGTTTCGATCTGGATCTCGAAGTTAGGTCGCGTGGATGAAGAGGGGCGCGTACGCGCGCACGTAGATGATTGTCGCGATTTCAGTTTGGGAAGAAGGAGCAGCGTGGGTTTGTGGTGGAAGAGGCGACATCAGCGATGGTGGGGGGTTGTCGACTGTTGGAGGACTCGCGAGGCTCGCGTTCGACTGGAGAAGGAACAGCAGCGCCTTGTTCATGAGTCTCGTACGCAGGAGTGAGGTATTCGTTTTCTTCTTTGTTTTACAAACAAATTAAACTAATATATATAAAGATCAGATATATATATATATATATATATATATATATGAATATGGTGGCTTACTGGAAATTTTTAGAATTTTTATGATGATGAGTATATACATATAAATTGTTATAAAATTTATGTTTTAGTCTGGGAAGAATTGTTTTTAAATTTAACAGTGAGATTTTGATAAAGGAATTTGTTTTAATTTATATATGTATGTATACAGCAAAAGAATATGAAATAGTTTATATACAGATAAGATTTAGAAAATAAAAGTTTTAAATGATGATGTAGATTATTTTATAAATATATATATATATATATATATATATATATATATATTTGTAGGTAGTTCAAAAAGAAAATTTGTTAATTAAAATTTATAAATGAAAATTGATGATTCGATTAGTTCGAATATTAACAAATTATCAAATGTTTATACAAGGTCTAAAAATGGTGAAATCAAGTCAAAATGGATTGGATTGCAAATAAAAGCAAGGTGAGATCTTCTCACTCAAAATGAAATTTTGGATTGCAGTTATTGATTGTTGTTTGGTTGTGATATTAGATATAGTAGGATATATCTATATATATATATAGCAATATATATATATTGGCATATGTATATATTGTAGTTGTGATTTCCCGCATTATATAGCGGATGAGACCCTATTGCGCCGCATAATAGCGGATGATATTTTTATAAAATCCTATATACCACGATATTCCACCTCGAAGTGGAATTGGTATTGTGCTAACATCTATGGATGCAGGGAAACAGGTTGGAGGGATCCAACTGGATTCCTCAAATTGTTTGAATATTATTTCATATGTGAATGATGTGATTTATTGATAATCTGTGGATGATTTATTGATAATTGTAATTGATGAAGGCTAAAATTTAGTCGAATGTATTTTTGGTATCGTTGGATACCAGAAATGAATATAAATTGGATTTTGAAATTAAAGTGGAAAACTTTAAATAAATTTATTTTTAAGAATTGAATTTAATTGAAAGAAGGAATTTTAAAAGTATTAAAATGGATTGTCGAAATATTATTGAATAAATTCCAAGATATGGGAAAAGATTTTTTTTAAATGAATTTTGAATAGTATTATTCGGAAGTTGAAAATTTTATTTGAAATGGAATTTTAAATGGTTTGGAAGATATAAAGGAATTTATTTTAAAGGCGATAAATTTGTTGAAATCCAATTGATAATTGATTTTGTATTGAAGAAATAAATCTTTGGAAAATCGATATAAAAATCTATTTGGTGTTTGAATGAAAATTGATTTTTGGTGTTGAGAATAAATTTGTAAATCGATTTGTAAAATAATTTGGTATTTGGGATTAAAAATAGAATCAATTTGGAATTTGATTTGCAGTTTGAATATAAAATTGAAAAATCAATTTGAAAATCGATTTGGTGTTGAAAGTGAATATTTGAGAATGTAAATTCCGAATAGAATTTATAAAAGAAAAAGGGAAATTTATTTTAAAAATAAACGTTGATTTATTTTTAAAAGTGTGGAAAAATATGATTTGAAAATTGGTTTTCAAAGTGATGAAGTGTGGAAATAAATTTACAGATTTGAGATGTAAATTTGAAATAAATCGATAAGGATTTATTTAAGTGGTTTAGATGAATGTGATTTGGAATTTGTTTTCAAATGGTTGAAGTAT
This sequence comes from Allium fistulosum, assembly GCA_030737815.1. Lineage (NCBI taxonomy): Eukaryota > Viridiplantae > Streptophyta > Magnoliopsida > Asparagales > Amaryllidaceae > Allium > Allium fistulosum. The sequence continues at coordinate 734,924,757 of CM060906.1, forward strand.
AAACCATATATCGGGAAGATATTTTGAAATTAAATAATTTGGGAAAATTATTCAAATCTGATGATTGTTGTGAATATTGTTGATAGTTAAATCACCGACTATCAATATTTTCTTTTGAAATGGCACTTGAATTGTTTTTTTTAAAACAAACGCTTATTATTCGGTTTAGCCGGGAAAGGACCTTTGTGTCAGATAACCCATTCCGAATAACGATACGACGATATGGATCGTATTGAAGACCGGTGATGAAGACCGGGTATTTGTGAAAACGATAGGATGACCTATCGATTGTCTCTGCACCGTTAGCTACGGTATTGAGATTTTCTTTGTGATGGGAAGTTTTATCGGGATTGTGAATATCCGGATTTGCAAGGGCTTCTTTGGAAGTGCCTTCGGTTCTGTTCGAACCCGGAACAGACTTGTATGGTTACGTGTCTGACATTACATTTTGAGATATAGAGCCGATTTCTTTCAAATACATTTCTGTTGGTGGCGGAGAATTTATTCCCTTAGCTTAACACCCTTCTCTGAGACGTACGAGCTCAGAGGTTATGTAGTTGAAATTTATCAGCGATATATTCCCAATTTGGTAATGTGGCATGCTGAGTGTTGCTGTGATGATGATCATTTATTGATCATTTGTGATCAAAGCGTGGCTTTGTGAAAAAGCGTTGCTTTGTGGACAAGACTTCGTCAGGGCCTCACAACCCAGAAATGGTCGAAACAGGAATGTTGCGGCAATGTTATGAGGGTCGCGCCCTTTAGGGTATGTCATTTCCTTCTGGAAAGGGGTGGTATCATGGTATGGAGCCCAGATACTTACTCATGTGGACACACTCTATTTATTATGTGTGATGTTTGTTACCGAGCGCTCGGATAAAGGTCCCAAAGGACCGGGGGATGACATATTCGTGAGTTACCTAGTTACAGGGGTAACCCGGCTTTGTTGGCAGAGAGCAGTTTGTCTCTCGGGACGTCCAGCCAGAGGCAATCCCATTCGGCGGTAGGAAAGGAAGTTCCTTAGCCTGACCATTTGTTGGAAATTCAAAGAAACAATACAAGCCTTGTACGGTTTTAGTTGTATTACCTGCTATGAAATGTGGCGGTAACCTGCTATTGAACATAGTAGCTATAGTAGGCATAACGTGAAATGCCTATGCTGGCTAAGATTAATATTATACTTTCGAAAAGTTTTCCACACTAGACATTAATAATAATATCCAATGATTGGCGTAGTAAGCATCTTTGACTATCATAAGAAGAAATCTCCTCCAATTCTGTGTTTGCATTGTGTGTGTGGCGGGAGGTCTTATGGTAGTTTCATTTTCCAAAAGCATTATGAATCTGTTTTATTCTCTTTGTGAAAATAACTGTTTTACGATCTCACGCCAGTCACCATGACTGACTCGGAGTTTATTGTTCCCTTCTAAACTCTGGGTGCCCATAATTTTCCACACGGGCAGCCTAGAGTTATGTTATCAGGATATTATGGATATACTAGAGCATTGGAAGCAAGCTGGATGGTGAAGCGTACTCTCATACTTGTTTATTATTTCCGCTGTGTATTCTGTATGAGGACAATTTTATATAACTGTCCATTGTTTTGTATTGAGTTGTATATTGACTCTGATCGATGTATGTATAAACTGATATAGTTCTTTATTTAAAAGATTATTGATTTATCTATTATATATTGTTCTGCTGCGAATGTGAGATTCTGTTGTTGTTTCTGTTTCTGTTTTTCTGTTCTTTCTTTTCTTCTGTCTTCTTCTACCACTTCTTTTTAACCCTAATGGTTCGGTTTTCCAGCATTTGATTGCGCGGCATTTGATACAGTGGACGTATTAATGTCGACTTTCGAGCGTCGAAGAATCGGGTCCTTACAATTAGACTGACCAGTGTATTATTTTCTTTTGAATTTAATACTCGGGTCAGACCGAGTTATTTCAGGTTGTTGATATCTTGCTTTGGGTTGCTGCTTGAGCTATGAAGTCTTTTCATGCCTTTTGGAGTAGTCGTTGTCGTAGTATAGGATGATATGTATTCATGTATATTATTTATAATAATGTACTTGTATATGTAACTTCCAGTGTCGACAGTTGTAGTTGTATCATATGCATTGTATCACATGTATTGTAACTGCCTTCAGTTATATATATATATAAGATTTTATATTATCTGTGTTCTGCATTTAGCTTATTTGTGTTATTATTATATATGTTGTCCTAAACTATTATGAACCATCGTAGTTCGTTTTATACTAGAATTGAATGTGTCGATGGGAGTAAATAAACAAAGATTAAAGAGATGGAAGAATATATACCACTTCTATCGAGATAATCAATATTAGTGTAAGGCCTAACTACGGATGGCCGCTCCTATCCAGCCTTATTCTTCGTAATAACAGACAGTATTTCTTCTAATACTCTTTGTTATTGTGAGCATAGAGGTGGGGCGTTACATAACACTTTATCAAAATACTTTTATAACTCGATGTCTTAACAAGTTTATCTTCGTTCCTGTAGACTCTGGCAGTGCGTTGATCAGGCGCAAAGCTAGAATTCTCCAGGTACTTAGTAGACTTGTTTCAACACCCAGTGAAAATACTGGAAAACTTTTTAAAACAGACATGGAAAGTACAATCCAAACAAATCAACCAAATTTTTGTCCGACCATGGTTCACGGATACACAATGGTGACGCCTGGATTCCCCAGGAAACAATCCATATCTGTAAGCTTTCTCAGCCCTGCGAGTTACGCCATGATGACTAGTAGAATGCAGGATACACAATGGTTACGCCTGGATCCCCCAGGAAACAATCCATACCCCTAGGCCATCTCAGCCAGGCAGTTGCGCTACTAATGCGACCTACATAGATTGCAGGTTACACAATGATTACGCCTGGATCCCCTAGGAAACAATCCGTACCCCTAGGCCATCTCAACCAGGCAGTTGCGCTATGCAGTCGCGCTCGTAAGACCATGGAGATCGCTATGGAATTCGTGGATACTCGAGTATCATATCCAAAAAACCCAAATCAGAGAATAATATCGATAGAATGAATCCACAATGTGGCCACAAAGCAGATATCAAGCAGAAGGCACTTTCCATATCTTTACTTCGAAAATATGTATCTTATAGTACCTTTTCAAATCACTTTCAAATATCGTACTTATATAAAGTCCATTATATATAAGATTTTATTTTCAAATCAAATACCTTTCCAAAATCAAAAGTATATCAAATCACACTTATATAGACTTCAATTATATAAGATTTCACTTTTCAAATTGAGTACCTTTTCAAATCAATAGTTTTCGAATCAACATCATACTTATACAAACCAATTTTTATATAAGTTCGTTAACTCCCAAATCAAGTATTTAGTAACACAAGGTTCTCAAATTTCAATTTGTTTCAATATCAGTTCAGTTTCAAAATCATATACAATCCCACCAAATTATTCTTCCAAATCAAATATCTTCAGTTTCAAAGTTTCCAAAATAATAAATTTAGAAAATAATCCAAGTTTCTAAATCAATATAATTTAAGTCAACCAATTCACTTCCAAAATCAATGGTTTTCAAAATCATCTTATACTTACATAGAGTCCATCTTATATAAGGATCAAAATTTTCAAAAAATAAATTTCGCTGCATGAAGAGCCATATGGGATTGAAAATCTTTGCTTACTAAAAGATTTTTAATTTAGAATAGTTTTGTATATAAAATAGTTGTAAAATAGTTTTTATGAAAAATAGAATAAAACAGTTTGTTTAAGAAGAATAAAAGAAAAATGGTTTTGAAAAATGGTTTTAAATTGATAGTAGTTTTTCATAAAAGAAAAATTCCAATTAAATTACAAAGATATCCAACCCAACAACTTCCAATTTCAGCATCAAGTATATCGATGATATTAGAATATAAGATGTACATATGTCATCATTTCGCAACATTACATTCGATCGCTCACTCGATCACACAAGTTCGCTTTCGAACTAGTATTGTCCATTCGACTTCCCTAATGCAGACTTCGATATGGTTTCTCGACTAGAAGCCATCAGTCTCCTTGCATAGCCATATACTATGATAGAGAATTCTAGAATCAAGCCCAAAATCGATATCAAATATTCGCCATCAAGAATCAAATGAAAAATCCTAACACGAAATGGTGTAATTCACCCCGAACTTGTGTACTCAAACCTGGATCAAATTAATTATGCGAATAAAACAGCATACGTACAACTTATGTATCTATTCCAACTTGTTAAATATATAGTTTATAAAGATGTTACTAAGTTAAAACATTTAAACTAAATTTCATATTAGTATAATTCAAAATAGTCTTATTCATTTACTTAACAAAAGAGTTTCAGCTTATTTAAATCATATTACTACATACATAAACATACATACCAAACTTATATACTTTATACTTTTCAAAATTACTTAGCTTTGAAAAGTTAACCTTGATTTGGAAGTGCTCGAACCTTCAAAATAGTCGAAGAAATCATATTTCAATCCAAGAGTTGGAAATCACCAACAAATCAGTAAATTAATTCCAAAAGATAGGGTTACATCAAATCAAATCCAAAACTCAAAGACTGAACACCGGCTCATTTCAAATTGTTCAAATATATATACATATATCTTTCGAATATCACATCACACTTCGGAATTTGAAATCAAAATTAGTTTCACAAGTCACTCGCATAACAAAACTACCGAAGTGGCCTCTTCCCCACTCTGAAACTCGAAAATCAATGTCGATGATGCATGCATTCATTACCGAAATTATTTTCCAGCGACATAAGTGGGTTCTGGACTTCAATTTACTCAAACTTCTTTTGAAATTTCTTCGAAATCATTTGAAACTCATTAAAATCATTTGAAACATTTCATATTCGGAAAATACTTTCAAATCATATTATTTATTATTTCAAAATCTTAAAACCAGTTCCAAAATGTCGGAGTTCAATCACTCAAATTCAGATTCAAAACCTTCAGTTATAAATCATTTTATATGAAACCATTTCTTATATAACTTTCAAAATTTCAAATCCTTCTGAAACTTCAAATTCTCATTTTTTAAAGGTATATAATCCTTATCGAAAACATTTCACTTTTATATAAAAATACGGTCATCCTTATCAAAATAACAACTTCGATGAATACACAATTTCAAAAGGCAATCAACCACAAATTTTCCAATGGATGATTCAAGGATGGATTTCAAAACAAAACAGAGATTCAAATTTGGAGGAACTCTAATCAAATAGAATTCTGATTCAAAGATAAGCTCAAACAAAGATAAGATACTTAAATTACCAAATAGAAGATGGATAAGCCCATATAAATCGCGGGCGACCGTAACAGGGTCAACCATGACTTCAGGAATATAATCGATGCGAAAATCTAAGGCAAATCGACCTTCGATCGCCAGAGATAGAATCCAGGTATAGCAGAAGATAGATAGCATCGTAAACCGAGGATACAAAAATCTCCGGTGAATTAATTCCAATTATAAGGGAGTTTCACCGTTTTACAAATCATTCAAAGATTGGCGGAATCGACACCCTATAAAGGTCATTCAAAGTGGGGTTATGCAATGCTCCCAAAATCAAAAGAATACAAATAGGGAAGACAGGAATGGATTTCAGAACAAGTAGGAGCATTCCAAAGTTCAAAGGAATCCTAATCGATAAGAATCCAAAACAAGATTAGAGATATATATAACCTATATCAATACAAAAGAATTCCCATTCATAATTTGGAAAAGACTGAAATTCATATCATACGAAAACAGGAGCATAAATATCTTTAGTTGGACAAGTTCAGCTAAGCAAAAGATACAATAAGGTTCACCTAAAGCAACCTAACAAACTACTGATTTTGCCATACCCAAAATAGATTTCTATCAACAATGAATCTAGATCAAACAAGCTAGAAGTTCAAATTTTAAGAGGATCCTAATCAAAGAAATTACTAACAAGGTGGATACGAAAGGAATGAAGTTTAAGAAATTTTACTTTCAAAGCAAGAAAATTTATATCAAAATAATCTTTGAAAATTCTTTAAAATCATTTGAAAATCATTTTATACTTCGAATATACGTTCTCTCACAAAGAAATGATTCTGAGATTGATTTCACTCATTCTAGGGTATTTCTACCCTATCTCTAATGAGTTTTTGCTCCGTAGGCTAAGGTTTGCCTAAACCCAAAGCTCTGATACCAAATGTAACATCCCACTATTTTAGACCATTCAAATCGACAATAAATCCACACATGTCAGACTTGAATACTTCAAACAGTGGATTGTCAAGAAAATTTGGAGCAAATAAAATCAAACACAGAATCACAGACATAGAATATCAGAATAACTCGCAGCGTTAATAAAATACCATAGTAGTTCATGAAGCTACTATAAACATACTCTCAAAACATATACAAAATCTCATAGTCAAAACAGATACAATAGAAGTCAGGATACATAAGTCAATAATACAGAGACCATACTGAATAGGAAATAACTGGAATAGAAGTCGATGAACCGAGAGACAAATAAGCTCCAACAAATCTCTAGCTCCAGAAGGTGAATCCAAAGCTGTGATTCTCAGGCTGACCCGAGCGTAATGTAAAACACAAAACACTCGAGTCAGGACATACATACTTATACAATGTAAATGAACTCAAGTGAACTGTAATAGCAATGCACAATAACTCAAAGGATGCTTGGGATCGCCTATCCTTTAAGGATCCATTAAGGAATTAAGCAGAAATAAACGCTATCCGAGAAATGTTCATATTAAAGTAAACAATGCAAATAACAGTGTTATTGTGACTAGGGTAGCGTAGAGCTGCAGTAATCTCTCACCTCTAGCCACACTCTCAAATCAAAGGTGTGCATCCAAATAAATCACAAGGAAATAAAATAGCATACAGAGAAGTGTTCCTATGGTTATAGATTTCAAAATGGTTTATAATTTCGAATTAAAATCATTCATTTAAACCATTAAAAGTGAAGTCAATATTTCTTCAAATCAAATATTCAATTCCCAAAAAATTTGCCTTTTCTGAGTTCATTTATTCACTTAATTACTTTAAAATATTCAAATTTCAGCTTTCACAGCATTTAGAAGATGCTGTGGTAAGTTACATTTGAAAACAATTCAATTCAGCAAAGACAGCATTTAAAAACTGCTGTAATAGTTCAGTTTAGTTGAAAAATAGTTCAATTCAGAAAAGACAGCATTTACAAAACTGCTGTAATAGTTTAGGGTTCAAATTAAAAGATTTAAATCAATTCAACAAAGACAGCGTTTAAAAACTGCTGTAATAGTTCAATTATATTCAAAAGTCACATTTCAGCCAACTGCAGCACTTAACAAGTGCTACCATAGCTCTTATTAGTTTCAAGTTTAGTTCCTACCACTACTGCACTTACAAAGTGCTGTCATAGCCTTAGTTAATTTTAGCCTTTTAGTTCACTTCTGCAACTACAGCACTTACAAAGTGCTGCAGATTCTACTTAGTTCAGATTTTAGTTCATTTCCAGAAACGATAGCATTTCTGAAATGCTACTAAATGAATTTCCATATTTTAAATAGAATTCCAGCCATAAATAAACTTCAATTTAAATCAATTTAATTTTATAAAAATCATAATTTTCCACTTTAAAATGGTCATTTAAATACCCTTTAACTTATGATTTTTATAAAGTAAATTCCACAAATAAATATCAAATTTTTCATAACTTCACTTATTAAATTCAACTGTACAATTTTCCTATTCTTTACATTCACTTAACACTTTAATTTAATTTATCATTTCACAAATAAACTTAATTTCCATTTTATTTTCTTTTACTTAAACTTCCATTTTTAAAACCAAATCTCACAATTCCAAGTCAAGTTAAAATTCCAAATTACCATTTTAAGCATCCATTTATTTAACATTTTATATTCATAGAAAAATCAATAACACTTTAACAAATCATTTTAAATTCAAATTTAAATCAAAATATCATAATTTACATTTTTAAAATACTTAAAAATATCCAGAAAAATATATAAAATAACCACGGGTCTGTATAATATTTTCTAACCTAAGACAAGTGATACGGATAATATATCATTTCAATCCGTAATTTACAAAACAAAAATCCGGGTTTTGTCATTTCAAACCCGCAATCCCAAGTTAATAACAATAAATAAAAATCGCTCAGGCCTATCATTTCAGCCCATAACGATTTTCCCTATTCTAAAGTCCGTTCGGGTATGTATCATTTCAACCCATAGTGATTATATTCTACAGGGAACTTGCAGTGTGATTAACAGAAATAATTAAACAGTATAATACAATAAAATATAACAGATGATGTGACAACTTAATAACAGGGTTTAACATCATATAATTTACATCACAGGCAAGTATACCATGATATAATAGTTTATACATATTCACTTATTGCCACTTCACAATTTATATAAGTATAGATGTTGTGTGTGAAAACTCACCTTTTTAAGCTGGATTTAACGATTCAAACACAAAGATAATTTCCAGAAAGAACGATACAACACGATTAGATTCAAGTGGAGAGAGAGAGCCAAGATATTAGTCTTGTATACAAAATAAAATAGAGCAAAATATAAATATAAATACAATACCAAAATTTATTAGAACGAAAATAGAAATAGAATTTACACAAGACATCACCAAGCTTTTCCATCAAAATTCCTTGATCTCAACTCACTTTTGCTCGACCATACATGTTATTTGGTTCAGCCATGGTCTCTACAAGTCAGGTCAGATCTGAACCAAGGCTAGAGGTGAAGGCACATGATGGTGGTGGAGGCTAAGGGTGTTTGTCATGGCTAGCAATGAAGGGGATGGTGAACTATAGGCTCGGCTATGTAGTTTCAAGGAGTTTTGCATGGTTTTTGTGGTGGAACTTCATCATGATGGTCACGGCCAGTATTGGAAAGAGGAGATGGTGATGTTGCCATGGATGATGTGGGGAAGGAAGTGGTGGTGGTGTTCGGAGGAGATGGTGGTGGGTATGGCCGAGTAAGGCATGAAGAAGTCAAGGCAAAAATCAATGGAAAAGAAGAAGAAAAGTAGGAAAAGTCGAAGCCGTTACTTTACAAAATATTTTCAAAAATGATTATGGCCGTGAGTGATGATGTGTTGAGAAGTTTTTTTCACGTGAAATGCAATGAGAATGTACATCTAAAGCTAGAAATGAAAGGCGAAAGAAATTGAAAAGGCAAGCAAATGAAAAGTCACAAGCAAATGAAAAGACTTTGTCTTTTTGAATTTCCAATTCAATTTAATTCAATATAAACAAATAAAAATCAATTAAATAAAATAAAAGTAAAACAAAATAAAGTAGAAATGAAAATAAATAAAATAGTCTTAGTAAAAATAGAAAATAATAAAGAAAATAGTGTATTATATTGAAACTAGAATTTAAAATTGTAAACAAAATACAACTGACATTGGAAAATTTCAACTACGCTTTTAAAATGTTTCAAAATAAAATATATATATACACATAACATGTCATGTTACACATGTAAACATAAATTAGAACATGACATGACAAACAAAATATCATTTATGTAAATTAAAATAAACAATTTTGTTAAATAACCAATTTACATACAATAGTGTAAAAAGCATAACTTTCGCAATATAAATCAGATTTCAATGAAATGAAAAGCAGTATACTTAAAATTTTATTTTCTTTCATAAAATAAAGATAAATTTCAAAAGTTCAAAATAAATGTTTTTAAAAAATTTAAAAGTCAAAGTTTGACCACATTGACAAAATTCACATTTCTGGAAAATATTCTATTTATTCATGTTTGGAATTTTAATTCTCATAAATCAAAATTTATATTTAAATAACAAATATTATTCATTTAAAGAAAAAGTTTTTAAATCAAGAAATTCAATTTAAAAATAATTACAAAATACAGGGTTGTTACAGCAGTCCAAATTTGGCGAAACAAAATACGACGTCTCACTCAGAAGATGATTTACTTTTTTTATTATATAAAAATATTCGGGTTTCGATAATAATTTATTACCATCGAATTTAACTGATTTTAAATTTGAAACTGAAAATTACACAACAGAACTAACTTTCATATTTTCCAATGAAAATCTGATGCTTGCTATGTTTAAATAGACACATCTCAAATATCAAATTTTCACTACAAAATTTAATTGTTTATTTTTCAAGAAAAATTCGATTAAATACGTTTTAAAAATCATTAAAATTTGGGTCATTAAAGTATATGAAAAGTAACTTAATCTCTAATTCTTTATATCATCGTTGAACTCAATCTTTAGCAATCAAATTTGATGATCAATAAGCAATCAAAATTGCGGTTGGATATTTTGCTTAAGCATCAACATCAAATTTCCCTAACTTGATGTTTCTTCTTATACTAGTTTAATTACAGGTTATCACTATAGATATTTTCTAATCTTAAAAGATATTATTAGCTTTTATGGGAACAATGGTTACTGAAAATCAAAGTCCAGGCTCTTTAAACCCAGTACATAGAAAAGAAGAATACTTAAAGGACATATTTTATATGCTAAGTAACCATACTAAAGGTTTTAAGTATACAAATCATCTTAATAACAATGTGAAGCACCAAACTCTTACAATGTTATAAGGTTGAACTAATTTTGAGGCTTCATCATCATACCAGCAACAACGGACAAACATATACATAATTACTTTATACTAGCATTTTTTGTAGAACAGACAAACTATATTGTTAGAACTAAGAATTTCAATAATTGAATAAGAAAAGTTATAGCAAATAGCCAACTATTCTAACGTCTAAAACAAATAAAATTGAGCATTGCAATTCTAAAAGATGGGTATACCATCGAAATAGCTCAATGAACAAAAATCACCACAAATAGTTTTCCAAATATAATTCATCCAAAAAAACACATGATTAATTAACACGTTCAAAATTAAATTGAATAGCTTTAAGAAAATTACCAATGTTGAATTCAAACTCCACCCGAACTTTAAAGGCAGATCGTTACATGCATCAAATAAATAGATTGATTTACAATTGGGGATTTACGGTTTGGATTTAATTTAAGGTTTAAACAACTACTCATATGACTGGAGAGTGAAGCCTGGAGGTTGGAGGATGAAGCCGAAAATGGAGAATGACATGCTTACTGGCGGAGCAACCTACCTGTGAACAAACGATGTTGGCAAGTGGCGACATTCACGGTTGGAGATGCGACGATAGGCACTTATGTGCATGTGAAGATGGGAGATGCTGGGATGGGATGTGACGCGGTGACTGGCATGCTTTAATTTTGATTTTGTGTGGTGCTCACTTTTTTAAGAAGAGGAAGAAAAAAGAACGAAGGGGAAAAAGATTTTGTGCGGCTACTGAAAAAGATTGAGCACCGCGTTAAATTTGTTTTCCCTCCATTATTTCACGGGCACGTTTTTTATTTTCTATTTTATAAAACTTTCAATCGGTCGCGTTTAAATAACATTTTGGTTGCGCTAGATAATAAACGCTACTAATAAATGCAACTAAAAATACTTTTTCTTGTAGTGACATTGACTTAAATTTACAATATTAGGTAATATTGAAGAAGGTTTTGTAAATAACTATAAAAATTTCAAAACATAGGCACTTAATATTAAAAAAGAAATTCTACATTACTACGCATGGTAATATACTTATAGAAATGAATTGTGAATTAAATTTAGGAGTATTTTTTATGTTATGTGATTGATGTATCTATAAATAGAAATGATTTTTTTTACCCTTTTTGTCAATATCAATATGGTATAGATATTGAAAATTTTCTTATTTTTATGATTCATTAGACGAATCAATGAATAATAGTTTGCTAAATTTATCTGAGTATTTTTTAGATTACATAGTAAACTCTATTATATGAACATAAATGTTAAAAAATATGAGGGTGATTTGTAGATGATTATAGAAAATGTGACAACCCGCCTTTTGGACAGTTTAAGTTGACAATAAACCACACATGTCTAACTCAAACTATTCAAATGACAGATTATTAATGGGATTTTTCAAATGAAATAAGATTCAAAAGAACAAAATACAGAATCTCGCAGCGGAAGGATAAAGTATAATACACAAAATAAATTCATATACAGTTCATGAAGCTATTTTTCAACAAAATCAGAATTTACATTTTTTTTCAGGCAGCATAGACAATTGCTATAATAGTAGTAGATACGGTCCTTGACTCCATCTTCGTCTTCAGAAATAACTATCTTCGCTAAATTGAAATATTCGGTCTGACCCGAGCGTAATGTAAAACAAAAACACTTGAGTCAGGATTAACATTCTTATGTAAGTAAGTCAACTCAAGTGAAATGTACAGATAACTCAATAAATGAAATGCTTAGGTTTAAATAAACATCATCTTTCGCATTATAAATCGGTTTAGTTCAAATACTGACTTTCATTTTCATTTCCAATCGATTCATTATTAAATTAAACTTCAGATTTCAATTTTTCACTTAAAGCTATTAAGTTAAAATCAAACAACAAGTTTAAATCTAAAATCCAATTAAAACTTTCATTAAATCAATTAAATTTCAATTTCATAATTTCAAGTTCAAACATAAATTTAAACTTACATTTTCGGAAGGTTAAAATCGAAAATAATCCACACATGTCCAACTTAAACAGTCCGGAACGTAGATTATCAATGGGGTTAATTAAGAAAAAAGAAGAAACAAACACATAATCTCACTGCGGAACGATATAATATAATAATCAAATAAACAGGGTGATAAAGCTGCTTACTATACATTTTATTATAATCTATACACGTTTATCAGAGTTATACATATACATTAGGGATGAATAATCAATACAACAGAATAGCATGATGCAGGGGATAATAATAATAGTAATATACCAAATCTTCATCCTCGTCATCCAGAGAATAATCTTCAATACGCTGAAAAAACTCAGGCCTGACCTGAGCATAATGAAAAGACAAAACACTCGAGTTAGGACTAAAATACTCTTATGTAAGTCAAATCAATATCATGAAATATGAGTGCCATAACTTAAGAGATATTACGGGTTTTTCCATCTCCTAAGGATTCGTCAAACTATATATATATATAATAGTGTACTCTATATGTAACGACCCGGTATTTCGTGCCATTCGCATCCGCACATGTTGGACTTGAATTGCTCAAAACAATAGATTGTTAATTTTATATTTGGTAAAACTCAGCATATATAGTAAATAAATCAATCACAGAATCACAGATATAGAGTATTACAACAATAAGCAGCGGAAAAGATAAATAGTTGTAACAACCCAAAATTTTAACAAATATTTTTAAATTAAATTTTATTTGAAACTTTGATCCTTGATCATTTTAAATGTGAATTTTTGGATTTTTGTTTCTATTTTGTTTTCCAAATATAATTAAATATTGATTTTCTAAAAATTTTATATTTTGGTCAACTCTGGTCAAACTTTGACTTTCGGTTGAAATTTTAAATTTAAATTTTCTAATCTTTTTCTTTGAAACTGTATTTGATTCTGATATTCGTCCTGCTTTTCGTTTTATCAAATTATGTTTTAAACTTTTTAAAAATTGATAAATTCAGCATTTGCACGCAATTATTCTCTGTATTTTTTTTCGTTGTTCATTTTTCTATTTTATTTTCCATCTTTTATTTGGTTTGGGCTTTGTTTATTTTGTTGTTTGAATTTGTTTTGAAATGGGTTGATATTGGGCTTGTAAATGCAAAGAGACTTAAGTTACTTTGTTGCATTGTTGCCTTTTCATTTCATCTTCTAGCCGTTCATTCCTCTAGCCGTACAAACCCTACTTCTCACTTTATTTTTCATGTACATCACATTTTGTTCAGCTTCTCATTTCATTTTTGTCTCACCTAAAGGAAATTATAGTTTTCCATGGCTTCTTCCTTTCTTCATTCACTTTTTCCTTCTCTTTTCTTTTTCTTCTTTCATTTGCAAGTGCTCGGCCAAAGCAACCTCTCACCTCCACCGACCATCACCTCCTCCACTGACCATCACCTCCTCCTCCACCATCACCTTCAACGGTCAGCAACCCCACCATGATATGACCCCTACCATTGCCGTGACCTTTCACCAAAGCTCCACCACAAAACAATTTAAATCATAGCCAAACACCACATACTTCATCACCTTCCTTTCCACTAGCCACAGCCACCCCTTATTCCTCCAACTCCTTGCTTTGCCATGACCACACCACCCTAGCCTTGACCTGATGTGACCAAGCCGAGCCATGTAGACATAGGGCCGAGCCTATGTTTTCTTGTGACCTTCCAAAACTCTTGCCTTTTTGCCTTCCAACACCTTTAACTTGCCCCTCTTCACATTCCACCAACCATAGCCGTCTGTACACGACCATGGCCAAGCCTATTATGCCACAAACCATCATGGTCGAGCCTAATTGTGATGTGGCCGTGCCCACATATTGGTTAAAGAAAAGTTATGTCACTTTTAATTCATATCTTTTCATTGTTTAATTCATATTCTTTTGTATTGAAGCATATACTTATGTTTGTGTATTTGTTTATATACAAGATTTGGATCTTGACCCTTCATCCACACAAAAATCTAGTTCGTGCTTTGTCATGCTTTTTGGAGTTTAGTTGTGTATCTCGAATTTGTCATCTCTAGCTTTAGAAGGTGAGTTTGTCACTCTCGACAAACCGTACTTATATAAATGTGAAACAGTGTCACTTGAATTGTAGTAATTGATATGCTATGTTATATGCTCAAATCTGCCTATTATCTGACATTATATGATGATATTACCTGTTTATATACTTGTTACATCACCTGACATCATATGATATGTTTTACTATTTATTTATTTTCTGTTTCTCACAATGCAAGTTCCCTGATAGTGTAGAATCACTATGGGTTGAAATGATACATACCCGAACAGACTTTAGAATAGGGAAAAGTCGTTACGAGCTGAAATGATAGGCTCGAGCGATTTTATTTGACTTGGGATTGCGGGTTTGAAATGATAAAACCCGGAATTTTAATTAATTATGGATTGAAATGATATATTATCCGTACCACTTGACCTAAGTTAGAAAATATTATACAGACCCGTAGTTAAATTAAAATGATTTTTCTAAAATTATTAAGTATTTTAAATGTAAAATTATGAAATTTTGACTTAAATTGGATTTAAATGATTTTAAACAGTGATTCTCTATAAGTTAAATTTGTATAAGTTGATAAATGGTTTAAATTGTAATTCAAAATTTGATTTAACTTAATAATTGAAATTTGATTATAAATGGGATTTTAGAAATTATTAAGTATTTTAAATGTAAAATCTGACATTTTGACTTAAATTGGATTTAAATGATTTAAATAGTGATTCTCTTTAAGTTAAAATTTTATAAGTTGATAAACAGTTTAAATTGTAAATTAAAATTGGATTTAACTTAATAATTGAAATTTGAGTAAAAATGGAAATTTTAAGCTTAACTTAGTAATTAAAATATTTATTTATGAAATGGATATTTCTAAAGTAAAAGAAAATATCAAGTTATTTGTTAAAAATAAAGGATAAGCAGCTTATAGTGAATTTTGACTTAATGTAAATGAATTTTTAATTTAATTGGATATTTATGAATAAAGTGTTATTTTATTAAATTTATAAGTTAAATGATATCCTAATAAATAATTTTGAAAAATGGAATAAGTTTGATAAGTTAAAATGATAAAAGTTGAAGTTATATTGTTTAAATTGTATAGTAAAAGATTATAACAGAAATGGTAGCATTTCAGAAATGTTGTGGTTTTAATATAGTGTTTTTCAAATTTACACTATACTTATAGTAGCAGTTTAAAAGTGCTGCTATTTCTGAATATATTGGTTTTTCAAATAACAATGTAGCTACGGTAGCATTCTGTAAGTGCTGCTGTTCTGAAATATGTTGTTTTTTCCAAATTTCCACTATACCTACTATAGCAGTTTATAAGTGCTGTAGATTCTGAAATGAAATGTTTCCAGATTTACACTATACTTATAGCAGTAGTTTATAAGTGCTGCAGTTTCTGAATTGTATTGTTTTCAACATATAACTATACTTACAGCAGCAGTTTCTAAATGCTGTCAATTCTGAATTGTATTGTTTTTCAAATGTATCACTATACTTACAACAGCATTTTCTAAGTGTTACGAATGCTGAAAATACATTGTTTTGAAATTGTTATAATTGATTGAATGAACTTAGAAATGGTTAAAATTATGGAAATTAAATATTTGATTTGAAAGTATAATGACTTCATATTTAAATGGTTTAAATGAATACATTTTGATTTGAAATATAAACCATTTTGAAATCTATAACCACGAGTTATAATAACAGTTGGATGTTATAAGTGCGGCTAGAGGTGGGCGATTGCTGCAGCTTTGCCTTACCCTATCCACCTTAACACTATTAATTTGCATAGTTTACTTTACTTTGGGCATTACTGATAGCGTTCATCACTACTTATTAGAAGGTTTAGTGGATCCTTAAAGGATGGGCGATCCCAAGCATCCTTTAAGTTATTTGTGCATTCTTGTTACAGTTCACTTGAGTTGGTTTACATTGTATAAGTATGTATGTCCTGACTCGAGTGTTTTGCGTTTTGCTTTCTGATCGGGTCAGCCTGAGTATCAAGGCTTTGGATTCATCTTCTGGAGCTAGAGATTTACTGGAGCTTATTTGTCTATCTGTTCATCTACTTCCATTTCAGTTATTTCCTATTCAGTATTGCTTTGTAGTAGTTGACTTATGTATTCGGACTTCTATTGTATTTGTTTTTCAGACTATGATATTTTGTATATGTTTTGAGATTATTTATGTAGTAGCTTCATGAACTACTATGGTATTTTAGATCCGCTGCGAGTTATTATGATATTCTATGTCTACGATTCCGTGTTTAATTTTATTTGCTCCAAATTTTCTTAACAATCCACTATTTTGAAGTATTCGAGTCCGACATGTTTGGATTTACTGTCGATTCGTATGGTCCAAAATAGTGGGATGTTACATTTGGTATCAGAGCTTTGGTTTTAGGCAAACCTTAGCCTGCGGAGCAAAAACTCATTAGAAATAGGGTAGAAATACCCTAGAATGAGTGAAATCAATCTCAGAAACATTCTTTGTGAGAGAACGTATTTTCAAAGTATAAAATGATTTTCAAAGGATTTTTCAAATACTATTTTGATATAAATTTTCTTGTTTGAAAGCAAAAATTTTCTAGACCTTATTCCTTTCCTTGTCCACCTTGTTAGTAATTTCTTTGATTAGGATTCTCATCGATTAGGATTCCTTTGGATTTTGGAACGCTCCCACTTGCTCTGAAATCCATTCCTGTCTTCCCCTATTTGTATTCTTTTGGTTCTGGAGCATTCCAAAACTCCACTTCGAATGACCTCTATAAAAATCGGCGATCCCGCCAATCTTTGAATGATTTGTAAAGGGGTGAAACTCTCTTGCAATTGGCATTGATTCACCGGAGATTTCTATACCCTCGGTTTAGATACTTCTATTGTTTCCTGGAGATTTGACCAGGCAACTGAGTGCTCGGCATTGGCCACAGCTCGGCATGAAGGACTGCTCGGCATCCAGGAGAACTCGGCGTAGTACTCGGCATCAACAGGCACTCGGCGACAACCAATGTTCAGCGCTAGCGTTCGGCATCGTTAGAACTCGGTGATATGAGAACTCGGCAACAAGAGCGCTCGGCATCCCAAGGTACTCGGCGTACAGGGGTGCTCGGCATCAAGCAGCACTCGGCGTCAACTAGTGCTCGGTAGCAAGAGTGCTCGGCATACAAGAGTGCTCGGCATCAAGGCTGCTCGGCATACAAAAGCGCTCGGCATCAGAGAGTACTCGGCATCCAGTAGTGTTCGGCGAAGTACACAGCATCCAGAGAGTCCGACATCCAGTAGTGTTCGGCGAAGTACCCAGCAGGGTCCGGCATGCAGTGGAACTCAGCGTCAACCAATGCTCGGCAGCAAGAGCACGCAGCATGCAAGAGTGTTCGGCATCAAGACTGCTCGGCATACAAGACTGCTCGGCATCTAGAAGAGCGTTCGGCTTCGACTGACAAACGTCCTGCACTTCCCAGACACCAACCACATCGTTCGGCATATAAGGGACTGTTCGGCATCAGAGCGTTCGGCACACCTGGTTCGGCATACAGCGACCACTGTACTGGGGCTAGAGCGTTCGGCTATCCAGCCCACTTGGGAAGTCCAGCCCATATTTGACTGTAAATAGAGGGGCAGGGTCACAGTGAAAGGGATCCTTTTTTGGGAGAGAAAACACCGGGGAGACTCTGCCATTTTCGAGACTCATCTTCTCTACTTAACTACTTCATTCAAGCATTTTATTCACGAATTGTATTTGTAATCAACTATAAAGAAGATCAATAAAGTTTAACCTCAAAGTGGACGTAGGCAATTACGCTGAACCACTATAAATTTGGTGTTCTTACTTTCTGTATTTAGATTAGCACTGTCTTCTCTGTTTAATTTGATTTCATCACTTATATCTCTTCAAAATCTTCTTCTACGAGGTTAGTGACCAATTTTGGTGCTAACACTTTGGTGCTTTCACCGAGAATCGAATTCTCAGACCTCAAGGATCTGCTTTGAAGCTACTGGATTGAACAAATCCCCCAAAGAAGATTCGACTCACTGATAGGACATCCGTTGATTCTACTCAGAGTTCATACCAATAACTCTACAATGGCAAGACCGCGTACCAGGTCAGCTTCTCACAATGCGGATGCCCATGAGACTGCTAGCGTGCAACAAGCAGGGCCTAGCAATCAACCAGCAATTTCAAATACAGGAGTTGCCACTCAGGACCAAACTCCAGTTGTCACCAGAATAGAGTTCAACGACTTGATGAGAGAGCTCAGGGAAAGGAGGAGACAACTAAGAGAGCAGATGCAAGCCAATGCCAACCTGATGGCACAACTTACTCAACAGCAGCAACAGAATGCTGGGGGCAATCCCGCTGCTTACTCCTCATCTGACAGCTCTACTTCATCTGATGAACCTCCCAGGCGCAGACGCCGCAAGACTGATGCTGCGCGAGCAGATGCTGCTGTTCGAACAGCTGGAGACCGCGACCAAGCAAGAGCTGGAAGCTTCAGGACCGGGATACAGATGGAAGATAGAGGCCCGGATCATCAAAATGCTAACGATGTCGAACCTCAAGATGCACGATTGGTAGATCGCCAAGAGAGGAGGCATCAGCATGGACAGGCGCGTAGAACAGACTCCGACCTTCCGCCTTCCATACAGACACCAGATCTGACAGCCATGATCAGGCAGTTGATGAAGGAAAATCAGGGGTTATCGAATGATGATTGGGGAGTGTCAAGAAGTCATACTCCGTCCACGGATGTTGTGTTGCAGACGGCGTACCCCAGGAAGTTTAGTATGCCTACTATTCCCGCATATGAAGGAAAGACTGACCCTAGACAACATGTCATGAGGTACGAATGGATGATGGATTCAGCCAGAGCGAATGATGCCACCAAGTGTAGGTGCTTTCCGATTACTCTATCTGGGATCGCTACTATGTGGTTCACCCGACTTCCTCCGCGATCCGTATCAAATTTCGAGGAGTTGGCAAAGAAGTTTATTGAGCAGTTCAGGATACACACTATGCGCCCAAAGGACGTGATGTCTCTGTCAAGTGTAATCCAAAATCCTGGAGAATCGTTGAAGGAATATTTGCAAAGATTCCAAGTAGCAGCAACTGAAGTCAGTAATCCCAATGACCATCCAATTCTGATGGTTGTAATGAGAGGTGTGGATCCAGACTCTGAGTTTGGAGCCTGGCTAGCAGGAAAACCTCCGGCTACGCTAGAGCGTTTCTACTCTAAGGCACACCAGTTCATAAGAAGAGAGGAAGCTAGGTGGGTACGACAAGATAAGGCGCCAGGGCCTGTCCAGGAGTCAATAAAAAGCGACATTCCTGTGAAGCAGTCTGGAGACAGCTCGGGAAAGGTCCAACTCGGAGTATAAACATCTACTTAACTCCGTACTCCCAGAGTGCGAGACGGAGTATAAACATTAATCAACTCCGTACTCCCAGAGTGCGAGACGGAGTATAAACATTAATCAACTCCGTACTCCCAGAGTGCGAGATGGAGTATAAACATCTACTTAACTCCGTACTCCCAGAGTGCAAGACGGAGTATAAACATTAATCAACTTCGTACTCCCAGAGTGCGAGACGGAGTATAAACATTAATCAACTCCGTACTCCCAGAGTGCGAGACGGAGTATAAACATCTACTTAACTCCGTACTCCCAGAGTGCGAGACGGAGTATAAACATTAATCAACTCCGTACTCCCAGAGTGCGAGACGGAGTATAAACATTAATCAACTCCGTACTCCCAGAGTGCGAGACGGAGTATAAACATTAATCAACTCCATACTCCCAGAGTGCGAGACGGAGTATAAACATCTACTTAACTCCGTACTCCCAGAGTGCGAGACTGAGTATAAACATTAATCAACTCCGTACTCCCAGAGTGCGAGACGGAGTATAAACATTAACCAACTCCGTACTCCCAGAGTGCGAGACGGAGTATAAACATCTACTTAACTCCGTACTCCCAGAGTGCAAGACGGAGTATAAACATTAATCAACTCCGTACTCCCAGAGTGCGAAACAGAGTATAAACATTAATCAACTCCATACTCCCAAAGTGCGAGACGGAGTATAAACATCTACTTAACTCCGTACTCCCAGAGTGCGAGACGGAGTATAAACATTAATCAACTCCGTACTCCCAGAGTGCGAGATGGAGTATAAACATTAATCAACTCCGTACTCCCAGAGTGCGAGACGGAGTATAAACATTAATAAACTCCGTACTCCCAGAGTGCGAGACGGAGTATAAACATCTACTTAACTCCGTACTCCCAGAGTGCGAGACGGAGTATAAACATTAACCAACTCCGTACTCCCAGAGTGCGAGACGGAGTATAAACACCTACTTAACTCCGTACTCCTAGAGTGCGAGACGGAGTATAAACATTAATTAACTCCGTACTCCCAGAGTGCGAGACGGAGTATAAACATTAATCAACTCCGTACTCCCAGAGTGCGAGACGGAGTATAAACATCTACTTAACTCCGTACTCCCAGAGTGCGAGATGGAGTATAAACATTAATCAACTCCGTACTCCCAGAGTGCGAGACGGAGTATAAACATTAACCAACTCAGTACTCCCAGAGTGCGAGACGGAGTATAAACATCTACTTAACTCCAAACTCCCAGAGTGCGAGACGGAGTATGAACATTAATTAACTCCGTACTCCCAGAGTGCGAGACGAAGTATAAACATTAATCAACTCCGTATTCCCAGAGTGCGAGACGAAGTATAAACATCTACTCAACTCCGTGTTCCCAGAGTGCGAGACGGAGTATAAACATACATCAACTCCATACTCATCCCCAAAATTGGGGGCAGAACCAAAGCAAAGCATGCTAGTTGAACATTTGTCTAAAAGAAGATTGCAACGAAACGATTGAGAGACAACTGTCAAGCAATCAACTGAACGAAAATATTCAGCATGAAAGATTGCGGTTTTTCAAAGCACGTCATGTTTACACAAGACGTCCTTTGGGGGGCAAATGTTATCCCGCCTTTTGGCAAGGCCGTGACACCAAGAACTTGATTAGAAACCAGTGACAGTTCGTCTTGGAGATCGGCTACACAAAGACTCACTATGGATATCAATGGATTTTGTCCGAGTCTGGATCGAGCCACGATTAACAAGACACAACAATCAAAGCCAGGGAAGCCAACGTTCCAAGTTTCAAGGCGATCCGAGTTCGTATGCTCAACTTATGATCGATTCGAACAACCGACCATCCATCCATCGACCTCCACATTTGACTTGGAGACCTAAACTGCTCGGAATGGATATGGCCCGACCATCCACTCCAATCGAGTCATAGAACAAAGTTCGACAAAAGACAGATACCCCTCATGAAGCTCAATGATGCCGAGATCCGTCTAAGGTGGACGTCATTCGATCATTTACACATCAAATCCTACCCTGAACACGAAAGGTTGTT
This sequence comes from Allium fistulosum, assembly GCA_030737815.1. Classification (NCBI taxonomy): domain Eukaryota; kingdom Viridiplantae; phylum Streptophyta; class Magnoliopsida; order Asparagales; family Amaryllidaceae; genus Allium; species Allium fistulosum. The sequence continues at coordinate 734,946,946 of CM060906.1, forward strand.
CGAAAGCCCAACTTGAAGTAGCTATGGTAGACTGCATACTCGCTAACCATCGCTGTCAATATATGGACACGACTGCACCTTGGAACATAGAAACTTACTTTGTCTACTCAACAATCTATTATCCTTATTTTCTAGAAGGGGATACGGAGCAAATTGTAAGAGATTTGACTATCTAACCCAACATGGATGTGATCCAACCATCTGTCATATACCTCCTTCCTTGACTTGATTGGAAGAGCTATAATCACCAAGCGAACGAGAATCGATCGTCCATTTTTCAAATTCCATCCCTCATCCTGGGGGGCAGAATCCCATTCCGTGAGCAAATGTGGTTCGATTGTTCATTCGACGAAATTAGCCTCGATACAGTAGATGAATACAAATTAAAGAGTGGAAATACGACTACTCTCAACTTAAACCTCCAAGTCCCCAGATTGCGGACTGGAGTACTCTAAGTCCCCAGAGCGTGGACTAGAGTATAAACGACTTAAACCTCCAAGTCCCTAGAGTGCGGACTGGAGTACTCTAAGTTCCCAGAGCGCGGACTAGAGTATAAATGACTAAAACCTCCAAGTCCCCAGAGTGCGGACTGGAGTACTCTAAGTCCCCAGAGTGCGGACTAGAGTATAAACGACTTAAACCTCCAAGTCCCCAGAGTGCGGACTGGAGTACTCTAAGTCCCCAGAGCGCGGACTAGAGTATAAACGATTCCAAATCTCCGAATCCCCAGAGCGCGGACTAGAGTATAAACAATTCCAAATCTCCGAATCCCCAGAGCGCGGATCGGAGTAATCTAAGTCCCCAGAGCGCGGACTAGAGTATAAACGATTCCAAATTTCCGAATCCCCAGAGCGCGGATCGGAGTACTCTAATTCCCCAGAGCGCGGACTAGAGTATAAACGATTCCAAATCTGCGAATCCCCAGAGCGCGGATCAGAGTACTCTAAGTCCCCAGAGCGCGGACTAGAGTATAAACGATTCCAAATCTTCGAATCCCCAGAGCGCGGATCGGAGTACTCTAAGTCCCCAGAGCGCGGACTAGAGTATAAACGATTCCAAATCTCCGAATCCCCAGATTGCGGACTGGAGTACTCTAAGTCCCCAGAGCGTGGACTAGAGTATAAAAGACTTAAACCTCCAAGTCCCCAGAGTGCGGACTGGAGTACTCTAAGTTCCCAGAGCGCGGACTAGAGTATAAATGACTAAAACCTCCAAGTCCCCAGAGTGCGGACTGGAGTACTCTAAGTCCCCAGAGTGCGGACTAGAGTATAAACAACTTTAAACCTCCAAGTCCCCAGATTGCGGACTGGAGTACTCTAAGTCCCCAGAGTGTGGACTAGAGTATAAACGACTTAAACCTCCAAGTCCCCAGAGTGCGGACTGGAGTACTCTAAGTTCCCAGAGCGCGGACTAGAGTATAAATGACTAAAACCTCCAAGTCCCCAGAGTGCGGACTGGAGTACTCTAAGTCCCCAGAGTGCGGACTAGAGTATAAACGACTTAAACCTCCAAGTCCCCAGAGTGCGGACTGGAGTACTCTAAGTCCCCAGAGCGCGGACTAGAGTATAAACGATTCCAAATCTCCGAATCCCCAAAGCGGGGATCGGAGTACTCTAAGTCCCCAGAGCGCGGACTAGAGTATAAACAATTCCAAACCTCCAAGTCCCCAGAGTGCGGACTGGAGTACTCTAAGTCCCCAGAGTGCGGACTAGAGTATAAACGACTTAAACCTCCAAGTCCCCAGAGTGCGGACTGGAGTACTCTAAGTCCCCAGAGCGCGGACTAGAGTATAAACGATTCCAAATCTCCGAATCCCCAGAGCGCGAATCGGAGTACTCTAAGTCCCCAGAGCGCGGACTAGAGTATAAACAATTCCAAATCTCCGAATACCCAGAGCGCGGATCGGAGTACTCTAAGTCCCCAGAGCGCGGACTAGAGTATAAACAACTTCAAATCTCCGAATCCCCAGAGCACGGATCGGAGTACTCTAAGTCCCCAGAGCGCGGACTAGGGTATAAATGATTCCAAATCTCCGAATCCCCAGAGCGCGGATCGGAGTACTCTAAGTCCCCAGAGCGCGGATCGGAGTACTCTAAGTCCCCAGAGCGCGGACTAGAGTATAAACGATTCCAAATCTCCGAATCCCCAGAGCGCGGATCGGAGTACTCTAAGTCCCCAGAGCGCGGACTAGAGTATAAACGATTCCAAATCTCCGAATCCCCAGAGCGCGGATCGGAATACTCTAAGTCCCCAGAGCGCGGACTAGAGTATAAACGATTCCAAATCTCCGAATCCCCAGAGCGCGGATCGGAGTACTCTAAGTCCCCAGAGCGCGGACTAGAGTATAAACGATTCCAAAACTCCGAATCCCCAGAGCACGGATCGGAGTACTCTAAGTCCCTAGAGCGCGGACTAGAATATAAACGATTTTGAAACTCCGAATCCTCGAAGTGCGGAGCGAAGTACTCTAATTCCCTGGAGCGCGGACTAGAGTATAAATTATTTCAAGCCTCCAAGTCCCCGGGACACAGAGTCAGCAAGAAGTCCAAGTACTCAAAAGATGTGGGACGAGAGGTACGCCATGTCCAAAAATGTTTGAACAGCACAAGAATGGACCGGGAGATAATGCAACTCATAAGAACTTGAGTTATGGCTACAATTAGTCAGCAAACCAAATAAAGACAAGAGAATCATTCAAACAAAAAGAAACTAAAACTTTATTCAATAAGTCCAAAATGGGGATACATGATCACTCCTACAAAATTCAGACCTCTCTATACAAACTACAAGTTCTGGAAGATAAAAACAATTACAAAACTTAAGCAGGAAACTTGTTGAACAAGTGCATCGATTATTTCTTCAACTTCTTCTTCTTGTCTTCCTTTGGTGTTTCCGACGACTCCTCTCCCTCACGCTTTTTCTTGGACTTTTTGCTTGCTAGAGAAACGGAGTCAGGAGTAGGAGACGGAACATCTAGTGGTTTGGACCTGCCCGGGAGAATGATTTTCAAAGGTCTGTTCCGCGGGTCAGTGAGTTCCAGTATTTCAGATTCAACTTTGACTTTGACCTTTTTCTTCTCCTCGTCGGCGAGACGGTCCTTCATGCTCATCTCTGAAGTATGCTCAGAGGCGCCAGTGATTTTAATTTCATCGCTTCCTTCGGCAGGAGACGAAGTATCAAGTTTTTCATCATCAAGCGCCCCGATCACTTGAGCGTCTGGACTGGGAGTTACTCCTGCGTGAGCAACGTCGCTTGTTTTCTCTACTTCCTCCTTGGCGTCATCGCTCCTCGGAGTTGGCTCGGCGTCAGAGCAACCTGCACGAAAACATAAGGAATGAGCATTAGAACGAATAGCCACTGCTGAAAAATGATGGGAACTCTTCAACTTCTAGAGGAAGAAGAATTTCCTACCAGGGTCCGGTTGGCTATCGGTGGCACGAGGGGTTTCACCCTCCAGGATAGGTGACAACACATGAACACCAAGCCCGGGATCTTCGGGATCATAACTAGCATGCTGCTCGAATGGATCAAGTGTTGGCCGACCGGCCGATTGAGCAGCGTAAGGAGCGGCAAAGTGAGGAGTAGTAGCATCGGCCCTAGACGGGCCGGCTTCGTCATTCTTCTCTTTCGGAGGGGAAGAGCCTTTGCTATAAAGTGCCAATGTTGCGGATAAGTCCGATGGCTCATTCCCCCTTAGGAACTCCTTCACCAAGACATCCTCATCGACCTCGTTGGAGCCCGACTCGACCTTCTTGATCCTTATCAGAGTTTCCCACGCCTCAGCCAGGGATTCGAGGTAGCCGTCGCCCAGAAATGTTAAGTCGTGGTGCATAAGGATGCGGGCTCCATACTCGGCGATCAACGGGTCAAACATACTTTTGACCTCTTCCCTGCCGGCTTCTGCGGCCGCCTCGAGGCGAGAATCAAGCTCTTCCACAGCCATTCTTTTGCCCTCCTCACGGGCCTCGTCCTTTATTTTCTCGACCCCGGCAAGTTCATCGTCGAGCTTTGTCTTCAGGAGTCGGGTAGCAACAATCTCATCACAATATCGCTGTGATTCTTCCTGAGCAGCTATTTTGTCTTCTTTCTCCTTGGAGAGTAGTTCTTTCAGCTCTTTGACTTGAGTAGTGAGCGCGTCCCTTTCTTTTTGGACAGAGTCTTTTTCTAGGGCAAGGGCGCCGCTGCGCTGGACTGCTTCGTCAAGCTCCTTTTTGTGAGCCACCTCTAAGCGAGTAACTGCCTCAGCAGTATCTTTTGCACCTTGTTCAGCGGCTTCTAGCTTTGACTTATACGAAGCGAGCTCTTCGTCTTGGAGTTTGATGATTTTCTTATCGCTGTCAGCCTCCAGATTCAGACGGTCAATCTCGTGTTGACGCTCGACAGATACTTCCGAGATCTTCTCCACCAAGTGCACGAATGCGTCATGTTGAACATAGACGTCATTGTTGCAGGCAATGGCACTTTGCTTCACGTGCCCAGGAATGTGATGAATGGCCGGGAGGAACTTCAGACCATCGAAGCAAATTTTTGGAAACTTGGCCTTAAGATCGACCATCTTTTCCGCAACAGTTGGATCCACTGCAGGAATAGGAGGAGGAGGCTTTGAGAATTCTATTCTTTTACGTTGCTCTCGAACTTGCCTCGTACTCGATGAACTGGAGTGTTGTTCTCGAGCAGCATCAGACTGATAACCCTTCTGCGAAGACTTCTCTTTATCCGGCTCAGTTGGAGGAGGAAGATCGCGGGACTGGGAAGATTGAGAATGTGCTTTCTTGCGGTGAGACGACTCGCGAGGACGATTGTCCCTATCTTCATAATCACCTCGGTCCCTGCGTCTGCCTGAACCGGAATCCCATCCAGAGTGATGGAATATAGAAGACCCCTGAAGGCGATCAAGTCCGTGAGAGCGGCCCATATCACCTGCAAAGAATGGAGATAACAATGAGTTAAGGAGAATTCGCGAGCTAAAAAGACTTGAAGTATATTATGGAATGCGCATGTGCGTGTGTGTCCTAGTGTTCCCCCCGACGGACCCGTTCGTTTATCTTTGCTAATCGGAGTGTTGTCTCCTTGAGCCGGGAGTTGAACTCCTACATTGCCTCTAGCGGGCGAAGAAAATTTGAGAGCTTCAGGATCATCGAACCCGTAATTAAGTAAATCATCGGGGATGAACAAGTTGGACAGACCCCTCAGAGAACTTTCCAGATGCTGCGAAGAAGCCTCTTTCTCAGGAGGGATAGGCGTAGCTTTTGAAGTGCCACCAATTTTATCCTTTTGAACTGTATATTTCAACTTCTTCTTCCCCTTCGAAGGGGAGGATGACGTCTCAATATCTTGAACCTCGATTTCCGGATTCCAAGCGGGACCCACGTTCTCGCCTTGAGTCTCAGGAACATCATTTCCTCTGCGCTCACCTTCTCCGTGCGTATCGGGAGTGCGACGCGACGACGATCCAGCCTGTTTTTTCCCTTTACCGGACGAAGGTTTGGGAATGGTGACACCTTCTGGAAGGCTGATCCGACGACCAGGGGCTAGCAAGCCAAACCCCGACAGTGATTCATTTGAAATGATAGTCCGGATGTCTCGATCCTCAGCAGGAAGAGCTCTAATGGCTTCAACAGCCTTAGAATATCCTCGACCTTCCGGACGCGGGTTAATACCTGAAAAGATGAGATGAAGAGTTAGGAAAAGCATGACTCCGATTAAATACGAATAGTGACTTAGCAGAGAGACTTACTGCCTTCAACCCATCTCCTAGCGAAACCAGAAGGGCAGCGCACATAGAACCATTCCTGTTTATACAGGGCGAATTTGCTACAGGCCCCTGTCAAGATCTGGCATTTGTGGTATGGCTCGAGGAACATAAAAGAAGGACTGTCTTTCCGTCTCTTGAACATGTAAATATAACTGATATCACCGGCGGTTGGAGGTCTGCAGAAGACAGCCATGAAAAGTAGATAAGTCCCATATAGAAATGCATGGCCGTTCGGGTGCAGCTGCGACGGAGCTATGTTTATGTACTGCAGTACATCCCGGAGAAATAAGTTAAATGGAGGCACGCTGCCCATCCAACACATAAACTTGTTGCAGGTAGTGTACCCGACTGGGGGGCAGATGAGGGCGATCGTGTCTTGAAGGAACTAACACATCGGCAAAAGGAATCCCGTGAATAGAGCATATCCGTCGCAGAGAAGCTTCGTTGATCTTCGAGGCTTGAGAATCGATCGGATTGTCTAGTAAGATGGTTGCCTCCAGAGCATCAGGCGCCAAGTTATGAGCGGGAGAAGTTGACGGATTAGAAGTATCAGCGGCTCCTTGCCTTGCTGATGGCCCAGGCCTGCCAGATATGGTGGCAGAACTAGATTTTGTCGACATCCCGAATAAATAATGAACCTGGCTAAATGCTTGAGAAAGCTATACTTAAAAAACGTTGAATGTTAGAATTAGCAACACGAGTTTCCCCCCCCCCCCACGTGGTGTGTGAACTAGTGCAAGCAATTGTGTGCAAGCAATAAGATTTCAAAGATATAAAAATGAGTTTCGAATCGTTGCCTTCGAAGACCGTCATCGCTGACCGTCTCGAAGAGCCTGCCTGGTGGTGGTTACAGTTCCAGATTTAGAAAACATGTAATTTATGAAGTATCCGGCTTAAGTCTAATTTGACATTTATATCGTTCGGCATTTAAATGTTTTTCGGCAATTGCATTGTTCGTCCTGAGAAGAGTTCGGCATGTATCTTCGTTCGGTTAAGTCATTGTCAAGTGTTCGGCTAAAGTCCTTGTTCGGCTAAAGGCCTCGTTCGGTTAAAGACATTGTCCAGTCAAAGGTTCTGTTCGGCATTGAAATTGTTCGGCATGTATATGTTTGTTCGGCATTTGAATGTTGTTCGGTATTGAGATTGTTCGGTCTAAGTCCTGTTTGGCAATCGTATTGTTCGGCCTTGATACTGTTCGGCATCTAAGAATGTTCGGCTTGAGTTTTTGTTCGGCTAAGTTATTGTTCGGCATTTTAGTAAGTGTTCGGCTTTTGTTCGTTCGGCTAAGTTGTTGTTCGGCGTTCTAGCGAGTGTTCGGCCTCATTCAGACGAAATACTACTCGGTAGCCTCTATCGTTCGGCGCATGACAACATACGCCGAACCATAACTATGCCATCCAACACCCTTACCACCTCCAACGTTTTCCTTTTCCTCCTTTTTTGACTTCGGTTCGGCGCGATGGAGCTAAAACCGCGTGCGCAAACACCTCAAATCCTTCCTCCTCGCCTCGCATTATCGTTCGGCAATGAGGGCAACCCACTCGAAAGCTTTTTACATGGCAGACCTGACCATCTCATTTGGAACCTATTCAAATTAATAGAGGAGCAGTACCTAGATTGTAGTTAGGAGCTTAGGAAGGAAGGTTCAAGTTGTAAATATGTTCGGCTAAAGAAAGTTTTGGAAGAGTGACAGGAATGAAAGCATATAGGAGAAGGGACGGGAAGGACCTGGTTATATAGAGGGAGGTAGAAGTTGAAGAGGCTATACCCGGTAGAACCGGTCAACACCGGAGCGTTCGACATCATAGCAGAGTGACGTTCGGCACACGAGGTACGTTCGGCTTCGAACGTATCGTTCGGCATCCAAACCTTGCTCGTCTTGCACCTCCTTCGCTAACATTCTCGAGAAGGCATCATCAAAGGAAGTTGAACCAGATTCAAAGCGCATCACGTTCGGTCACATGATACACTTTGGGGGGCAAGTGTTTCCTGGAAATTTGACCAGGCAACTGAGTGCTCGGCATTGGCCACAGCTCGGCATGAAGGACTGCTCGGCAACCAGGAGAACTCGGCGTAGTACTCGGCATCAACAGGCACTCGGCGACAACCAATGTTCAGCGCTAGCGTTCGGCATCGTTAGAACTCGGTGATAGGAGAAATCGGCAACAAGAGCGCTTGGCATCCCAAGGTACTCGGCGTACAGGGGTGCTCGGCATCAAGCAGCACTCGGCGTCAACTAGTGCTCGGTAGCAAGAGTGCTCGGCATACAAGAGTGCTCGGCATCAAGGCTGCTCGGCATACAAAAGCGCTCGGCGTCAGAGAGTACTCGGCATCCAGTAGTGTTCGGCGAAGTACACAACATCCAGAGAGTCCGACATCCAGTAGTGTTCGGCGAAGTACCCAGCAGGGTCCGGCATGCAGTGGAACTCGGCGCCAACCAATGCTCGGCAGCAAGAGCACGCAACATGCAAGAGTGTTCGGCATAAAGACTGCTCGGCATACAAGACTGCTCGGCATCTAGAAGAGCGTTCGGCTTCGACTGACAAACGTCCTGCACTTCCCAGACACCAACCACATCGTTCGACATATAAGGGACTGTTCGGCATCAGAGCGTTCGGCACACATGGTTCGGCATACAGCGACCACTGTACTGGGGCTAGAGCGTTCGGCTATCCAGCCCACTTGGGAAGTCCAGCCCATATTTGCCTATAAATAGAGGGGCAGGGTCACAGTAAAAGGGATCCTTTTTTGGGAGAGAAAACACCGGGGAGACTCTGCCATTTTCGAGACTCATCTTCTCTACTTAACAACTTCATTCAAGCATTTGATTCACGAATTGTATTTGTAATCAACTATAAAGAAGATCAATAAAGTTTAACCTCAAAGTGGACGTAGGCAATTACGCTGAACCACTATAAATTTGGTGTTCTTACTTTCTGTATTTAGATTAGCACTGTCTTCTCTGTTTAATTTGATTTCATCACTTATATCTCTTCACAATCTTCTTCTACGTGGTTAGTGACCAATTTTGGTGCTAACATTTATCTTTTGCCATGCCAAATTCTATCGCTGGCAATCGAATGTCGATTTTCCTTAGAATTCTGCATCGATCATATTCTGAAGTCACGGCTGACCATGTTAAAGTCGCCCGTGATTTATATAAGTATGTCCATCTATTTTGTAATTAATTATCTCATCTTCGTTCGAACCTATCTTCGAATCAGAATTCTATTTGATTAGAGTTCCCTTAATTTGAATCTCTATCTTTGTTTTGAAAATCCGTTCTTGAATCATCCCTTGAGAAATTTGTGTTAGTTTGTATTTTAGAAATTGTTTATATATCGAAATTATTATTTTGATAAGAATGATTATATTTTATATATAAAAGTGAAATGTTTCGGATAAGGGTTATATACCTTTTAAAAACTAGAATTTGAAGTTTTGAAAGGATTTGAAATTTTGAAAATTATATAAGGAATTGATTTATATAAAAATGAGTTATAACTGAAAGGGTTTTGAATTTGAGATTTGAGAGAATGAACTCCGACATTTTGAAACTGGTTTTAGGATTTTGAAAATATATAATAATAAGATTTGAAAGTATTTTCCGAATAAGAAATGTTTCAAATGACTTTAAATGAGTTCCAATGATTTCAAAGAAACTTCAAAGAAGTTCTCAAGAAAATTGAAGTCCAGAACTCACTTATGTCGCTGGGGAATAATTTCGGTGATGAGTACACGCATCATCGACATTGATTTTCGAGTTTCAGAGTGGGGGATAGTCCACTTTAGTAGCTTTGATATGCGATTGATTTGTGAAACCATTTTTGACTTCAAAATTCCGAAGTATGATTTGATATTCGAAAGATATATGTATATATATTTGAAACAATTTGAAGTGAGCCCGGTGTTCAGTCCACGAGTTTCGGATTTGATTTGGTATAACCTTATCTTTTGGAATTGATTTACTGATTTGTTGCTGATTTCCAACTCTTGGATTTAAATATGATTTCTCCGACTATTGTGAATGTTCGAACACTTCCAAATCAAGGTTTAAATTTTCAAAGCTAAGTAATTTTGAAAAGTATAAATTATTTGATAAAGTATATAAGTTAGTTTTGTATGTTTAAAGTATGAAGTAATATGATTTAAATAAGTTTGAAACTGTTTTGTTAAGTAAATGAATAAGACTATTTAGAATTAAACTAATATGAAATTTAGTTTTAAAATAATTTGAATAAAATTTAGTTTTAAATGTTTTAACTTAGTAACAACTTTTATAAAACTATATATATAACAAGTTGGAATAGATACACAAGTTGTACGTATACTGTTTTATTCGCATAATTAATTAGATCCAGGTTTGAGTACACAAGTCCGAGGTGAATTACACCATTTCTTGTTAGGGTTTTTCATTTGATTCTTGATGGCGAATATTTGATATGGATTTTGGGCTTGATTCTAGAATTCTCTATCATAGTATATGGCTATGCAAGGAGACTGATGGCTTCTAGTCAAGAAACCATATCGATGTCCGCATTAGAGAAGTCGAATGGACAATACTAGTTCGAAAGCGAACTTGTGTGATCGAGCGAGCGATCGAATGTGATGTTGCGAAATGATGACATATGTACATCTTATGTTCTAATATCATTGATATACTTTGACGCTGAAATCGAAAGTTGTTGGGTTGGATATCTTTGTAATTTAATTGGAATTTTTCTTTTATGCAAAACTACTATTAATTTAAAACCATTTTACAAAACTATTTTTCTTTTATTTTTCTTAAACAAACTATTTTATTCTATTTTACATACAAACTATTTTACAAACTATTTTATTTACAAGACTATGTTACAAACTATTCTATTTACAAAACTAATTTACAAACTATTTTATTTACAAAACTATTTTACAAACTATTTTATATACAAAACAATTCTAAATTCAAAACCTTTTATAAAGAAAAGATGTTCAATCCCATATGGCTCTTCGTGCAGCGTAATTGATTTTGGAAAATTTTTGATTCTGATATAAGATGGACCTTATGTGAGTATAAGATGATTTTGAAAACCATTGATTTTGGAAATGAATTGTTTGACTTAAATTATATTGATTTAGAAACTTGGATTATTCTCTAAACCTATTATTTTGGAAACTTTAAAACTGAAGATATTTAAATTGAGAAGAAATAATTTGGTGGAATTGTATATGATTTTGAAACTGAACTGATATTGAAAGGAATTGAATTGAGAACCTTATTTTACTAAATACTTGATTTGGGAGTTATCGAACTTATATAAAATTGATTTGTATAAGTATGATGTTGATTCGAAAACTTTTGATTTGGAAAGGTACTCAAATTGAAAAGCGAAATCCTATATAATCGAAGTCTATATAAGTGTGATTTGATATACTATTGATTTTGGAAAGTATTTGATTTGAAATGAAATCTTATATATAATGGACTTTATATAAGTATAATATTTGAAATTTATTTGAAAAGGTACTATATGATACATATTTTCGAAGTAAAGATATGGAAAGTGCCTTCTGCTTGATATCCGCTTTGTGGCCACATTGTGGATTCATTCTATCGATATTATTCTCTCTGATTTGGGTTTTTCGGATATAATACTCGAGTGTCCATCGAATTCCATGGCATTACCCATGGTCTTCGAACTCGACTGCATAGCGTAATTCGCAGGGCCGTGACGGCTTACGGGTACGGATGTTTCCTGTGGGATACAGGCGTAACCATTGTGTATCTGCGGTCTACAGTTGTTATCATGGCGTAATTCGCAGGGAAGTGATGGCCTACGGGTACGGATGTTTCTTGGGGGATCCTGGCGTAACCATTGTGTATCTGCGATCCATGATTCGGTTTGATTCGGTTGATTTGTTTGGATTGTACTTTCCATATCGGTTTTGAATGTTTTTCCGGTATTTTCAATGGATGTTTAAACAGGTCTACGAAGTACCTGGAGAATTCTAGCTTTGCGCCTGATCAACGCATGGCCAGAGTCTGCAGGAACGAGGATAAACTTGTTGAGACATCGAGTTATAAAAGTATTTTGATAAAGTATTATATAAAAGATATTTTGATCATTTTAATCCAAATTTTTTTCTTTTCTCTTTCTTTCTAAATAATTTAAAATGTTTAAAATACTGTTTATTTATATACTACATGGTTTAATTGTAAAATATTTGAATAATAGGAATAACTGAGGTGATAAATAGAATCAAACCAACCTGAAATAATGAATTTAAAACAAGCTTATATGTATGACACTAAATTTCCTTCTAATATATATAACTTGCCTAGAATATTCAAAAAAAATGTTAGGATATAATAAAGGGTTGTACAAGAAGAAAACTTAAGTAATAAATTGATCAAATTAAGTCTGGCTTAATATAAATGTTGTAAATAAAGAAAATCTGTATAGTATTTAGTTACACTAAAAAACATTTATATAACTTAGCTAGGAAGTTTAATGTAATTAGAATGTAATTGGATAGTATATACTCTGATAAACAATAGGATATCAAAAGATGGTGTTTTGTTAAGGGAATTTATTGATAATAAATTGGATAGTAAAAGGGAAATTTTTTTGGATAATAAAAGTGTATACACACACCTAATATATGTTGCAAAATATATATTGAGTGAAATAAATTTAATAATAAAGAAGAATGCTACTTAAGCAAGTAAATAGGAACTTAAGAATAGAGAAATTGAATTTCAAATGGAATCAGCTTAGCATAAAGGAAATAGATTTAAATAAATGAGCTGATCAAATAAATTTTTGGTTTGAAAGAAATTTTGTAACAAATGGTAATAATGTGGAATCAAATCATTGATAATACATGGAACTTAAGTCAAATGTGATACAATGACTACTGTTTATTGGATAAAGTGGATTGAAACAAAATTTGTTGAAAAAAAAAATTTCAATTCAAAACTATGTTAATTTTATATGGTTAGAAATTTCAGTATGAATTGGCAATTTTGAACTGAATGACTATTTATGGATATAATAAAATGGTTTTAACCAAATTATTAAATATTAATTAATTCAAATTGAAATTTATATAGTTCTAAAAATTAATTGTTTATCCTTGTCTTTCAACCTATTTTTTTTTCTAGTTGTTTCTATTCTCCGACATTCTTCCTTTTCGAGGATGAAAAGTTTTGAGTGGGGGAGAGTGTAACAACCCAAAATTTTAACAAATATTTTTAAATTAAATATTATTTGAAACTTTGATCCTTAATCATTTTAAATGTGAATTTTTGGATTTTTGTTCCTATTTTGTTTTCCAAATATAACTAAATATTGATTTTCTGAAAATTTTATATTTTGGTCAACTCTGGTCAAACTTTGACTTTCAGTTGAAATTTTTAATTTTAATTTTAATTTTCTAATCTTTTTCTTTGAAACTGTATTTGATTCTGATATTCGTCCTGCTTTTCGTTCTATCAAATTCTGTTTTAAACTTTTTAAAAATTGATAAATTCAGCGTTTGCACGCAATTATTCTCTGTATTTTTTTTCGTTGTTCATTTTTCTATTTTATTTTCCATCTTTTATTTGGTTTGGGCTTTGTTTATTTTTTTGTTTGAATTTGTTTTGAAATGGGTTGATATTGGGCTTGGAAATGCAAATAGACTTAAGTTACTCTGTTGCATTGTTGCCTTTTTATTTCATCTTCTAGCCGTTCATTCCTCTAACCGTACAAACCCTACTTCTCACTTTATTTTTCACATACATCTCATTTTGTTCGGCTTCTCATTTCATTTTTGTTTCACCTAAAAGAAATTATAGTTTTCCATGGCTTCTTCCTTTCTTCATTTACGTTTTTCTTCTCTTTTCTTTTTCTTCTTTCATTTGCAAGTGCTCGATCAAAGCAACCCCTCACCTCCACAGACCATCACCTCCTCCACTAACCATCACCTCCTCCTCCTCCATCACCTTCCACGGCCAGCAGCCCCACCATGATCTGATCCCTACCATTGCCGTGACCTTTCACCAAAGCTCCACCACAAAACAATTTAAATCATAGCCGACCACCACATACTTCATCACCTTCCTTTCCACTAGCCACGGCCACCCCTTATTCCTCCACCTCCTTGCTTTCCCATGACCACACCACCCTAGCCGTGACCTGATATGACCAGGCCGAGCCTATGTTTGGTTGTGACCTTCCAAAACTCTTGCCTTTTTGCCTTCCAACACCTTTAACTTGCCCCTCTTCACATTCCACCAACGATAGCCGTCTGTACATGACCATGGCCGAGCCTATTATGCCACAAACCATCCTGGTCGAGCCCAATCGTGATGTGGCCGAGCCCACATATTGGTTAAAGCAAAGTTATGTCACTTTTAATTCATATCTTTTCATTGTTTAATTCATATTCCTTTGTATTGAAGCATATACTTATGTTTGTGTATTTGTATATATACAAGATTTGGATCTTGACCTTGATCCACTCAAAAATCTAGTTCGTGCTTTTCGGAGTTTAGTTGTGTATCTCGAATTTGTCATCTCTAGCTTTAGAAGGTGAGTTTGTCACTCTCGACAAACCGTACTTATATAAATGTGAAACAGTGTCACTTGAATTGTAGTAATTGATATGCTGTGTTATATGCTCACATCTGCCTGTTATCTGACATTATATGATGATATTACCTGTTTATATACTTGTTACATCACCTGACATCTTATGATATGTTTTACTATTTATTTATTTTCTGTTTCTCACACTACAAGTTCCCTGATAGTGTAGAATCACTATGGGTTGAAATGATACATACCCGAACAGACTTTAGAATAGGGAAAAGTCGTTACGAGCTGAAATGATAGGCTCGAGCGATTTTATTTGACTTGGGATTGCGGGTTTGAAATGATAAAACCCGGAATTATAACTAATTACGGATTGAAATGATATATTACCTGTACCACTTGACCTAAGTTAGAAAATATTATACAGACCCGTGGTAAAATTAAAACGATTTTTCTAAAATTATTAAGTACTTTAAATTTAAAATTATGAAATTTTGACTTAAATTGGATTTAAATGATTTTAAACAATGTTTCTCTATAAGTTAAATTTGTATAAGTTGATAAATGGTTTAAATTGTAATTTAAAATTTGATTTAACTTAATAATTGAAATTTGATTAAAAATGGGATTTTAGAAATTATTAAGTATTTTAAATGTAAAATATGAAATTTTGACTTAAATTGGATTTAAATGATTTAAATAGTGATTCTCTATAAGTTAAAATTTTATAAGTTGATAAACGGTTTAAATTGTAAATTAAAATTGGATTTAACTTAATAATTGAAATTTGAGTAAAAATGGAAATTTTAAGCTTAACTTAGTAATTAAAATATTTATTTATGAAATGGATATTTCTAAAGTAAAAGAAAATATCAAGTTATTTGTTAAAAATAAAGGATAAGCAGCTTATAGTGAATTTTGACTTAATGTAAATGAATTTTTATTTTAATTAGATATTTATTAATAAAGTGTTATTTTATTAAATTTATAAGTTAAATGATATCCTGATAAATAATTTTGAAAAATGGAATAAGTTTGATAAGTTAAAATGATAAAAGTTGAAGTTATGTTGTTTAAATTGTATAGTAAAAGATTATAACAGAAATGGTAGCATTTCAGAAATGCTGTGGTTTTAATATAGTGTTTTTCAAATTTACACTGTACTTATAGTAGCAGTTTAAAAGTGCTGCTGTTTCTGAATATATTGGTTTTTCAAATTAACACTGTAGCTACGGTAGCATTCTGTAAGTGCTGCTGTTCTGAAATATGTTGTTTTTTTTTCAAATTTCCACTATACCTACTACAGCAGTTTATAAGTGCTGTAGATTCTGAAATGAACAGTTTCTAGATTTACACTATACTTACAACAGCAGTTTATAAGTTCTGCAGTTTCTGAATTGTATTGTTTTCAACATATCACTATACTTATAGCAGAAGTTTCTAAATGTTGTCAATTCTGAATTATACTGTTTTTCAATTGTATCACTATACTTACAGCAGCATTTTCTAAGTGTTACGAATGCTGAAAATACATTGTTTTGAAATTGTTATAATTGATTGAATGAACTTAGAAATGGATAAAATTCTGGAAATTAAATATTTGATTTGAAAGGATAATGACTTCATATTTAAATGGTTTAAATGAATATGTTTTGATTTGAAATATAAACCATTTTGAAATCTATAACCACGGGTTATAATAACGGTTGGATGTTATAACTGTGGCTAGAGGTGGGCGATTGCTGCAGCTTTGCCTTACCCTATCCACCTTAACACTATTAATTTGCATAGTTTACTTTACTTTGGGCATTACTGATAGCGTTCATCACTGCTTATTAGAAGGTTTAGTGGATCCTTCAAGGATGGGCGATCCCAAGCATCCTTTAAGTTATTTGTGCATTCCTGTTACAGTTCACTTGAGTTGGTTTACATTGTATAAGTATGTATGTCCTGACTCGAGTGTCTTGTGTTTTGCTTTACGCTCGGGTCAGCCTGAGTATCACGGCTTTGGATTCATCTTCTGGAGCTAGAGATTAACTGGAGCTTATTTGTCTATCTGTTCATCTACTTCCATTTCAGTTATTTCCTATTCAGTATTGCTTTGTAGTAGTTGAATTATGTATTCAGACTTCTGTTGTATTTGTTTTTCAAACTATGATATTTTGTATCTGTTTTGAGATTATTTATGTAATAGCTTCATGAACTACTATGGTATTTTATTTCCGCTATGAGTTATTCTGATATTCTATGTCTACGATTCTGTGTTTGATTTTATTTGCTCCAAATTTTCTTAACAATCCACTATTTTGAAGTATTCGAGTCCGACATGTTTGGATTTACTTTCGATTTGTATGGTCCAAAATAGTGGGATGTTACATTTGGTATCAGAGCTTTGGTTTTAGGCAAACCTTAGCCTGCGGAGCAAAAACTCATTAGAAATAGGGTAGAAATACCCTAGAATGAGTGAAATCAATCTCAGAAGCATTCTTTGTGAGAGAACGTATTTTCAAAGTATAAAATGATTTTCAAAGGATTTTTCAAAGACTATTTTGATATAAATTTTCTTGTTTGAAAGCAAAAATTTTCTAGACCTTATTTGTTTCCTTGTCCACCTTGTTAATAATTTCTTTGATTAGGATTCTCATCGATTAGGATTCCTTTGAATTTTGGAACACTCCCACTTACTCTGAAATCCATTCCTGTCTTCCCCTATTTGTATTCTTCTAATTCTGGAGCATTCCAAAACTCCACTTCGAATGAGCTCTATAAAAATCGGCAATCCCACCAATCTTTGAATGATTTGTAAAGGGGTGAAACTCTCTTGCAATTGGCATTGATTCACCGGAGATTTCTATACCCTCGGTTTAGATGCTTCTATCTTTTGCTATGCCAAATTCTATCGCTGGCAAACGGATGTCGATTTTCCTTAGAATTCTACATCGATCATATTCCTGAAGTCACGGTTGACCTGGTTAAGGTCGCCCGCGATTTATATAAGTATATCCATCTATTTTGTAATTAATTATCTCATCTTCGTTCGAACCTATCTTCGAATCAGAATTCTATTTGATTAGAGTTCCCTTAATTTGAATCTCTATCTTTGTTTTGAAAATCCATTCTTGAATCATCCCTTGAGAAATTTGTGTTAGTATGTATTTTAGAAATTTTTTTATATATCGAAATTATTATTTTGATAAGAATGATTATATTTTATATATAAAAGTGAAATGTTTCAGATAAGGGTTATATACCTTTTAAAAACTAGAATTTGAAGTTTTGAAAGGATTTGAAATTTTGAAAATTATATAAGGAATTGATTTTTATAAAAATCAGTTATAACTGAAAGGGTTTTGAATTTGAGATTTGAGAGATTGAACTCCGACATTTTGAAACTGGTTTTAGGATTTTGAAAATATATAATAATATGATTTGAAAGTATTTTCCGAATAAGAAATGTTTCAAATGACTTTAAATGAGTTCCAATGATTTCAAAGAAATTTCAAAGAAGTTCTCAAGAAAATAGAAGTCCAGAACTCACTTATGTCGCTGGGGAATAATTTCGGTGATGAGTACACACATCATCGACATTGATTTTCGAGTTTCAGAGTGGGGGATAGGCCACTTTAGTAGCTTTGCTATGCGATTGATTTGTGAAACCATTTTTGACTTCAAAATTCCGAAGTATGATTTGATATTCGAAAGATATATGTATATATATTTGAAACAATTTGAAGTGAGCCCGGTGTTCAGTCCTCGAGTTTCGGATTTGATTTGGTATAACCTTATCTTTTGGAATTGGTTTACTGATTTGTTGCTGATTTCCAACTCTTGGATTTAAATATGATTTCTCCGACTATTGTGAATGTTCGAACACTTCCAAATCAAGGTTTAAATTTTCAAAGCTAAGTAATTTTGAAAAGTATAAATTATTTGATAAAGTATATAAGTTAGTTTTGTATGTTTAAAGTATGAAGTAATATGATTTAAATAAGTTTGAAACTGTTTTGTTAAGTAAATGAATAAGACTATTTAGAATTAAACTAATATGAAATTTAGTTTTAAAATAATTTGAATAAAATTTAGTTTTAAATGTTTTAACTTAGTAACAACTTTTATAAAACTATATATATAACAAGTTGGAATAGATACATAAGTTGTACGTATACTGTTTTATTCGCATAATTAATTAGATCCAGGTTTGAGTACACAAGTCCGAGGTGAATTACACCATTTCTTGTTAGGGTTTTTCATTTGATTCTTGATGGCGAATATTTGATATGGATTTTGGGCTTGATTCTAGAATTCTCTATCATAGTATATGGCTATGCAAGGAGACTGATGGCTTCTAGTCAAGAAACCATATCGATGTCCGCATTAGAGAAGTCGAATGGACAATACTAGTTCGAAAGCGAACTTGTGTGATCGAGCGAGCACCGATACGTCAGATAGAATAGAATGCATATCTTTTAAGGAGGAAATCCGACGTACCGATACAAACACAAAGCTATCACACGGTGGCTATATATAATCTTTGGAAACAAACATAGAAATAATCATAACATAAATCAGTCACAGACATCCATATCATAAAGGCGGAAGAAGATATGAATAAATATATAACACATGAAAGTGTACATCAGGGTAGTGGTCAGAAAGATCCACGATAATACAAAAGAATAGCATCACGTGCTATACAAAAGAATAGATACACAACATAGAGTCTATATCTCAAATGTGTACAACCAAAAACTACTAATCTAAGTAGTTAGCCAAAAGTCAGAGTAATCCAGAAGAGAAGTCAAGCAGAAGCACCTGTAACATCTCGGTCTGACCCGAGTATTATTTATAAGAAAATAATAAACGGATCAGTCTAACTATAAATATCAGATGACATGATATAGGATAAGGGGTATGGCATAAACATATAATAACCATGATGGCATACTACTATAAGTATGTAAATGATAATCAACAAGGGATTAATCAATGTCACAAGAATCTTCTCAAAGATCCAAACACATAAAAAGGTAATGACACACAAATTCACCAATACACAAAAACTGATATCATATCAGTGAAAACCACAAAAGTTGGTGAAGCACTAAATCCAGAAATCAACACACGAAATCCAGAACAAATCCCAGAAATCAACACACGAAATCCAGAAATCACTAAAAGGGGGAAGTCCGAACACACGGACGAGAAGCTATCTCATGGAAGCTATCCATTTAATTTTTCCGAACACACGGATGGCCCGAGGGCAAGTCCGAACACACGGACGAAGAGACATCGCTCAATCGCTAGTCTAAATCACAAGAATGATCGTCATGATCATAAGGAAGTGTCAATCACACCAAGCTAGTAAATATATGAGTTTAGCTTCATGTCCCATAACCACTTGCTTAACTTAAATATTTACGAACAAACTGTAGATCTTCACTAGGAAATTGTCACGAAAAGGGTTCAATCGAACAAGTCCAAGAGCTAACCGACGAAGTGAACGCAAGCGTTTCATACCACCCGTTTTACTAAGTCGTTTAAGTCGATTTCTCGTTCGAGTGAAGTAAAGGCTTGTATATACTAGTAGATTGAAAATCGGTTTGAGAAAACGAACTTTTGATATTTAAAATAGTGTTGAAATCGCTTTGATGAAAGAGTTTTGATATTTACTATTAGTATTGAAACCTTCATATATCTTTAAAGTGACAAGTCATAAAACGATTGTAGAACAAATCAATTCACGTTCGAAGACGTGAGTAAAGTCCAAAGAAGTCAATCCCAAAACCATCAAAGTAGAAATTCTGATAAATGTTTTTCAGAAGAGATTGCCTACGCAGAGTAATACGGGGTTCGACCTAGTGAAGGCAAGCGGTCCAGTGACCTAAGGAAAAATAGGTCATACGACCTAAGGAAATCGCGAACTAAAAAGACCAAGTGTAAGGTCGGCGACGACCTACGACTTACGAGCTACGACCTAAGGTGACGAGGGCGTTAGGTCGGAGACGACCTAACACTTGACTCGCGAACGACTTATGGAAAAGAAGCTTAGGTCGGAGACGACCTACGAGATAAGCCAGTGCGAGCTACCTAAAGTTTGCCTGGGGGATTATAGGTCGGCAACGACCTAACGTTTTGCCTGGAAATTATAGGTCGGCAACGACCTAACGTTTTGCCTGGAAATTATAGGTCGGCAACGACCTAACGTTTTGCCTGGAAATTATAGGTCGGCAACGACCTAACGTTTTGCCTGGGGATTTTAGGTCGGCAACGACCTAAGAATTAACAAAATTCGAGCGACTTAGGGGTTTGCCTTGGAATTTTAGGTCGGCAACGACCTAAGAAAGTGGAGACTTTTCAACACGCGAGCTAGCAGCCTGGACGACCTAAGGAGTTAACTCGCGAACGACCTAAAGCCTTTAACTCGTGAACGACCTAGGCCTTTAACTCGCAGGCGACCTAAGCCTTTAACTCGCAGGCGACCTAAGACTTTAACTCGCAGGTGACCTAAGACTTTAACTCGCAGGTGACCTAAGACTTTAACTCGCAGGCGACCTAAGACTTTAACTCGCAGGCGACCTAAGACTTTAACTCGCAGGCGACCTAAGACTTTAACTCGCAGGCGACCTAAGACTTTAACTCGCAGGTGACCTAAGACTTTAACTCGCAGGCGACCTACGACCTATGGATGGGCGACCTAACTCCGAACGAGCTAAAAATGGCCAGAACGACCTAGTAGCAGTTTTTTCACCAAAATCACTAAAATTTGGAATTTTTCGCCAATCCAATCCAAACCAAATGCAACAAACATGCTAAAGTGATGAGGAATCATTCCCAACAGTCCAATGACGATTATAGGCAAGATGTGAGATCAAAAATCTCACCTTTTCCACGAATTTGATGTTGGAGAGCTTAAGAAAAAAGCAAGAATCAACCCCTAGCTTGAATCTATGTTCTTCACCTTGAAGTCGGAGTTTGATGCTGAATTCACTAAAGATCTCGAGCTTGGAATTTTAATTTCTCTTTCCCTCCACCATTTTTGAAGAAGCTTGAAGTGTTTGATGAAGTGATGAAGAGAAGAGGGGGTTGGGCTGAGTTAAGAAGGTGCAGTCCCAACCAAAGTCACAAGTAGGAAAAGTGACGAAAATTTCACTATCTCCAAACATATCGAAGTTTACACTCAAAAAGATCGCAAACGTCATTTTGAACTCAATGGGGGTGGTCTCGAGTCCTAATTTGACCGTATGCAAAAAGTAGCTTTTCGGACTAACATCCGACTAACGATAAAATATTTAAATATAAAATCGATAGATATGCGGGTTGTTACAACATATGTACATCTTATGTTCTAATATCATTGATATACTTTGACGCTGAAATCGAAAGTTGTTGGGTTGGATATCTTTGTAATTTAATTGGAATTTTTCTTTTATGCAAAACTACTATTAATTTAAAACAATTTTACAAAACTATTTTTCTTTTATTTTTCTTAAACATACTATTTTATTCTATTTTACATACATACTATTTTACAAACTATTTTATTTACAAGACTATGTTACAAACTATTCTATTTACAAAACTAATTTACAAACTATTTTATTTACAAAAATATTTTACAAACTATTTTATATACAAAACTATTCTAAATTCAAAACCTTTTATAAAGCAAAGATGTTCAATCCCATATGTCTCTTCATGCAGCGTAATTGATTTTGGAAAAAATTTGATTCTGATATAAGATGGACCTTATGTAAGTATAAGATGATTTTGAAAACCATTGATTTTGGAAATGAATTGTTTGACTTAAATTATATTGATTTAGAAACTTGGATTATTCTCTAAACCTATTATTTTGGAAACTTTGAAACATAAGAAATTTAAATTGAGAAGAAATAATTTGGTGGAATTGTATATGATTTTGAAACTGAACTGATATTGAAACAAATTGAATTGAGAACCTTATTTTACTAAATACTTGATTTGGGAGTTATCGAACTTATATAAAATTGATTTTTATAAGTATGAAGTTGATTCGAAAACTGTTGATTTGGAAAGGTACTCAATTTGAAAAGCGAAATCCTATATAATCGAAGTCTATATAAGTGTGATTTGATATACTATTGATTTTGGAAAGTATTTGATTTGAAATGAAATCTTATATATAATGGACTTTATATAAGTATGATATTTGAATTTGATTTGAAAAGGTACTATATGATACATATTTTCGAAGTAAAGATATGGAAAGTGCTTTCTGCTTGATATCCGCTTTGTGGCCACATTGTGGATTCATTCTATCAATATTATTCTCTCTGATTTGGCTTTTTCGGATATAATACTCAAGTGTCCATCGAATTCCATGGCGTTACCCATGGTCTTACGAACTCGACTGCATAGCATAATTCGCAGGGCCGTGACGGCTTACGGGTACGGATGTTTCGTGGGGGATCCAGGCGTATGCATTGTGTATCTACGGTCTACAGTTGTTATCATGGCGTAATTTGCAGGGCTGTGATGGCCTACGGGTACGGATGTTTCTTGGGGGATCCTGGCGTAACCATTGTGTATCTGCGATCCATGATTCGGTTTGATTCGGTTGATTTGTTTGGATTGTACTTTCCATATAGGTTTTGAAAGTTTTTCCAGTATTTTCACTGGGTGTTGAAACAGGTCTACTAAGTACCTGGAGAATTCTAGCTTTGCGCCTGATCAACGCATGGCCAGAGTCTGCAGGAACGAGGATAAACTTGTTGAGACATCGAGTTATAAAAGTATTTTGATAAAGTATTATATAAAAGATATTTTGATCATTTGTTTCCATTGTTTTTTCTTTTCTCTTTCTTTCTAAATAATTTAAAATGTTTAAAATACTGTTTATTTATATACTACATGGTTTAATAGTAAAATATTTGAATAATTGGAATATCTGAAGTGATAAATAGAATCAAACCAACCTGAAATAATGAATTTAAAACAAGCTTATTTGTACGACACTAAATTTCATTATAATATATATAACTTGCCTAGAATATTCAAAAAAAAGTTAGGATATAATAAAGGGTTGTACAAGAAGAAAACTTAAGTAATAAATTGATCAAATTAAGTCTGGCTTAATATAAATGTTGTAAATAAAGAAAATCTGTTTATATTTAGTTACACTCAAAAACATTTATATAACTTACCTAGGAAGTTTAATGTAATTAGAATGTAATTGGATAGTATATACTCTGATAAACAATAGGATATCAAAAGATGGTGTTTTGTTAAGGGAATTTATTGATAATAAATTGGATAGTAAAAGGGAAATTTTATTGGATAATAAAAGTGTATACACCTAATATATGTTGAAAAATATATATTGAGTGAAATAAATTTAATAATAAAGAAGAATGCTAGTTAAGCAAGTAAATAGGAACTTAAGAATAGCGAAATTGAATTTCAAATGGAATCAGCTTAGCTGAATGGAAATAGATTTAAATAAATGAGCTGATCAAATAAATTTTTGGTTTGAAAGAAATTTTGTAACAAATGGTAATAATGTGGAATCAAATCATTGATAATACATGGAACTTAAGTCAAATGTGATACAATGACTACTATTTATTGGATAAAGTTGATTGAAACAAAATTTGTTGAAAAAAAAAATTTCAATTCAAAACTAAGTTAATTTTATATGGTTTGAAATTTCAGTATGAATTGGCAATTTTGAACTGAATGACTATTTATGGATATAATAAAATGGGTTTAACCAAATTATTAAATATTAATTAATTCAAATTGAAATTTATATAGTTCTAAATTAATTGTTTATCCTTGTCTTTCAACCAATTTTTTCTTTCTAGTTGTTTCTATTCTCCGACATTCTTCCCTTTCGAGGACGAAAAGTTTTGAGTGGGGGAGAGTGTAACAACCCAAAATTTTAACAAATATTTTTAAATTAAATATTATTTGAAACTTTGATCCTTAATCATTTAAAATGTGAATTTTTGGATTTTTGTTCCTATTTTGTTTTCCAAATATAATTAAATAGTGATTTTCTGAAAATTTTATATTTTGGTCAACTCTGGTCAAACTTTGACTTTAAGTTGAAATTTTAAATTTTAATTTTAATTTTCTAATCTTTTTCTTTGAAACTGTATTTGATTCTGATATTCGTCCTGCTTTTCGTTTTATCAAATTCTATTTTAAACTTTTTAAAAATTTATAAATTCAGCGTTTGCACGCAATTATTCTCTGTATTTTTTTTCGTTGTTCATTTTTCTATTTTATTTTCCATCTTTTATTTGGTTTGGGCTTTGTTTATTTTGTTGTTTGAATTTGTTTTGAAATGGGTTGATATTGGGCTTGGAAATGCAAATAGACTTAAGTTACTCTGTTGCATTGTTGCCTTTTCATTTCATCTTCTAGCCGTTCATTCCTCTAACCGTACAAACCCTACTTCTCACTTTATTTTTCACATACATCTCATTTTGTTCGGCTTCTCATTTCATTTTTGTTTCACCTAAAAGAAATTATAGTTTTCCATGGCTTCTTCCTTTCTTCATTTACGTTTTCCTTCTCTTTTCTTTTTCTTCTTTCATTTGCAAGTGCTCGACCAAAGCAACCCCTCACCTCCACAGACCATCACCTCCTCCACCGACCATCACCTCCTCCTCCTCCATCACCTTCCACGGCCAGCAGCCCCACCATGATCTGATCCCTACCATTGCCGTGACCTTTCACCAAAGCTCCACCACAAAACAATTTAAATCATAGCCGACCACCACATACTTCATCACCTTCCTTTCCACTAGCCACGGCCACCCCTTATTCCTCCACCTCCTTGCTTTCCCATGACCACACCACCCTAGCCGTGACCTGATGTGACCAGGCCGAGCCTATGTTTGGTTGTGACCTTCCAAAACTCTTGCCTTTTTGCCTTCCAACACCTTTAACTTGCCCCTCTTCACATTCCACCAAGGATAGCCGTCTGTACATGACCATGGCCGAGCCTATTATGCCACAAACCATCATGGTCGAGCCCAATCGTGATGTGGCCGAGCCCACATATTGTTTAAAGCAAAGTTATGTCACTTTTAATTCATATCTTTTCATTGTTTAATTCATATTCCTTTGTATTGAAGCATATACTTATGTTTGTGTATTTGTTTATATACAAGATTTGGATCTTGACCTTGATCCACTCAAAAATCTAGTTTGTGCTTTGTCGTGCTTTTCGGAGTTTAGTTGTGTATCTTGAATTTGTCATCTCTAGCTTTATAAGGTGAGTTTGTCACTCTCGACAAACCGTACTTATATAAATGTGAAACAGTGTCACTTGAATTGTAGTAATTGATATGCTATGTTATATGCTCACATCTACCTGTTATCTGACATTATATGATGATATTAACTGTTTATATACTTGTTACATCACCTGACATCATATGATATGTTTTACTATTTATTTATTTTCTATTTCTCACACTGCAAGTTCCCTGATAGTGTAGAATCACTATGGGCTGAAATGATACATACCCGAACGGACTTTAGAATAGGGAAAAGTCGTTACGAGCTGAAATGATAGGCTCGAGCGATTTTATTTGACTTGGGATTGCGGGTTTGAAATGATAAAACCCGGAATTATAACTAATTACGGATTGAAATAATATATTATCCGTACCACTTGACCTAAGTTAGAAAATATTATACAGACCCGTGGTTAAATTAAAATGATTTTCCTAAAATTATTAAGTATTTTAAATGTAAAATTATGAAATTTTGACTTAAATTGGATTTAAATGATTTTAAACAGTGATTCTCTATAAGTTAAATTTGTATAAGTTGATAAATGGTTTAAATTGTAATTTAAAATTTGATTTAACTTAATAATTGAAATTTGATTAAAAATGGGATTTTAGAAATTATTAAGTATTTTAAATGTAAAATATGAAATTTTGACTTAAATTGGATTTAAATGATTTAAATAGTGATTCTTTATAAGTTAAAATTTTATAAGTTGATAAACGGTTTAAATTGTAAATTAAAATTGGATTTAACTTAATAATTGAAATTTGAGTAAAAATGGAAATTTTAAGCTTAACTTAGTAATTAAATTCTTTATTTATGAAATGGATATTTCTAAAGTAAATGAAAATATCAAGTTATTTGTTAAAAATAAAGGATAAGCAGCTTATAATGAATTTTGACTTAATGTAAATGAATTTTTAACTTAATTGGATATTTATTAATAAAGTGTTATTTTATTAAATTTATAAGTTAAATGATATCCTGATAAATAATTTTGAAAAATGGAATAAGTTTGATAAGTTAAAATGATAAAAGTTGAAGTTATATTGTTTAAATTGTATAGTAAAAGATTATAACTGAAATGGTAGCATTTCAGAAATGCTACCATTTTAATATAGTGTTTTTCAAATTTACACTGTACTTACAGTAGCAGTTTAAAAGTGCCGCTGTTTCTGAATATATTGGTTTTTCAAATTAACACTGTAGCTACGCAGCATTCTGTAAGTGTTGTTGTTCTAAAATATGTTGTTTTTTTCCAAATTTCCACTATACCTACTGCAGTAGTTTATAAGTGCTGTAGATTCTGAAATGAACTGGTTGCAGATTAACACTATACTTACAACAGCAGTTTATAGGTGCTGCCGTTTTTCTGAATTGTATTGTTTTTCAACATATCACTATACTTACAGCAGCAGTTTCTAAGTGCTGTCAATTCTGAATTGTACTGTTTTTCAAATGTATCACTATACTTACTGCATCATTTTCTAAGTGTTACGAATGCTGAAAATACAATGTTTTGAAATTGTTATAATTGATTGAATTAACTTAGAAATGGATAAAATTCTGGAAATTAAATATTCGATTTAAAAGGATAATGACTTCATATTTAAATGGTTTAAATGAATATGTTTTGATTTGAAATATAAAATATTTTGAAATCTATAACCACGGGTTATAATAATAGTTGGATGTTATAAGTGTGGCTAGAGGTGGGCGATTGCTGCAGCTTTGCCTTACCCTATCCACCTTAACACTATTATTTTTCATAGTTTGCTTTTCTTTGGACATTACTATGATGGCGTATATTACTGCTTAGTAGATAGTTTAACGGATCCTTAAAGAATGAGCGATCCCAAGCATCCTTTAAGTTACATGTGCATTGCTATTACAGTTCACTTGAGTTGGTTTACATTGTATAAGTATGTATGTCCTGACTCGAGTGTTTTGTATTTTGCTTTACGCTCGGGTCAGCCTGAGTATCACAGCTTTGATTCATCTTCTGGAGCTAGAGATTTGCTGGAGCTTATTTATCTATTTGTCATCTATTTCCATTTTAGTTATTTCCTATTCAGCCTTTGCTTTTGTATTAGTGACTTATGTATTCAGACTTCTATTGTATTTGTTTTTCAAACTATGATATTTTGTATCTGTTTTGAGATTATTTATGTAGTAGCTTCATGAACTACTATGGTATTTTATTTTCGCTGCGAGTTATTTTGATATTCTGTGTCTGTGATTCTGTGTTTGATTTTATTTGCTCCAAATTTTCTTAACAATCCACTGTTTTGAAGTATTCGAGTCCGACATGTGTGGATTTATTGTCGATTTGAATGGTCCAAAAAAGTGGGATGTTACACAGAGTTTTCTAAGTACCTTTTCCTTCAAAGTATTTCCAAGATTTTAACTTCCCTCCAAAACAATTTTTAACTTATGAATCTTAATATTACAAACTCAATCCAAGGGTATTTAATTTTCAACCATACTTCTAGAAAAATTCAAGTTCAACTTTTTAAAAGCTCTTAGAGGATCCTAATCCTCAAGTTCTACGCAAAAGTTTCTTTCATTTGAAATCACACCTTTTTAATAAGGTTTCAATTATTTCCAAAATTTTAAAAACTTAATCTTGTAGCTTTTTTACCAAACTCCTCTTAAATTTTGCCATTTACAAAATCTACCATTATTTTCCTTTCTAAGTGAAGAATTCTATATAAATATTTTCCAAAAATTTATTTTCCAAATTTTACTCTCTTTACCGTCTTTAAATAGAACTTTACTAAGTAGATAAGTGAGACATAAGCATTTTGTATGGGATGGCATAATTTCTTTAATTAATTTGCCTGACTTGTTTCTGAAATATTATGCATATGTAATCAGTATTAAAACTAATTATATACACACTTTCAACAATGCAAACATACATGTCAAACAGAGATACTCAGGAACTATCATAACTCCAGTCCAACCATCCTAGGAATAACTCAAGTTCCTACTTCATCAATTTAAGATTGCATTTACCAAATTTCTTCCTAGCCTCATCTGCCATAAAGGAATCACGGGGACACATTGCACTAAAATAATTCACAATATTGCACAAAGATCTCAGGGCTTAAACAAGCCATGTGCCAACTTGCATACTTTAAATACAACAAGCATTCCAGCAGTCTTCTTGGCTCACAATCCTTAGTTTATTTACTAAGTGTTCATGTTTGATCCTATCATGAGATAGCTAGGTAATTGAATCACAGTATACATGGAACACTACATAGAGCTTACAAGCATAATTCAAGAACAAGCTAACATTCATATCCAGGGGAAACCATATTTTCAAATATTCTGGCTTAAAGAAAATACAAGAATATTTACAACTGGGAATATAGACTAGGCATGTGGGTTATTATTGTTTCATAAGCAACCATGTTTGAACTAAACTCAAGATCTAGCTTAAACAAGATTTCTGGCTCATGGGTTTTCTATTTGATCAAGAGTTCAGCACTTTTGGATATTTCCATTGCACCCTTGAATCTTTCATTTGAGTCTCATCACTTACACAAGTGTAATGCAACTCATATACATTTTGATTTCTATATTTTTCATGCCATTTCTGAACCAGTTACAAGTATTCTCTATTTACTTTCATGATTTCATACTTTAACATTTCTGGGTGTAACCAAACAGAGCAAAATACTCAATCATCAAAGCAATCAAAAGCATTCATAAACACCCATTAAAGCATCCATTAAAACCATAGTAATAAAATCAGAAATATGTAGAAAAATAACATGAACTTGGCTGCCTCATAACAGGACTTAATGCCATGGGTTTCGTGAGATTACTCACAGAAGAATGCTTCTCTTGCTTAATCCAGAAAAGAAACCTTTTAAAACTTGCCTTTCTGCTTGTAAATATTTTTCTTCTTTGTTTTCTTAAATGTCTTCGGTAGCAAATGATTTTTCTGGTTTATACTTGGATTTATAAGAGAGGTTTTTCTAGGGGTTTATCATTGTAAAATCCCATTCCTACCCTAGCCAAAACTCATGCATTTTGCATTTCAAATTTGCTTATTTTTCACCCTTAATACCCCGACCATATGTGATGCTTACTTCCCCTTTTTCTTTTCCAGAATATATTATATTCTTCTTAGGTCATGATAATTGTGTGACATTGTCACTTGTTTATTTTCTAAAAAAATCACCCTTTCTATTTTCTGCCTAAAGCAATTGTTTTGCTTGCAATATGTCTCTTGCTATTTTAGTGTTACACTTTTCCTTGCTTATTTCTTTTTAATATTTTCAGTACTTATAGAAATGTACATATGCATACATATCTTATCTAGGCTTATTTAACTCCTCCTTAATTTCAGAAAGACATGCAAATATATGTGCATACTGGTTCCAAATCCTTATAACATTTTTTTCTGGGTTTTAAGTAAGATCTGTTTACTAATTCAAAACAAAACTTACTTTTTCTTATTTTCTGGGATAATTCATATAATTCCAGAAATCAAATATCCATATTTGGTTTAATAATTTTCATTACAAAATCATGTTTGTAATGCTTTTTAATTCTTGTTTTAATTTCAGGAGATTTGGAGTTCTTCCTTGTGCCATATCAGTGTGCACGTGCACACATGCACACACACTTGCACACAATTAATTCCATATATTCCTATACAAAATAAATTCATATATTTTCAAAATCCAACCAAAATAAGATTCCATGAATTTCTGTGGCATTACAATCACCCCACCTTTTTAGGAATTGTGTCCTCACAATTTTCTCATTTTGACTTTAAATATTTCCAGATTTTTATAAAATCTATCAAACATTGCATAAGCAAACAATTCAGTCAAAACAACCATTCATATTAAAAAATTTTTAGGAATTTAGATTTTACCTTCCACTGCAAAAAGCTTAGGGTAATCCATCTTTATCTTATCCTCTAACTCCCATGTACAATCATTAGGGTCTAGGCTCCATTGAACCTTTACCAATTTCAAAGTTTTGCTCCTCAACTTCTTTTCCTCTTTAGCTAAAATCCCCACTGGTTCTTTCTCATAGACCAAATCAGGATTTATTTGAACTTGAGTTGGTTTCTCTAGAATTTCCTCTTTATCATGCACCCATCTCCTAAGTTATGATACATGAAATACATTGTGCATTGCACTCATCTCTTCTGGTAGCTACAACTTGTATGCTAATGAACCTACTCTTTCCAAAATCTTGTAAGGTCCAACATATCTTGGGGTAAGTTTTCCCTGCTTGCCAAACCTCAACACCTTCTTCATAGGTGAAACTTTGATGAAAACATAATCACCAACTTCATATTCTACATGCTTCCTCCTTACATCTGCAAACTTCTTTTGCCTATCTTGAGCTGCTGCCATTCTTCTCCTCACAAGTTCAATTCTCTCTGTAGTCTCTTTAACATACTCAGGCCCTAAGACAGCCCTTTCTCCTGCTTCAACCCAACATATTGGTGACAAACATGGTTTGCCATACAAGGCTTCAAATGGTGCCATGCCTATGGTGCTTTGATAACTATTGTTATATGTAAATTCAGCCAAATGGAGGTGATCTTCCCAATTACCTCCAAAGTCCAATGCACATGCCCTCAACAAATCCTCCAAAACTTTATTTATTACTTCAGTTTGACCATCTGATTGAGGGTGCTATGCAGTACTCAAGCATAACTCACTTCCCATGGCTTCTTGAAAGCTCTTCCAAAATCTGGATGTAAAGATTGTGTCCCTATAACTCACCATAGTTTTAGGAATTCCATGCAACCATACTACTTCTTTCATGAATATTTGAGCTAGTTTAGGTGCATTTCTTTCTGCCTTCACTGGTATAAAGTGTGCTACTTTAGTCAATCTATCAACTACTACCCAAATGCTTGTATTTCCTCTCTTTGATCTAGGCAGACCATCTATGAAATCCATAGATATATCTTCCCACTTCCACTGTGGTATGCTTAGAGGTTGTAATAGGCCTGAGGGTCTTTGGGTTTCTGCCTGGACTTGTTGGCAAGTCATACACTTTGCAACCCATTTGGCCGCATCTGATTTCATCCCTCTCCACCAATAATCCCTTTTTAGGTTTTGGTACATTTTGGTGCTGCCTGGATGTATAGAATATTTGCTCCTATGATATTCATTAAGTATCTCTTCCTTCAATCCTATATCCTTTGGAACACATATCCTACCTTTATTCCTTAAGTAACCATTCTTATCAATGTGGTAGTTTGCTACTTCTTCTCCTTTTTCTACTAGAGTTTTCTTTTCTAATAAATCTGGATCTTCCTCTTGCATTTTCCCCACTTTTAAAATTAAATCTGATTGCAAAGTTATCAAACTTAATTTTCCTTTACTCCCTTCTTCAATCATCTCCATGTTTACCTCATTGTTTTCCTCAATTTCCAAATCAGTAAGTAGAGATAAATTTCTAAATTCTTCTATCATTAACATGGCTACTTTTGCATGCTGCCTGCTCAAAGCATCTGCAACCTTATTAGCTTTTCCTGGAGTATAAAGTATGTCTAAATCATATGCTGCTAGAAACTCAACCCATCTATGCTGCCTCATATTCAAATCTTTTTGTGAAAAGAGATATTTTAATGCCTTATGGTCAGTGTATAAAATAAACTTAGCACCTAGAAGATAATGTCTCCAGAGCTTTAGTGCATATACCAATGCTGCCAACTCAAGATCATGGGTTGCATACTTTGATTCATGTGGCTTCAATTGTCTTGATGCATAGGCTATAACTTGATCTTGCTGCATCAATACAGCTTCTAGCCCAGAACCACTTACATCAGTATAAACAATCAAATCCTCATTTCCTTCTGGTACTCTCAATATTGGTGCATTGACTAAGGCCTCCTTGATTCTACTAAAGGCTTGTTCACATTTCTCAGTCCATATAAAGGGTTGGTTCTTTCTAGTTAGGTTGGTAAGAGGTGATGACATTTTAGAAAAATCTTTTATAAATCTTCTATAATACCCTGCCATTCCCATAAATGACCTAACTTCTCCTACTGTGCTTGGCCTTTTCCATGCTTGGATTACCACTATTTTATTGGGGTTCACTGAAATGCCTTTGGCAGATATAACATGCCCAAGGAAATGCACTTCTTCTTTCCAAAATGCACACTTAGAAAATTTTGCTTTTAAATCTTTTTCTCTTAATCTAGACAAAACAAGGTGTAAGTGATTTTCATGTTCCTCTACTGTTTTAGAATAAATAAAAATATCATCAATAAAAATCAACACAAACTTGTCTAAATAATCCCTGAATATCATATTCATCAAGTCTACAAAGTATGATGGGGCATTTGTCAACCCAAATGGCATGACAAGAAACTCATATAAACCATACCTAGTATTAAAGGCTGTATACTTAACACTTGAGTTCTCAACCTTCATCTGATGGAATCCAGATGTCAGGTCTAATCTAGAAAATATTTTTGCTCCACTAAGTTGATCAAAAAGATCATCAATTCTAGGTAAGGGGTACTAGTTTTTGATAGTGACTTTGTTTAGCTCCCTGTAATCTATACACATCCTTAAAGTACCATCATGTTTCCTTACAAACACTACTGGAGCACCCCAGCATGAATTACTTGGTCTTATAAATCCTTTGCTTTCCAATTCTTCTAACTGTTTCTTCAATTCCTTCAACTCACTTGGCCCCATCCTAGTGGGTTTCTTAATAATTGGACTTGCTCCTGGTATCAGACTAATCTGAAATTCCACTGGTCTGTGGTGTGGAACACCCTCAACTTCTCCAAACACATCCAATTATTTGTTACCTATGGGGATTTCTTCAATAGAAGGCTCACTGGGATCCTTATTTAAGTCAATTAAATGATATAATTTTCTTTCTTTGGCTACTTCACACAAAATTGTGATTCTTTGGCCTCTAGAATTTTGTAATGATATGGTGGATGAGTCTAAATTAATTATGGCTTTGTATTGCCTTAACCAGTCTACACCCAATATAACACCTATATTTGGGTAATTTAAAACATATAAATTGGAAATAAAAACATTTCCTCCTATGTTTAGTTCCACATCCACACAAATCATGTTTAAAACACTAGAACTTCCCAATGGGCTTTGCACTAACAAAGGGGTTTCAACCAGTATGCAATTTAATTTAAGCAATTCAACTAATTCATGGGAAATCAGAGAATGTGTGGCCCCTGTATCATACACTACTGATATAGGTAGGGTACAAATAAATAAGGTACCTTCCACTTGACCATGATTTTCTGCAATGGCCTCTACTGTGGATTTGCTTTTGCTCTCCAAACTTGCTAGCTTCCCTTGCTGTTTATACTCAGGGCAATTTCTCTTGATATGTCCCTCCTTACCACATAGGTAGCACTTGAAAGCCCCTCCCTTCAATTCTGGACACCTTGGTTTGATATGTCCTTCTTTTCCACAATGATGACACGCTATTTTCCTCTTTGTATCAGTGGTCTTAGTATCATTGGTTTTCTTGCTTTCTGTCTCCTCCTTCTTTTTGTCATAGGGGTGATACCTTCCCTTATTTTTCTTGTTGTTATTGTTCTTAAAACTCCTATACTTCTCCCTCTCCTTGTCATGTTGCTCAAACTTTAAGGCCAGGTCAATGACTTGATCAAAAGTTTTATCTGCATATGGCAACATAGCCCTACTAAGCCCTGGGTTTAAACCCTTAATATACCTATCATTCTTTGATGCCTCATCAGCCACAAGCATGGCTCCATACTTAGACAAGCCCTCAAACCTATGAGTATACTCAGTCACATTAAAGGTTCCCTGCCTAAGTCTGATGAATTCTTCAAGCAATAGAGTTTTGGCTGATGCTGGAACAAATCTAGCTTCCAACATCTCCTTGAATTGATTCCAAGTGATCTCATTCTCAATTCTCCCAGCTATGACTACCTCCCACCAGCTTAAAGCCACACCTTTCAGTTGTCTTGAGGCCACTTGCCTCTTTCTTTGATCATCCAATTGCATGTCATTGAAAATTCTGTCTAGTGTTCTCAACCATGCTTGAATTTCCATCACATTTTCAGTCCCTTCAAAGCTCTTGCCTCCCAGATTGGTATAAGTCTTTAATAGTTTTGAAAGTTCCTCATGTGGGTTCTCAAGTCTCTGCCCTACTCCATCCCTCAAAGCCCTCATAAAGTCTTGCATATCAAGCATTTTGTGGTGTACTTGATCCTGCATTGTGATGAGATCCTCTTCCTACCATGATTGGATAACTAGAGTATGGGTAGATAAGGTTAGTTTATCATGAGTATTTTCTTTTGCTATAACTTTCTATTTGAATTATTATTTTACTCAAACAAACAATCAGTACATACATATAGTTATAGTACATCAATCAATCAATACAATCATTCTTAGCTATGTATAGTTTTAACATAGCTCTGATACCAAATGAAATGACCCTATTTATTTTACCCAAATTTTACTAGGATTTTTTTTTCATTAATAAGTTTCCTAGAGTCATTAGCCTTTCTACTAAATTATCCAAGATCCTAATTTTTTTTCTAATATATTTATATTAGTTCATTGATAAATATATTCACACACATGTGAAGATGTATGTGACCCTCATGCCTGGATCAGAGTATTGGTAAGCAAGAGTGCATCCTGATTGAATTTGAATTTCTAGTCAACCAGTACATAGTTCACTTTCCTTTGTTTGATATATAAATCATGGGAGTGAATTCCCATGATCATATATAATTTATACCTATTAATTTTTGATCAGTCTAGTGGTGGTTTTCTGATAGTTTGTCTTAACATAGTGATCTCAAAATGTAGCAAGCCATCATGATTTTTGTTTAATTATTTGATATTTGATCAAAGCCAGAAAGGAAAAATGATATACTCATTTATCATTTTCACCGTAAGTGATTTTATCACAAATTCCTTTACTTATAACCAAGTCAGTTGAGTAATTCTTTCACAATCTATATAGTTGTATTTCTCTGAACCAATTCATTCCCTAATCCCTGAGTTACCTCAACTTGCATCCTAATTTACAGTTTGCTTTACTGGATTTAGAAAATCCAGATTTATGGTCATTTAACAAAAGTAATAATTAAGTAATATGTGTGCATATCAGTTGTATTGTGCTTTCTGGACTAAGAAAGCTACTCAAAAATAAAAGTGAATTGCTCAAGTATTTGAAAATGTCTTTGTTCATGCATTTGCAAAGAAAGCTTCAGATTTTACAAATGCATTTTCTTTCTTTAGACCCAGAAACTCTGGTCATCTTGATCAACCCAGACCTCACTATTTTTGAAGTGGGTTTACCTTATGACTAGATCATCAAAACATTAGTGCCTGGCTATTGCAATGTGAATTCAGACACAAGACACTTGAAAAATCTCTTAGAACATGTACTCCTCTTCATATAATGCACAAATATATATATTTTTTTTTTCTTTTATCAAAACACTTCTGCATATTGTTACTAAATTCTTGAAATATTACTTCTAGCTAAAATTCAGATTTTTAACCTTCAAACTCAAAGTTTTTAAATAACTCAAAATTAACTAATACAATATATGTATATATATACCCATTTCTCAAATACAGGCATATATCATCTACAGATTTCCACCATAATAATCAAATATATTTTCTTGCATAGATTCAACTAAGTCTTTGGTTTTTCCCAACCTTAATTCATTACCAGATTCAATTGAAACAACTAAATAAAATCCAAACATTCAAGATCATTACATAACAACTAAGGCAGAACTATAAAAACCTCCAAGATTACAAGCAAATAATTCATTCTAAGTTCTTATTTAATTCTAATTTAGCATGCTTATCCAATCATTCTCCTTAGCCATAGCAGCTTCCTATTTAGAACCAGCATTCCCTGAAAGAGCATTAGAGGCTGCCCCATTTTAATTGAGACACCCCAAATGCCATAAGCAAACAAGGGTCAGACACAAGATCATGTATGAGCAATATCAAAAATTCCATGATATTAAGTAGATAAGTGAGACATAAGCATTTTGTATGGGATGGCATAATTTCTTTAATTAATTTGCCTGACTTGTTTCTGAAATATTATGCATATGTAATCAGTATCAAAACTAATTATGTACACACTTTCAACAATGCAAACATACATGTCAAACAGAGATACTCAGGAACTATCATAACTCCAGTCCAACCATCCTAGGAATAACTCAAGTTCCTACTTCATCAATTTAAGAGTGCATTTACCAAATTTCTTCCTAGCCTCATCTGCCATAAAGGAATCACGGGGACACATTGCAATAAAATAATTCACAATATTGCACAAAGATCTTAGGGCTTAAACAAGCCATGTGCCAACTTGCATACTTTAAATACAACAAGCATTCTAGCAGTCTTCTTGGCTCACAATCCTTAGTTTATTTACTAAGTGTTCATGTTTGATCCTATCATGAGATAGCTAGGTGATTGAATCACAGTATACATGGAACATTACATAGAGCTTACAAGCATAATTCAAGAACAAGCTAACAATCATATCTAGGGGAAACCATATTTTCAAATATTCTGGCTTAAAGAAAATACAAGAATATTTACAACTGGGAATAAAGACTAGGCATGTGGGTTATTATTGTTTCATAAGCAACCATGTTTGAACTAAACTCAAGGTCTAGCTTAAACAAGATTTCTGGCTCATGGGTTTTCTATTTGATCAAGAGTTCAGCACTTTTGGATATTTCCATTGCACCCTTGAATCTTTCATTTGAGCCTCAGCACTTACACAAGTGTAATGCAACTCATATACATTTTGATTTCTATATTTTTCATGCCATATCTGAACCAGTTACAAGTATTCTCTATTTACTTTCATGATTTCATAATTTAACATTTCTGGGTGTAACTGTAACAACCCGGAATCTTGTACCGATTTAACAATCGCCTTTTGACGATTTCTTTTCCTTGCGATGTGTTATAAACGTTGAAGGGTGCAACCTCATTCCCTATTTGTTCAGTTAAAAAGAAAACCCGTTTCCCCCCATTCTTCACTTTTTAAAACCCTAAATCAAACATCAAACGAAAGAGGAATAATAATGGCGACGACTTCCTCTTCGTTTTTCTCGATCAGATTAGGGCTTGGCCTCGTTCGTTCTTTCGATGCTTATTAGGGCTTCGACTCGTTCCCTCTGAGAGATGATGGCTGCTCATACCTCCTTTCATTCGTTCCTCGAAAACTAGGGCATTCACGAAGGAAAATTGAAGACGCCAACTCTACTTTGATCGATCGCTTCCTCGTCGCTCCCTTCGGCTGCTCAATCTCGTGGACTTCGAAAATGGTGAGTGATTTATTCACCACATCTAATTTAAACCCTGCTTGGTTCGATTCGATTATATAGAGCTTCGGCCATTTGATTTTGTTTCGATGCCTGTGATGATTTTCGTTTTGATGCTTGAGATATTCTTTGCATATGTATTTGATAACGTGGATTTCACGGCATTGATTTGAACTCATTTGATACTTGTTCTTCACGGCTTTGAATCTGGACTTGAAATTGTGAACTTCGGCTTTGCTGTGAATTTGATTTCGGTCATCTCTGTTTTGAGATTTTCTTTTTGGTTTGCACTGCTTCATCTTTACACTGTCCAGTCCATATTGTTGTTACTGGTGATACTTGTACTTGTGATCATTGATTCCTGTTGCCTTTATTGCTGTTGTTCATTTGAGTGTGCATTCAGCTTGACCATTTGTATTTGTGCACTCACCATTCACTGGTGCATTATATAACCTGAGCCTGGTTTGTCATGGTCTGCATACCTAAGCTCGACACTGTCCACATTTTTAAGGTGCTCGGCCCTTGTTTGTACTACCCTATAGGAATTGATTGATTGCCCATTTAAGATGCTGTCTGTACTATCATATCTTGTAGTCTTGCATCCAGGATTTCAACTATAGCTTGTTTATGGGTTTCGAACTACTGTCTTGTAATCACTCCATGTTTGCATTGTTTTGGTCTGGCACATTCATGTGTATTAGTTCAGATTTTTACTGAACTTGTTTTGTGTCTCTCTTACATTTTTCATCTGCGAATATTGTCGAGGCTCATTGTTTAGTAGGTGTTCACGTGCCTTGTGATCTTCTTTTATGAGTCTGTTGCATTTGCACTTAATACCATTCATGTATGGCCTTTGAGCAATCTGGTATCACTTGTGACTTGAGATCATTGGACCTTTAAATATTGTGTGCTGTGGTGCCATATCAATGGTGCCCTCACCATCATACTGCTCAGTTCGTTACAGTTTCATTTGCATGTGTTCGTGTCCCTTATTCATGTGGTTGTTGGTCTTCACTGCACTTGAATGTGTAGCCTTGTTAAATCGTCGAGTTCAATTGAGCCTTGTTGCAGTTCGTGTCTGCACACTTTTATTGATAGTTGGTTGGTTTGTTAGTTTCACTTTTGGTTCCACTGAATTGAGTGGCACCAGTCTTCGTTCATGTATTTGCCTCTGAGCATTCCACTGTGGCTATGGTTCTTCTTCGGTCATGACTGTCTGAAATTGCAGTTTTACATCGACTTGTAGCATTCTTTGAGATAGTTGGCATTACTTTGTATTCGAGTCAGATGTTTTTGGAGCCGTGTACTGACCTGTTTCATTTAGTTGTACTGCCCCAGGTTGTCACTTGAACTTGACCTTGACATAACAACATGCTGCCTTGTCTTTGTTGTCTCTGTTTATTGGGATTTTGAATTTGTAGTTCTCTGTATTCACTTGCTTGAGTACTGGGTTTTAGTCACCTTGGTAATAGTTGTTTTTGAGCTTGAGCTCACTGTGTTGTTTCGACCAGTCCACTTCTGATCTCACTGCATATGATTTGAGTCACTGTTGCATACTTGTCCAGGTGCAGTCTTCTCATGTGCACTTGCTCATTTGAGCAGAACTGTTTCGGGGTGCACTTACTCTTCCACTGTCCACTTCGAGTATGTGTGGCTCTGTCCAGCTTTATGCATTCATGCTGTTGCCCCATGGTTTCACTGCCTCGACTTGTTTGTCCTGTGATTTCCACGGTCACTTGATCTTGCTGTGACATTGCAACTTGGTTCACTTTGTCACTGCATATCTATATATGCTCGACCCATTTCTATTTTAGTTGTACTTGGGTATACACTGCATATCCATGTGTCATTTTCACTTGCATCTGTTCATCCCTGAGCACTTGCTGACCTGCTGCATTTTCGTAGCAGTTTTACCCTCGTCCCTTGTGGTGACTTTATATTCTGTTGTGGCGAGGCAGTGCACGCGTGCGTGCACTGCAGCCACACCGAATTGACAGATTTTAATCGATATCTCTTTTATTCTTAATTCATCGACCTGCTGTGTAATTCGTAAGCTGTATTGGCGAGGCAGTACATGTTAGCTTGTACTGCAGCCAATTAGCATTGATATTTTTAAATTGACATTTCAATTATTTAAACTGCTTTGGATTTCTGTTTTGTGGATTAACACTGTTTAGTGTTACATCTGTCGTTATCCAATTCTCGTATCGAGAGTTGGATATACGAGATTTTTGTGACTGTCATCTATATTGAGATTGATTATTACTGCCTATATGCACTAATAAACTGGTTTGAATTAGACTGATCCGGGTATTATTTTCTTTTGAATGTAATACTCGGGTCAGACCGAGTATTTACAGGTTGTAGATTTTTAGCTTTGGGTTGCTGCTAGAGCTATGAAGACTTTTTATATCAGTTGAAGTGGTCTTCGTCTTGTTGTAGTAGTCAGTGTGTCTGTTTTAAGATGATAATGTATTCATGTATATTAGTCGATAATGTACTTGTATATATAACTTCTTGAGTCGACAATTGTAGTTGTATCATTGGTATTGTGTCAAATGTATTGTAACTGATATCAGTTATTGTATATATGAGACTTTTCGTTCCATCTGTATTCCGCATTTATGTTTTCTGTGTTATTTTTATATCTATTGTTCTATACTATTATAGCCACTGTGTAGTAGCTTTGAGTTTGTATCGGTATGTCGGGTTTCCTCTAAAAATGAAATGCAATGTTTTAATATCTGACATATCGGTGCTCGCACAAAGCAATTACATAGATGGTCGCTCCTCAACAGCCTTATTCTCTGTGCTAGTTGACAGCACTACACCGTAGTGTTCTTGGCTAACGTGGGTATAGAGGTGGGGCGTCACAGCTTGGTATCAGAGCCTGGGGTTTAGGACAATTATAAAACATAACCTAGATGGAGCATGTGTTACAACTATTTGTCGATGTTTTATCTCTCATCTTTACATATGATTATTTTTGACTGTTAGGTATGAATTCCTAACGCTTATTCTTGTGTTTTCGGCTTTGAATTGATTTAGCCGATGTTGATTTTGTTTTAATTTGGCAAATTAAAGCCATTTTGACTTTTGGACTTTGTTCCACTTTTGTTCTATGCTATGGGTGTCATTGTGTACCTGTTACACTGTGATGAAAAATGGCTGGACCAGTTGCAAATTGAGTGATTTTGATTTCTCATTCACATCTAGTTTGAATCTCAGCGATTTTGAACTTGACATTTTGTGTTTTCCTCATCTTGAATTCCATTCGACTTCGGTCACTTTGTTTTTGAGAAATTGCTAATTTCTTGATTTTCAAGACTCTGATTTTGTTTGCCGTTGGTTTCTTTGATAATGATGATTGATTCATTTTGTACTCGACTGCGGCTATTAATTGTTGGCTTCGACATTAACTTGATTCTTACTTTTGTTGAAGTCATTTATGCATTTCTACTCGTTTTGCTTTGTTTTTCCAGTTGATATCGATTCTTCTTTCCTAATTAATTGTTATCACCTTTATTGATTTTGATAACTTCTATTTTCTGGAATTTTTGGGTGTTCCTATTTTAATAAATTCAGTATCGATTTCTTTGGATTCCATTCACATCTTCGTATGTGAATTCTTGTGATTGATTGTTTCTACAATCATTTTTGTGATTTGTCACTTTAAAAATATAAAGGTTTTCTATACTAGTAGTAAATATTAAAATCCTTTTCTCCAAACGATTTCAAAAATTATTTTACTACAAAGCTCTTTTCCTAAATCATTTTCCAATCTCTTAGTATATACAAGCCTTTATTTCACTCGTATGAGAAATTGAATTAAACGGCCTAGTAAAACAAGTGGTATGAAACGCTTGCGTTTACTTCGTCGGTTAGCTCTTGGACTTGTTCGATTGAACCCTTTTTGTGACAATTTCCTAGTGAAGATTTACAGCTTGTTCGTAAATATTTAAGTTAAGCAAGTGGTTATGGGACATGAAGCTAAACTCATATATTTACTAGCTTGGTGTGATTGACACTTCTTTATGATCATGACGATCATCTTTGTGATTTAGACTAGCAACTGTGCGATGTCTCTTTGTCGGCGAGGGAGACTAGACCCCGCTTTGTTGTAGGGTAGCGCCCTACGGTCTTCGGGCCATTCCTGTGTGAAAATTTAATGGATGGCTTCCATGAGATAGCGTCTCGTCATGTGATACCGGTCGGTGAGTTTTCATACTCCCATTTTTGTGATAGGCCTTTCCCCTTTTCTTTTTATGATTTAGACTAGCGATTATGCGATGTCTCTTTGTCTGCGAGGGAGACTAGACCCCGCTCTGTGTGATGTTTCGCCATCACATATGTGGGGTAGCGCCCCACGGTCTTCGGACCATTCCTGTGTGAAACTTTATTGGTTAGCCACCAAGAGATAGCGTCTCGTTCATGTGATACCGGTGTTTTGGAGTTTTCATACTCCCATTTTTATGCTAGGCCTCCCCCCCCCATTCATGTGTTTTCTGGATTTCTTGTGATGATTTCTAGAATTTGTGCTTCACCAATTTTCGTGATTTCTATTGACAAGTTTTGTCAATTTTTGTGTATTGGTGAATTCATGTGTTATTAACTTGTTATGAAAACAAGTTTAGGGTATGATATCCCTTTCTATCTTTGAGAAGATTCTTGTGACATTTTTGATGAATGAAAATTCATTTGGTATTATATTTTGATGCCAGTTATTTTGATGAGATTTTGACGTGTTAACTTCAGTAACCGTCAATTTTGAAATGGATTTACAAGCGGATCTCCCGCAATACTGATATTGCTAATTTAATCACGTATTTACAAAATTCTTTATTTTTAAAAGTTGTTTCAAAAATATAAATTAAAATTGTTTTCAAAATTTTTACGGCTTACATTTTCAAAAGAACGAGGAAGCGATTTAAACATTTCAGAAAAATCGAGGACTATGACCCCTTTCTTTTACTGATTCGCTTAATTCCGGACTTGTCCGTTTGAGAATGTGAAATGTTATTTTTTAAAAACACACAATTCTGCACTTTCAAGAAAACGATAAAGAGATTTAAACGATTTAGCAAAAGTAAGGAGTATGGAACCATACTTTTACTACTTCGGTTAATTCCGGACTCGTTAATTGAATATTTATGACTTCTGATTATCGTTTTTGATAATTAGATGTTTGTGTTTCTGATTATCGTTATTGATAATCAGATATTTGTGAAATTTAATTATCGTCTGAGATAATTAAATATTTTTCGATTTGATTAATCGAATGTTTGTGCTTCTGATTATCGTTTTTGATAATCAGATATTTGTGAAATTTGATTATCATTTGTGATAATTAAATATTTTCCAATTTAATTATCGTCTGAGATAACTAAATATTTTTTCGATTTGATTAATCGAATATTTGTGTTTCTGATTATCGTTTTTGATAATCAGATATTTGTGAAATTTGATTATCCTTTGTGATAATTAAATATTTTCTAATTTAATTATCGTCTGAGATAATTAAATATTTTTTCGATTTGATTAATCGAATATTTGTGTTTCTGATTATCGTTTTTGATAATCAGATATTTGTAAAATTTGATTATCGTTTGAGATAATCAAATATTTTTCGATTTGATAATCGAATATTTGTGATTTCTGATTATCGTTTTTGATAATCAGATATTTGTGAAATTTAATTATCGCCTGAGATAATTAAATATTTTTCGATTTGATTAATCGAATATTTGTGTTTCTGATTATCGTTTTTGATAATCAGATATTTGTGAAATTTAATTATCGTCTGAGATAATTAAATATTTTTCGATTTGATTAATCAAATGTTTATGTTTCTGATTATCGTTTTTGATAATTAGATATTCGTGAAATTCGATTATCATTTTTGATGATTGAATATTTGCGATTTTGAGATTTGAGCTTCGTCTTTTTCTCTGACGATTCAGGTGAGTAATTTGATTTACTCACATTCAATTCGTGCAGTACGTGATTTCTGCTCTGATTCCTTTTCTTTCAATTGCTAGAACTCGATTGATTCTTGCTTTTTGATAGTCGTCTGATTTTGATTCCTTGATCCCCACGATGTTGATCCTTTTGACTTGAAGCAGTCGAACCTTTTTGATTCTATATCTGATACTTCCATAATTCTAATGCTTCCCTGTTGGCATTTTCTTTGCTTATGCATTCGACATTGTTATGTTCTTATGGTTGTTACCTCTTTCCCACTTATCCCTTAGGATTGCGAGGACGCAATTTCTTTAAGGAGGGAAGTCTGTAACAACCCGGAATCTTGTACCGATTTAACAATCGCCTTTTGACGATTTCTTTTCCTTGCGATGTGTTATAAACGTTGAAGGGTGCAACCTCATTCCCTATTTGTTCAGTTAAAAAGAAAACCCGTTTCCCCCCATTCTTCACTTTTTAAAACCCTAAATCAAACATCAAACGAAAGAGGAATAATAATGGCGACGACTTCCTCTTCGTTTTTCTCGATCAGATTAGGGCTTGGCCTCGTTCGTTCTTTCGATGCTTATTAGGGCTTCGACTCGTTCCCTCTGAGAGATGATGGCTGCTCATACCTCCTTTCATTCGTTCCTCGAAAACTAGGGCATTCACGAAGGAAAATTGAAGACGCCAACTCTACTTTGATCGATCGCTTCCTCGTCGCTCCCTTCGGCTGCTCAATCTCGTGGACTTCGAAAATGGTGAGTGATTTATTCACCACATCTAATTTAAACCCTGCTTGGTTCGATTCGATTATATAGAGCTTCGGCCATTTAATTTTGTTTCGATGCCTGTGATGATTTTCGTTTTGATGCTTGAGATATTCTTTGCATATGTATTTGATAACGTGGATTTCACGGCATTGATTTGAACTCATTTGATACTTGTTCTTCACGGCTTTGAATCTGGACTTGAAATTGTGAACTTCGGCTTTGCTGTGAATTTGATTTCGGTCATCTCTGTTTTGAGATTTTCTTTTTGGTTTGCACTGCTTCATC
This sequence comes from Allium fistulosum, assembly GCA_030737815.1. Lineage (NCBI taxonomy): Eukaryota > Viridiplantae > Streptophyta > Magnoliopsida > Asparagales > Amaryllidaceae > Allium > Allium fistulosum. The sequence continues at coordinate 734,991,889 of CM060906.1, forward strand.
TTTACACTGTCCAGTCCATATTGTTGTTACTGGTGATACTTGTACTTGTGATCATTGATTCCTGTTGCCTTTATTGCTGTTGTTCATTTGAGTGTGCATTCAGCTTGACCTTTTGTATTTGTGCACTCACCATTCACTGGTGCATTATATAACCTGAGCCTGGTTTGTCATGGTCTGCATACCTAAGCTCGACACTGTCCACATTTTTAAGGTGCTCGGCCCTTGTTTGTACTACCCCATAGGAATTGATTCATTGCCCATTTAAGATGCTGTCTGTACTATCATATCTTGTAGTCTTGCATCCAGGATTTCAACTATAGCTTGTTTATGGGTTTCGAACTACTGTCTTGCAATCACTCCATGTTTGCATTGTTTTGGTCTGGCACATTCATGTGTATTAGTTCAGATTTTTACTGAACTTGTTTTGTGTCTCTCTTACATTTTTCATCTGCGAATATTGTCGAGGCTCATTGTTTAGTAGGTGTTCACGTGCCTTGTGATCTTCTTGTATGAGTCTGTTGCATTTGCACTTGATACCATTCATGTATGGCCTTTGAGCAATCTGGTATCACTTGTGACTTGAGATCATTGGACCTTTAAATATTGTGTGCTGTGATGCCATATCAATGGTGCCCTCACCATCATACTGCTCAGTTCGTTACAGTTTCATTTGCATGTGTTCGTGTCCCTTATTCATGTGGCTGTTGGTCTTCACTGCACTTGAATGTGTAGCCTTGTTAAATGGTCGAGTTCAATTGAGCCTTGTTGCAGTTCGTGTCTGCACACTTTTATTGATAGTTGGTTGGTTTGTTAGTTTCACTTTTGGTTCCACTGAATTGAGTGGCACCAGTCTTCGTTCATGTATTTGCCTCTGAGCATTCCACTGTGGCTATGGTTCTTCTTCGGTCATGACTGTCTGAAATTGCAGTTTTACATCGACTTGTAGCATTCTTTGAGATAGTTGGCATTACTTTGTATTCGAGTCAGATGTTTTTGGAGCCGTGTACTGACCTGTTTCATTTAGTTGTACTGCCCCAGGTTGTCACTTGAACTTGACCTTGACATAACAACATGCTGCCTTGTCTTTGTTGTCTCTGTTTATTGGGATTTTGAATTTGTAGTTCTCTGTATTCACTTGCTTGAGTACTGGGTTTTAGTCACCTTGGTAATAGTTGTTTTTGAGCTTGAGCTCATTGTGTTGTTTCGACCAGTCCACTTCTGATCTCACTGCATATGATTTGAGTCACTGTTGCATACTTGTCCAGGTGCAGTCTTCTCATGTGCACTTGCTCATTTGAGCAGAACTGTTTCGGGGTGCACTTACTCTTCCACTGTCCACTTCGAGTATGTGTGGCTCTGTCCGGCTTTATGCATTCATGCTGTTGCCCCATGGTTTCACTGCCTCGACTTGTTTGTCCTGTGATTGCCACGGTCACTTGATCTTGCTGTGACATTGCGACTTGGTTCACTTTGTCACTGCATATCTATATATGCTCGACCCATTTCTATTTTAGTTGTACTTGGGTATACACTGCATATCCATGTGTCATTTTCACTTGCATCTGTTCATCCCTGAGCACTTGCTGACCTGCTGCATTTTCGTAGCAGTTTTACCCTCGTCCCTTGTGGTGACTTTATATTCTGTTGTGGCGAGGCAGTGCACGCGTGCGTGCACTGCAGCCACACCGAATTGACAGATTTTAATCGATATCTCTTTTATTCTTAATTCATCGACCTGCTGTGTAATTCGTAAGCTGTATTGGCGAGGCAGTACATGTTAGCTTGTACTGCAGCCAATTAGCATTGATATTTTTAAATTGACATTTCAATTATTTAAACTGCTTTGGATTTCTGTTTTGTGGATTAACACTGTTTAGTGTTACATCTGCCGTTATCCAATTCTCGTATCGAGAGTTGGATATACGAGATTTTTGTGACTGTCATCTATATTGAGATTGATTATTACTGCCTATATGCACTAATAAACTGGTTTGAATTAGACTGATCCGGGTATTATTTTCTTTTGAATGTAATACTCGGGTCAGACCGAGTATTTACAGGTTGTAGATTTTTAGCTTTGGGTTGCTGCTAGAGCTATGAAGACTTTTTATATCAGTTGAAGTGGTCTTCGTCTTGTTGTAGTAGTCAGTGTGTCTGTTTTAAGATGATAATGTATTCATGTATATTAGTCGATAATGTACTTGTATATATAACTTCTTGAGTCGACAATTGTAGTTGTATCATTGGTATTGTGTCAAATGTATTGTAACTGATATCAGTTATTGTATATATGAGACTTTTCGTTCCATCTGTATTCCGCATTTATGTTTTCTGTGTTATTTTTATATCTATTGTTCTAAACTATTATAGCCACTGTGTAGTAGCTTTGAGTTTGTATCGGTATGTCGGGTTTCCTCTAAAAATGAAATGCAATGTTTTAATATCTGACATATCGGTGCTCTCACAAAGCAATTACATAGATGGTCGCTCCTCAACAGCCTTATTCTCCGTGCTAGTTGACAGCACTACACCGTAGTGTTCTTGGCTAACGTGGGTATAGAGGTGGGGCGTCACAGTAACCAAACAGAGAAAAATACTCAATCATCAAAGCAATCAAAAGCATTCATAAACACCCATTAAAGCATCCATTAAAACCATAGTAATAAAATCAGAAATATGTAGAAAAATAACATAAACTTGGCTGTCTCATAACAAGACTTAATGCCATGGGTTTAGTGAGATTACTCACAGAAGAATGCTTCTCTTGCTTAATCCAGAAAAGAAACCTTTTAAAACTTGCCTTTCTACTTGTAAATATTTTTCTTCTTTGTTTTCTTAAATGTCTTGGGTAGCAAATGATTTTTCTGGTTTATACTTGGATTTATAAGAGAGGTTTTTCTAGGGTTTTATCATTGTAAAATCCCATTCCTACCTTGGCCAAAACTCATGCATTTTGCATTTCAGATTTGCTTATTTTTCACCCTTAATACCCCGGCTATATGTGATGCTTACTTCCCCTTTTTCTTTTCCAGAATCTATTATATTCTTCTTAGGTCATGATAATTATGTGACATTGTCACTTGTTTATTTTCTAAAAAAATCCCCCTTTCTATTTTCTGCCTAAAGCAATTGTTTTGCTTGCAATATGTCTCTTGCTATTTTAGTGTTACACTTTTCCTTGCTTATTTCTTTTTAATATTTTCAGTACTTATAGAAATGTACATATGCATACATATCTTATCTAGGCTTATTTAACTCCTCCTTAATTTCAAAAAGACATGCAAATATATGTGCATACAGGTTTCAAATCCTTATAACATTTTTTTCTTGGTTTTAAGTAAGATCTGTTTACTGATTCAAAACAAAACTTACTTTTTCTTATTTTCTGGGATAATTCATATAATTCCAGAAATCAAATATCCATATTTGGTTTAATAATTTTCATTACAAAATCATGTTTGTAATGCTTTTTAATTCTTGTTTTAATTTCAGGAGATTTGGAGTTCTTCCTTGTGCCATATCAGTGTGCACGTGCACACATGCACACACACTTGCACGCAATTAATTTCATATATTCCTATACAAAATAAATTCATATATTTTTAAAATCCAACCAAAATAAGATTCCATGAATTGTTGGTTTGCTTTATTCATTTTTTTTGTTCCTCTGCCTTCCCCTTCATTTTGTTTTCTCTGGATCCATCTTTCCTTCTTGCCTGCTATCATCTTCCACCACAAAGAAACAACACTTAACCACCGCCGAACCCAACACTTCCGCCTGCTCACGTATCTTCTCTTTCCCCTATTTCTTACACCCACGAAAGCCATACTCGGCCAACACACTAGCCACCATCTCGGCCCTGCATGGCAACCCAAGATCAGATCCCCACACATGGCATCGCCACCACAAGCATCTCGCCTCGTCCATTGGCCTTCCTTCTCGCATATATATTTGCCTATAGTGCGTGTCTTGCCGAAAGTACTTCTTGCAACCTTTGTTGTTAGGTATATCTAATAGAGTTATGTATATATATTCTTTTGTATTTCGAATATCGTTTATATTAGAAAATCTTAGATTTTATTATGCAAAACTATATGTTATTTACATAAATAAATTAGTTCATATGGGTGCGGCAGTCTTTAGGAATAGACTATAAAAGTTTAATATACATCTGAATATTTATAATATTTTATAATATGACAATGGTATAATTAGTTATAAAGTTGGTCAACTGTTCTGTTCGCATTGTATTATATAGTTATATAAGTATAGGAGTTTAATTAACGATGTGAGTTAAATATGTTTATATGGGTTTGTAAATCAGTTTCTATATAATGTTTTAAAAGTAGTACTATATATATCAAGTTTATATATACCATGTTTAAAGAAATTGCTGTGAGGTATAAGATTGAGTTGAAGACTATACATTTATAAGCCTGAGTGTGCATATATCTGGACTTTGTATGATATATAGAGATGTATGGATATATACATATTTGCTTTAATAACTAATGTATATACAATACGTTTTATTTTTACTATTGATAGTCTGCATATAATTTATTTGCTGCAAGCATCCCATTCTGTATTAGATTATATAAGTATATTAGTTTACATCAAAAAAATATGTTGGACTGCATATGGTATACATTTGTTTGTACACAAACAGTATATAAGTGTATTCATATTTCTTATGCCCTGTTTTTAAGGTCTGCATTTAATTTTTTGTAGTTTGCATGTTTGATATGTCTAAAGATAAGTGTATATAAATTCATGCCTACGTTGCCGTACATTTTGAAAGGAATATATATGGTATTAAATGAATATTGATTTTTAATATTATATATTATATAAAGGGTTACTTTTATAAGGTTTAAAATTTTAGTTTGTGTTTGGGTATTGGTTTAAAATATGGGCTAATATAATATATAAGTATTTACTTCGATCTTATGAATATGTGTTTGATTTAAACGATGATTTTGAAATGCCTATATATTTAATTTAATATGTGTTCGAAATTTAAAAATATGATTTTTATAAATACTTATATATAGTTAGACATATAAGTTCATTTATACCATCTATCTTCATCAATCTGGTTCTGATTCGTTATCGTTTTCTGTTATCAGCTTCGTCCGTCGTTCCTGTATCTTCATCGAATCGTGTCCATCCAACGTTGCTTTGAAATTCGTAGCTCGTTTCCTTGTCAAACCTACCTAGCCTCGAAAGGTGAGCAATCACTCACGATTAACGTTCTTATATTTATTAAATTTGATTTCAATTGAAACGATAATTGAAATATGCTGCTGTAGTTATTTAAATTGTTATATATGCTATTATCTATAACTGTTCACCTGTGGGATATGACACCATATCCTGTTGTTTATATTATATTGTTATTTATGATATATGCCTGTTGTTGTATTTTATATTATATGTTATCACTCTGCAAGTTCCCTGTTAGTATAGAATTCACTATGGGTTGAAATGATACATACCCGAACGGACTTTAGAATAGGAGAAAATCGTTATGGGTTGAAATGATAAACCCAAGCGATTTTCATTTGAATTGAAATTGGGATTACGGGTCGAAATGATATCTACCCGTACGTATTTAAATTTACGGATTGAAATGATAAATATCTGTATCACTTGACCATAGATATGAAATTTTATACAGACACCGTTGGTCCATATATAAATATTTTGAAAATAAATTCTATGGTTTTGGAAAGAAATATATGTTTTAACAAATGTTGATTCTTAAAATTTTATATATAAATGGTAATGATATATAGATTTAATAATGATATTTAATTTAATTAAGATGGATTTAATACATATCATATGTTAAGTATAAAATTTATATTTCAAAATAGATTTTGGTAAAAAATTGAATAAGTTAAGGTTGGGAAGATAATTTGAATTTAGTTGAAATTGTATTCATTAAAGAATTTTATTTAATTAAACCGATTTGAAACTTATTAAAATTGAGATTTAAGATATGTAACAACCCTGTATTTTACAATTAATTTTAATTTGATTTTTCCAAATTTAAGAGCTTTATTTATGAAAAGAATAAATGTTGTCATTGTAAATATAAAAAAAACTTTGATTTTGTATGTGGATTTGAATTCCAAATATGACTAAATTTAATATTTCTAGAAAATGTGAATTTTGGTCAAATAGTCAAACTTCGACTTTTAACTTGAAAATTTAAAAGTTTGAAATTTATGAATTTTATCTTTTATTATAAAAATAGATTTAATAACTTGAATACTGCTTTTCGTTTCGTTGAAAACGGATTTAAATTGCAAAAGTTGTACTGTTTTCAATTTTGTGTGTATATTGGGTTATTCAGCAATATTCTTTATTTTAAAATTATATAAATGACATTTTTATTTGATATATTTTATTCTAATTTTTACATTTATGTTATATAAAATATATTTTGGCTTTTAAATATTTTTAAAGTAAGGTAGGAAATTTTCCAGAGTTAGTAGTATTTTTCTTGCAAATTTCCATGCCCTGTTTGTAAATTTTAAACATTTTTCTTTAATCCTTTTTCTATTTTCTCCAATTTAATTATCTAATTTATTTTGAAAATGATAAATAAATTATTTTAATTCAAATTTTCACTTCATAATATTTTTATAATGAAGTGTATAGTTTTTCAAGACTGACAGTGATTTATTTATAATTTTTGAACACTGTTTGGTATTTTTAAGTAATTTTCTTCATTCTTTTTATATTTTTCCAAAATTTATTATTTGTTTTCTCATATTTATAATTGATTTCGGTTTGTAAATTATTTTTCTGAATATTTTTGTTTATATAAAGATTAAAAAGAAAAGAAATATGAAAGGTTGTAAAACACTTTGAAACTTAAGCCCTTTTTTGTCCAAACCCTTCATTTTCTTTAACTCCTCAAATTTTGCCCTAGCCATCTAAAACCCTAGTGTAGCCGCCACTTTTTGTTTCTCATCTTTTCACGTGAAAACAAATCAGCTCCTCATTTCTCATGGCTTCATCCAAAAATAGGTAATGGCCTCTCCTTCTTTTTCTTCTTTTCTCTTCATTTTCAATGATTTTTGCCATGTTTCTCTTGCTTTGCTTGGCCTAACACCTCCACCATCTCCTCCACCGACCACCACCACTTCCTTCCCCACACCATCCACGACCAAACCCCCTCCTCCTCTGACCATGACAGGCCATGCACTCCTTTTGACTAAAAACCACACAAAACCTTGCACAAATCCCTTAAAACAATGCATAGCCACCACTAGTTGCAACATACCTTCGCCCACCACCTTGGACACCACCTCTACCCGCCACCACCACCTTGCTACCACCACTACACATCACCATCTCCTCTGTCCAGACCTGTAGCAAGTCATGGCCAAGCCTAGGACCTTGTAGACCGAGCCAAAGATGAACCAAAACTCCACCATATTGCATAAAACTCTTCACATGCCTATGTTGTAACTTCCCCATCATCTCTAGCTTGTAGCCGTGCATCCCTTGGTCCAAACCAGACCCAAACCATGTCCAAACCTGAACCAAAACATTCCCTAGGCCATGCAAAAGGATAGAGAAAGCAAGGCAAAAGATTTGACATTCAAATCTCTTTTCGTTTAAAAGTTATTCCATTTCAAGTGCGTTGAAATTGTGTTTGTTTTGATGTATGTTTTGGGTTGTAATACAAGAGTTGTAGCTTTGGATCTTGCTCTCCACTCAAGTCCGTAGTCTTGTCATCGTGCTTTTGTTCCATTGTGTCATTGGTTTTGATATCTCCAGCACACACAGGTGAGTTATTCTCACCAGACAATATGTACCTATATAACTAGTAAATTGACACCCTGTGAATCTGTAGAAATATATTATCATGTTATATATGCCTATATTATTATCATATGATGTTCACACCTGTTATTACACCTGTTATATCATATGTTACTGTTATTTAATGTTATTCTGTTATTTATATCTGTTATCACCATTGCAAGTTCCCTGTAGATTAGAATCACTATGGGTTGAAATGATACATACCCGAACAGACTTTAGAATAGGGAAAAATCGTTATGGGCTGAAATGATAGGCCTGAATGATTTTTATTTAAATTATTTTAACTTGGGATTGCGGGTTTGAAATGATAGAACCCGGATTTTTCTTTTTTAACTGCGGATTGAAATGATACATATCCGTATCACTTGACCTAGGTTAGAAAATTATATACAGGCCCGTGGTTATTTTATAAAGTGTTTTGAATATTTTTAAGTATTTTAAAAATATAAATTTATGAAATTTGATTTAAACAGATTTTGAAATATTTTGAATTAAAGAAATTATGATTTTTCTATGTGCTAAAAATGTAATTAATGAATGGTTTAACTGGATTTTTGAAATATAACTTAAGTTGGAAATTTGGAATTTTGGTTAAAAATGATATTTAAGTTATATAAATAAAATGGATATTAAATTTTATTTGGAAATGGTAAATATGATAATTTGATTAAATTTGAATTTAAGTGATTATTAAGTATTATTGATTTTTCTATGAATTTAAGTGGTTAAATAAATGAATGTTTAAAAGTGATCTTTTAAAATATAACTTGACTAGGAAATGTGAAATTTGGTTTTAATTAAAGGTTTAAGTTAATTAAATAAAATTGGAAATTTTGTTAAATTGTGAAATGGTAATTTAAATTTGAAGTGTTAAGTCTATTTGTTGAAATGTGAAGAATTGGAACTTTTACACTTAAACTTATTAAGTAAATTGTTGAAAATTGGATTTAATTATAAGAAATTTATTGTGAAAGAAACGTGTAAAGTTCTAATTAATGAAAGAAATATGTAAAGTTTAACTTATGAAAGAAACGTGTAAAGTTCTAATTAATGAAAGAAATATGTAAAGTTTTACCTACTGAAAGAAACATGTAAAGTCTTAATTAATGAAAGAAACATGTAAGTCTTAATTTGTGTAATATTGATTTAAAATAATAAATGCCCCTTTTGTAATAAAACGTAAATTAAAACGTACATTCGATAATGTAAGTTTAATTAGTGTAATATTGATTAAATGATAAATGCTCTTTACTGTAATAGAAATGTAAGTTAAAAAGTACATTTAATATGTAAGTTTTAATTAATGTAAATGACATATTTTAATGACTAAAATAATAAAGTTTCTTTATTGTAATGATAATGTAAGTTAATAAGGTACTCTTAACTTAACATAAGAATTTTTGCATTAAATTGGATATTACAGTAACAAAGTTTATTTAACTATAAGGCTATGATAAAATGACCATGTTAAAAATTTGTAAGTATATAAATACTTTGATTATATAAAATGTTAAATTGGGAAGTATTACATTCCAAAAATGCTATGATTCCTTAAGGTTACATTACCAAAATGCTATGATAATTTAAAGGAAGATTTCAAGTTTAATAAATTAAAGGAAATATTCAGTGATTTTGAAATTTGGGTTTTATTGAAAAGATATATTATTGAATTGGTTTTGAAATGGAAATGATATATTTTTGAATTGGTTTTGAATAGATATGTTTTGGGTTTGAAAGTATGTATTAGTTTGAAATAAATGATATGATTTTGAAATGGTTTAAAGGATGTATTTTGATTTGAAACATAAACTATTTTTAAAAGTTATAACCACGGGTTATAATAACGATTGGTTGGCAAAGAGACCGGGATCGGATATGGACATACTCTCTGTCGATACCGAAAACCACTTTGACAACCGTGTACGCGGTGGAGATTCCAGAATGAAGTAGGATGGTGGCGACGTTCTTAAGGTATGTTACGTGGACCCAACTCCCGTGAGTTGGCATAAGGTGGCTAAAACAGGAGCGATCTTGGACCAGTGAGGTAGCACCTCTTCTCGGACACATTTCTTCGATATTATACTCTTACTTGTGATTGATTAGATGGCCATCCTCCGATTTGGGAGTGTTGTTCGAGGTGGAACGGTAGTGGCTGCTATGCGTATCCATCAGTCCGTGTGCGTAATTGGTATATCTACCCTGGCATTGCCTAGTTGTGCCGTGTCACCTACCATATCGAGCTTTACTACGATTATGATTTTAAGATCCGACCGCGTTAAGGTTCTCCATCCCCTTAACGCTATTTTCTATATGATTATACTTTACTTATTAGACATTATTATAATAGCGAATATAACTACATAGTAGATATTTTAACGGATCCTTAGAGGATGGGCGGTCCCAAGCATCTTCTAAGTTACTTGTACCTTTATTACAGTTCACTTGAGTTGGTTTACATTATATAAGTATATATTGTCCTGACTCGAGTGTTTTGTGTTTTGCTTTACGCTCGGGTCAGCCTGAGTTATTCACAGATTTGGATTTCCACTCTCTTGGAGATTTGAATTGCTGGAGATTATCTGCTTGTCATGTCCTATCTATTTCAGTTCCGTTGTTCTACTCAGCTTGTACTTGGTTATTTTATTGAGACTTTTGTTGTACTCTATTTCTTCTGTTGTATCTTATGTAACTCTGATATATTTATATAGTAGCTTCATGAACTACTATTTCTTTTACTTCCGCTGCATTATTTTACTCTGTGTCTGTGATCTGTGATTATATTTATTTACTGTATATTCTGAGATTTGCCAAATTTTATTTACAACGCGGTATTTTGAGCAATTCAACTCCGGCATGAGTGTCTACCTATACACTTATAATGGATGCGAATGGTTGAAAATATCGGGTCGTTACAGTTGGTATCAGAGCTTTGGCTTTGAGGCAAAACTTAGAATGTATGGTAAATTTATTTACAGAATCACTTTCGTTCGAGTTTGAATCTTTTCCTCTTGATTCGAATTTCCTTTGAATTTTTGGAACGTTCCCTACGGTTCAAAAATTCATTCTTGTCCCTCACTATTCATCTTCTTTTGATTTTGGAGTATCACATAACTCCACTTCGAATGATCTTTATAGTAAATTGGCGGTCTCGCCAATATTCTAATTTTCTTGTAAAGGGGTGAAAATCCTTTACAATCAGCATCGATTAACCAGAGATTTATATTTATCCTTGGTTTAGATGCTAATATCTTTTGTTATTCCAAACTCTATCTCTTGAGATCGAAGGTAGATTTACCCCAGAAAATCCACATTTGATCTTATCCATTAAGTCACGGTTGACCCGGTTAAGGTTGTCCGCGATTTATCTAAGCTTACCCATCTCTCTACTCTGTTTAATCATCTTGTCTTTTGTTCCAATCTATCTTCCAAACATTTTGAACTGTACTTGTAAATTAATGTTTTGTTTTATATTGTGTTGTTTGAGTTGTTGATGTTGATTTGGGTTTCCGATCGATTCGTCTGATCAACGCTATCGATAGGATTTCTAAAACACTTTGACAGAACAAATTGACACAATATTATTTTAAAATTTGGTTAATGAAATAAATTTGGATATATAATTTTATGGAACTTAATAAATTGATTTAAATTGATAATTTGAAATGATAATACTTGATTTATCATTTATTGTTCTACAAATGAATTTATAAATAGTTGTTTATAAATTGATTTGGGAACTGAAATGAATTTGAATCAAGAATTTGAGAATTCAAGTTTCCGATGGATTTCAAACCTTGTGTTTAAAATTTTTAAAAGGATATAATTTAAAGTATTTTTGAATAAAAATTTTGTCTCTAAAGGATTTTAAAGTTTAAAAATTAAGTGCTCTTCTCTTTGTCGCTGGAAAATAATTTCGGTGATGACTGCAGCATCATCGACGTTCATTTTCGAGTTTTGAACTGAAGAGACCGTTCTGTAGTCTTACTACAGCTTTGTTTTGAAAGATTTAATTTATTTGAATTTCTAAATATGATTTGATTTATAATATATATAGATATATGATTTAAATTGATTTGACATATTATGTACATATATTTATTTATCTCTAACTGGTTTTGCTTTCACTGAGAAATAGAAACTCGAAGCTTCAGCTTCATCCACTTAACAATTTTCCTAACAGCATTGTTCGCCACTCGGAAAACATGCCTCCCAAACAGAAAAAAGATGTTAACAAAGGAAAAAACATCGCATCCAGCAGTCTTCCGGATCCAGCTGTCACGAATCAAGTAAATCGTCCTCCTCCAGCAACAATAACAAATGAAGGACAGGCTAACTCAACCATTCCTGCCACAGAACAGCCTGCAGCAATTACTAGGGCAGATTTGGACAGAGTTGTGGTTGAAGTAACTAACCGCTTCACGTCCCAACAAGAAGCCTTGGTGGACCATCTCATGTCACGCTTAAGGGACGCCGAAGAGTCCAACCACAACACTGAATCATGGGGCGAGTCCCAGTCTGGAGGATCTCGGAGACAACAAAGATCTTCTTTCTTCGAAGAAGCTAATGGCAGAAGTAGCCATGGTAGGGGCCGAGACCGAGCGCAGCCCGAAGTTAGGCCTGAGGAAACGTTTGGTGCCGAACCCAACGGGGGAGGTACCGGACGAAGGTCAACTGTAGCTGAGCCTGTCATGCTGCCTAACCATGGAAACACCAGTGAACGGGGCCGAGCCAGAGTCCAGCCCGAAGTTGGACCCGAGGAAGTGCTTAGATCAGAACCCAGCAGGGGAAGATCGAGGCAAGGGCCAACTATAGCTGACCCTAGCATGCTTCCAGAAAATCAAAGGCAGCCGCTGGAAAATATGAGGAATGATAGACGCTACCATCCCTACAGGTCGTCTGGACGAGATCAATCCCACAGAACAGAACCAAACTCCTTTCTATCTGCTCCAAATTCTAATGAAAGGATGGCACGCTTATTCAGAGAGTGCATCCAACGGGAGCAAAGAGACCGAGGTATAGGCGCTAGGGTGACCAGCCCTTTCGCCCGCAACATTGAAATTGCTATCACTCCCCGGGAATGGAAGATGCCAACAATGGAACCTTACAAGGGAACCTCCGACCCCGTCGTCCACTTACAAAGATACACACAACACATGCTCATGAGTGGAGCAACAGAGGGAGTACTATGCAAATGCTTCCCATTATTCTTAGCAGATCTCGCTACCTCCTGGTTCTGTCATTTACCCCAGGGATCCATCAGCTCATGGGAAATGTTGAAAGAACGATTTATCAGTCAATTCCGCATTCATGTGGAACAACCTAAGGATGCTTATTCCTTATCCAGCATCAAACAGAAACCCGGAGAGAAACTGCAGCAATACCTAACCCGATTCAACGCCGCAGCGGCCGCGGTCCAAGATGCCGACGAGAAGCTTATCCTAATGGCCCTCTGTAGTGGTGTGCATCCGGATACTAAATTTGCTAGAAGACTGACAAAAGAAAAACCAGCTACTTTACCCGATTTCTTCCATGAAGCTGGAAAATATATGAGACTTGAAGACGCCGTCAGCAAAATAGGGCAGCTCACGGCAACACGCCCGCTATAGCAAAGGACATTCAAAGATTTGACTCTAGGGATAATGCTGGGGGCAAAAAGGGGGAAAAGCGTCCATATCAGCCAGGACCAAGATTTGACGCTTACACCCCTCTAAATGAAACAATCGAAAATATCTTCCTGGCCACTCAAGACGAAGTTGAATACAAACGCCCCCCGCACAAGAAGGAATCAGATAACGCAGTTAAGTCTGGAAAATTCTGCCGCTTCCACGAATCCCATGGGCAGGATACCAATGAATGCCATCATCTCCGGGACTTGATTGAAGAACACATCAAAAGAAGGAGACTGGAACGCTATGTAAATGGTGCATTCAACTAAGTCAATATGATATCACCTACCATCCTCGCACCGCCATCAACGAACAAGGCTCGGGGGCAGGTGTGGTAATAATCACTCCCAAGGGAAATGAACTACACTATGCTATAAGGTTAGGATTCACTGCCACCAACAACGATGCAGAGTATGAAGCAGTGATAGCTGGATTAGAACTCGCCTTAGGAATCGGAGCCAATTCTTTGTGTCTTCATAGCGATTCTCAACTTATTGTAAATCAAATACTAATAGAATTCCAGGCTCGAGAAGAACGACTCGTAGCATATTTAAAGAAGACCAAGTTGCTTCTCAATCGATGGGATCACTATTTAATCAAACACATCCCTCGGGAGGCAGAACCCCTAAATAAAGTATCTTTAGCAAAAGTTATTAACTTCTTGATCAAAAATGTTCTATGCAGGTACGGAGTTCTATTCAAAATCATATCGGACAATGGACTTCAGTTTGACAGCGAGGAGTTCGCCAACTGGTGCCAAGAGCACGGAATTCACAAAAGCTTCTCATCCCTAGCTTATTCCCAGGCAAACATACAAGTCGAAGCCGTCAACAAAATTCTGAAAACTCTGGTCAAAAAGAAGCTCGAAAAATCAAAGGGCGCTTGAGTGGATGAACTCCCTATGGCACTATGGGCCTATCGCACACCTTTCAAAACATCAACAGGGCATACTCCTTTCTCTTTGGCATACGGATCGGAGGCTATGCTCCCAGTTGCAACCATCGTGCCTTCCCATCGTAGGATCCACTATAACCCAGAAGATAAAGAAGAACTCCTTCACATGTCTTTGGATCTAATTGAGGAGAGAAGAAATGATTCAGTCCTCAAAGCAGCAGCCCACAAGCAAAAGGTGGCAACACAATACAACTCCTAAAGATCTCCACAACGGAGCTTATATTTTGTCAACAGTGGACGGGGAGGTGTTCCAGAGGGCATGGAACATCCAACACCTTCGTCGATACTCTTCTTAACTTGTACTGTCCATATGAAGCGAATTAACAAAGAGAATCAGTGGACGTAGGCATTTTCGTGCCGAACCACTTTAAATCAAACTTGTCTCTTTTTAACTTGTTCCTTCATATCTTGGCTGCTTGTTAACTGTATCCTTTTCTGTTGAACAAAATCCTGTGCGAATAGCATTTTCATTCAAGGCACTCCACAGCGCAACTTCTCCTGGACAAGACCTAACAGGTACTATGCGAATCTATGCCCTCGCCAATGAGACACTTTCGCTCCGGCATCCCTCTGCTGTGAGTTAACTCGTTGCTCGCGACGGCCCTTAAAGCCAACTGTAATGAGCCGATTATAAGCCACCGAGAAGGCCGACTATAGCCGAGGCAGCTCATTACGGCGTTAGGCTCGCCGGCAACTGTGAACCGACTATAAGCCCCAACATAAGGTGTGGCCAGCCAGGGGCAGTTCACAGTTGACGATCGGCACCCACGCTAGCCGGCCATAGTAAATCGAATAATACCCACGATTACGGGCCATAATGGCCCGGGTAGTTACTGTGCGCGATCTCGGCTCCGATGTGTCTTAAGTGCGGCTGTGGTAAAAAAGAATTAACTCCCCGCGGAAGCGTAAGATGGGTGACTAATGTCTCCAAGACCCACAGCTAGGGAAAGTGACTACAAAACCCGTTTGCCACGAACTTAAGCACACCGAAGGCCTTCCGTGATTGGAAGTTTTACTTTTTTCACATATTTCAATTTTACTTCAGAAACTATTCTCCTATCCTCTGTAACAATTCTTGAAGTACAGGACACAGAACGGGAGACACTCACTAATAGAAGTGGATATTCACAGCAAAATACTGGACCACATCCCTTACTCGGTCACACAGGATATTCAAAGCTGCCATCTACAAGAAAGATATAAAGGACGGTATTTCCTCCTTTCATATGTAAACACATGACTATAATCTATTCACACCTCACGCTAACATTGCAAGTCATAAAATTATGCTTTAAACAAGAACCCGACATCAAACACAATTTGATTAAAAGAATATGCATAGCTATACAACATGTCAAAATAGCAACAAACATTCAAGAGACGACAAAATCAGCCTAAGTTAAAGAATTACACGTCAAGAATAGAGCTATCTATTACAAGTAGCAAACAATTACAATCTAAGAGTTACTTTACTGTTTTAAGACTAACATATACAGCCATGTCAAGTCTACAAAAAGAATTTTCTAGGTCTAATCAGGGAGCTGGTTGCGTCCTAGTCTTGTCCTTGCCCTGTTGCCCGCCTGTCCGATCAGAAAAAGAATTCATTAGTGATAAGCAACCAAGTTAACAAAAAGACTAGAAAGGAAGACTTACCAGCACCTGCTTCTTGGCCACCCTGGTCGTCATCCTCTACCTGCACACCTGCCTCCTCAGCAGCAAGCAACCGCATACCCTCCTTTACCGCCACCTTCTCCTCCTTGGCAAACTGAGCAGTGACCGCATCCATGCTGAAAACCACGCCACCATCTTTATCCGCATCGGCCTTAGCCTCCTCCAAAGCCCGAAGATAGATCTTAGCCATGACCCTGGGATAATCGTCCATCCAGGATAGGTTGCCCTGCTTCCAGGTTCGGAAGTACATGTCTTAAAGCATTTCGTCCATCATCTCCTCGTTTTCCTCAAACTCCCTCATCCGGGCCTCGGAAGCCGACAACCTTTCAACGGCGGCATCTCTCTCTGATCGGTATCTCGAGCAGTCAACCAGTAGGGATTTCTGCATTGCCTCCATCTCCTCCCTCAACTTGGCTTGAGCAAGCTCTGCAGCCTCAAGTTTCCCGGATAGCTCCCCTATCTGCTCAGGATCCGCCTTCCGGACCTCGTCCACTGTGGCAATGGCCATATCGATCCGTTCCCTGCAGGTAGCTTCCATTTTTCGCAGTTCAGCCCGGCTAGCCTCTTCCATGGTTTTCTTTAGTCGTCCAGAAGCAGCCTCATGTTGGGAAATCTGAATGGCCTGGTCAGCAAGCTGCTTGGCCTGATCCGAAACCACCAATCGAAGTCGGATGTTGGCACTCCCAATCTCCTCTCCAGCCTTAACCAGCCGGGCATGATGCTCCATCAGCTTCCTAGTCTCCTCCGCCACCCGATCAATATTAGCCTTGGCCTCGTCTCCCATAGTAACTATCCGAGTGGTAAGTAGATCAAGATCTAAGGACTTAGCCTCGTCAAGCACCCGTACCATGGGATTGCGGGGAAGAAGGTGCTCACCAGTAACCTCGTCAAAGATAATATCGTGGGAACTTGGATCCAGATCAGGGTGACCCGCAAATGGATTACGAGCCAAATCAGGACGGTCGATATGAGTAACGGAAGGGTTTCCGGACGGGAGCGGAGAGGGTGCAAACTCGCTATCCTCCTCCGTGATATCATGAAGAGGCTGAGCCGGGAGCTGAGGACCGGGCGAAGGTTCGGATAAAGGGTGACTCCTCTTTCTCCGCTGAATTCCCTCTTCAATAACCCCAAGGAGAGGACGGTAGCCGACTACGTCCCCAGAGCGGTGGGTCGAAGGCTTCGGCTTGGCGGAAGTTTTGGAAAGCTTGTATTGCTCAAGCCTGTGCCGAAGATCTGAGGCCTTGGATATCTTGTCGGCTCCTGGTATAAAGAACAAGTGTCACAAACTTACATCACTATATAATTCATGAAACGCGGTAAATTACGAGTTGAGAAAAGAAAGAAAGCGCGTCTATTATACAAACCCTGGGGAGAAGTAGGATACTGCAATAAATCCTGGATTTCCTTCCAGGACGGGAGCGGATCATAAAATATTCCTAAGTCCTTATCATTAATGAAGCATGCAGGAGTCAAGAGTTCACCTTGAATCGTCGAAGCCACCTTGGCCGGAGTAGTCTGAGAAGACTCGCTTGCACCGGTCCCAACTTTGCCCGTTTTCCCGTTTTTCTCTACCAAAGCCGGATCTTCGTCCAGCCCCTCGAAAGCCTGGTGGAACGCATCATCCATCCACTCCTGAATCTCACCCGCTTGCCCAGGCAGCAGGGCCTCGGTGCCATCTCCACCCTCACCTCTTTCCTCCTCCACGTCTTCCTCCCCCTGAGTAAGTGGACAATTGCTGGGAGAAGGACCGTCCGATCTCTTAAGTTTCTTACCTCCGACGGCTGGAGGTTTTGTGAAAGGTTTTCTCTTTCCACTCTCTGCCGCAACACCTCCCTTAGCCTGAGCAGCCACCCTCTCCTCTGTTGTTTCCCTCAGCTTGACCACTGACTGCTGTGGAAGAATCAAGTTATACTCCAGAAGGGCCGCATTTCTAATCAGGAAGGCAGCTGATCTATCTCTCCCAGGGATAGCTTCTATCTCAGCCGCCGTTTGAACCAAGCGATCGGTCTCCACCACTGCAAAGCCACCTGTCGCTAGCCAAAAAGAAGACGTATGAGAAGAAGTATTACAACCAGAATAGCATAAGAATTGGGCTGGAGCTGGAACGGTGCAATTTTCAAATAGGCGAGGAAGCTCACTACCCAAGCATTCAGAGGCGGGATGGCGCCACACATACAATGGTATCGGCTATAGGCGAAGTACCCCTCGGGAGGGTTAAATGGCATAGCCCCTGGCTCTGGCAGCATCATGCGTGCCCTATCAATGCCAAAGGAACGGGAGATGGCATCAAGATGATCTTCTTTGAGAGAGCTGGGATAGCAGTCCGGGGGAGAATTCAGAAGCTCCTGCGGACCGTACCCGTCCACTAGTGATCTCGGGGTTGGTCCGTGACGTTCTGGATTCGGCTGAGCTGGGGGCACGGCGGAGGAACTTCCTTCGCCCCCGGATTTCTTTTTATCCGATCGAGTTTCCGCTTTACGAGACATTATCTGCAAACACAAAGAAGAATGTCGTTAGAACAAAGGATGTAAAAAAAAAAGTAAGTATGTAATATGGAATTTTCACTCATGAAATCAGAATGCTCAAACTCCCGTTGTCATTCGATAAAATAAATGCAAAACTCTCAAAGGCCATTCGGTAGTTCTCATATCCATTCGGCATTCCCAGTTCCATCCGTGTATACAGATATACAACTACCTTCGATAAACCATTCATCCAACAATAGAAAGGATCTCACCTGAGTCAGTGAAAATAGGGAAGTTGATTCGGCCACCAAGTTGATTCGGCTACCACTTTGATTCGGCCACCAAGTTGATTCGGCCACCAAGTTGATTCGGCGACCACTTTGATTCGGCTACCAAGTTGGTTCGGCTACCACGTTCGATTCAGCTACAAAGTTTGATCCGGCAAGAGCAAATGTTTAGTTCGGCAGGTAGGAAATAGCAAAGGCGTACGGTCCCTACTTATAGACAAAAGGACACGACCGGACCATCTGGTTCAGCATCCAAGAGCCCAATGAAAATTTCAAAACAAAGCGCGGCACATGCCGGCATATGCCCCACTTTGGGGGGCAAATGTTGGGCGCATTCTCACCCAGAAGGCCTCGAGACCAAGAAGCTTGATTCAACCATCCAGGCTTGCAGGAACTCATTCGGCATTCTCGTTCTCCAGAGTTCATTCGGCATCCTCGTTCTCCAGAGTCCATTCGGCAAGAACTCATTCGGCATTCTCATTCTCCAAAGTCCATTCGGCAAGAACTCATTCGGCATTCTCATTCTCCAAAGTCCATTCGGCAAGAACTCATTCGGCATTCTCATTCTCCAAAGTCCATTCGGCAGGAACTCATTCGGCATCCTCGTTCTCCAGAGTCCATTCGGCAGTCTTAGGCAACTGCCGGACCAACCTCCTTCATGCAACTGCCAAACCAACCCACCTCCAAGCTTCGCCGAACCAATTCATCTCCTACTACCGGACCAAGGCATGCCAGGCCAAACCACATCAGCCCAGGCCCACCAGTAGCTATATACCTCCAAGACCCCTACCCCCAGCCTCACTCTATAAATAGAGGGGCAGGGGTACAACAATGGGGAAAAAGTTTGAGAGCTTAAGCATGGAAGGAACTTTCAAACAACTTTCTTTTACTTGTACCAAAGCTTTGTACTTGTAATCATAACAAAAGAAGAGAAATAACATATAAAGTGGACGTAGGCACATTCTGGCTGAACCACTATAAATCTGCGTGTCTTTTTACAGTTTAGCCCCTGCTTTTCATATATTTGCATAATTCTCCAAAATCACTAAGAACAACCTAAGATCTACTAAATCATACAACTTTGAGGTGTTTGTCCATTTTTTAAATTTCATCTTAAAGAATAATTTCAGTTATAAAAAGAAAAATTAAAATTTTTGAATAAATGATTCAAACTTGAGATAATTGAATTGGAAAGTTTTATTTGTATAATACAATTGCATTCAAATATAACTTACCTTAAATTTTTTTTTTGAAGTTAACAATGTAATTGGATAATATGCAGTACAGAAATGATTTTATAAATAAAATTTGAGTGGTTATAATAAATGTTATAAACTTAAATTTTAGTTATAAAAGATTAACAGAGGTAAATAGTGAAAAAGGAATTTAAAGAGATTTTATTTAAATAACTTGATAATCAAATTTGATTTAATATGGAACCTTAAGTCTAACCTAGGAATTTTAATAATGGTTATTTCCTGAAATGAATATGTTGTATAATAAATAATGTATCTTTGAATAGATAAAATAAAATACATTGGAATTGGACATTTTGTAATAAAGTTTATTTAACTTGAATTCATAGTTTAATTGATGTCTAAATGAATAAATGTGTAAAGAAATTTGATTGTTATATTTTCTATGATAAATATTTTATTTATGAAATTGATATGTCTTGAAAAATGGATAATTATGATAGTTATAATGTATTTTAACATCACTAAATTTGATAATTGAGAATTTGGTTTTCAAATGGAAATTTTAAGTGTAACTTATTGAAGGAATATCTATTTATGAAATGGGCATTTTAAATAAAGTGTTAGGTTATTTGTTAAATGAAGAGCTAAGTAAAATAGTGAGCTTTTGACTTAATAAACGAAGTATAGTTTAATTTGGATATTCCATTCATAAAAGTTTGTTTTAATAAGTCATAAGTTAAATGATATCCAAATGAATATTCTAGAATAAAACTGATTTGAAATATTAATATATCTACTGTAGCATTTTATAAGTGCTGCTGTTTTGAAAATACAATGTTTTGGAAGTTTTATAATTGAATGAACTTAGAAATGTTACAACTTTAAAATGAATATTATTTGACCTTGAATTAAAATGGTTTAAATAAAGATTATTTTAAAAAGTGTTATGATTTTCTAAGTATTATGTTTTTTTTTAGAATTACATTTCCAAAGTGTTATGATTTTAGTAGTATGATTTCCAAATGATAAACATCTGTAATTTGTTATGATTTCAAAGCGTTATTGTTTCATATTTATTATCTTTTTTTTTTTCTCAACTATCTTTTGGTTGTCCTTATTTCTCTTATCTTGTTACAGAATGGGAAGGCTATTGCTTATACCAGTCTGTTTAGACATCTTTTTATAATCTTTGAAATCTTTGTTACTCATCTGGATCTGAACACTGTTTTTCCATTCATAGACCGTCGGTCAAGTGAAAGGGGTGATTCAGACTCTAGAGGATCTTTTTCGTGTTTGTGTTCTTGATTTGATCACCTCCATCTTGTTAAACTTGCCTATAACAATAGTTATCAGGTGTAATTCCAATATTCTTATCATCTTGTCTTAATTCTATTCATTCTATCTTTTTAGGTGCTTTCCCGTACCTCGTTCCTTTTCGGGGACGAAAAGTTTTGAGTGGGGGAGAGTGTAACAACCCTGTATTTTACAATTAATTTTAATTTGATTTTTCCAAATTTAAGAGCTTTATTTATGAAAAGAATAAATGTTGTCATTGTAAATATAAAAAAAACTTTGATTTTGTATGTGGATTTGAATTCCAAATATGACTAAATTTAATATTTCCAGAAAATGTGAATTTTGGTCAAATAGTCAAACTTCGACTTTTAACTTGAAAATTTAAAAGTTTGAAATTTATGAATTTTATCTTTTATTATAAAAATAGATTTAATAACTTGAATACTGCTTTTCGTTTCGTTGAAAACGGATTTAAATTGCAAAAGTTGTACTGTTTTCAATTTTGTGTGTATATTGGGTTATTCAGCAATATTCTTTATTTTAAAATTATATAAATGACATTTTTATTTGATATATTTTATTCTAATTTGTACATTTATGTTATATAAAATATATTTTGGCTTTTAAATATTTTTAAAGTAAGGTAGGAATTTTTCCAGAGTTAGTAGTATTTTTCTTGCAAATTTCCATGCCCTGTTTGTAAATTTTAAACATTTTTCTTTAATCCTTTTTCTATTTTCTCCAATTTAATTATCTATTTTATTTTGAAAATGATAAATAAATTATTTTAATTCAAATTTTCACTTCATAATATTTTTATAATGAAGTGTATACTTTTTCAAGACTGACAGTGATTTATTTATAATTTTTGAACACTGTTTGGTATTTTTAAGTAATTTTCTTCGTTCTTTTTATATTTTTCCAAAATTTATTATTTGTTTTCTCATATTTATAATTGATTTCGGTTTGTAAATTATTTTTCTGAATATTTTTGTTTATATAAAGATTAAAAAGAAAAGAAATATGAAAGGTTGTAAAACACTTTGAAACTTAAGCCCTTTTTTGTCCAAACCCTTCATTTTCTTTAACTCCTCAAATTTTGCCCTAGCCATCTAAAACCCTAGTGTAGCCGCCACTTTTTGTTTCTCATCTTTTCACGTGAAAACAAATCAGCTCCTCATTTCTCATGGCTTCATCCAAAAATAAGTAATGGCCTCTCCTTCTTTTTCTTCTTTTCTCTTCATTTTCAATGATTTTTGCCATGTTTCTCTTGCTTTGCTTGGCCTAACACCTCCACCATCTCCTCCACCGACCACCACCACTTCCTTCCCCACACCATCCACGACCAAACCCCCTCCTCCTCTGACCATGACAGGCCATGCACTCCTTTTGACTAAAAACCACACAAAACCTTGCACAAATCCCTTAAAACAATGCATAGCCACCACTAGTTGCAACATACCTTCGCCCACCACCTTGGACACCACCTCTATCCGCCACCACCACCTTGCTACCACCACTACACATAACCATCTCCTCTGTCCAGACCTGTAGCAAGTCATGGCCAAGCCTAGGACCTTGTAGACCGAGCCAAAGATGAACCAAAACTCCACCATATTGCATAAAACTCTTCACATGCCTATGTTGTAACTTCCCCATCATCTCTAGCTTGTAGCCGTGCATCCCTTGGTCCAAACCAGACCCAAACCATGTCCAAACCTGAAACCAAACATTCCCTAGGCCATGCAAAAGGATAGAGAAAGCAAGGCAAAAGATTTTACATTCAAATCTCTTTTCGTTTAAAAGTTATTCCATTTCAAGTGCGTTGAAATTGTGTTTGTTTTGATGTATGTTTTGGGTTGTAATACAAGAGTTGTAGCTTTGGATCTTGCTCTCCACTCAAGTCCGTAGTCTTGTCATCGTGCTTTTGTTCCATTGTGTCATTGGTTTTGATATCTCCAGCACAAACAGGTGAGTTATTCTCACCAGACAATATGTACCTATATAACTAGTAAATTGACACCCTGTGAATCTGTAGAAATATATTATCATGTTATATATGCCTATATTATTATCATATGATGTTCACACCTGTTATTACACCTGTTATATCATATGTTACTGTTATTTAATGTTATTCTGTTATTTATATCTGTTATCACCATTGCAAGTTCCCTGTAGATTAGAATCACTATGGGTTGAAATGATACATACCCGAACGGACTTTAGAATAGGGAAAAATCGTTATGGGCTGAAATGATAGGCCTGAATGATTTTTATTTAAATTATTTTAACTTGGGATTGCGGGTTTGAAATGATAGAACCCAGATTTTTCTTTTTTAACTGCGGATTGAAATGATACATATCCGTATCACTTGACCTAGGTTAGAAAATTATATACAGGCCCGTGGTTATTTTATAAAGTGTTTTGAATATTTTTAAGTATTTTAAAAATATAAATTTATGAAATTTGATTTAAACAGATTTTGAAATATTTTGAATTAAAGAAATTATGATTTTTCTATGTGTTAAAAATGTAATTAATGAATGGTTTAACTGGATTTTTGAAATATAACTTAAGTTGGAAATTTGGAATTTTGGTTAAAAATGATATTTAAGTTATATAAATAAAATGGATATTATATTTTATTTGGAAATGGTAAATATGATAATTTGATTAAATTTGAATTTAAGTGATTATTAAGTATTATTGATTTTTCTATGAA
Source organism: Allium fistulosum (assembly GCA_030737815.1). Taxonomy (NCBI): domain Eukaryota; kingdom Viridiplantae; phylum Streptophyta; class Magnoliopsida; order Asparagales; family Amaryllidaceae; genus Allium; species Allium fistulosum. Next base: position 735,015,999 of record CM060906.1, read on the forward strand.
TTTAAGTGGTTAAATAAATGAATGTTTAAAAGTGATCTTTTAAAATATAACTTGACTAGGAAATGTGAAATTTGGTTTTAATTAAAGGTTTAAGTTAATTAAATAAAATTGGAAATTTTGTTAAATTGTGAAATGGTAATTTAAATTTGAAGTGTTAAGTCTATTTGTTGAAATGTGAAGAATTGGAACTTTTACACTTAAACTTATTAAGTAAATTGTTGAAAATTGGATTTAATTATAAGAAATTTATTGTGAAAGAAACGTGTAAAGTTCTAATTAATGAAAGAAATATGTAAAGTTTAACTTATGAAAGAAACGTGTAAAGTTCTAATTAATGAAAGAAATATGTAAAGTTTTACCTACTGAAAGAAACATGTAAAGTCTTAATTAATGAAAGAAACATGTAAGTCTTAATTTGTGTAATATTGATTTAAAATAATAAATGCCCCTTTTGTAATAAAACGTAAATTAAAACGTACATTCGATAATGTAAGTTTAATTAGTTTAATATTGATTAAATGATAAATGCTCTTTACTGTAATAGGAATGTAAGTTAAAAAGTACATTTAATATGTAAGTTTTAATTAATGTAAATGACATATTTTAATGACTAAAATAATAAAGTTTCTTTATTGTAATGATAATGTAAGTTAATAAGGTACTCTTAACTTAACATAAGAATTTTTGCATTAAATTGGATATTACAGTAACAAAGTTTATTTAACTATAAGGCTATGATAAAATGACCATGTTAAAAATTTGTAAGCATATAAATACTTTGATTATATAAAATGTTAAATTGGGAAGTATTACATTCCAAAAATGCTATGATTCCTTAAGGTTACATTACCAAAATGCTATGATAATTTAAAGGAAGATTTCAAGTTTAATAAATTAAAGGAAATATTCAGTGATTTTGAAATTTGGGTTTTATTGAAATGATATATTATTGAATTGGTTTTGAAATGGAAATGATATATTTTTGAATTGGTTTTGAATAGATATGCTTTGGGTTTGAAAGTATGTATTAGTTTGAAATAAATGATATGATTTTGAAATGGTTTAAAGGATGTATTTTGATTTGAAACATAAACTATTTTTAAAAGTTATAACCACGGGTTATAATAACGATTGGTTGGCAAAGAGACCGGGATCAGATATGGACATACTCTCTGTCGATACCGAAAACCACTTTGACAACCGTGTACGCGGTGGAGATTCCAGAATGAAGTAGGATGGTGGCGACGTTCTTAAGGTATGTTACGTGGACCCAACTCCCGTGAGTTGGCATAAGGTGGCTAAAACAGGAGCGATCTCGGACCAGTGAGGTAGCACCTCTTCTCGGACACATTTCTTCGATATTATACTCTTACTTGTGATTGATTAGATGGCCATCCTCCGATTTGGGAGTGTTGTTCGAGGTGGAACGGTAGTGGCTGCTATGCGTATCCATCAGTCCGTGTGCGTAATTGGTATATCTACCCTGGCATTGCCTAGTTGTGCCGTGTCACCTACCATATCGAGCTTTACTACGATTATGATTTTAAGATCCGACCGCGTTAAGGTTCTCCATCCCCTTAACGCTATTTTCTATATGATTATACTTTACTTATTAGACATTATTATAATAGCGAATATAACTACATAGTAGATATTTTAACGGATCCTTAGAGGATGGGCGGTCCCAAGCATCTTCTAAGTTACTTGTACCTTTATTACAGTTCACTTGAGTTGGTTTACATTATATAAGTATATATTGTCCTGACTCGTGTGTTTTGTGTTTTGCTTTACGCTCGGGTCAGCCTGAGTTATTCACAGATTTGGATTTCCACTCTCTTGGAGATTTGAATCGCTGGAGATTATCTGCTTGTCATATCCTATCTATTTCAGTTCCGTTGTTCTACTCAGCTTGTACTTGGTTATTTTATTGAGACTTTTGTTGTACTCTATTTCTTCTGTTGTATCTTATGTAACTCTGATATATTTATATAGTAGCTTCATGAACTACTATTTCTTTTACTTCCGCTGCATTATTTTACTCTGTGTCTGTGATCTGTGATTATATTTATTTACTGTATATTCTGAGATTTTCCAAATTTTATTTACAACGCGGTATTTTGAGCAATTCAACTCCGGCATGAGTGTCTACCTATACACTTATAATGGATGCGAATGGTTGTAAATATCGGGTCGTTACAAGATATGATTTATAACTCGAGTTTGATTTAAATAATTTAATGAATATTTCTTGTTTAAATAAATTTAAGGAAATATTTAATAAAAAATGAAATTTAAGGCTAGTTAAATGATATTGAATTTATTAAGTGAATATTCCCTGATTAAATAATAATGAAGTTAAATCAAGAGCTATATGAAACTGTTAAATTTAAATTTGAAAATATTGAATATTAAAGCCTTGAAATATATTAAAAATTTAATGGTCTATTGAGAACTGAATTGAATTGATGAATTGAACTTTGAATAAATTTGAATTTGGAATTTGAGTTGATTTGAATCGATTTGTGAGACTTTAGGAAATTATAAATACTTTACTTTTTAAATTATTTAACCTATATATACTATCTTGGAAAATGGATATATTTGAAATGAAATGATATTTTGGTTTGAAGTATAAATTTAATTGAATGACCACGGTGTTATAGTGTATATTTCTACATTATAGATAGTTCCACAGATCCTTAGAGGATGGTTATCCCAAACATCCTTTAAGTTACTCGTATTTCAGTTGATATTTCACTTGAGTTGGATTTATTGATATAAGAATGTTAATCCTAACTCGAGTGTTTTGTGTTTTTCTTTACGCTCGGGTCAGACCGAGTGATATAGCATTTGAGACTCACATTTGGAGTTTGGAGCTTCCTTTGGAGATCCAACTATCGCCTCAGCTTTCAGTTCTTCTAGTTGATTTGTTCAGAGAAGTCATCTATTGTACTGAAGACTTCACTGCATTTGAGATATTCTGTTGTATTTTATTTCTAACTCTAATGTTTATATAGTAGCTTCATGAACTACTATTTTATCTATTCCGCCGCGTATTATTGTATTACTCTGTATCTGTGATTCTGTGATTGATTTATTTATTGTATATGCTGAGTTTTGCCAAATTTTAAATTAACAATCTGATATTTTGAACTATTCAAGTCAGACATGTGTGGATTATTGTCGATTTGAATGGTCCAAAATAGTGGGTCGTTACATAGATATACCAATTGCACTCCCGGACTGGTGGTAACACATAGCAACTACTACCGCCCACCTCGTGACACACTCCCAAATCAAAGGGTGCACCCAATCAAATCACAAAAGCAATAGAATGGTATCGAAGAAATGTGCCCGATCGGAGGAATGACCTCACTTTGCCTGGTATAGCTCCTGCTTTAGTCGCATCTAAGCTTACTCACGGAAGACAGGATCACGTCATACCATATAGGAGCATCGCCAAACCATCCTACTTCATTTCTGGAATCTTCACCACGTACACAGTTGTTAAAGTGGTTTTCGATATTGGCAGAGAGTATGACAATATCCGATCCCGGTCTCTTTAACAACCAAACGTTATTATAACACCGTGGTCATTTCATTTCAAACAGTTCATGATTCATATCAAAATATTATATCATTTCAAACTATATCAATTTGGTATCATTATACACTTTAAATCATATTCATTTCCAAAATCGTATCACTTTCACAATTATAACACTTTCGAAATCGTAGCACTTTTGAAATCATAACATTTGGAAATAATATCACTTTGAAACCATAACACTTTGAAACCATAACACTTTGAAATCATAACACTTTGAAACCTTAACACTTTGAAACCTTAACACTTTAAAACCTTAACACTTTGAAATCATAACACTTTCCACCTAAATAGTTTAAATGTTGAGAATAGTATATATATTAAAATACTTTATAAATTAAAATAGTTTATATATGATAAATACTTTATATAATAAAATTAGTTCCTCCAATTTCGCAAATCGATTTAAATCATCTTAAATTCCAAAATTCAATTTGAATCAATTCCAATTTCACCATTTCAATTTAAAGTTTAAAGACTCAAGTTTAAATATTCAAACATTTGCAATATAAATTTCATTTATATTTCAACATTTAACTTTAAATTTATCCAAATTGGAAATTATTCCCTTAACCATTTTTATAACAATTTATTTAATCCCAATATATATATATTTAAATCAATATTAAATATTAAATATTCAATCTCAATTTTTTTCAAAATTAAGGATATTCATTTAATCACTTTTACCGAATCAAGTTATAAACCAAGTTATAATCATATCTTTTCAAAATGTCAAAACTAATAAGTTTAAATTAATTCTTCCTTAAATTCAATTATTAATCAATTTAAATTCCAAGTCAACATTAATTTACCTTTCCAACCTATATTATTTAAGTTATAAAATCTATTTAAAAATATTAATATAAATTTACGTAAATACTTAAACATATTATATACTAATTAAATTAAATTTTATTAAATTAAAACTTATTACTAAATTTATTTTTATATTAAATTTATTTTTATATAGTTTTAAAATAAATAAAATACAAGTAAAATCTTAAAATTTACATTTTTTTCAAAACTAACTTATAAGTTAAAATTTCCAAAACATATTAATTTAAAATCTAAAATTTAAATCTTTATAAAAATACATTTATATATATAATATCTAAAAACCAATATTTATTAAACCATATGTTCCTGTCACGTACAGGAATTTTCGACTTTCGAAAATTCGACATCGATACTCACATTATCGACTGCCGAGCAATCGAGTGCCGGAAACTCCAATAGTGAGGGTTTTAATAGAAGAAAAGATAGTAGAAAAGGGAAGAAAAGAGAAAGAAAGAAAAGATAGAAGAAGAAGAAAGAAGAACAAGAAGAAAGAAAAGAGAAAGAGAACAACCGAAAAACAGAACAACAGAACAACATCAGAACAGAAAACAATATCAGAATCTCACATATCGCAGCCGAACAATATATAATAGATAAATGAATAATCTTTAAAACAAAGAGCTATATCATTTTATACATACATCAATCATCAGAGTCAATATACAACAATGGACAGTTATATAAACTTGTCCTCATACAGAATACACAGCGGAATAATACAAAGTGTAGGTGATACGTTACGCCATCCAGCTTGCTTCCAAAGCTCCAGAATATCCTGATAACATAACTCTAGACTGCCCGTGTGGAAATTGGTGGGCACCCAGAGTTTAGAAGGGAAACAATAAACTCCGAGTCAGTCATGGTGACTGGTGTGAGATCGTAAAACAGTTATTTTTCTTTAAAACAAAGAACAAAATTTAAAGTAAATTTCGCAATGCTTTTGGAAAATGAAACTACCATAAGTGTGACGACCCAACTTTCCACTCCCGGAAAATCGCATCGACAGTAAGAAAGAAAGGGGTGAGAAATAGAAAAGAGAAGAAGAGAAAAGAAAACAACAACAGATACTCACAGCGGAAACGAAACGAAATATAATATATGACATAAATATTACATAGTATCATATACATCATCTATCAGAGTTACACAGATTACACATCACATACTAGACAGTTATAAACATCTGTCTAGTTATTACATCTCAACACAATACAGATCAATACAAAGATCAACACAGCGGAAAACTACTATCTATATCTACAACGCCGAAGCCTCCTGCTCCATTGCTCCTCCAGATTACTCGTCAAAGCTAAACCTGAATCCCTTGGCTACTCGTAAAAATTTGAGTACCCAAGAGTTTATAAAACAGAAATAAACAACTTGGGTCAGACATGGGTCTGGTGTGAGTAACAGGTTAAACTTGTTTAACTTCAAAACCTTTTGAAAGAAAAGGTATCACGTAAGACTCCCCACCAATAAATATGGGTAAGTTTTTACCTTACGTTAACCAAAACATTTGATAGGAAATCCAGTTATATTACAATAAGGTCTAGGGTTTTCAAGTAAAATACAGAAATAGCTGGAATGCTTACATCTCACGTTCCAACATAGTTGGGCACAACTAATACGTACGGCACTTATTGGAGTTTGGATTCCATCAATGGCAGGGCTACCGGGGTACCGCCCATCACAGTATGTGGCCTAGATCACCGTACCGAGGATCACTCCCAATCCCCTGCAACACAAGGTCGGAACATCCCTTACTGGATAATTCCCGCACAAGATACCCCACGGTTGTTATGACCAACCGCACACACTAAGTAGAAAATAGAAAGGGACATCTAGACAGAGGTCATCTTGTCCTACTTGGGTGCTACCCACTAACCTTGCTGCACCTCCCCTGTTTTAGCCATTCCCGGTTTGTGAGGCTTGAGGTCACTATTACCTTAGAAAAGAACACATCACTTAGAATGCTCATCGTCCACCTGACGATGTTCTGAAAGCATTCAATCCATACAAGTTCGTTCCGGGTTCGAACGAAACCGAAGGCATTATCTCGTTACACTCGTTTTGGAATCACCCTCAGAGTTAACGACAATAACCCTTGCACTCTGAATCTTCATCTTCACTTGATTCACGACCTATCGTTAATTTGGATCGATGTGGTATTCGGGTCTCCAGACCTGGAAATCCGGTATACGGAAACCCGATCCCGGTCTCATCGAAATCCAAAACGTATCTTTTAAGGCCAAGTTGTTTTAAAGGTTAAAACAATTTAATTCAATTATCTTTATACACTTAGAAAGATAATTCACAATAGATAATCAACATTATCAATATCATCAGATAATCCATATTATCACAATTCAACTAAACATCCATATCACATAGCATATATCTCATCAGAGATATCAATCAAATGCAAAGCATTCAGTATTATCATCCATCCATAAGTAATGATCTATATCATCTCTAATTAATTTAAAGTTAATTAAATTAATTACTTTTATTTTATAAATCCTTCTTACTTAAACATTAATTAATTACAAATTAATTAATTATCCTCTAATTACCTTTTTCAATTAATCATCTTTGATTAATTATCTTTTAATTACCTTCAAGTAATTTATCTTTAATTAATTACTCAAATTAATTAACCTTAACCACTTATAGTAATTAACCTTTAATTACTTCATTAATTAATTAACTATAATTAATTAAATTAATCACTATAATTAATTATATTAAATCTTAATTAATTACATTAATTAATCACTTCATTTATTAATTATACTTAATTTATCAATCTTAATTACATCATTAATTATATTAATTAATGATCCTTAATTACAACTTAATTATTAATTACTTTAATTAAATTAATTACATTAAGTAATTAACTTTAAATTAAACAACATTTATTAATCACCTTGATTAATCTTCAATCAGTAATTAACTACCCTTAATTACTTTCATTTACTAAATTAATTCTCCTTAATTAATTTCTTAATTAATCCCTTGATTAATTATTCAAAGTAATTAAACTTAAATTACTTCCCTTAATACATAACCAATCAATTAATTACCTCAAGTAATTATCTTATTATTTACTTCTTAAATAATCATACCTTAATAATTACATTAAGTAATTATTATTAAATCATCCATTGATTAATGTAAATTAATTAAACTTAATTAATCAAATTAACTCCATTAATTACAAATGAGTAATTAATTCCTTAATTACTTTTATTAAGTAATTACATTTAAACCATTTTCACAAATGATTATCTTTAAATCAATTTATCTAATTAATTATCAAAATTAATCACATTAATTAGTTATTTAAATAATCACAAGTTAATGACCTACATTAACTATTAACAACTCTTTAATTACTTTTCTTAAGTAATTAACTTAGATTAATTATTATTAATTTCAAATTAATAAATCTTAATAACCAATTTAATTAATCTAATTTATTTAGTTAATTAAGTGTTAACCATAACTCAATTAATATTTAATTACTTTATTAATTAATTCTTAATCATTAATTAATATTCTAATTATAATCCTTAATTACAAATTAATAAATCTTAATCACTAATTAATTAGTTTAAACCATTAATTACCTATTTAATTAATCCAAATGATTAATTAATCAATTAAATTAATTATCCATTAAATTTCCAAATAAATTTAATGAACACAAATCTCTAATTACTTTAAGATAAAACTTGTTCTTATTAATAATCAAGTTATCATTTACAAAGTATTTTAAATCAATTTACTTTTAAATTCTACCCATTTAATATCCATTTTAACAATTAAAGTTATTTAAACAATTTAATTTAAAAACTTATACTTGTTTTTAAAATTATGGAAACAAAATTTAATTTGAATTCACATTTCAATTTTGTTTTAACTCCATTTAAAATCATGCCTTTTAAAATTTAGACTTAGGCCAGACAGTTTTCAAAAAAAAACTGTCAAAATCTCCATGACCCGAGTCCACCCATTCTGCTCCGAGTAATTCCCTCCATTGCTTCGAGAAAAATGTCAAAATTCCTGAGCTTCCCTTGCTAAACCCATCCCCACAAATACAACAGGATATCAGCCCTGAACACTTCAAAACAACTTACTCCCTTGCCTACTTCGAGTCAACCCACCTAAATACTCGAGTTCGACCCAAGACATCCCCTTCTTCTCCACCACTAAACATCGCCAGATTCATAGTTGTGCACGGTGCACGTACACCCACGAATCAACACCTTCCGACTCTTCCCCTGGTCGTTGATCAACCAGCGTTAACCTCGCCGTCTCTCACGTGAACCCAGGTCACCATATCCACCAACGAATCGAAATTCGATCACCTCCCAGGCCTGGAACCCATCAGTTCAAATTCGCCAAAACCTGTCATCACCTAAAGCTCGCCGTTCCGATCATCTGCAGGTCAACCCTTCCGGCCGCGACACCGTCTACGTGACTACTACTCATTCCCAAAAACTCGACGAACTCGATCCACTACAGGGATCACGACGATCGATTCTTCCAAGCTTCATTTTCTAGGGTTAAAAAAATCAAATTCTAAATCACAACTGCCTCAAAGTTTTAATTCATCTATTACTATTTTTCCCTGTAACTTCGATCATTACTCCACCACCAGAAAAGATACTGGCCACCCAAACTTCCTAGATCGACAGTTCTAACCCAAAATCCCTTTTCAGTTCAACACAGAACTGCACCTATATTACTAAACTAAAAATTATGATTTCTCCTTTAAAAATCAAGTTTTGGTATAAGGTTTTAGTTTATAAACCTGTCTTGATAAATTAAGATATTTAAAATTTCACTTGTCCTAAACATACACTGTTCTTCTTGGTTTACAGAGACACTCTGCTTGAAGTTTGACTTAATTAAAATTTTAAACATTTGTCTATGATAATTCAAACATATTTTGTTTATAAAGTTAGTCCTAACAAAAGCTAGATCAAGTGGTAAATGATTTAAAAGGAATTCTGGAATCTGGAAGAAAACTGAACAGAGAACATGATCACACATGCACACAAAACATTCATATATACATACAGCAAAAATTTCACTTGTATATCAATATATATGCAGAACTATCTATACATTCACATGCAACCATCTTTCATAAGGATTTGAACAAGAAATCATTGATTTTTGATCAGGATTTAAAACTGGCATACTAGAACAGGCAATAACATATCAAAACATACATGCATTCCAAACTATACATATTACAGAGAATTTCATCACTACAAACATGATTATCACAGGAAAAATCAAGCAATTATATTTACTTAAGTTAGTTTAAGTTAAAATTGTTACTCACTTGATTTAGACAGAGGCAGTTCTCTTTGAATTTTTGAAAAGCTTGAAACTGGTTTGAACTTTAAAACTGGAATGCCTCTTTGATTTAAAAACTTGAGTTGTTGAGCTTAAAACTGTTTTGAACCACATGCATGCTGGCTTCCAAATTGAAGAACGAATGCAAGCAGCTCTGAGATGTTTCCAGGTTTTGAAAAATGCAGACAGAAGACTTTTGATTTTGAAATGTATTACAGGGTTTGATTTTTCTTGAATTTCTGGTTTGAGGAAGATTTACAGGCTTTTGATTTTGAGGATACTTCATAGATTGAAGAAAATAAATGATTTGTATGCTTTTTGAAATTTAAAACTGAGTTGCAGATGTTCAGATTAAACATGCAGGCTTTGAAATTGTGGTTTTGTGAGGAGTTTGAGTATTTGAAAATCAGATTTGAACATGATCACATTTTGTTTGAGAAATGGTTACTGATCAGATTTGTTCTAGAGGAAAGGTTTGAGTTTATCTTGTTTTGAGAAGAAAAATAGAAAGAATGAAATAAGGGAATGCATATGTATATATGTAAGTGAATTTATGATTTTATAAAAATAAAAGAAAATGAAAAATGAATAAAGACACTTGTCATTACATTAGCTAATTAAATTACACATGTTATAATGAGTCATTAGATAAAGACACATGTCTCTTAAGTAATTATCTTATTTCTATTTATTTTAAAGTAATTAAAAAGCCTTTTTCTTATTTAATAAATACTTATCTATATATATAAATCATTTTAAAGAAACAAAACCAATTATATTTATAATTAAAAGTTATACAAATATTATAATATCCAAACAATTTAAATATTTATTCTCTTGAATTTCAAAGCTTAAATTCAAATTCAATTAAATTAAATCCTAAGATTCAATTTAAAAAGTCAAGTTATATATACATATACATATATAACTATTTATTCAATTAAATAAAAATTTCATATTCTTTAAAATCCATTCATATTAATAAAAATAATACATTATACTTATTATCTGAAATTAACATATTTGATATTTAAATAATTTATATAAGAGATTATATTATCAAGTGATATTTTAAAAAGAAACAAAACAAGCCTTTTTCTTAACTCTTATATAATTTTAAACTTAAGTAAAAATATCTTAAGCAATTAAAGTATTTTTAAACTACAAATTTACTAATTTAAATAACTTTGAAAAGTCATATTAAATTAAATCTAAATTCCCAATTTACCCAAAGCTTCTATTTACAATATATATAAATAAATATATATATTCAAATAGAAAAAATCTTATTAACTTTTAAAAGATAAAATCACCAATTAATACTAATTTAATCAGATTATTAAATTAAATTCAAATCTTATTATCAAAGATCGTCAATATCAATTTAATTATTTAACAGATTATTAAATTGATATTGTTAAAATTTCCGGGATATTACATTCCTCCCCCCTTAAAATAATTTCGTCCCCGAAATTTAAACAAAGGTAATTTAATAATCTTATTAAAGATTTTAAATTTTAAAACACAAGCATATACTATCATCCATATCATAGCAACCAATTCATCCAATCAATCAAATCTAACTATCCAGACAAAATTCTAGATAGAATTCCTCGAGTTTTCCCAAGTATATATATACCGGGATACTCGCTCTACAACAATCTAAACTACTAAGCTATAGATCTCCTACTCATCTAAATCTTCAGGACTAAACAGAATATCAGACTACAGACGAGTCTGACTCAACAACTAAACCTTCCAGAACTGCTGATTCTAAAACCAGAGATAAATCTTACACGTACCTCTCAGAGATACATAAAACTCAATGAATTCCAATTGTCCAAACTGACAATTCAATCCTGAAAACCCAATACTTATCCAAATCAGAACACAGAAGAGATCCAAACATAACTTTACTTCACAACATCAGTAGATTCCAAACTTACTTCTCCTATCCAGAGATATACACCAAACTGCTTTCGCTGCTCAATTCTGATCTGAGGTAGAACACAAGCACAGACTGGACAACTCATTCCAGAAATAAGGTTCACTGATCCATAAATAAAACTCAGATACTTCATCAAAACTTGAGTTGCTGCACCAAACTCCATCTCTAGAAAACATCCTTCTACTCAGCTGAACCACCGGTATCAAACCTGGAATCCAGTCGATAAGAAAACTCAACCTTCAGATGCGGACAACTCCTGACTTCTCTGAAGATACTCAGAAAAACTCTGATAACCCAAGAGAACACTCAGACAATCGCAAGTCACTTTTGCGATCAACCCATCCTAATTCCAAACAGACTGTTCTCTCTTTACCAATCAGAACAGCTTACACTTATTTATCCAATTCATCTAAGAAATGGATCCAATCTGCTGCTTCTGAACTTCACTTCCAGAAAAACTGCTCATCCAGAAAACTTCCTGCCATCACAGAATACTCCGAGCTGCACTGCTGACACTGATGCTCTTATCCAAAGCTCTTCGAGAAACTCGGACTCCAAACCAAAGCAGAAACTTCATGCTGAACTCAGTCACAACACCGAAGCATTCACACTTCCTTAATCTTGTTCCAAAGAAAACATCTTCGGGAACATCCATCGTCACTGTATCTCATCATACAGCTACTATTACCTGAGATACCATCACTCGCTTCTGTTCTCCGACAGATCCAACTCTACCCATCCAAACTTCAAAGATGAACTCCGAACCTTAACAGGTTTCCTTCAGAGATTCGATGAAATCCTTCATCACAGCAAAACTTACTCGAGACAGTATTGGGTCTACAGTCTCGATAAATACACTTCCAACCTTAATTCCAACCATTGGTAGTCGTGTTTCACACACCACCACCCTATCTACCTTTATAACTCATATTGGAAAACCTGAACGGGTAACCCAATAATATAGGTAGAATATATATATATAGTTATATAAAAATTACAAATACGCTCTCTCACGATAGATACCACTCCAGAGCTAGGTATTCACTCAACCAATAGCTCTGATACCACGTGTGACGACCCAACTTTCCACTCCCGGAAAATCGCATCGACAGTAAGAAAGAAAGGGGTGAGAAATAGAAAAGAGAAGAAGAGAAAAGAAAACAACAACAGATACTCACAGCGGAAACGAAACGAAATATAATATATCACATAAATATTACATAGTATCATATACATCATCTATCAGAGTTACACAGATTACACATCACATACTAGATAGTTATAAACATCTGTCTAGTTATTACATCTCAACACAATACAGATCAATACAAAGATCAACACAGCGGAAAACTACTATCTATATCTACAACGCCGAAGCCTCCTGCTCCATTGCTCCTCCAGATTACTCGTCAAAGCTAAACCTGAATCCCTTGGCTACTCGTAAAAATTTGAGTACCCAAGAGTTTATAAAACAGAAATAAACAACTTGGGTCAGACATGGGTCTGGTGTGAGTAACAGGTTAAACTTGTTTAACTTCAAAACCTTTTGAAAGAAAAGGTATCACGTAAGACTCTCACCAATAAATATGGGTAAGTTTTTACCTTACGTTAACCAAAACATTTGATAGGAAATCCAGTTATATTACAATAAGGTCTAGGGTTTTCAAGTAAAATACAGAAATAGCTGGAATGCTTACATCTCACGTTCCAACATAGTTGGGCACAACTAATACGTACGGCACTTATTGGAGTTTGGATTCCATCAATGGCAGGGCTACCGGGGTACCGCCCATCACAGTACGTGGCCTAGATCACCGTACCGAGGATCACTCCCAATCCCCTGCAACACAAGGTCGGAACATCCCTTACTGGATAATTCCCGCACAAGATACCCCACGGTTGTCATGACCAACCGCACACACTAAGTCGAAAATAGAAAGGGACATCTAGACAGAGGTCATCTTGTCCTACTTGGGTGCTACCCACTAACCTTGCTGCACCTCCCCTGTTTTAGCCATTCCCGGTTTGTGAGGCTTGAGGTCACTATTACCTTAGAAAAGAACACATCACTTAGAATACTCATCGTCCACCTGACGATGTTCTGAAAGCATTCAATCCATACAAGTTCGTTCCGGGTTCGAACGAAACCGAAGGCATTATCTCGTTACACTCGTTTTGGAATCAACCTCAGAGTTAACGACAATAACCCTTGCACTCTGAATCTTCATCTTCACTTGATTCACGACCTATCGTTAATTTGGATCGATGTGGTATTCGGGTCTCCAGACCTGGAAATCCGGTATACGAAAACCCGATCCCGGTCTCATCGAAATCCAAAACGTATCTTTTAAGGCCAAGTTGTTTTAAAGGTTAAAACAATTTAATTCAATTATCTTTATACACTTAGAAAGATAATTCACAATAGATAATCAACATTATCAGTATCATCAGATAATCCATATTATCACAATTCAACTAAACATCCATATCACATAGCATATATCTCATCAGAGATATCAATCAAATGCAAAGCATTCAGTATTATCATCCATCCATAAGTAATGATCTATATCATCTCTAATTAATTTAAAGTTAATTAAATTAATTACTTTTATTTTATAAATCCTTCTTACTTAAACATTAATTAATTACAAATTAATTAATTATCCTCTAATTACCTTTTTCAATTAATCATCTTTGATTAATTATCTTTTAATTACCTTCAAGTAATTTATCTTTAATTAATTACTCAAATTAATTAACCTTAACCACTTATAGTAATTAACCTTTAATTACTTCATTAATTAATTAACTATAATTAATTAAATTAATCACTATAATTAATTATATTAAATCTTAATTAATTACATTAATTAATCACTTCATTTATTAATTATACTTAATTTATCAATCTTAATTACATCATTAATTATATTAATTAATGATCCTTAATTACAACTTAATTATTAATTACTTTAATTAAATTAATTACATTAAGTAATTAACTTTAAATTAAACAACATTTATTAATCACCTTGATTAATCTTCAATCAGTAATTAACTACCCTTAATTACTTTCATTTACTAAATTAATTCTCCTTAATTAATTTCTTAATTAATCCCTTGATTAATTATTCAAAGTAATTAAACTTAAATTACTTCCCTTAATACATAACCAATCAATTAATTACCTCAAGTAATTATCTTATTATTTACTTCTTAAATAATCATACCTTAATAATTACATTAAGTAATTATTATTAAATCATCCATTGATTAATGTAAATTAATTAAACTTAATTAATCAAATTAACTCCATTAATTACAAATGAGTAATTAATTCCTTAATTACTTTTATTAAGTAATTACATTTAAACCATTTTCACAAATGATTATCTTTAAATCAATTTATCTAATTAATTATCAAAATTAATCACATTAATTAGTTATTTAAATAATCACAAGTTAATGACCTACATTAACTATTAACAACTCTTTAATTACTTTTCTTAAGTAATTAACTTAGATTAATTATTATTAATTTCAAATTAATAAATCTTAATAACCAATTTAATTAATCTAATTTATTTAGTTAATTAAGTGTTAACCATAACTCAATTAATATTTAATTACTTTATTAATTAATTCTTAATCATTAATTAATATTCTAATTATAATCCTTAATTACAAATTAATAAATCTTAATCACTAATTAATTAGTTTAAACCATTAATTACCTATTTAATTAATCCAAATGATTAATTAATCAATTAAATTAATTATCCATTAAATTTCCAAATAAATTTAATGAACACAAATCTCTAATTACTTTAAGATAAAACTTGTTCTTATTAATAATCAAGTTATCATTTACAAAGTATTTTAAATCGATTTACTTTTAAATTCTACCCATTTAATATCCATTTTAACAATTAAAGTTATTTAAACAATTTAATTTAAAAACTTATACTTGTTTTTAAAATTATGGAAACAAAATTTAATTTGAATTCACATTTCAATTTTGTTTTAACTCCATTTAAAATCATGCCTTTTAAAATTTAGACTTAGGCCAGACAGTTTTCAAAAAAAAACTGTCAAAATCTCCATGACCCGAGTCCACCCATTCTGCTCCGAGTAATTCCCTCCATTGCTTCGAGAAAAATGTCAAAATTCCTGAGCTTCCCTTGCTAAACCCATCCCCACAAATACAACAGGATATCAGCCCTGAACACTTCAAAACAACTTACTCCCTTGCCTACTTCGAGTCAACCCACCTAAATACTCGAGTTCGACCCAAGACATCCCCTTCTTCTCCACCACTAAACATCGCCAGATTCATAGTTGTGCACGGTGCACGTACACCCACGAATCAACACCTTCCGACTCTTCCCCTGGTCGTTGATCAACCAGCGTTAACCTCGCCGTCTCTCACGTGAACCCAGGTCACCATATCCACCAACGAATCGAAATTCGATCACCTCCCAGGCTTGGAACCCATCAGTTCAAATTCGCCAAAACCTGTCATCACCTAAAGCTCGCCGTTCCGATCATCTGCAGGTCAACCCTTCCGGCCGCGACACCGTCTACGTGACTACTACTCATTCCCAAAAACTCGACGAACTCGATCCACTACAGGGATCACGACGATCGATTCTTCCAAGCTTCATTTTCTAGGGTTAAAAAAATCAAATTCTAAATCACAACTGCCTCAAAGTTTTAATTCATCTATTACTATTTTTCCCTGTAACTTCGATCATTACTCCACCACCAGAAAAGATACTGGCCACCCAAACTTCCTAGATCGACAGTTCTAACCCAAAATCCCTTTTCAGTTCAACACAGAACTGCACCTATATTACTAAACTAAAAATTATGATTTCTCCTTTAAAAATCAAGTTTTGGTATAAGGTTTTAGTTTATAAACCTGTCTTGATAAATTAAGATATTTAAAATTTCACTTGTCCTAAACATACACTGTTCTTCTTGGTTTACAGAGACACTCTGCTTGAAGTTTGACTTAATTAAAATTTTAAACATTTGTCTATGATAATTCAAACATATTTTGTTTATAAAGTTAGTCCTAACAAAAGCTAGATCAAGTGGTAAATGATTTAAAAGGAATTCTGGAATCTGGAAGAAAACTGAACAGAGAACATGATCACACATGCACACAAAACATTCATATATACATACAGCAAAAATTTCACTTGTATATCAATATATATGCAGAACTATCTATACATTCACATGCAACCATCTTTCATAAGGATTTGAACAAGAAATCATTGATTTTTGATCAGGATTTAAAACTGGCATACTAGAACAGGCAATAACATATCAAAACATACATGCATTCCAAACTATACATATTACAGAGAATTTCATCACTACAAACATGATTATCACAGGAAAAATCAAGCAATTATATTTACTTAAGTTAGTTTAAGTTAAAATTGTTACTCACTTGATTTAGACAGAGGCAGTTCTCTTTGAATTTTTGAAAAGCTTGAAACTGGTTTGAACTTTAAAACTGGAATGCCTCTTTGATTTAAAAACTTGAGTTGTTGAGCTTAAAACTGTTTTGAACCACATGCATGCTGGCTTCCAAATTGAAGAACGAATGCAAGCAGCTCTGAGATGTTTCCAGGTTTTGAAAAATGCAGACAGAAGACTTTTGATTTTGAAATGTATTACAGGGTTTGATTTTTCTTGAATTTCTGGTTTGAGGAAGATTTACAGGCTTTTGATTTTGAGGATACTTCATAGATTGAAGAAAATAAATGATTTGTATGCTTTTTGAAATTTAAAACTGAGTTGCAGATGTTCAGATTAAACATGCAGGCTTTGAAATTGTGGTTTTGTGAGGAGTTTGAGTATTTGAAAATCAGATTTGAACATGATCACATTTTGTTTGAGAAATGGTTACTGATCAGATTTGTTCTAGAGGAAAGGTTTGAGTTTATCTTGTTTTGAGAAGAAAAATAGAAAGAATGAAATAAGGGAATGCATATGTATATATGTAAGTGAATTTATGATTTTATAAAAATAAAAGAAAATGAAAAATGAATAAAGACACTTGTCATTACATTAGCTAATTAAATTACACATGTTATAATGAGTCATTAGATAAAGACACATGTCTCTTAAGTAATTATCTTATTTCTATTTATTTTAAAGTAATTAAAAAGCCTTTTTCTTATTTAATAAATACTTATCTATATATATAAATCATTTTAAAGAAACAAAACCAATTATATTTATAATTAAAAGTTATACAAATATTATAATATCCAAACAATTTAAATATTTATTCTCTTGAATTTCAAAGCTTAAATTCAAATTCAATTAAATTAAATCCTAAGATTCAATTTAAAAAGTCAAGTTATATATACATATACATATATAACTATTTATTCAATTAAATAAAAATTTCATATTCTTTAAAATCCATTCATATTAATAAAAATAATACATTATACTTATTATCTGAAATTAACATATTTGATATTTAAATAATTTATATAAGAGATTATATTATCAAGTGATATTTTAAAAAGAAACAAAACAAGCCTTTTTCTTAACTCTTATATAATTTTAAACTTAAGTAAAAATATCTTAAGCAATTAAAGTATTTTTAAACTACAAATTTACTAATTTAAATAACTTTGAAAAGTCATATTAAATTAAATCTAAATTCCCAATTTACCCAAAGCTTCTATTTACAATATATATAAATAAATATATATATTCAAATAGAAAAAATCTTATTAACTTTTAAAAGATAAAATCACCAATTAATACTAATTTAATCAGATTATTAAATTAAATTCAAATCTTATTATCAAAGATCGTCAATATCAATTTAATTATTTAACAGATTATTAAATTGATATTGTTAAAATTTCCGGGATATTACATTCCTCCCCCCTTAAAATAATTTCGTCCCCGAAATTTAAACAAAGGTAATTTAATAATCTTATTAAAGATTTTAAATTTTAAAACACAAGCATATACTATCATCCATATCATAGCAACCAATTCATCCAATCAATCAAATCTAACTATCCAGACAAAATTCTAGATAGAATTCCTCGAGTTTTCCCAAGTATATATATACCGGGATACTCGCTCTACAACAATCTAAACTACTAAGCTATAGATCTCCTACTCATCTAAATCTTCAGGACTAAACAGAATATCAGACTACAGACGAGTCTGACTCAACAACTAAACCTTCCAGAACTGCTGATTCTAAAACCAGAGATAAATCTTACACGTACCTCTCAGAGATACATAAAACTCAATGAATTCCAATTGTCCAAACTGACAATTCAATCCTGAAAACCCAATACTTATCCAAATCAGAACACAGAAGAGATCCAAACATAACTTTACTTCACAACATCAGTAGATTCCAAACTTACTTCTCCTATCCAGAGATATACACCAAACTGCTTTCGCTGCTCAATTCTGATCTGAGGTAGAACACAAGCACAGACTGGACAACTCATTCCAGAAATAAGGTTCACTGATCCATAAATAAAACTCAGATACTTCATCAAAACTTGAGTTGCTGCACCAAACTCCATCTCTAGAAAACATCCTTCTACTCAGCTGAACCACCGGTATCAAACCTGGAATCCAGTCGATAAGAAAACTCAACCTTCAGATGCGGACAACTCCTGACTTCTCTGAAGATACTCAGAAAAACTCTGATAACCCAAGAGAACACTCAGACAATCGCAAGTCACTTTTGCGATCAACCCATCCTAATTCCAAACAGACTGTTCTCTCTTTACCAATCAGAACAGCTTACACTTATTTATCCAATTCATCTAAGAAATGGATCCAATCTGCTGCTTCTGAACTTCACTTCCAGAAAAACTGCTCATCCAGAAAACTTCCTGCCATCACAGAATACTCCGAGCTGCACTGCTGACACTGATGCTCTTATCCAAAGCTCTTCGAGAAACTCGGACTCCAAACCAAAGCAGAAACTTCATGCTGAACTCAGTCACAACACCGAAGCATTCACACTTCCTTAATCTTGTTCCAAAGAAAACATCTTCGGGAACATCCATCGTCACTGTATCTCATCATACAGCTACTATTACCTGAGATACCATCACTCGCTTCTGTTCTCCGACAGATCCAACTCTACCCATCCAAACTTCAAAGATGAACTCCGAACCTTAACAGGTTTCCTTCAGAGATTCGATGAAATCCTTCATCACAGCAAAACTTACTCGAGACAGTATTGGGTCTACAGTCTCGATAAATACACTTCCAACCTTAATTCCAACCATTGGTAGTCGTGTTTCACACACCACCACCCTATCTACCTTTATAACTCATATTGGAAAACCTGAACGGGTAACCCAACAATATAGGTAGAATATATATATATAGTTATATAAAAATTACAAATACGCTCTCTCACGATAGATACCACTCCAGAGCTAGGTATTCACTCAACCAATAGCTCTGATACCACGTGTGACGACCCAACTTTCCACTCCCGGAAAATCGCATCGACAGTAAGAAAGAAAGGGGTGAGAAATAGAAAAGAGAAGAAGAGAAAAGAAAACAACAACAGATACTCACAGCGGAAACGAAACGAAATATAATATATCACATAAATATTACATAGTATCATATACATCATCTATCAGAGTTACACAGATTACACATCACATACTAGATAGTTATAAACATCTGTCTAGTTATTACATCTCAACACAATACAGATCAATACAAAGATCAACACAGCGGAAAACTACTATCTATATCTACAACGCCGAAGCCTCCTGCTCCATTGCTCCTCCAGATTACTCGTCAAAGCTAAACCTGAATCCCTTGGCTACTCGTAAAAATTTGAGTACCCAAGAGTTTATAAAACAGAAATAAACAACTTGGGTCAGACATGGGTCTGGTGTGAGTAACAGGTTAAACTTGTTTAACTTCAAAACCTTTTGAAAGAAAAGGTATCACGTAAGACTCTCACCAATAAATATGGGTAAGTTTTTACCTTACGTTAACCAAAACATTTGATAGGAAATCCAGTTATATTACAATAAGGTCTAGGGTTTTCAAGTAAAATACAGAAATAGCTGGAATGCTTACATCTCACGTTCCAACATAGTTGGGCACAACTAATACGTACGGCACTTATTGGAGTTTGGATTCCATCAATGGCAGGGCTACCGGGGTACCGCCCATCACAGTACGTGGCCTAGATCACCGTACCGAGGATCACTCCCAATCCCCTGCAACACAAGGTCGGAACATCCCTTACTGGATAATTCCCGCACAAGATACCCCACGGTTGTCATGACCAACCGCACACACTAAGTCGAAAATAGAAAGGGACATCTAGACAGAGGTCATCTTGTCCTACTTGGGTGCTACCCACTAACCTTGCTGCACCTCCCCTGTTTTAGCCATTCCCGGTTTGTGAGGCTTGAGGTCACTATTACCTTAGAAAAGAACACATCACTTAGAATGCTCATCGTCCACCTGACGATGTTCTGAAAGCATTCAATCCATACAAGTTCGTTCCGGGTTCGAACGAAACCGAAGGCATTATCTCGTTACACTCGTTTTGGAATCAACCTCAGAGTTAACGACAATAACCCTTGCACTCTGAATCTTCATCTTCACTTGATTCACGACCTATCGTTAATTTGGATCGATGTGGTATTCGGGTCTCCAGACCTGGAAATCCGGTATACGGAAACCCGATCCCGGTCTCATCGAAATCCAAAACGTATCTTTTAAGGCCAAGTTGTTTTAAAGGTTAAAACAATTTAATTCAATTATCTTTATACACTTAGAAAGATAATTCACAATAGATAATCAACATTATCAATATCATCAGATAATCCATATTATCACAATTCAACTAAACATCCATATCACATAGCATATATCTCATCAGAGATATCAATCAAATGCAAAGCATTCAGTATTATCATCCATCCATAAGTAATGATCTATATCATCTCTAATTAATTTAAAGTTAATTAAATTAATTACTTTTATTTTATAAATCCTTCTTACTTAAACATTAATTAATTACAAATTAATTAATTATCCTCTAATTACCTTTTTCAATTAATCATCTTTGATTAATTATCTTTTAATTACCTTCAAGTAATTTATCTTTAATTAATTACTCAAATTAATTAACCTTAACCACTTATAGTAATTAACCTTTAATTACTTCATTAATTAATTAACTATAATTAATTAAATTAATCACTATAATTAATTATATTAAATCTTAATTAATTACATTAATTAATCATTTCATTTATTAATTATACTTAATTTATCAATCTTAATTACTTCATTAATTATATTAATTAATGATCCTTAATTACAACTTAATTATTAATTACTTTAATTAAATTAATTACATTAAGTAATTAACTTTAAATTAAACAACATTTATTAATCACCTTGATTAATCTTCAATCAGTAATTAACTACCCTTAATTACTTTCATTTACTAAATTAATTCTCCTTAATTAATTTCTTAATTAATCCCTTGATTAATTATTCAAAGTAATTAAACTTAAATTACTTCCCTTAATACATAACCAATCAATTAATTACCTCAAGTAATTATCTTATTATTTACTTCTTAAATAATCATACCTTAATAATTACATTAAGTAATTATTATTAAATCATCCATTGATTAATGTAAATTAATTAAACTTAATTAATCAAATTAACTCCATTAATTACAAATGAGTAATTAATTCCTTAATTACTTTTATTAAGTAATTACATTTAAACCATTTTCACAAATGATTATCTTTAAATCAATTTATCTAATTAATTATCAAAATTAATCACATTAATTAGTTATTTAAATAATCACAAGTTAATGACCTACATTAACTATTAACAACTCTTTAATTACTTTTCTTAAGTAATTAACTTAGATTAATTATTATTAATTTCAAATTAATAAATCTTAATAACCAATTTAATTAATCTAATTTATTTAGTTAATTAAGTGTTAACCATAACTCAATTAATATTTAATTACTTTATTAATTAATTCTTAATCATTAATTAATATTCTAATTATAATCCTTAATTACAAATTAATAAATCTTAATCACTAATTAATTAGTTTAAACCATTAATTACCTATTTAATTAATCCAAATGATTAATTAATCAATTAAATTAATTATCCATTAAATTTCCAAATAAATTTAATGAACACAAATCTCTAATTACTTTAAGATAAAACTTGTTCTTATTAATAATCAAGTTATCATTTACAAAGTATTTTAAATCAATTTACTTTTAAATTCTACCCATTTAATATCCATTTTAACAATTAAAGTTATTTAAACAATTTAATTTAAAAACTTATACTTGTTTTTAAAATTATGGAAACAAAATTTAATTTGAATTCACATTTCAATTTTGTTTTAACTCCATTTAAAATCATGCCTTTTAAAATTTAGACTTAGGCCAGACAGTTTTCAAAAAAAAACTGTCAAAATCTCCATGACCCGAGTCCACCCATTCTGCTCCGAGTAATTCCCTCCATTGCTTCGAGAAAAATGTCAAAATTCCTGAGCTTCCCTTGCTAAACCCATCCCCACAAATACAACAGGATATCAGCCCTGAACACTTCAAAACAACTTACTCCCTTGCCTACTTCGAGTCAACCCACCTAAATACTCGAGTTCGACCCAAGACATCCCCTTCTTCTCCACCACTAAACATCGCCAGATTCATAGTTGTGCACGGTGCACGTACACCCACGAATCAACACCTTCCGACTCTTCCCCTGGTCGTTGATCAACCAGCGTTAACCTCGCCGTCTCTCACGTGAACCCAGGTCACCATATCCACCAACGAATCGAAATTCGATCACCTCCCAGGCCTGGAACCCATCAGTTCAAATTCGCCAAAACCTGTCATCACCCAAAGCTCGCCGTTCCGATCATCTGCAGGTCAACCCTTCCGGCCGCGACACCGTCTACGTGACTACTACTCATTCCCAAAAACTCGACGAACTCGATCCACTACAGGGATCACGACGATCGATTCTTCCAAGCTTCATTTTCTAGGGTTAAAAAAATCAAATTCTAAATCACAACTGCCTCAAAGTTTTAATTCATCTATTACTATTTTTCCCTGTAACTTCGATCATTACTCCACCACCAGAAAAGATACTGGCCACCCAAACTTCCTAGATCGACAGTTCTAACCCAAAATCCCTTTTCAGTTCAACACAGAACTGCACCTATATTACTAAACTAAAAATTATGATTTCTCCTTTAAAAATCAAGTTTTGGTATAAGGTTTTAGTTTATAAACCTGTCTTGATAAATTAAGATATTTAAATTTTCACTTGTCCTAAACATACACTGTTCTTCTTGGTTTACAGAGACACTCTGCTTGAAGTTTGACTTAATTAAAATTTTAAACATTTGTCTATGATAATTCAAACATATTTTGTTTATAAAGTTAGTCCTAACAAAAGCTAGATCAAGTGGTAAATGATTTAAAAGGAATTCTGGAATCTGGAAGAAAACTGAACAGAGAACATGATCACACATGCACACAAAACATTCATATATACATACAGCAAAAATTTCACTTGTATATCAATATATATGCAGAACTATCTATACATTCACATGCAACCATCTTTCATAAGGATTTGAACAAGAAATCATTGATTTTTGATCAGGATTTAAAACTGGCATACTAGAACAGGCAATAACATATCAAAACATACATGCATTCCAAACTATACATATTACAGAGAATTTCATCACTACAAACATGATTATCACAGGAAAAATCAAGCAATTATATTTACTTAAGTTAGTTTAAGTTAAAATTGTTACTCACTTGATTTAGACAGAGGCAGTTCTCTTTGAATTTTTGAAAAGCTTGAAACTGGTTTGAACTTTAAAACTGGAATGCCTCTTTGATTTAAAAACTTGAGTTGTTGAGCTTAAAACTGTTTTGAACCACATGCATGCTGGCTTCCAAATTGAAGAACGAATGCAAGCAGCTCTGAGATGTTTCCAGGTTTTGAAAAATGCAGACAGAAGACTTTTGATTTTGAAATGTATTACAGGGTTTGATTTTTCTTGAATTTCTGGTTTGAGGAAGATTTACAGGCATTTGATTTTGAGGATACTTCATAGATTGAAGAAAATAAATGATTTGTATGCTTTTTGAAATTTAAAACTGAGTTGCAGATGTTCAGATTAAACATGCAGGCTTTGAAATTGTGGTTTTGTGAGGAGTTTGAGTATTTGAAAATCAGATTTGAACATGATCACATTTTGTTTGAGAAATGGTTACTGATCAGATTTGTTCTAGAGGAAAGGTTTGAGTTTATCTTGTTTTGAGAAGAAAAATAGAAAGAATGAAATAAGGGAATGCATATGTATATATGTAAGTGAATTTATGATTTTATAAAAATAAAAGAAAATGAAAAATGAATAAAGACACTTGTCATTACATTAGCTAATTAAATTACACATGTTATAATGAGTCATTAGATAAAGACACATGTCTCTTAAGTAATTATCTTATTTCTATTTATTTTAAAGTAATTAAAAAGCCTTTTTCTTATTTAATAAATACTTATCTATATATATAAATCATTTTAAAGAAACAAAACCAATTATATTTATAATTAAAAGTTATACAAATATTATAATATCCAAACAATTTAAATATTTATTCTCTTGAATTTCAAAGCTTAAATTCAAATTCAATTAAATTAAATCCTAAGATTCAATTTAAAAAGTCAAGTTATATATACATATACATATATAACTATTTATTCAATTAAATAAAAATTTCATATTCTTTAAAATCCATTCATATTAATAAAAATAATACATTATACTTATTATCTGAAATTAACATATTTGATATTTAAATAATTTATATAAGAGATTATATTATCAAGTGATATTTTAAAAAGAAACAAAACAAGCCTTTTTCTTAACTCTTATATAATTTTAAACTTAAGTAAAAATATCTTAAGCAATTAAAGTATTTTTAAACTACAAATTTACTAATTTAAATAACTTTGAAAAGTCATATTAAATTAAATCTAAATTCCCAATTTACCCAAAGCTTCTATTTACAATATATATAAATAAATATATATATTCAAATAGAAAAAATCTTATTAACTTTTAAAAGATAAAATCACCAATTAATACTAATTTAATCAGATTATTAAATTAAATTCAAATCTTATTATCAAAGATCGTCAATATCAATTTAATTATTTAACAGATTATTAAATTGATATTGTTAAAATTTCCGGGATATTACAATAAGACCTCCCACCACACACACAATGCAAACGCAGACTTGGAGGAGATTTCTTCTTATGTTAGTCAAAGATGCTTACTACGCAAAATCAAATCATTTTTGATATTATTATTAGTGCATAGTGTAGAAAACATTTCGAAAATAGAATATAAATCTTAGCCAGCATAGGTACCATTATAGTATGCTTGCTATAGCTACCATATTAAATGGCAGGTTCTACAACTAAAACCGTACAAGTCACGTATTGTTTCTTTGGATTTCCAACAAATGGTCAGGCTAAGGAACTTCCTATGCCATGATGGGTACGTCCCTGGAATAGACGACCCGAGAAATAACCTAACATTACGGTTAGATCTCTGCCAACACAAGGCCGGGTTACCCTTGCAAAAGTAGGTAACTACTGACACGCGTATGCCATCCCCCGATCGTCACCGATCTTCCCGAGGATCCCCGATTCGCAACAACCACAAAGTAATAAATTTGCAGCAACCACAGAGGTTAAGTATCTGGGCTCCATACCATGATACCACCTTTATCCAAAAGGAATGACATACACTAAGGGGTGCTACTCCCTAGAACCTTGCCGCATCCTTCCTGTTTTGACCATTTCCGGGGTGTGAGGCTCGATGAAGTCTCGTCCACAAAGCTACGCTTTCTGCAAAGCCATGCTTTGGGTCAAACAAATGATCAACCTATGATCACAAAGATATAAGATCAAACAAATGATCATATCGCAAATGATCAAACACTGATCATTTCACAGCAACACTCAGTATGCCACGTTACCAAATTGGGAGTATATCGCTGATAAATTTCAACTACATAACCTCTGAGCTCGTACGTCTCAGAGAAGGGTGTTAAGCTAAGAGAATAAATTCTCCGCCACCAACAGAAATGTATTTGAAAGAAATCAGCTTTATATCTCAAATTGTAACGTCAGACACACAATCCATACAAGTCTGTTCCGGGATCGAACAGAACCGAAGGCACTTCTCACGAAGCCCTTGCATATCCGGATAAATTTCTAATCACGTCCGGACTTCCCGTCACTAAGGGTGATAAAACCTCTAAACCGGAGATCAGCCGATGTAGAGTAACTCGACGGTAATCCTTCCGTTTTCAAAAATATCCGGTCTTCAACACCGGTCTTCGAATGCAATTCATTTACGACGTATCACATATTCGGAATGGGTTATACGACCCCATGGTCCTTTCCCGGCTAACCCGAATAGTGAGCGTTTATTTAAAAAAAAGTGTGGCATTCAAATTCATCCAATTCACAACAAATATCCATTCAAGGTAATTATTGATAGTCGGTTATTTAACTATCAATAAAGATGCGCAACATCATCAGATTCCAAATAATTTTCCCAAATTATTTTATCTTCAAAATATCTTTACTAGATATAAAATTTCCACACTTCAAAAATAAATCAATATTTATTTTTAAACAGATTCCCTTTTCTTTTATAAATTCCATATTGAATTTATATCTTTCAAAATATCTACTGATATACGATTTTCAAATCGATTCCAATATTCATTTTCAATTTATCTTTAAGAAGATAAAATCTCAAAACGTTTCATTTCATTTTGGAAAAGCATTTCCCTACTTATTTAATAATAAGTATTACACAAATCATTTATTTTCAACACTTGAAAATATTCGATATACTTAAATCAATGTTAAGTACATATTCATTCTTTAAGGAAATCATTCTTTTTAACAACCTCTATTTGAGTCAAAACGAATGTTACGTAAAACATCGTTACGACGACTCAAAACCACTAGTATAGGGATTCGAAATTTAGATAGGTATATAAATCCCAATACTATATAAAACATTTCCTTTCGGAAATCATTTACTATAACAACAGTGTTATAGTCCACCATTTCCTTAAATTTCTCGAAAACGTCTATTTCAACAATAAAAATGTTGAAATCTATGTATTCGATATCATAATACATTTTAAAAACATCTTTAAATGTTTAACTTCATTTTCAATGTCACTTTTCCAAAACTATCCATTTTACTTAACGATATATTCACTATCCAAAATCGTGAATATACTTCACTAATTACATTTCACTATTTCTACACATTTTATTTCAATAATAATTCGCTATCCAAAATCGCGAATATATCTCCTTTAACAACCTTCTATATTTAATTTATCAAATTCAATTGATCTCGAATTTATAAAACAATGTTTATAAATTCTATTTCTATTTCCTAACAACTTCAATTTATAAATCTCCTTTATTAACAAATTCGATCAACATTCCACTTAAAGGCAAAAATCCAATTTACAAGTAAATTTCTTATCAGTCTTTATTCTACAATTTCATTCATTTTATAACTTCATACTTTATAATCTATAAACTTCAAATCTTCACAATTTGTAATTCTATAAATTTCCTATCTTTACAACTTATAATTCTATAAATTTTCTATCTTCACAATTTATAAAAACTCGTTTTAAATTCCAAAAATTTTAATTGATAAATATCAATTTTGTACATCTTTTATATACATCGTTTTTAATAATTCAAAAATCCAAATTTAAACTATTTTATAAATTACTTAACTGTTTATTTCAAAAATCACCTCTCGGTTATATTTCACCAAAATCTTAACCTTTATAACTTTAATAATTTTAACGTTTGTAAATTAATTCAAAATTTTAATAACGTATACTTACAAATAATCACTTTAAAAATCTCTTTTAAAGTTAAAATCGTTATTTTAAAACTTCAAAAATTGAATCCAATGATGCAACGCATCAATTAGTCCATCACAACATCAAACATCATATATCATCATATGATAACAGAATATATATCAATATCTGTAAATAAATAAATACAGTTGAGGAATCCAGTTGGATCCCTCCAACCTGTTTCCCTGCATCTAAAGATGTTAGCATAATACCAATTCCACTTCGAGGTGGAATATCGCGGTATATGGGTTTTATAAAAATATCCGCTTACTAACGGCGCAATAGGGTCTCATCCGCTATACGAGGCGGGAAATCAATCAATCCAATATATACATATGCCAATATGTATATATTGCTATATATATATAGATATATCCTACTATATCTAATATCACATCCAATAGCAATCAATCAGTCAATAAATAACTGCAATACAAAATTTGTTTTGAGTGAGAAAAATCTCACCTTAGCTTTTATTTTGCAATCCAATCCATTCTCGGCTTGATTTCTTTATAGGTTTTGACCTAGTATAATATTTATACACAATTGATTATTATTCGAATCAAATCTTCGTTATGATAGTTGTAACTAACAAATTTCTTCTTTTAACAAATTTATTTAACTAACAATTTTACTTTAAATTAATATCTTTAAATAAATTTGTTTAACTAAAAAAATTTAATTTTTTTAAACTAATTCCCTTATTTTTAAAATAACCAATTTCTTTTAACAAATTTACTTAACTAAATTATCTTCAAAATAAACTAGCAATTTATTTTACTGTAAAGATCTTTAATTTCTGCAAATTTTAAATGGTGATAAATCTTACTGTAAATCCCCTTTTTAACATATATACGCATTGAAATTTTTTTTTTTAAATGGAATTTGTTTTGTATCCCACAGTAAATACAAAATCTTATCTATATACAAATTTATATTAAAACCAAGACTACAATACCTCGCTGTCTCTTCTGAAACTCGGTCGAGCTCAAACATTTGACAATGCCGAGCATCATCGCCTCGTGAACCACCCAATCGCCACCACGAGCATCACGAGAACCATCGCGAATCCCCACATCTCCACCCATCGCCATGCTCGCGATTACCACCATCCAGATCGCAGTCGCCCCAGAACACTGCTCGCGTACGCCTCCCACGCGAGTTGCCTCGCTCTCGAAGTCGCTCGCGAATCACCAGACAACGCGCCGCCGAGAACGCCCAGCTCTACCTTGAACGTGACTTCGAATCGTCCCTGATTTCTCAAGTGCCTCGATCACGACTCCCAAAACGTCGAACCCCTGCAACCTTCGCCTTCTAGTTGCGAGCGAACTCGCGACTTCGTATACTTTTTTTTTTCACGAATGAATTAGAGGAGAAGCGGCCATTCTTTTAATTTGAAAGGAACTGATTTGTTTTGAACAGATAAAGGAAGATGATTATTTAAAACTGGAAGGGGGCATGGGTTACACGATCTCATTGCGTGATATCAGGCGTGGTTGAAGGGAAAAGAACGTGCTGTCCTTTGATAATTTTTTTAAAATTAAATATAAATTGAATTCAATTTAAATTTCAATGCGGATACCCTTCGTATGATCACGCATCAACTCCGAAAAATACAAAATTTGAAACCCGATAATAATACAATATTACGGACCCAATGGAACTGGTTTCGTCGAATTCCGAGACTGCGCCCCAGAACACTATTTTTAAATATCGATTTCGAACGATTTAATTTCAAAACTGAACAAATAAATTTCAAATTCGATTCTAAAGCTTCTATTATCTTCAGTATTATCAATATAAATTTTAAAAGCTTTTGAAATATTTTTCTTCAACTTAAAACTGGAGATATAAATTTTTATTCGACTATCAATAGATTAAATTATATAATTTAATCGCCAAATTCAAATTTAAATCGGGATTCAAATTAAATCATCGTTCAAATATTTAAAATTAATTAAATATTCTCAATTAAATTTGTTCAAAATTCTGGGTCGTTACAAACTTCCCTCCTTAAAAGAATTTCGTCCCGAAATTACAAGTTAGGAAAAATGGTCCTTAACTCGTCTACTATTTTTTCACAGTCCAATAGTTTTATCAAATTATCAAAACAAATCTTCTGCTAAAGCTTCATTATTAATTCAACTAAATTTCCAACTTCAATTATAAGTTTCAAACAGCATTGTTTTACTTCTCAATTCAAATTTGAGTTTAAATTCAAATTTTAAACTTTCAAAATTTTCTCAAAATTTTTCTAACGCCCTAAATTTCCGAAAAATTTCGCCAGCGTCTCCTTTGCGCGGCTAATACGGCACGACTACAAAACGTCCCTACGGACTCTCAGATTTCAAAAAAGAAAAAGAAAAGGCCAAGCGGCTAGACAAGAAATCAGTAAAAACTCATATTATAATCCAAATACTTACCTTTTGTCGAGCAATTCAAATTTATCTTTGCAATTCAATTCCAATTCCTTTTATAACACCTGTATATCCTACTAGCCATAATATCTAGTTACAACATTCAAACCATTTTACAAATTCTATTACAAAATTTTCAATATAAACTGCTTATACATTTTTACTTCACTGTTGAAGTTACATATCTATTTTCATTCAATTTTACATTTCTAATCTCATTTGAATTCAATTCACAATTTTAATTCTATTGGAATTCAATTTTGTCTTCTATTCTGAATATTGAATTTTTTTATCGATTATCTTTAGTTCACTTCATTTGCAATTGATTCCATTCAATTTATTCATTCACCTATTCATGTACTTGCAATTGCAAATTGATTCATTCATTCACAATTTTATTTTCATAATTCAATACTCAATTCCAGAGTCTTTTCAACCTTTTCAAAATCATTTTTGAAAACAATTCAAATTTATCTTTTGAATTTTCTAAAACAAAATCCAAAATTTTCAAATCTTCCATTTAAAACAATTTGGCAGCAATTCCTCTTTTGGAAACCCGAAAATGAATTCTAATGATGTGGCCACCATCATCAGGATTATTTTCCAGCGACCTAAAAGAGTTTAGAGCTTTTCATTTCTTCAAAACATTTTTCAAAACCTTTAAAATTCATTTCCAACTCCAAAAAGGATTTAAACTTTCCAAATCTCCAAAATTTTCAAATTCTTTTCAAAACATTTCCAAATACTTCTCTGGAATTACATTTTAAATTACAAATCATATTTATAATTTACATTCTTAAATTTCATTTGTATATGAATTTATTTCTTAACTTTGGAGTTATGATTTCAATTTCTTATCCGATTTCATATAATGATAACATTTCAATGTTGTCACTTTCCTAACAACCAAACATCCATATACTATAATAATTCATAGAAAATTATTTCTTTTCTATACAAAAATAGTTTTGGGTAAAATTATTTCATTCACCCTATTTTAAAATGATACTATGTCGTCTTGTCTCGTTTAAGTGTTTAGAAATCTCTATCGATAATATGGCGTCCCACATACCGACCAAAATTCATAAACATCTCAACGGATAAGCAAACACAATATAAAACATTTTTATATTCACTAACAAATACGCGCTCATATCTATTATTACACTCAACTCATTCTAGAGTACTACTGACTCTATCTCTAATGAGTAACACCCAACAGAGCAGGGTTGTCGCTTAACCATATGCTCTGATACCACGCTGTCACGTACAGGAATTTTCGACTTTCGAAAATTCAACATCGATACTCACATTATCGACTGCCGAGCAATCGAGTGCCGGAAACTCCAATAGTGAGGGTTTTAATAGAAGAAAAGATAGTAGAAAAGGGAAGAAAAGAGAAAGAAAGAAAAGATAGAAGAAGAAGAAAGAAGAACAAGAAGAAAGAAAAGAGAAAGAGAACAACCGAAAAACAGAACAACAGAACAACATCAGAACAGAAAACAATATCAGAATCTCACATATCGCAGCGGAACAATATATAATAGATAAATGAATAATCTTTAAAACAAAGAACTATATCATTTTATACATACATCAATCATCAGAGTCAATATACAACAATGGACAGTTATATAAACTTGTCCTCGTACAGAATACACAGCGGAATAATACAAAGTGTAGGTGATACGTTACGCCATCCAGCTTGCTTCCAAAGCTCCAGAATATCCTGATAACATAATTCTAGACTGCCCGTGTGGAAATTGGTGGGCACCCAGAGTTTAGAAGGGAAACAATAAACTCCGAGTCAGTCATGGTGACTGGTGTGAGATCGTAAAACAGTTATTTTTCATTAAAACAAAGAACAGAATTTAAAGTAAATTTCGCAATGCTTTTGGAAAATGAAACTACCATAAGACCTCCCACCACACACACAATGCAAACGCAGACTTGGAGGAGATTTCTTCTTATGTTAGTCAAAGATGCTTACTACGCAAAATCAAATCATTTTTGATATTATTATTAGTGCATAGTGTAGAAAACATGTCGAAAATAGAATATAAATCTTAGCCAGCATAGGTACCATTATAGTATGCTTGCTATAGCTACCATATTAAATGGCAGGTTCTACAACTAAAACCGTACAAGTCACGTATTGTTTCTTTGGATTTCCAACAAATGGTCAGGCTAAGGAACTTCCTATGCCACGATGGGTACGTCCCTGGAATAGACGACCCGAGAAATAACCTAACATTACGGTTAGATCTCTGCCAACACAAGGCCGGGTTACCTCTGTAAAAGTAGGTAACTACTGACACGCGTATGCCATCCCCCGATCGTCACCGATCTTCCCGAGGATCCCCGATTCGCAACAACCACAAAGTAATAAATTTGCAGCAACCACAGAGGTTAAGTATCTGGGCTCCATACCATGATACCACCTTTATCCAGAAGGAATGACATACACTAAGGGGCGCTACTCCCTAGAACCTTGCCGCATCCTTCCTGTTTTGACCATTTCCGGGGTGTGAGTGTGACGACCGCCCATGACCCCTGCACCGAATCTAGAGGTAGTGCGCTGTAAAGTGTGCCAGGCGACCATGGACGATTGTCAAGGTAGATTAAAAACAACGGAATCTATCGTATTACTCACAGCGCATGGACAAAATACAATAGAACATATGTATAGTGAAGCTTTACAGAACAAAATGACATCTTATAAAACTCCATAATAGTTGAATACAAGCATCCAAATAGCCAATACATCAAGCCTCACTACATAACACTCAGAGAATACAAAACAGCGGAACATCCAGTACATATAATAAGAAGATAATATGCAACCCTCCAGCTCGTCTTCGGTATCAACAATCGTGAGAAGAGAACAGCACCTGTCACCTGCTACCTAGTCTGCCCGTCCCAAAAATGGATGAACAGCCCAAGGCAATAAGAGTTAAAAATATAAAGCCTTGAGTCAGACAACAGTCTTAGTGAGCAGTAAATTAACTAACAACATACCAAAAGAGCATAAAGGAAAAGGAATAGGAATACAACCCTCCCACTCCAACCTCATTCTATAGTGATAGCCCCCAGACACACACTAAGCAGAAGCAAACAGATCAGAGCATACAATTTAAAGTAAAGCTACTATCACTCGAGTCAAGGGCGATGTTTTCCAAGTACCAAGGCCTAAATCAGATAAGCACCCAGAAAATACCGTTCTTGAGTTCGAATGACCATACAACCAAACATCCATGACTCTGGCTATCACTGTTACCATTGCTTCGATATCACCGTTAATTGAATGACCGACACATTCTTTCAGCCGTCCGTCAAGGGCTAATAGAAACCCCGGTTCTAGACATAACTCCCGCACGTCGTCGCAGCCCGTGCCTAGGACTATCGAATCTGCCCAGAGTACTCGACCATCAACAGTTGGCCGTTGGGACTATCGAATCTGCCCAAACGTACTCTTGCTTAGAGCATGCTAGAACCTTCAACAACGATGCTATCCAAGCCTCCTAGTCATCCTCCTCGACGACTATTCTCATATCCATTCATTATCCTCAACTCGAATCATATCACCGAGTTATCAACATGCTTGGAATGATCCCATCTGGATTAGACCAAGTCTTCATCACATGATTGCCTCGCTTCATCACATCCTCGCGAAGCCTCATCTCAACATCACATCATCAAATCTATGCATAAGAGCTTCATCATCCCGCTACATATGCCACGAGCAGCTTTCCCAATCCAAGAGCCTTTCCCTTAGCTTTTGAATCACCTTTGGTCTAAATCAAACCATCAATCATCTAATTCATAGCAATCAATCAAATCAAACATTAATCCAAACAATCAAGCATTCAAATATGATCTAAGTAGACAATTATAACAATAATGGCATTTTCGTAATTAAAGAGTTGAAAGTCCAATAAGCATGAAAACATGTACAATATCTCTACAAACTTGATGAATGAACTTTCATAGGTTAACATGTGATAAAATGGATGTAACATCATCATGAACAATGGATCTACATGGATCTACACTTAGGATGAAGAAAATGCATGGAAATCACTATTTTAACATCAAAACGAGCCAACAATCCGATATACTCCTTTGGATCCGTGTGAGAGATAGTCACCACTCACCAAATCACCTAAACAACCTCAAATCAACACGCTTCAGATCTGGACAGCAAGGGATCAAGCTTGATCTATCACGAATCCGCTTCAAACGAAGAAATCTCTCTTGAAAAGATGAAGATCTCCAATCTAAGCTCTTGAATCTTCAATCTTGATCTTCGATTTGGATGGATGGAAGCACTAGATTAGAGTGGAGAAAAGAAGTGAAGAAGTGTAGAAGTCGAGCTCACAAAATGGCAGCACTTCGTCGCTTCAAAATCCGGATCCCAAAAAGGGAGAACAACCCCTCCTATTTATAGCTGAAATTCCTTAAGTCGAAATCTGGCTATCTCCCTAGGTCGTTTCCGACCTAAGCCTCTCCGACCTAACACTCCTGCGCATCCAAACACCCAGCGACCTACGACCTAACGCAACGCGCGACTTAACACATAGCTACGACTCAACTTCTCAGCGACCTAACACATCGCGACTTAACAACCATAGAAGTCCACGACCTAACTTAGGTCGTTGCCGACCTAACTGCCTACAAAACACACACGTCTTAACGCGACCAAACACTTAACTGCCTTGCCGACCTACGACATAACGAGGTTACGACTTAATACCTTAGACTCCCACGCGACCTAACGCTTAAGCCAACACGCGACCTAATAACATCACGTGACCTACGACTTAGCAGAACCTCCGACTTAACCAATCACAGATACTCAACCACTCCTAAGTCGTCTAGACGACCTAACGATGTTACGACCTAACACTTAGACCCACGCAACCTATCAGTGCTACGACCTAACACTTATGCGACCTATCTCCTTAGGTCGCTAACACCCCAACTCCTTAGGTCGCTAACAAGCTAACTCCTTAGATCGCTAACACGGCAACTCCTTAGGTCGCTAACAAGCTAACTCCTTAGGTCGCTAACACGGCAACTCCTTAGGTCGCTAACAAGCTAACTCCTTAGGTTGCTAACACCTTAACTCGCCAGAAACTCTAAAGTCTCCTTCCTTTTAGGTCGTCTACGACCTAAATCCTTACCATCCATCACACGACCTAACTCCAAACCTTAAGGCCACCAATCCCCAACATTCTTAGGTCGGTCACGACTTATCTCCTAAGTTGCCAACAATATTTAACTAACCTCTAGGTCGCGTACGACCTAGGACTTAGGCAAATTTCAACCAAAATCTGAAACAACTAGAAAATGCTGAAAATCCCAGATTTTGACAAACTTCTCGATCCGTAAAATACGGGTCGTTACATTCTCTCCCCCTTAGGAATTTCGCCCCCGAAATTCCACACAATCAAAGCAATCAAAACTATTCTGCACGCCTATCATCCATAGCAATCAACAAACCATGCATCCAATTCTAGCTTAGCATGCAGAATTCTAAAACTGGAACAAGTTACAATATTGCGAGATGACACGACACTTTAGGGCTATACCTTGAAGAGTTCAGGATGAGCTGCCTTCATCCTCTCTTCCACCTCCCACGTACAGTCGTTATCATCATCGCTCCATTGTACCTTGAGCAACTTAACTACCTTCCTCCTAAGCTGTTTCGTGTCAGTTTCAAAAACACGAAGCGGCTTACGAGGTCTTCTATCAACAGGATCAACTTCGAAGTCTTCACAGCTATCAGCAGAAACCACCGTACTCGAGTCGTGCACATACTTCCGTAGATATGATACGTGAAAAACATTGTGCACACTCGACATCTTCTCCGGTAACTCCAATCTGTAGGCGAGCTTTCCAATTCGCTCGACGATCGGGAATGGTCCAACAAATCTCGGAGTCAGTTTTCCTTTCTTCCCGAATCGAATAACATTCTTCAATGGAGAAATCTTCACAAAAACCATATCACCAACGTCGAATTCCAAATCCTTACGACGCTTATCGGCATAACTTTTCTGACGGTCTTGGGCTGCCTTCATTCGTTGCCGAATGATCTCTATACAATCTGAAGTCTGACGAATCATCTCTGGCCCAAGTATCAACTTTTCTCCAGTTTCCAACCAACATGTCGGAGAGTTACATGGTCTTCCATACAATGCCTCATACGGTGCCATACCAATACTTGACTGGTAACTGTTGTTGTATGCAAACTCCACCAAATGAAGGTGATCTTCCCATGATCCTCCGAAATCCAAAACACAAGCTCTAAGAAGATCTTCCAAAACTCGGTTGACTCTCTCGGTCTGACCATCCGTTTGGGGATGATAAGCTGTACTTAAACACAACTCGGTTCCCAAGACTTCCTGGAAGCTCTTCCAAAATCCACTAGTGAACAATGGGTCTCGATCGCTCACTATACTCTTCGGAATACCATGGAAACGAACTATCCACTTAACATACAACTCAGCCAACTTTGACGCAGTCCTAGTCGATCGAACAGGAATGAATCGTGCGCTCTTAGTCAAACGATCTACAATGACCCAAATCTCTTCATTTCCCGTTCTGGTTCTAGGCAACCCATCAATAAAATCCATCGATATCTGCTCCCACTTCCATGTAGGAACTTCTAATGGCTGAAGCAATCCACTTGGCTTCTTCTGTTCGGCTTTTACCAACTGGCAGTTCATACACTTGGAAATAAAATTTCCAACATCCTTCTTCATACCTTCCCAGTAGTAGGTTCTCTTCATATCCCGATACATCTTATTTCCTCCTGGATGAATTGTCAACTTCGAGTGATGACTTTCCTTCAGAACCTCACTCCTCAATTCGTCTATATCGGGAACAACTAGTCGTCCTTGCTTCCGAAGCCAACCCTCTCGATCGACCTCGAATCCTTTATCCTTTTCTGGATCCAATCCAGATTCCAATTCACGGATAATCTTGACAAGCTTATCATCTCGCTTTTGGCCCTCGCCAATCCTTTCCACAAGAGTGGGTCTTATTGATAAGTTTGCCAACATCTCAGGTTCCAATTCGCATCTAGGCCTGAAGTCAAATCCAGCTAAATACTCGAGACTCTTCCACTCTGAAAACATGGCTCCCAATCCTGCATGTCTTCGACTTAACGCATCTGCCACTGCGTTACCTTTTCCCGGAGTATAAGCTATACCAAAATCATATGATGCTAAAAACTCTAGCCAACGTTGCTGTCGAAGATTCAAATCCTTTTGGGAGAAAAGATACTTCAGCGACTTATGATCCGTAAACAACTCGAATCGAACTCCCAACAGATAATGTCTCCACATCTTCAGAGCAAATACAATCGCCGCTAACTCCAAATCATGAGTTGGGTAATTCCTTTCATGCGGCTTCAGTTGTCGACTGGCATACGCAACAACTTTATCTCTCTGCATCAGCACTGCTCCAAGTCCAGTACCACATGCGTCGGTGTAAACCACCATCTCATCATTCCCACTTGGAATAGTCAAAACAGGAGCACTCGTCAATCTCTCTTTCAGGATTCCGAAAGCTTGCTCACACTTAGCATCCCAACTGAACACTTGGTTCTTTTTCGTCAATCCTGTTAACGGTGCAGCTACCTTGGAGAAGTCTTTGATAAACCGTCGATAATATCCTGCTAATCCAAGAAAACTTCTCACATCAGATACATTCTTAGGTCTAACTCAATCCTGGATCGCTGCCACCTTAGCGGGATCAACCGCTATTCCATTTCCAGAGATAACATGGCCTAAGAACCTCACTTCACTCTTCCAGAAGTGACACTTCGAAAACTTAGCCTTCAGCTGATGTTTCTGTAAGATTTCCAAAACAATACGCAAGTGCGTCTTGTGCTCTTCTTCCGTTCTGGAATAAATCAGAATATCATCCACGAACACAAGTACGAACTTGTTCAACTGATCTCTGAACACTCTATTAATAAGATCCACAAAATATGCTGGCGCGTTAGTCAATCCAAACGGCATTACCAGCCACTCAAAGAAACCCGATGGTGTCCGGAAAGCAGTCTTCGGCACACTATCTTTAGCCACTCTCAACTGGTGAAATCCCGTTGCCAAATCCATCTGAGAAAACACCTTAGCTTCGTGAAGCTGATCAAACAAGTCATCTATTCTCGGCAATGGATACTTGTTCTTCTTAGTCACCTTATTCAGCTCACGATAATCCACACACAATCTCAACGACCCATCTGCCTTGGTTGCAAACACAACTGGTGCACCCCACTCGGACACACTACGCCGAATGAATCCTTTCTGCAAAAGATCATCAACTTGCACCCTCAACTCCTGTTGTTCCCTAGGCGCCATTCGCCTAAGAGGCATCACAACAGGTCTGGCTCCTTCAACTAGATCTATTCGAAACTCGATCTCTCTATGCGGCGGCAACCCTTTGACTTCATCAAAGACATCCTTGAATCTGTTAGCGATCGGCACTGATGACAGTCCATCCCGTGGAACAACTAGCGAATACATGAAGCTCATGAAGACGCCTTCTTCATGCTTACATCGTATCACAACCTTTTGCCCCTCCACATTCTCGACTGTCACTTCCAACCTTTCGCAATCAACCTTTGCCGCATACTTCCTAAGCCAGTCCATACCCAAAATAATTCCGAACCCCGCAAAGTTCAGAACAAAACAATCACAAACAAAAGAGCAACCATGACTCGACACAATCAGACCACGGCATAACATACACAAACAAGACGAACCCCCAACTGGATTAGTCACAACCAATGGTCTATCAACAATATCCGGTTCCAAACCTATCCGGCCTACGAGTTCATTACAAACAAACGAATGCGACGCTCCAGTATCAAACAGAACTCTAACTGGAACACCACATAGGAAAAGAGTACCTTGAACCACCACACTCTTTCCCTTCTCTTCAGCGGTAGGGGCTTTCGAAGACGACGGAACAGCTCCCAAAGCATAAGCTTGCACAATCTGCTTGTCCCTCCTTGGTTCTGGACAATTCTTCCTGAAATGCCCCGGCTTGTCACAGTTCTGACACTTCATTGGCACCTTCGGATTCTTACAATCCTTAGAGAAATGGCCCTTCTGCTGACAATTGTAGCAAGTCACCTCGCCTTTCGGCTTCTTCTGGCCATCCTTACCCTTCTGCTGTTGCTGCTTCCTCATCTTGTTTCCACCCTGCTGGGGTTTAGACTCTTCCCTGGTCACAGCAACAACAGATCCATCCTTAGGAAACA
The DNA here is from genome assembly GCA_030737815.1 of Allium fistulosum. Taxonomy (NCBI): domain Eukaryota; kingdom Viridiplantae; phylum Streptophyta; class Magnoliopsida; order Asparagales; family Amaryllidaceae; genus Allium; species Allium fistulosum. The sequence goes on from CM060906.1 coordinate 735,056,521, forward strand.
GACTCTCATGCCTAAGAGCTTTCTCCACAAGCTTCTCAAATGAATCGTCCAAATGATCCACCAACTGCCTCCCAAGATAACTATCCAAGCCGGTCACAAACTTCTCATTCTTCTGATAAGCAGATTCAATATACGACCGGGCATACTTGGACAATGCTTCAAACTCAGAAACATACTCAAGAACAGATCTTCCACCCTGCTTGAGCTCTACAAACTTCTTGAACAGAACGGACTTCTGAGCTGAAGAAATGAACTTAGCCTCAAATCTAGCTTGGAATTGCTCCCAAGTAATCTCTTCCTCCGCAGTATTGATGGTAATAGAGTTCCACCAATCAGAAGCTCTCCCTTGAAGCTGCCTTGATGCCAACTTCCTCTTAGTTGCATCATCAATTCCCAAATCACCAAAGATCCTTCTACAAGCATCGATCCATCTCTGGACTTCAATAGTTGATTCTGTTCCCAAGAAAACTATCCCTCCAAGAGCAGTATAGTCTTTGCACAACTTAGCAAAATCCACTGGTTTCGGGGTTTGGACCTGAACTCCAACATCAACTGCCGCCCCCGGAACTGGTATCCTTCTCATGATCGAAGTCATCATAGCTTCGAACATGGCTGCATAATCAGCAGTCTCTTCAGTAGCACAGCCTTCCCTAGCAGCTGGTCTCCCTCTTCGACTCATTCTCAATATCTATAAAAAGGAATGATCAGAACATCTTAGAGAAACAACTGCATAAAGGGCTCAAACTCTACTAATCTACTATATTACATATAGTAGTCATCCATCAAAATTACAATTACGTCTCTCATACGTAGTTACGTCAGCGAGCGTTGGGTAAAATCGATTAACCAATGCTCTGATACCAAATGTGACGACCGCCCATGACCCCTGCACCGAATCTAGAGGTAGTGCGCTGTAAAGTGTGCCAGGCGACCATGGACGATTGTCAAGGTAGATTAAAAACAACGGAATCTATCGTATTACTCACAGCGCATGGACAAAATACAATAGAACATATGTATAGTGAAGCTTTACAGAACAAAATGACATCTTATAAAACTCCATAATAGTTGAATACAAGCATCCAAATAGCCAATACATCAAGCCTCACTACATAACACTCAGAGAATACAAAACAGCGGAACATCCAGTACATATAATAAGAAGATAATATGCAACCCTCCAGCTCGTCTTCGGTATCAGCAATCGTGAGAAGAGAACAGCACCTGTCACCTGCTACCTAGTCTGCCCGTCCCAAAAATGGACGAACAGCCCAAGGCAATAAGAGTTAAAAATATAAAGCCTTAAGTCAGACAACAGTCTTAGTGAGCAGTAAATTAACTAACAACATACCAAAAGAGCATAAAGGAAAAGGAATAGGAATACAACCCTCCCACTCCAACCTCATTCTACAGTGATAGCCCCCAGACACACACTAAGCAGAAGCAAACAGATCAGAGCATACAATTTAAAGTAAAGCTACTATCACTCGAGTCAAGGGCGATGTTTTCCAAGTACCAAGGCCTAAATCAGATAAGCACCCAGAAAATACCGTTCTTGAGTTCGAATGACGATACAACCAAACATCGATGACTCTGGCTATCACTGTTACCATTGCTTCGATATCACCGTTAATTGAATGACCGGCACATTCTTTCAGTCGTCCGTCAAGGGCTAATGGAAACCCCGGTTCTAGACATAACTCCCGCACGTCGTCGTAGCCCGTGCCTAGGACTATCGAATCTGCCTAGAGTACTCGACCATCAACAGTTGGCTGTTGGGACTATCGAATCTGCCCAAACGTACTCTTGCTTAGAGCATGCTAGAACCTTCAACAACGATGCTATCCAAGCCTCCTAGTCATCCTCCTCGACGACTATTCTCATATCCATTCATTATCCTCAACTCGAATCATATCACCGAGTTATCAACATGCTTGGAATGATCCCGTCTGGATTAGACCAAGTCTTCATCACATGATTGCCTCGCTTCATCACATCCTCGCGAAGCCTCATCTCAACATCACATCATCAAATCTATGCATAAGAGCTTCATCATCCCGCTACATATGCCACGAGCAGCTTTCCCAATCCAAGAGCCTTTCCATTAGCTTTTGAATCACCTTTGGTCTAAATCAAACCATCAATCATCTAATTCATAGCAATCAATCAAATCAAACATTAATCCAAACAATCAAGCATTCAAATATGATCTAAGTAGACAATTATAACAATAATGGCATTTTCGTAATTAAAGAGTTAAAAGTCCAATAAGCATGAAAACATGTACAATATCTCTACAAACTTGATGAATGAACTTGCATAGGTTAACATGTGATAAAATGGATGTAACATCATCATGAACAATGGATCTACATGGATCTACACTTAGGATGAAGAAAATGCATGGAAATCACTATTTTAACATCAAAACGAGCCAACAATCCGATATACTCCTTTGGATCCGTGTGAGAGATAGTCACCACTCACCAAATCACCTAAACAACCTCAAATCAACACGCTTCAGATCTGGACAGCAAGGGATCAAGCTTGATCTATCATGAATCCGCTTCAAACGAAGAAATCTCTCTTGAAAAGATGAAGATCTCCAATCTAAGCTCTTGAATCTTCAATCTTGATCTTCGATTTGGATGGATGGAAGCACTAGATTAGAGTGGAGAAAAGAAGTGAAGAAGTGTAGAAGTCGAGCTCTCAAAATGGCAGCACTTCGTCGCTTCAAAATCCGGATCCCAAAAAGGGAGAACAACCCCTCCTATTTATAGCTGAAATTCCTTAAGTCAAAATCTGGCTATCTCCCTAGGTCGTTTCCGACCTAAGCCTCTCCGACCTAACACTCCTGCGCATCCAAACACCCAGCGACCTACGACCTAACGCAACGCGCGACTTAACACATAGCTACGACTCAACTTCTCAGCGACCTAACACATCGCGACTTAACAACCATAGAAGTCCATGACCTAACTTAGGTCGTTGCCGACCTAACTGCCTACAAAACACACACGTCTTAACGCGACCAAACACTTAACTGCCTTGCCTACCTACGACATAACGAGGTTACGACTTAATACCTTAGACTCCCACGCGACCTAACGCTTAAGCCAACACGCGACCTAATAAAATCACGTGACCTACGACTTAGCAGAACCTCCGACTTAACCAATTGTAACGACCCCAGAATTTAAATTTATTTAAATTAATAATTAAATGAATTTTTGAGTTAAATTGAGTAATTAAATAAATTTTTGGATAAAAATTTGTAAAATTAATTATAAATGGAGCGAGTTTCCCCGATACAAATAGAAAATATATTAAATCATTTAAATTTAAATAATGTGTATATATGAGAATATATATATCTGTATTTGAACAGATCTGACTAAAATTTGAAATAATATAATATATATTTGATTTGTGTTTAAATTGTAAATAAATGGTTAATAATAATTTGAATTTATAAATTAAAAATATAAGGCGATAAATAAAATAAAATGAATACATAGATAAATCCAAATAACACGTTAATAAACTTTGTAAAAATATAAAGTGAATACCTTAGAAAGAGTTAACAACAAATAGAAATGTAATTATATTATAAAGTAGTATGAACAAAGGCAAAGCAAATATATTCAAGTATTCAACGAGTAAAAGATAAATGTGAGCAAAACCAACTATATAAAGATAAGTATGCACACTTGTAATATGAAACAAAACAGCAACATGCATTCATAAGCATGAACACTTGAAAAGAATAAAAATAAATGTCAAGTACATTCATATGTAGCCTGTAAGAAATATGTAAAGTAACCAGGCCAAGTCAAGCAAGCTACCACAAAATCTCCTCAATATCATTTCCAGCCGAAACAAGAAGTAAGAAATAGGTAAAATATCATTAAAATGCAAAACTTAAGAAAACAAAAAGAATCAAAAGAAAGCAAAGTAAAATTTATATTATGTGTAGCTTGTTAATGAAGCCAAGCAAGTATATAAAAGAAAATATAAGATATGTACAAAATGAAGACATAAGTACAAGAGCAATTAATACTTGGATCTTTAGCCACCAAAAACAGAAATTATCAGCAAGCAAAAGAAAAAAATCTCCGCGTGTGTTTGTACTGGAAGAAAACATCTCTTGTACAAACTACATATCACCTGTACAACTCTTCCTCTATATCAGATTTTCTCTTCATTTTAGTTCGTTCAAAATCATAACTTTACAAACCTGAGAAAATAAAAGAGAAGCATCATTATCTTACAAGAATTCAAGTATCACTCAAGATCAAAAGTCAGGCAATTTGAAAACTTAAATCATAAATCAAAGCAACCTGGAATTCAAGGTAAAGTAAAGATTTGAGCTAATTCAACTCAGTCTGGATTCAGACTTCTTCAATTCTTAGGATGCAAATCAAAAGGGAAATCAAGTCCTGATCAAAAATCTAAATTTCCAGGCTCAATTCCTTCCTGCCTTTCTTCAACTTTAAGGTGAGCAACTCCTATTTTTAAAAGCCTAACTTGTTTTGGTTTCTTGATGTTTGTGAGTAAACAAGCTATTCTTCATACTCAAAGATAATTTATCTATAACCAAGTTAGTTTGAGTTGCTGTGATGATAAAACTATGCTGTTAAATAATTTTGGAGCTCTGTAAAAAGATTTTTCTTCCTCTGTTCTTTGAGTTTAGTATGGAACAAACAGAACAAAAATTCGATCCCTTATGTTTGATCACTATCAAGTTCGAATCTCAAACAAAAGGTGTGTTTTTGAGTAAGAATTTTATCATAACAAAAGTCCAAGAAGAAAACAATATTATACAATATGAAATTTCAAAAGTTTGCAGGAAACCTTATCAAAGTGTAAATTTCGAACATGCTAAATTGTCATTTCGAATATACTACATAAATCCTTATTCGAAAATAGGATTTTTAAAACTATATTGAGGATTTTTAGTATTATGGTTAGGGTGCAGTTTCTTATTGAACAAAATTTGCTCTTTTACCAATTTCCAGAAATCAAACAAATTTTGAATGTTGAAACCTTGCCTGAAGTACGTCTGGGAATCGATGATTACAAGAAAATTGTTAAATAAATTTTTTTATTGCAAGGATTGGTAGAACGAACGAGTTTAGGGTTTAAGTCCGAGTTTTGTTGCGCTCTGGAAATAAGGTGATGTCGTAGCCTCTGGTGCATCGAGCCGTTCGAGTTTCAGGGTAATGGTGACGGGGAGAATTGCTGAGGCGAGGCCGGAGTTATGGCGCTTCAGATGGACGACGTGGGTGAGGCGAAGCATTTCTGTTGATGAGTTCGACCTCTGGTTTTCGAATTGAAGGTCGGTTTTTGATCTGAGGGTTTTGGCATCGAAACGACTTTGGAGGTTGAGTGTAGTAGTGTTTTGCGACTTGCCGGAGGACGAGAGGATCGCTAAGGTGGTGGCGGGGCAACGTGCACGTGCACGGCGTTGATGTCGTGCCTGGAAATTTTTGGGTGAGGACGACTCGAGTTGATGCTCGGGTAGGTGGAGGGATTGCTTCGTGAGTGCGTGCTTGAGTACATTCGTATATGTTATAATGCTAAAAAACTTAAAACTGGAACAAAGTATAAAAAGGGGAGGAAGGAAGAAGACTTCGGGGAAATGGGAAGGCAATCTCGAGTGTTACTCGAGTAAAAGCCGGAGGCGTTCTCGGGTTGGTTTTCAAAAAGACAAAATAAAAAAAAATGGGTTTCGAGGATTTCAGATGTTTTGGGGAAGCTCGAAAGTTGTACTCGAGTAATTGGGGTAATGGCTCGAAGAACTGGGTTGGTAAATAGCAGTTTAAGAAGAAAAAAAAAATAGTTATGAAAGAAGAAGAGGGAAAGGCTGGGGAAGAATGAAATTTGGCTCGGGATTTTTGAGCTCTGACTCGAAGTAAAGCTCGGATCAGGCAAGTGTTTGTCTCGGGTATTTGAAATGAGTCAAGTTTTAAAAGTTTAAACTAAATAAGGGTTCAAAAAGATTTTAAGCTATATTCTCCAACGTGAGATTATTGAACAAGATATTAATCGAGTTTCAAAGTTAAATCATTAAAAGTTTAATGTTTTTTTTAAGATAACTTGTGTTGGATATTATATGTATTTGTAAATTAATGACCGTAATTAAAGAATAATTTATCAATTTCTCAATTAATGATTAAGATTAAGTTAATTTCATGATTAAGGTTAATTGATAAATTAAGGTAATTAATTCAAGGACAATTAATTAAGAATTAATTTATTATGTGATTATTAAAGGTTGATTTATTAATTAAGACTTATTAATATAAGTAATTAAAGGTAATTAATTACGTGAAGATGATTACTTAATTTAAAGTAATTAAATAATTAAAATTGATAAATTAAATGATTAAAGAATAATAAATCAAAATGATTTGTAAATTATTAATATTAATTAACCAGGATTAATAATTTATTCATAAGTAATAAATCTGATTTAAATTAATCAGATAAATTCATTGATCTTACTTATAAATGTTTGGATTCTATTGAATGACTTGATTGTTTGATATCCTTGATATATGATGCTTTGTGATACATCCTGATTTATGTTGTGATTTGTAATTTACTTATCTGCGATCTGTGAATTAAGATGAGCGTTATAGTTATATCGCTTATCAACTATATCCTGTATTTTGATCTGTGATGATTGATTTATGTTGCACTATTGTGTTAAAACCCCTGGACCACACTTTTACACACACAAATATGGATTTCACGTGAAAATCGGTTAAGTCGCAGATAATTTAAATTTGATGTTTTTGAAATTGAAATTTTAATTTCAATTGATTTTGAAATTGGAAATTTGGGTTTAAAGTGAAAAGCATTTGAAATAGAATTTCAAAGATAAAGTTATTTTGAATAACTTAATCGAGTTTTGAAAATTTAAATAATTTGATTTAAATTTGAATTCAAGTTTGGAATTGAATCCTATGATTTGAAACTAGGGATTGAAAATGTTATGAATGTGTTTATCTGAATTTAAACCATTTAAAAGTATAATTTTGAGAATTTGGATTTAACCCAAAGACTTTAACTCGTATGAATGAATCAGACTTTCTGAAATAAAAACTGTTGTTTTAAATGATAAAAGCTTTCAGATAAGAAATGAAATTCCAGTTTAATTAAAGGAATTTCAATATTGAATTGAAAATGGTTTTCCAAGTTATGAATGAATTGTTTTGAAAACTATGATTTGAATCTTTTATCTTTAACAGATTTAAAATAATGATTGGTTTAAACCATTTGAAATGGGATTGTTTTGAAAGCTATAAGTTAAATCTTTGATTTAAAGATTTAACGAGTTAAACTGAAATGGAGATTAATTGGGAAAATCTGTGAATGAATCTTTTGTTTAAAAGATTAAAGTGTGGAAACTGTTTAAACCGTAAAGGTTGAATCTTTTTGTTTAAAGATTTAAAAATGGTAATTTGTTAAATCAGTTGAAAAGAAAGATTTTGGGTAATAAGTTGTGACTTAATTGAAATCCCATATCCAATGATTTGCGTAGTAAGCATGTTTGACTATCATAAGAAGAAATCTCCTCCAATTCTGCGTTTGCATTGTGTGTGTGGCGGGAGGTCTTATGGTAGTTTCATTTTCCAAAAGCATTGCGGTTTTCAATGTTTAAAATTCTTTTGCTGTTGTTTAAAGTTAAACTGTTTTTGTTGCTCACACCAGTCCCATGACTGATCCGGAGTTTATTGTTCCCTTCCTAAACTCTGGGTGCCCACTATTTTCCACACGGGCAGTCTAGAGTTGGGTTCTTTCAGATATTCAGGTTGAGTAGATTATCTGGAGCTAGCTATGGATTGGAGCACTTTATTGGAGATATTGTTCCGCTGCTGTTGTTATCTTTTCTTTTCCGCTGCTATTTCTTGTATCATATCTCTGATGTATATTGATATCTGTTGCATCATTCTGTTGTATCATATTGTATCAGATTTTGTATCTGTCATTGTATCAATGTTATATATATTGATATATTCTTTTTCTTCCGCTGTGTTATTTACTTAATTGTGCTATAGCTCCGGCGAATCGGATTTGAACGGTCGAATCTGCGGCATTCTAGTACAATGTGAAGTACGGATGTTGATTTTCGAGCGGGCAAAACCCGAGCCGTTACATGTGGTATCAGAGCTAAGGTTGAACTTTAGCTCAGGAGTATAACACGTTAAGTAGCTCATTAGAGATAGGGTGAAGTAAACTCTAGAATGAGTAATTCTCAGATATCCGTCCGTACGCCTCAGTAAATTCTCTTACTATTTACTGATAGTAAGTATGAGTGCAAGAAGAGGATGAGATAAGAGACAAGGGAATACGACTATAAATGGTTAATATCCTGTAACAATAGTGGAAACGATATTTTCTCTATCAATCTCTTTTGTTCAGCATTTTTTCTCAATTCTTTGATAATTTCTGGTAGATCTAGAAAGGAATTCGATATATTAATATGGGACATAAACTCTGGATGGACCAAAATTGTTTGTTTGGATGTATTGGTTGTTTTGTTTGTTATGGTTGATAGGTATACTTTAGTTTTAAAACTAAAAGTTTTGAAATTGTATCCATATATCTGTCTATTCTTTGGGTTCCGATATGTTCTACGAATGGTTAGTTATCCTTTCGAACTGACCGATGCCACTCCATACTTCGTAGACCTGGATAACCCGAGTATTTTGTGAAGTGTTAAACAGATTCGTTCTTGTATCTGTTATTGATATTCTGATTTGGTAAGCCAAATGCAGAATAAATATTCAGTTTGATTTGATGAAATATTCTTCATCTATCTTTGTGTCTCCTTGGCAATTTCGAGGACGAAATTCTTTTAAAGGGGGAAGTTTGTAACGACCCCAGAATTTAAATTTATTTAAATTAATAATTAAATGAATTTTTGAGTTAAATTGAGTAATTAAATAAATTTTTGGATAAAAATTTGTAAAATTAATTATAAATGGAGCGAGTTTCCCCGATACAAATAGAAAATATATTAAATCATTTAAATTTAAATAATGTGTATATATGAGAATATATATATCTGTATTTGAACAGATCTGACTAAAATTTGAAATAATATAATATATATTTGATTTGTGTTTAAATTGTAAATAAATGGTTAATAATAATTTGAATTTATAAATTAAAATATAAGGCGATAAATAAAATAAAATGAATACATAGATAAATCCAAATAACACGTTAATAAACTTTGTAAAAATATAAAGTGAATACCTTAGAAAGAGTTAACAACAAATAGAAATGTAATTATATTATAAAGTAGTATGAACAAAGGCAAAGCAAATATATTCAAGTATTCAACGAGTAAAAGATAAATGTGAGCAAAACCAACTATATAAAGATAAGTATGCACACTTGTAATATGAAACAAAACAGCAACATGCATTCATAAGCATGAACACTTGAAAAGAATAAAAATAAATGTCAAGTACATTCATATGTAGCCTGTAAGAAATATGCAAAGTAACCAGGCCAAGTCAAGCAAGCTACCACAAAATCTCCTCAATATCATTTCCAGCCGAAACAAGAAGTAAGAAATAGGTAAAATATCATTAAAATGCAAAACTTAAGAAAACAAAAAGAATCAAAAGAAAGCAAAGTAAAATTTATATTATGTGTAGCTTGTTAATGAAGCCAAGCAAGTATATAAAAGAAAATATAAGATATGTACAAAATGAAGACATAAGTACAAGAGCAATTAATACTTGGATCTTTAGCCACCAAAAACAGAAATTATCAGCAAGCAAAAGAAAAAAATCTCCGCGTGTGTTTGTACTGGAAGAAAACATCTCTTGTACAAACTACATATCACCTGTACAACTCTTCCTCTATATCAGATTTTCTCTTCATTTTAGTTCGTTCAAAATCATAACTTTACAAACCTGAGAAAATAAAAGAGAAGCATCATTATCTTACAAGAATTCAAGTATCACTCAAGATCAAAAGTCAGGCAATTTGAAAACTTAAATCATAAATCAAAGCAACCTGGAATTCAAGGTAAAGTAAAGATTTGAGCTAATTCAACTCAGTCTGGATTCAGACTTCTTCAATTCTTAGGATGCAAATCAAAAGGGAAATCAAGTCCTGATCAAAAATCTAAATTTCCAAGCTCAATTCCTTCCTGCCTTTCTTCAACTTTAAGGTGAGCAACTCCTATTTTTAAAAGCCTAACTTGTTTTGGTTTCTTGATGTTTGTGAGTAAACAAGCTATTCTTCATACTCAAAGATAATTTATCTATAACCAAGTTAGTTTGAGTTGCTGTGATGATAAAACTATGCTGTTAAATAATTTTGGAGCTCTGTAAAAAGATTTTTCTTCCTCTGTTCTTTGAGTTTAGTATGGAACAAACAGAACAAAAATTCGATCCCTTATGTTTGATCACTATCAAGTTCGAATCTCAAACAAAAGGTGTGTTTTTGAGTAAGAATTTTATCATAACAAAAGTCCAAGAAGAAAACAATATTATACAATATGAAATTTCAAAAGTTTGCAGGAAACCTTATCAAAGTGTAAATTTCGAACATGCTAAATTGTCATTTCGAATATACTACATAAATCCTTATTCGAAAATAGGATTTTTAAAACTATATTGAGGATTTTTAGTATTATGGTTAGGGTGCAGTTTCTTATTGAACAAAATTTGCTCTTTTACCAATTTCCAGAAATCAAACAAATTTTGAATGTTGAAACCTTGCCTGAAGTACGTCTGGGAATCGATGATTACAAGAAAATTGTTAAATAAATTTTTTTATTGCAAGGATTGGTAGAACGAACGAGTTTAGGGTTTAAGTCCGAGTTTTGTTGCGCTCTGGAAATAAGGTGATGTCGTAGCCTCTGGTGCATCGAGCCGTTCGAGTTTCAGGGTAATGGTGACGGGGAGAATTGCTGAGGCGAGGCCGGAGTTATGGCGCTTCAGATGGACGACGTGGGTGAGGCGAAGCATTTCTGTTGATGAGTTCGACCTCTGGTTTTCGAATTGAAGGTCGGTTTTTGATCTGAGGGTTTTGGCATCGAAACGACTTTGGAGGTTGAGTGTAGTAGTGTTTTGCGACTTGCCGGAGGACGAGAGGATCGCTAAGGTGGTGGCGGGGCAACGTGCACGTGCACGGCGTTGATGTCGTGCCTGGAAATTTTTGGGTGAGGACGACTCGAGTTGATGCTCGGGTAGGTGGAGGGATTGCTTCGTGAGTGCGTGCTTGAGTACATTCGTATATGTTATAATGCTAAAAAACTTAAAACTGGAACAAAGTATAAAAAGGGGAGGAAGGAAGAAGACTTCGGGGAAATGGGAAGGCAATCTCGAGTGTTACTCGAGTAAAACCCGGAGGCGTTCTCAGGTTGGTTTTCAAAAAGACAAAATAAAAAAAAATGGGTTTCGAGGATTTCAGATGTTTTGGGGAAGCTCGAAAGTTGTACTCGAGTAATTGGGGTAATGGCTCGAAGAACTGGGTTGGTAAATAGCAGTTTAAGAAGAAAAAAAAAATTAGTTATGAAAGAAGAAGAGGGAAAGGCTGGGGAAGAATGAAATTTGGCTCGGGATTTTTGAGCTCTGACTCGAAGTAAAGCTCGGATCAGGCAAGTGTTTGTCTCGGGTATTTGAAATGAGTCAAGTTTTAAAAGTTGGTTTAAACTAAATAAGGGTTCAAAAAGATTTTAAGCTATATTCTCCAACGTGAGATTATTGAACAAGATATTAATCGAGTTTCAAAGTTAAATCATTAAAAGTTTAATGTTTTTTTTTTAAGATAACTTGTGTTGGATATTATATGTATTTGTAAATTAATGACCGTAATTAAAGAATAATTTATCAATTTCTCAATTAATGATTAAGATTAAGTTAATTTCATGATTAAGGTTAATTGATAAATTAAGGTAATTAATTCAAGGACAATTAATTAAGAATTAATTTATTATGTGATTATTAAAGGTTGATTTATTAATTAAGACTTATTAATATAAGTAATTAAAGGTAATTAATTACGTGAAGATGATTACTTAATTTAAAGTAATTAAATAATTAAAATTGATAAATTAAATGATTAAAGAATAATAAATCAAAATGATTTGTAAATTATTAATATTAATTAACCAGGATTAATAATTTATTCATAAGTAATAAATCTGATTTAAATTAATCAGATAAATTCATTGATCTTACTTATAAATGTTTGGATTCTATTGAATGACTTGATTGTTTGATATCCCTGATATATGATGCTTTGTGATACATCCTGATTTATGTTGTGATTTGTAATTTACTTATCTGCGATCTGTGAATTAAGATGAGCGTTATAGTTATATCGCTTATCAACTATATCCTGTATTTTGATCTGTGATGATTGATTTATGTTGCACTATTGTGTTAAAACCCCTGGACCACACTTTTACACACACAAATATGGATTTCACGTGGAAATCGGTTAAGTCGCAGATAATTTAAATTTGATGTTTTTGAAATTGAAATTTTAATTTCAATTGATTTTGAAATTGGAAATTTGGGTTTAAAGTGAAAAGCATTTGAAATAGAATTTCAAAGATAAAGTTATTTTGAATAACTTAATCGAGTTTTGAAAATTTAAATAATTTGATTTAAATTTGAATTCAAGTTTGGAATTGAATCCTATGATTTGAAACTAGGGATTGAAAATGTTATGAATGTGTTTATCTGAATTTAAACCATTTAAAAGTATAATTTTGAGAATTTGGATTAAACCCAAAGACTTTAACTCGTATGAATGAATCAGACTTTCTGAAATAAAAATTGTTGTTTTAAATGATAAAAGCTTTCAGATAAGAAATGAAATTCCAGTTTAATTAAAGGAATTTCAATATTGAATTGAAAATGGTTTTCCAAGTTATGAATGAATTGTTTTGAAAACTATGATTTGAATCTTTTATCTTTAACAGATTTAAAATAATGATTGGTTTAAACCATTTGAAATGGGATTGTTTTGAAAGCTATAAGTTAAATCTTTGATTTAAAGATTTAACGAGTTAATCTGAAATGGAGATTAATTGGGAAAATCTGTGAATGAATCTTTTGTTTAAAAGATTAAAGTGTGGAAACTGTTTAAACCGTAAAGGTTGAATCTTTTTGTTTAAAGATTTAAAAATGGTAATTTGTTAAATCAGTTGAAAAGAAAGATTTTGGGTAATAAGTTGTGACTTAATTGAAATCCCATATCCAATGATTTGCGTAGTAAGCATGTTTGACTATCATAAGAAGAAATCTCCTCCAATTCTGCGTTTGCATTATGTGTGTGGCGGGAGGTCTTATGGTAGTTTCATTTTCCAAAAGCATTGCGGTTTTCAATGTTTAAAATTCTTTTGCTGTTGTTTAAAGTTAAACTGTTTTTGTTGCTCACACCAGTCCCATGACTGATCCGGAGTTTATTGTTCCCTTCCTAAACTCTGGGTGCCCACTATTTTCCACACGGGCAGTCTAGAGTTGGGTTCTTTCAGATATTCAGGTTGAGTAGATTATCTGGAGCTAGCTATGGATTGGAGCACTTTATTGGAGATATTGTTCCGCTGCTGTTGTTATCTTTTCTTTTCCGCTGCTATTTCTTGTATCATATCTCTGATGTATATTGATATCTGTTGCATCATTCTGTTGTATCATATTGTATCAGATTTTGTATCTGTCATTGTATCAATGTTATATATATTGATATATTCTTTTTCTTCCGCTGTGTTATTTACTTAATTGTGCTATAGCTCCGGCGAATCGGATTTGAACGGTCGAATCTGCGGCATTCTAGTACAATGTGAAGTACGGATGTTGATTTTCGAGCGGGCAAAACCCGAGCCGTTACACCAATCACAGATACTCAACCACTCCTAAGTCGTCTAGACGACCTAACGATGTTACGACCTAACACTTAGACCCACGCGACCTATCAGTGCTACAACCTAACACTTATGCGACCTATCTCCTTAGGTCGCTAACACCCCAACTCCTTAGGTCGCTAACAAGCTAACTCCTTAGGTCGCTAACACGGCAACTCCTTAGGTCGCTAACAAGCTAACTCCTTAGGTCGCTAACACGGCAACTCCTTAGGTCGCTAACAAGCTAACTCCTTAGGTCGCTAACACCTTAACTCGCCAGAAACTCTAAAGTCTCCTTCCTTTTAGGTCGTCTACGACCTAAATCCTTACCATCCATCACACGACCTAACTCCAAACCTTAAGGCCACCAATCCCCAACATTCTTAGGTCGGTCACGACTTATCTCCTAAGTTGCCAACAATATTTAACTAACCTCTAGGTCGCGTACGACCTAGGACTTAGGCAAATTTCAACCAAAATCTGAAACAACTAGAAAATGCTGAAAATCCCAGATTTTGACAAACTTCTCGATCCGTAAAATACGGGTCGTTACAGTGAGGCTCGATGAAGTCTCGTCCACAAAGCTACGCTTTCTACAAAGCCATGCTTCGGGTCAAACAAATGATCAACCTATGATCAAAAAGATATAAGATCAAACAAATGATCATATCGCAAATGATCAAACACTGATCATTTCACAGCAACACTCAGTATGCCACGTTACCAAATTGGGAGTATATCGCTGATAAATTTCAACTACATAACCTCTGAGCTCGTACGTCTCAGAGAAGGGTGTTAAAATAAGAGAATAAATTCTCCGCCACCAACAGAAATGTATTTGAAAGAAATCAGCTTTATATCTCAAATTGTAACGTCAGACACACAATCCATACAAGTCTGTTCCGGGATCGAACAGAACCGAAGGCACTTCTCACGAAGCCCTTGCATATCCGGATAAATTTCTAATCACGTCCGGACTTCCCGTCACTAAGGGTGATAAAACCTCTAAACCGGAGATCAGCCGATGTAGAGTAACTCGACGGTAATCCTTCCGTTTTCAAAAATATCCGGTCTTCAACACCGGTCTTCGAATGCAATTCATTTACGACGTATCACATATTCGGAATGGGTTATACGACCCCATGGTCCTTTCCCGGCTAACCCGAATAGTGAGCGTTTATTTAAAAACAAGTGTGGCATTCAAATTCATCCAATTTACAACAAATATCCATTCAAGGTAATTATTGATAGTCGGTTATTTAACTATCAATAAAGATGCGCAACATCATCAAATTCCAAATAATTTTCCCAAATTATTTTATCTTCAAAATATCTTTACTAGATATAAAATTTCCACACTTCAAAAATAAATCAATATTTATTTTTAAACAGATTCCCTTTTCTTTTATAAATTCCATATTGAATTTATATCTTTCAAAATATCTACTGATATACGATTTTCAAATCGATTCCAATATTCATTTTCAATTTATCTTTAAGAAGATAAAATCTCAAAACGTTTCATTTCATTTTGGAAAAGCATTTCCCTACTTATTTAATAATAAGTATTACACAAATCATTTATTTTCAACACTTGAAAATATTTGATATACTTAAATCAATGTTAAGTACATATTCATTCTTTAAGGAAATCATTCTTTTTAACAACCTCTATTTGAGTCAAAACGAATGTTATGTAAAACATCGTTACGAAGACTCAAAACCACTAGTATAGGGATTCGAAATTTAGATAGGTATATAAATCCCAATACTATATAAAACATTTCCTTTCGGAAATCATTTACTATAACAACAGTGTTATAGTCCACCATTTCCTTAAATTTCTCGAAAAAGTCTATTTCAACAATAAAAATGTTGAAATCTATGTATTCGATATCATAATACATTTTAAAAACATCTTTAAATGTTTAACTTCATTTTCAATGTCACTTTTCCAAAACTATCCATTTTACTTAACGATATATTCACTATCCAAAATCGTGAATATACTTCACTAATTACATTTCACTATTTCTACACATTTTATTTCAATAATAATTCGCTATCCAAAATCGCGAATATATCTCCTTTAACAACCTTCTATATTTAATTTATCAAATTCAATTGATCTCGAATTTATAAAACAACGTTTATAAATTCTATTTCTATTTTCTAACAACTTCAATTTATAAATCTCCTTTATTAACAAATTCGATCAACATTCCACTTAAAGGCCAAAATCCAATTTACAAGTAAATTTCTTATTAGTCTTTATTCTACAATTTCATTCATTTTATAACTTCATACTTTATAATCTATAAACTTCAAATCTTCACAATTTGTAATTCTATAAATTTCCTATCTTTACAACTTATAATTCTATAAATTTTCTATCTTCACAATTTATAAAAACTCGTTTTAAATTCCAAAAATTTTAATTGATAAATATCAATTTTGTACATCTTTTATATACATCGTTGTTAATAATTCGAAAATCCAAATTTAAACTATTTTATAAATTACTTAACTGTTTATTTCAAAAATCACCTCTCGGTTATATTTCACCAAAATCTTAACCTTTATAACTTTAATAATTTTAACGTTTGTAAATTAATTCAAAAATTTAATAACGTATACTTACAAATAATCACTTTAAAAATCTCTTTTAAAGTTAAAATCGTTATTTTAAAACTTCAAAAATTGAATCCAATGATGCAACGCATCAATTAGTCCATCACAACATCAAACATCATATATCATCATATGATAACAGAATATATATCAATATCTGTAAATAAATAAATACAGTTGAGGAATCCAGTTGGATCCCTCCAACCTGTTTCCCTGCATCCAAAGACGTTAGCACAATACCAATTCCACTTCGAGGTGGAATATCACGGTATATGGGTTTTATAAAAATATCCGCTTACTAACGGCGCAATAGGGTCTCATCCGCTATACGAGGCGGGAAATCAATCAATCCAATATATACATATGCCAATATGTATATATTGCTATATATATATAGATATATCCTACTATATCTAATATCACATCCAATAGCAATCAATCAGTCAATAAATAACTGCAATACAAAATTTGTTTTGAGTGAGAAAAATCTCACCTTAGCTTTTATTTTGCAATCCAATCCATTCTCGGCTTGATTTCTTTATAGGTTTTGACCTAGTATAATATTTATACACAATTGATTATTATTCGAATCAAATCTTCGTTATGATAGTTGTAACTAACAAATTTCTTCTTTTAACAAATTTATTTAACTAACAATTTTACTTTAAATTAATATCTTTACATAAATTTGTTTAACTAAAAAAATTTAATTTTTTTAAACTAATTCCCTTATTTTTAAAATAACCAATTTCTTTTAACAAATTTACTTAACTAAATTATCTTCAAAATAAACTAGCAATTTATTTTACTGTAAAGATCTTTAATTTCTGCAAATTTTAAATGGTGATAAATCCCCTTTTTAACATATATACGCATTGAATTTTTTTTTTTTAAAAAACGGAATTTGTTTTGTATCCCACAGTAAATACAAAATCTTATCTATATACGAATTTATATTAAAACCAAGACTACAATACCTCGCTGTCTCTTCTGAAACTCGGTCGAGCTCAAACATTTGACAATGCCGAGCATCATCGCCTCGTAAACCACCCAATCGCCACCTCGAGCATCACGAGAACCATCGTGAATCCCCACATCTCCACCCATCGCCATGCTCGCGATTACCACCATCCAGATCGCAGTCGCCCCAGAAGACTGCTCGCGTACGCCTCCCACGCGAGTTGCCTCGCTCTCGAAGTCGCTCGCAAATCACCAGACAACGCGCCACCGAGAACGCCCAGCTCTACCTTGAACGTGACTTCGAATCGCCCCTGATTTCTCAAGTGCCTCGATCGCGACTCCCAAAACGTCGAACCCCTGCAACCTTCGCCTTCTAGTTGCGAGCGAACTCGCGACTTCGTATACTTTTTTTTTCACGAATGAATTAGAGGAGAAGCGGCCATTCTTTTAATTTGAAAGGAACTAATTTGTTTTGAACAGATAAAGGAAGATGATTATTTAAAACTGGAAGGGGGCATGGGTTACACGATCTCATTGCGTGATATCAGGCGTGGTTGAAGGGAAAAGAACGTGCTGTCCTTTGATAATTTTTTTAAAATTAAATATAAATTGAATTCAATTTAAATTTCAATGCGGATACCCTTCGTATGATCACACAACAACTCCGAAAAATACGAAATTTGAAACCCGATAATAATACAATATTACGGACCCAATGGAACTAGTTTCATCGAATTTCGAGACTGCGCCCCGGAACACTATTTTTAAATATCGATTTCGAACGATTTAATTTCAAAACTGAACAAATAAATTTCAAATTCGATTCTAAAGCTTCTATTATCTTCAGTATTATCAATATAAATTTTAAAAGCTTTTGAAATATTTTTCTTCAACTTAAAACTGGAGATATAAATTTTTATTCGACTATCAATAGATTAAATTATATAATTTAATCGCCAAATTCAAATTTAAATCGGGATTCAAATTAAATCATCATTCAAATATTTAAAATTAATTAAATATTCTCAATTAAATTTGTTCAAAATTCTGGGTCGTTACAGTTCCTTTCAAAACCTTGAAAATCATTTTCAATATATATATATATATATATAGACCAACGATGTATGTATATAATTTTTTATCCTATGGTCAAGTGATATGGATATTTATCATTTCAATCCACAACTTAAATATCTACGGGTATATATCATTTCAACCCGCAATCCCAAAATTTAAAATCAATGAAAATCGCTTGGGTTTATCATTTCAACCCATAACGATTTTCTCCTATTCTACAAGATCGTTCGGGTATGTATCATTTCAACCCATAGGGAATTCTAAACTAACAGGGAACTTGCAGAGTGAGAACAGATATGATAGTAATAATAATATCAACAACAGGCATATATCATCAGTAACAAATTTAAATATATACAACTGGATATGGTGTCATATCACAGGTAAACAGTTACAGATAATGGCATATCATATATAGCAATTATAAAATTAACAGTTCAATTTAGCAGCATATTTCAATTGTCGTTTCAATTGAAGTCAAATTTAATAAATATAAGAATGTTAATCGTGAGTGATTGCTCACCTTTCGAGGCTAGAGATGAACGAGAACGAGATGAGTTACAAATCCAAGCACGAATTCCAAAGCAAAGCAATATTGAACGCGAATTGGATGAACAATGCTGATAGATAAGGGATTGGTGAAATAAATCAAAATCTGCTTGATATAATTGAAACGAAGAGTATATTATATTATAATTTTATTACTTTCTTTCAAAAATCAATGTTTAAATCAAAACACGTATTTAAAAGAATCTATTTATAATTGAAAAACAATATAAATTTTAAAACGCATACATATGAAAAATCAAAATCTATATACATATATAAAAATCGAAATACCTATATATTATTAACTAACAAATATTAAAACTAACGTACGAATAAAACTCTGAATATAATATAACCTATATTAACTATGAATATACATGTACTTTCAAAGATAACCCAATAGGTAAAATATCTAGACATATATATCTAAACTTACATACATAGTAGACCTTTAGAAAATAAACATATATATATATATACAGTTACTATATAACAAAAAAAACTCAGCAGATCACTTATATATAAAACATAATATATATACACAAACATAATATATATTTACCTAACATATATATATATATAATGTAATAGAAAATATAAAACAATAGAACCTACAACAATTATTCATAGATTGATAAACTTGCTTTATATTCATATCAAAAAAATATACAAACTCATATAGCTTTGATATATATATATATATATATATATATATATATATATATTAACATCAACTTAAACAAATCCTTAAATCAATATACACATAACTTACTTAATCTAATATACATGTGTATATATATACTAACATACAATATATCACACGTAAACATATAACTAAATTTTAAGCCAATGTAGACTTACATATTATATATATAACATGCGCTTGGTCGTGGCGAGAGGCTGCATACACGGAGATGCTATGCTCGGCCAACTGGGAAGCTTGGTGGTGGAAGGCAAGGGATTAGGCTCGAAAAGCGGAGAGGAAGGCGGAGCAATTGGGTGGCTCGATTGGCTGATGGGAAGAAAGAGGAGGTGGGGTCGTGTAACAACCCGGGATTTGCATTACCAATTAATAAATAAAAGTTAGGATTTTATTTATTTTAATGAAGCATAAAAGGATTTGGAATAACAAAATTTATTTGAAAAAGGCTATTTTAATTAAATGGGAAATATGAGATTTTAAAATGAGGATAAAATGTTATTTTTGAAAAGTTAAATATTTTAGGAGAGGATTTAAAATGGGTTTGAATAAGAAAAGTGAGTTTTATAAACATATATGAACACTTAGAAATTTTTGAAAACATGGAAATAACTCTCTTCATATTGGGTTATTAAACCTTACCCAATAACCCACCGTAAACTTCCTCTATAAATTATCTCAAACTCTCCTAACCTCATTCATCAAAACCCTAATCAAAACCCTAACCATTTCCTAAAGCTTTCATAACAAAAATGGCCTCCATCTTCATCTCCTTCTAGTTTTAGCTTATGCAAGTCATTCTATGCAAAGGTAATGCAAATACCCACCTCAAATCCATTTTTATATCTTTCTTATTTCTGAAATTGATTTGGTAACACATGTTTTATGTGTTTTTTTTGATCTTATAGCATCCTAATCATCTTTTGCTAGCTTGGGTTGATGCTATAGTAGTCTTTGTTGCTTTCTAGAGAGGTATATAGCTAAAAACCTCTTCTAATATGTGTTTAATCATCTTTTGATTTTGGTAATCAGTTAGTAACACATGTTTTATTATGTAACATGTGAATCATAGCTCTTTGATCATCTTTGCTTTCATTTTGGGGTGTGCACATAAGGTACTTGTAGTATATGCTAGCTGAAATTATAATTAGTTTATTGCTGTTAGTAAATTAGGCATATCTCATTCATCTTAAATTAGAATTAAGATTTTCTTGAAGTTATGGAAAGCTTATTCTGTATCCTATAACTTTTATGTTTTGTGCTTTGCCTAATTTTTAGGTTTGAATGGTCGAAATCATGCTTGTTTGTCGCTGATCTGACAACAAACTACATGGTTGATAAAATAAAAACCTGAAATTGATTTGGCCATAAGTTACTCGTTTCTTATCCAAATCTAATAATTTTGGATGTTATGGAAAGCTTAGATTTAGGGCTAAAACTTTCATGTTTTGCGTTTCATGAAATTTCGAAGTTAATTTGGTCAAAACTGTGCATTCTTACCACTGTTCCGAGAGCACAACGACAGTGATATAAAATTTAGATCTGAGAATTGTTTTAGTCATAGAATTTTCATCTCTGGTCGGAATTTGACGATCTTGGTCATTCCGGAAAGCTTAGAAACTAAGCTACAACTTTCATTTTATTCATTTTGGCATAATTTGAAGTTTACTATGCCAAAATTATGGTTTTTCATCTCTGGCCAGTTAGTGCATAGCTATAGGCCTTAGTCTCTTTTCTCCCGTTGTTTTCAGCGTAGAACCCCGACTTTGCGACGCCATCCCGGGCTCGTCCTTTGTCGGATTTCATCGTTTTTGGTCTCGTTAAAAATATGAGATCAAGATCTTTAACCATGCAAAGATTGGTTTAGATCTGGGTGCATTAGGTACTTCGTTTCTATTGCCGAAGTAGCACCCAGAAACTGTTTTACAATAGTGATCATTTTCAATTATGTCGAACCTGATTGAGAAAAATTTATATAGATACCATCCTTTCGACGTATTCAGTAGATAGTTATAGCTTGATTACAAATGGTCGCTTCCACTATACTCTATTCTCCGCTTTAACAGACAGTATTACTCCCGCAATACTCTTTGTTACAGTGGGTCTCAGAGTGGGGCGTTACAGGTCGGCTGAGGTTGGGGAAAGAGATGCGCGTGGCTGAGGTGGGTCGCCGGTGCTGCTGACATGGGGACAGGGTGGTGGGGTGGAGGTAGGAGAGGTACGGATCTCGGCTAGAGATGCTTTAGAGAGGGGAGGCGAATTGAGAAGGCTAGGGGTTGGAAATTGTGAGCTGTCAACATTGTTTTTTTTCAGAAAGAAGAATGAGTTTCAGAAATAAGAATACAGAACTAAATAGAGGGGAGATGAAGTAATTTCGGCAATAGGCAGGAGGGGTAAGCACGTTTTCCAATCGAAGAACATGAACAGGTAGATCTAACTTTGATTTATGTATATATATATATATATATTTTAAATGAAAGATGTTATATAAATAGAAATGGTCGATTATACGAATGGATACGGTCAGCTTACAGAAGAAGGGAAAAGAGTAGGTGGAACTGAGAAAATGAAGGTGACGTGAGTGATAGGATTGTAGGCATAAGACAGAGCAAGCTGTTCAGATTCATATATATATATATATATATATATATATATTAATTATATATATTTATTTTTCATTTCAAAAGCAACGGTCCGAACGAAGTGAAGAAAATGAACGAACCAAAATAAATATTTTTTCAAAGCTATAAGGTAGTGAAGGTCAGTTATCAATTTTAGGTAACATAATTAAAGCAATTTATTAGATTACTTGGGCCGCACGTTCAAATTTGAAAAGCAAAGGAAAGCTAACGGTCACCATTTATGGTACCGTTACGACGTACCGTTTTATCGTTTCTGTCGCGTACTGGATCTCAAAATACAGAAATAAATATATTGCGGAGATCAGCACGACGAGGCAAATAAAACGGTACATAGATATCAACGATATGATTGAATTATAAAAACTCGAATTTTCGCTACCGAAGTTGTTATTAAAATGCAGAAAATAAGATAAACGGAGCTAGAGAGGTCCAAATTTGGCGAAACGAAATATGACGTCTCACCCAGAATATGATTTACAAATTTATTATATAAAAATATTCAGGTTTGAGAAATATTTTATTATCATCAAATTTTACTGATTTAAATTTAAATAAAATTACATAACAAAAATTAACTTCCATATTTATCAACGAAAATTTGCCATTTGCTATGTTTTAATAGACGCATATCAAATATCAAATTTTCATTGCTAAATTCAATTATTTAATTTCAAGCAAAATTTCAGTTAATTACATTATTAAAACCGTTAAAATTTACGGGTCGTTACACTATAATAGATAATGTCTATCAGTAAAATAAATATCAAAATAGCGTTAAGGCTTTACATTATCCCCCTTAACACATTTTTATATCATGTAGTCTATGCAGGTCCTGTAACACAACCATTAACATCGGTAACAAGTGAGTCCCCTACAGGTACAGTACTAAACCAAATTCGTAATAGGCTCGTATAAGGATAGATATGACAAGGCATGTGAGGCAATGCCCAAGGTAGGATTCTACTAGTTTACCCTTTCTGGCTAGTCGTAACCCATCCGTGGCCGACCGCGACAATGAATCTAAACGAAAAAGAGGTGCACCCATCGAATACGAAATCACAATAGTAATACGAGGGATCAACGTCGCTAGAGGTAGCTAACCTCATTGGCCAGACATAGGCTCATGTTTTAGTCATTTTAATTATGACACATGTGTCAAAGCTATCCATCATCGTTCTCTTACTTCATTCCAGTAAATGTTCGCCAATTCAACCATTACATTCTGGATATCATCCACCGCGTACACAGTTGTTAAAGTGGTTCCAATATTGATAGAGAGTATGCCAATAAGAGGCCCCGGTCTCTTTAACAACCAAACGTCGTTTTACACACCGGTTGGTACTTTTACATTTCGAAAATAGTTTGTACTTGATATCAAAAATATCATATTCGTTTCAAAATCAAATCTATTTCGAAATCATCATATTCGCTTCACAAATCATATGTTACTTCAAACTGTCAATTCGGTTCGATATATCGATTTCACTTAAAAATTTGATTCGAACTACAATTTAGGTTATAATTTCACTTAAACCCAATTCGCATTTAAATCCAAGATTTAAATATAAACATTTCACCCTTTTGACCAGTTTGAATTTTATAAAATAGTTTAAATAGTTTTAAAATAGTTAAATAGTTAAAATAGTTTAATAGAAAATAGTTTGAGTAATAAAAATGGTTTATATAGTAAAATAGTTTGGAAAATCAAAATAATTTGAATATTTAAACAATATAGATTTTAAACTGTTATACTAAAATAATTCATTTGAAAATAGTTTCAAACTCAAAGCAATTCGATTCTAAATTTCCCAATTTAAATCAATTCCAATTTCCATTTCGATTTAAACGATTCAATTCCGATTTCAAATCGAATTTTACTTTGATTCCAATTTCGATTCAAATAAATTTTCTAATTCCAAATTAATTTTAATTCCAATTCCAAATTAATTTCAATTCCAATTCCAATTCCAAATTAATTTCAATTCCAAATCCAAATTAACTTCAAATTCCAATTCCTTCAAATTCCAATTCCAAATTAACTTCAATTCCAATTCCAAATTAATTTCAACTAAATTCTCAAATTCAAACCATTTCGATTTATATCAATTCCGAGTTCGATTTTCAAAATATCGATTCAAAACACTTAAATCAAATTTACCTTCAATATCCCAACTAAAAATCCATATCTTCAAATATAATTCAATTCTGAGCTCAATCTCGAAATATCGTTTATATCACTTTTACTTAGCAATATTCAAAATTCGAATAAAAGTCCAATCTTTTAAAACAAATCAAATTCAAATCATATTTCGATTATAACTACAAAATCTCAACTTTGATTATTTAAAACATTCCTTTTATCAAATTAAATTTCAACACCTCAAGCTCAAGTTTGAAAATAGTTCGATTTCCACAAATTCAATTTTCATTTCTTAAAATCAAATCATTTAAATAATTTCAAAACAAAAAATTTAAAATCATTTAATTTAACCAATCCGGTGTCCATATATAATTCTCTATCCTATGGCCAAGTGAATCAATTATTTTAATTTAATTCCAAGGATGGATATATATCATTTCAATCCCAAAAGAAATGTCATAGGTATATATCATTTCAACCTATTTCTTAATTTATTCGAAATAATCCAATTTGCAGTTTTATATACTGTAAATAATATACAGGATGATAATATGATATATCAAAATAAAGAAACATCCAAATATAAACCAAAAGTGTCCATCACAACCAATCATCCAAACAGTCAATAAATTTCACAACAATTTCATAATTATCAATATCGGGTATTTTACGGGCAATTAAATCCTAATTCAATTTAACTGTCAATTCAAATTCTATCAATTAATTCAGATGTCAATTTAAATGTCAATTAAACTTATCAATCAACTATCAATAAAATTCAAATCACTTCACGATATAATTTAACTAACATAAAAATTATTTCAGTCAATTGTGGGCGTATAAACATTCACCTTTGATTTATCGACGATTTAAAATCCAAATGAAGGCTCAAATTTGAACAGTCTCAGAATGCATCCAAACTAGTTCCATAATATCTGGAATTTCGATACGAATGCAACGGAGAAAACTGCACGTCAATCCGAGCTCGTATGCAAAAGATATGGTCGGTAGAAGATTGAATTCAAAATTTTTAATTAAAATAAATAAATAAACAATAAAATATACCACATCCTCCCTCTCTCTCGTACATTTCTATCTTATAGTCGAACCCATCCATGCTTCAGCCGCCGTTCAACATCACGATGTCGCAACCCCTAGAGCTCACTACACCTCGATAAAGCATCATCAACGTTCAAGCCTCGGCCTGCCGCCCCTCTTCATGGTCGCGCGACCCATCATCGGCGCCTCCAAGGCTGCCGCCGCCGTTCATGAAGATGGCCAAAATCTAGCGATCTGGAGCACCTGTGACCCTAAGTAACCATATGGATTTGAAGAGGAGGTCGAGCTCTACACTTTCTCTTTTGGAGTCGTCGAAAATCGATGAATAGATCGAGAGAAATTAAGGAAGGAAGGTTGGACAATTTTTGGCCGTAGAAGATAATAGGCAGCCATGACCTAGGGTTTCAGAATTTAATTAATAAAAAAATATCTCGATTTGCGTGCATATTTATATAGTTAGGTCCAAAATCGTCTGAACTCCAATCGAGGCGTGTCGCCTGGCATTTATAATGTTTTACCCCCAATCCGAATGCAATGGAACACTTTCGAAGCCTAATTTGATGTTATGTGAAAAATAGCTTTTCAAAGTCAATTTATTTTAATCGAATTCTTTAAATTGATTTCTACACGTTTCAAGCTCGCACGGCCAAACGACAAGTGCGATCACTACGAAACTTGAAATCCTACAATAACTCGCTATTACGGACCCGATAAAATTGGTTTCGTCGAACTCCGAGACAGTGGCCAAAATGGCTATTTTTACTCGTTAATTAAAACAAGCAATTTCCAAAATTTAATTTACTCACTTTATATTCCATTTTAAAAGTTAAAAACCTTCATTCATATTTCAATAAAATTTAAATCAATATTTGATGCCAGTTTCATTCACATTAATCTAGAATTCCATTATTTAAATAATTGCAACTTAAATTTAAACAATTTAATTACCCGATAAATCAATATTAATAAATCATTAAATTTCAAATAAATTTTAGTTATCAACATTATTTTATTTCTATCTAAATAATCACATTTATTATTCAACTTCAGTTATTTATCATAAATACCATCGATACATATAATTTATTTCAATATAAATAATTCCCAAATTTCCGAAATTGTTTATTTCAAGAATTTTTATCCAAGTTCATATTCAATAACTACACTAATAATTCATTAAATTTATTTTTAAGCATTTTTTTATTCAATAATTATATCTAATTCCAAAATTTAAAATATTTAATAATACAGGTCGTTACATACTCCCCTACTCAAAACTTTTCGTCCCCGAAAAGGAGTTAAGTACAGAATTTAACATACAATATACTTTCTTAAAATAATTAACTTATAAACATAAACATCCTATTTGCAACTATTACTACGCTTCTACTACGCCACTCCGATATCGGTTTTACGAAAAAATATAACTTATATATAAATACAAGCTATAAAAAAAATTTAAATCTTCAAAAATTTTCTAACTCTCGGATTTACGGAAAATTTCGACAGAGTCTTCTTTGTGCGGATCGATCGGAAAAATTTTACAATATAATATATAAGACAAATATACCCAATATATATCAAATATACATCTCATCTCAATGATGAGGCATCCCGAAGGGTAAAAATAGGCTTGTCAAAAGTCAATAAACCCATTTAACCCGACCCATTTAACCTTATTTTTTACAGGACTGGGCCTTCTTGAAGTTGTTTTCTTACCGACCCGTTTAACCTGTTTATTTTTCACGTAACCTGTTTAACCTTATTGCCGACTCAATGGCGATTGCCGATTCCAAACCCTAAATCAATGGCGATTGCCGATTCAAACTGTTCTTTTGTCGGTTCGAGTTGATTTGTTCTTCTTCACACCTACGAGTCTTCTTCACGTTGATTTTGATCCCAGTTCACATCAAACAAGGCCGTAAGCAAGGAAGAGGTATTATGTTGATTTTGTTATTTGATCCGCACTCTTGGGTTTTTAAATTACCGAGTTATTGTGAACCTTTTCATCTTCTTTTTGTAGAACCTCTAATCATAACTGTTGTGAGCTGGAGAATTATTTTGGTGTTTTATTTTGTTCATTTGCTTCTGTAGCGTTATCAGTTTGATATTCTGTCATCAGTATTAGTTTCAGTTTTACTTTGTTTATGGTTATAAATGTTTCCTGTTCCGATTTGCAACAAATGTTTTCGTACTTTTTTCTTTTTTCTTTTTGCTTTGCTTGCATAAACATTTGTTTTTTACTATTCTGAAAGACAAGATTAGACCACGCTAAAATTAGTTCACTAATTTATATTCAAGCAAAATCTGATGTTATAACACAATGCACCTTTAGATTGGAGTTCTTGAATAAGATTTGAAGTTCATATCTCATAAGTCGTTTTAGCTAATACCGATTAGGCTTGCATCTAATCGCATACTGTCATTTATATTAGTGCATGACAATGAGAGTTTTTGCATCAAATCTTTTTAATATTTATCCCACTTTAAGCTTGTTTTGTTCATTCAACATGCTCATTACCTCATCAAGAATCAAAAAGCAGTAGCATATTCTTTGTCAAATCTTCTTTTTTTTGCATGCAACTGACGTTATTTATATAGTTACAAATTTGGCTGCTTTGTTTTCAATTTTCACTCAGTTTGTTTACAAAGAAAACTATTGGTTTTGGATGTTCGAAAATTTCATGGAATTGTTTGGGATTTCAATTATTCAACTAGGGGATTTAAGAAGAAATAAAAAGCAAGTAAATTGAAGTTTGGAAAACTGATATCATGTCAGTTTCAAGGGAAAATATGTGTTGCCTGTTCACTTCCTTAAGGAGAGCCAAGCAGACGCTCAATCTTTTAGAGCCAGTTTAGATGATTTAATACAAATAACAAAGATTGTCTATAGTTTTCTGCTTATTAATATTGTTTGGGATCTAAATTTATGAAGTTGGTTGATATATACATCATAATCTAAGCAATTAAGGGTGCTGCATTTCATTGTATAGCCATTCATTTTTTTCCACTTGCGTACACTAAGTTTATGGGTTAGTACTGAATTTTTTTTTCTTACAGTTCATATGAACAAGTTTGTCATTTTATCTGTTAAATTACATTAGATGTTACTACTTACTCCTTAGTGACTTTATTATTTGTTTGCAAACGAGGTTTCTTTTCCACCCAATCATATAAAATTGTTGTCTGTGAAGTTAAGGTTGATGGAGCCAAAACTTGAATACACTTGCACAGTTTCATCAACAACATTTAGGCACAATTGTGAACATGCATGTGTTTATTATGATGAAATGAGTCGCAAGATGCCTTTATATTGTATGTATGCTAAGTAATTAGATGAATAAAAAATCACCGCCTGTACATGCTTTTTCAGAAGTGCTACAGTTTTACTTACATGTACCTTATTTAACCCTTTTATATTTAATTGTAACTATAATTTTAATTTACATGTGCACTTACAGATTTTTACAATATGGATATTGTTGACCAAGATACTCAATTAAGAAACACACTGGAGTTGGCAGTAGATGTAGATTCAGTGGGTAGCTCTTCAAGAAATAAGCGACAAAAGGGTACGTATTCCGATGTTTGGAAATACTTTGAAAAAAATGAAACTATTGAGGGTCAGAAACGTACTTGCTTTTGCAAAAAATGTAAAAGAAAATATATATGGGGTGGTACTTATGGGACTAAAAATTTGCTGAATCATGTAGAAAAGTGTCCCTTAATCGATAAAAGCATAGAGGTTAATCAAAGAAGTGCTTTCGAACAAAAGAAATATAGAGAATTGATGGCTAGAGCAATTATACAACATAACTTACCCTACAAATTTGTTCAATATGACCGTATTCGTGAGATTCATTCCTACTTGAACAATCAAGTGGAGCATTATTCAAGAAACACTTCGCGTTCCGATGTTATGAAAGTATATGAGAATGAAAGAGTCAAACTTAAGGATTTTATAAAATCATGTAGTGGAAGAGTTAGTTTAACATCTGATTTATGGACTTCAGTAAATACGGATGGTTTTATAACTCTAACCGCTCATTTTATTGATAATGAGTGGAATCTACAAAAGAAATTGTTGAATTTTTGTTTAATGGCACCTCCACACTCGGGCTCGGCTATATTTGGAAAAATTTCGAGTATGTTGGTTGATTGGGAAATAGTCGATAAAATATTTGCATGCACTCTAGAAAATGCATCTGCTAACGATAAATTCGTTGATTTACTGAAATCACATCTTTGTCATAGAAAAGCAATGGTTGCGGATGGACAATTTTTGCATGTCAGATGTGCCGCCCACGTGCTAAATTTGATAGTGCAGGATGGTTTAAAATGTGTCGCTTCTTTCTTAAGTAACATACGTGAGAGTATTAAATATATCAAGGGTTCTCAATCTAGAAAGAAAAGTTTTGTCGAATGCATAACCACTCTTTCATTGAATGACGTTAGGAAAGGATTGCGTCAGGATGTTCCTACTAGATGGAATTCAACTTTTATAATGCTTAAAAGCGCAATACATTATGAAAAAGCGCTTTACCATCTTAAGCTTATTGATTCTAGTTATATTTATTTTCCAACATCCGAAGAATGGATCAAAGCAAAGAAAATTTCACGTTTTCTAGGAGTTTTTTACGATGCCACTTCCTTATTTTCCGGCGCAAATTACCCAACGGCTAACTTATTTTTTCCAAAAATTTTCTTGGTTCATTTTACTTTGAAGAAGTGCACGGAAGAGAATGACTTTATGTCTCACATGGCAAGTGAAATGCTCAAAAGGTTTAATAAATGTTGGAGTGAATTTAGTGTGTTACTTTCCATTGCTTGCATTTTTGATCCGCGATACAAAACAAATTTCGTCGGTTTTCTTATAACACATTGTATGGCGACTTCTTAGAGTTTGAAAGGGTGGAAAGAAAGTTGGAAGCACTATATGATGAGTATAGGGAAAGGGTGAGAAAAGAATCGTCCATTGAAACATGTGTCGTGGAAATCGTGGAATCCACACAATCATTTACGGGTCCTTACTCGCAAGAATGTGAAGATATGATGGATCGATTTGATTATTCCGAATTTGCTAGCAATCCTCGCAAGTCCGAACTTGATTCTTATTTGGAAGATGGATTAGTTGATCGTAAAATGCAATTGGATATTCTTTCATTTTGGAAATCGCAAAAATATAAATATCCAATTTTATCTCTCATGGCAAGAGATATTTTAGCTGTTCCAATTACCACCGTCGCTTCTGAAAGTGCATTTAGTATTGGTGGTAGAGTTTTAGATGACTATCGCAGTTCACTTAAGGAGGATGTTGTTGAAGCATTACTTTGTTCAAGAGATTGGTTGTATGGAACATCTATAATGTCAACAATCGAAGATCATACAGAAGATGTTACCGTTCTTGATAATGAACAAGCTACTTAATTTTTAACTCCTCTTTTAGCTAATTGATGCATTGTTAGAGGTACACTACTTGATTTATAGTTATCTTTCATTTTCTGTCTTTTGGTCAAATTGAAATTATTTTGTTGTCGCTGCTATAAATTGTCTACTATTTTATATGCAGGTTTGGAGAAGAACATGCTAGTGAATTGTGAAGAAATAACCTTAAGGGCTATGCTAGTTTAGATTATGTGTCTATTTGAAAATTGTCACAATTTGTATCCAAGTTTGTTTGCATTTCAGTATGTTCATTAAATGAAGTATCATGGCTTGTATTTGAATTAAACAAACTGTGTTGTTTAAAAATGGACTCTGGACTGCTTTCTTGAACTTCTGAATCTAAACGAGAGTCATTGTGTGCTTGTTGATATGGATTACTTTATTATTTGTCTATATTCAGAACTGATTAGTTGTTATGTTCCTCTATGTTTGCATTAGGCGAATGATCGTTATCTTGTTCTAGATTTTTATTCTTGCTTTGCATGTCACTATTATTTATAAGATATTGCTTCTGTCAACTTAAAGAACAGGTCTATGTAGCTGCTTTTGCTGTTTCTTCGTTTCTTCTTTATAAGATATTGCTTCTGTCAACTTAAAGAACAGGTCTATGTAGCTGCTTTTGTTGTTTACACAACTTTTTACCTACGTATTATTTCATGCTATTTGCAGTTCTTACCACCTGCTGCCAAAAAACAAGTACATGAGCTTAGCGGTTTCTTATGCGTGAGTGTATTAATTATATATGAGTGTGTTTAAATATTTGCTTATTATTAAAATTGACAAATATTTGATTTACGGGTCATAAGGGTTAACCCACATTAAAAAAAGTTTAAAAGGGTTGGATTAAAAATTATGTCAAAAGAGTTGAACCAATTTCTATGTAACCCTTATGCGACCCATTTCTACCCTTTTGACACACCTAGGTAAAAACATAAAATCGCGGTATGTAATCCGAGCCACGTACCTTATTATTATTAATACGAGCGAGTTCGCTCGTATTAAGCAAGCAAAAGCAACATAATATGTAATCGAGCTCCAAAAGCTAGCATACGCCATCCATACCTACTAAACACTCAATAACCAAACGAGAACATATATATAAAGAGTAAAATCGATATATAACATGGATTACGCAATAACCATAAACGAATATAGAAAATGCAACAAAACAAACATCCAACAAACAATATCCATTCAATATTATTCACAACAATACTCATCCACACTTCCTAATGTCAATATTCAGTTTATTATACTTTCATTTCCTATCAATATTAAATTGATTTACTTTTAATTCATTGACATCTATTCTATATACAATTTGTTTTCTTTCAATTTATTCACATGGATTTCTTTCGAATTTAATTAGTTCACCTTAAATTTATTCACGTTCAATTGATTAACATTCATTTCCTTAATCTTTCAATGGATTTAAATTCAATTCATTCACTTTTAATTTTACATTCAACTAATTTGGTTTCAATCCATTTTTATTCAATCAACCAATATTCATTACATTCACAGTTTATTGATTACAGTTTAATGTATTTACATTCAATGATTTACTTTCAATTGATTAATATTTATTTTAATGACATTCATTTTATTAATTTTGCTTCAGTACATTTTTATTTTTATAACTTCAATTCATATTAATAAAAAAAATTCTTCACCATCCATTTTATTCAACTCCTCTTAATTTAAACTTCAATTTATATTTTATTCCCTTAACTTATTTCATATTCAATTAGTTACCATTCAATTTTATTAAACTCATTCTATTTGCATTTAATTTATTTACATCCAATTTAAATTAAATTCAATTGCTCATATTAATTTTACTTACACACATTAAATTTATTTTATTTCTTTCACACTTAAATTATATTTCATTTTAAAAATTCAAGTTCGTATTCATTTTATTAATTCATTTTATAGCTCAGTGAAAATAATTCACTTTACAAATTTATCTAGTATATTCAAATCCAATTTAATTCATTTAATCTTTATTAAGTTAAACTTTATTTCATTTTTATCCATTTTTCGGTTTATTCAACTTTTTTTAAGCTAAACCCTTTTTCCTTTCGTTATCATTCATATTCAATAAATTTTAAAAAAAAAATTAGCTTAGTAATTCTCAAATCTATAAGTTATACAATTTAACTTCTTAAAATTTCATTTCGTCATTTTATCTACTTCATTTCAAATGCAATTCATGTTTATTTAAGCTTTCATGAGTTAACTATATTTTATTTACTTCATTTCACTAACTCAATTAGTTTAACATTTCTTGAGTTAATTATTTTATTTCATTTCTCGAATTCAAATTTCTTTTATCTGCTTAATTAAAATGTTTAACCATTTTAAAATTTATTTTTACTTCCCCGTTCAAATCTACAAGTTATAACTTATTTATTTTTTTATTCAAATTTATAAGTTACAAACTTATTTCTTATATACTATTTTCAATTATAAGTAAAAAAACTATTTTTGTATATTTATTAAGCCATACTTAGAATATTTTTCACAACCGAAACTTGTTTAATCGAAAATAAATTTCTTTTGGTAGAAATTCTCACTCAAAAACTCGAAAATGAATACTGGCGATGCTGCAGTCATCCCCGAAATTATTTCCCAGTGACCAAAGCGAGTTTAATGCTTTTATTTTCTTCAAAAATCTTTTAAAATATTTTTCTAGTCAAAACTCTTTCAAATAATATTATTATTAATTTTGAAGGCTTCGAAAACAATTTTGAAAATAAAAGGATTTTAAATTTTAAAATTCTCAATTTTAAAAATCATTTCTATATATAAGCTATATTATAAATATACTTATACAAATTTCCTTACCTTATTACCAAAATATTCCATTAATTTACAACTTCGTCATCTTAACCACTTCTTATTTTAATTGATTTCAATCCAATTTAATTATCAAATGCTTTATAAAATAAAATTCATTAAGTATTCATTTTTTTATTTTAATTCAACCAATAATTGATGATAATTAAATATTATCATCTCCTAACAATAATTTCATTAATAACCATTATATATATAATATAATTTAGGTAAAATTATTTCATTTACCCTATTTTAAAACAATATTATGTCGACTTGCCTCGTTTAAGTGTTTAGAAACCCCTATCGATAACAAGGCGTCCCGCACATCGACCAGAATTCATAAACAACTCAACGGAAATTAAACACAATTTAAAACATTTTATAACACTAACAAGTACGCTCTCTCATATATATACACTCAAACAGACACCTTCTAGGGTATTACTACCCTATCTCTAATGAGTCAAACCCCACAAAGCCAAGGTTATCGCTAAAGCAAAGCTCTGATACCAACTGTGACGACCCACATTTCAGAAGGTTTAAATCGACAATAATCCACACATGTCCAACTTAAACAATCCGGAACGTAGATAATCAATGGGGTTAATTAAGAAAAAAATAAGGAAAAAGAAGAAACAAACACAGAATCTCACAGCGGAACGATAAAATATAATAATCAAATAAACAGAGTGATAAAGCTGTTTACTATATATTTTATTATAATATACACATTTATCCGAGTTATATATATACATCAGGGATGAATAATCAATACAGCGGAATAGCATGATGAAGGGGATAATAATAGTAGTAATATACCTAATTTTCGTCCTCGTCCTCCAGAGAATAATGTTCAATATGCTGAAAAAACTCAAGACTGACCCGGGTTTTTCTATATGCTGAAAATACTCTTATGTAAGTCAAATCAATATCATGAAATCTGAGTGCCATAACTTAAGAGATGTTATGGGTTTTTCTATATCCTAAGGATCTGCCAAACTATCTATATATAATAGTGTACGCTATAATAGATAATGTCTATCAGTAAAACAAATATCAAAATAGAGTTAAGGCTTTACATTATCCCCATTAACACATTTTTATAGCATGTAGTTTATGCAGGTCCTGTAACATAACCAGTAACGTCAGAGCACAGTCTTGACGAGTTAAAAATAGCAATCCGGAAAATAGTCTCAAAATTCGACGAATCAGTTCCATTGGATCCGTAATAGTTATTATTATCGAATTTCAAATATTGTAGCGTTTGGATTTACCGTTTGGTCATACGATCTGAAAACGCCTAGAATAATTAAATTTAATTTAATTTAAATAGTCAACTTAAAAAGCTATCTTCCACGTACGATCGAATTGGTCCTCGAGACTTGTCCCATGACATTTGCAATAGGGGTATAACATTGGGAATGCCAGGCAGCATGCCTTAATAGGGGTTCAGATTTTCGAGATATGAAAGGGGAGATATTTTGAATAAAATAAAATAGAATTTCAAATCGCAGCTGACCTAGCATATCTCGAGC
The DNA here is from genome assembly GCA_030737815.1 of Allium fistulosum. Classification (NCBI taxonomy): domain Eukaryota; kingdom Viridiplantae; phylum Streptophyta; class Magnoliopsida; order Asparagales; family Amaryllidaceae; genus Allium; species Allium fistulosum. Next base: position 735,091,988 of record CM060906.1, read on the forward strand.
CACCCTACCCTGTACGTACAACCGCCTTTCCCCAATTTTAAATCACGCATCTATCTACTTCAGTTCAAATGGAAATCACAAATCAAATAAAATAAAAAAGGAAGAAGAAAGAAGATCGCGATCGTCTGGAAACGCGTGCGAGCGGACTATAGGAGGTGACGAGGCGAGTCGCGATGTGGGTAAGTGGTGTGTGCGTCAGCGCTGTGTTTGGAAGTAAGAAGTCACGTTTGTGGTTGGGCTAGGGCAGGCGGCGCTGCTTGTTCGTGGTGGCGAAGGCGAGTCATAGGGGATTTTGGATGTGGCGGCTGGAGGTGATAGGAAGTTGTGCACTTTGGTGAAGTTTGATGCTCAATGATCGTCGAGAAGCAGGTGCGTACGATGGTGGCTGACTGGTGTTGAATGGCAGGAACAATGCGGTGAGGAAAGAGGGTCTAGTGGTGGCGTTCGATGGTGGGAGTGACGCTGGGTTTCGATGGCGATTCAACACGACGGAAGCCGCGTTTTGGGTGTCGTAAGTCTTGTCAGAGGTCGGGGTTTATCGGTTGGTTCGTGCGATAGTCGATGTTTACGGAGCGACGGCAGATCATTTGGGAGTCACGATCTGGGTGGAAGGGATGAGGCCTTCGTGTTTCTGTGCGATTAGGCGAGGAGGTGTTGACAATTTTAAGGGACGTTGAATCTAGCAGTTTGGATAAAGTGATGCTTGCAGGGAAAGGTTTGCAATTTTTTCCTGAGGCATTTGGGAAGAAGGGTATTGCGTTAATAAAGATAATTAATTTTCTTAAGTCATAATTAGTGAAATTAAAATATATTTTAATCCGTGAATGTTATTAACGCTATCACTAATTTATAAGAGGTCCAAAATCATGAAAAACAAGACGAGTTTGGATTCGTAGTGGGGAAATATACAAGCTGGGATTTTTGAAAATTTAAAATCTGGATATTCGGCAAATTAAAAATCAAGGTGAGTAAATCTCACTCAATTTGGTTGGCTAGTTTAATTTATGATAGTTTAAATTAATTATTGGTTTAATTGGTAATTATTATTATCAGTTGGATGTTTATTATATAGGTATAGTAGTATAAATATTAGTAGTTGGATATTATTCCTGCCGTTGGAGCGGATGAGACCCTATGCGCCCCGCATAATAGCGATGACCCTATATTACCGCGATATCCCGCCTCAAAGCAGGATTGGTATTTTTGTGTTATCTAACATATGTGGATGCAGGGAAACAGGTTGGAGGGATCTAACTAGATTCCTCAAAAATATATTAATTGTTCATATATATTGATATATGATGTGTGTGAATAAATCTGATATAGATTTATTGTGATTGAATTTTGGATGCTATAGTAGCACTGGCCTTAATTTGGTATTTTAAATACCATAAATATTATTTTTGAATTTGAAGAAATTAAAAGGAGATTTTGGATATAAAAATATTTATATCGAAATTTGGATTATTTTAAAGAAAATTGATTGGGATAAAGTAAAATGATTTGATATTAGGGTTTGTACTTATCTATTCGTAAAATGTTTAAAAAGGAATTTTTTTTTGAAAGGCAAGCTGGGTTGACTGGTCCCCTACCAGTGTTATTGATAATAAATTGACAAAAGAAAACCACGACAAAAACAACCTTTTTGCCGTGAAAAAAGAGAATAAAAAACAGAACAAAAGCAACAGGCAAGCACGAAAACAAACGACATGCATGAGAACAAGACATGCATGCAAACAACAGACCATACACACAAATGGACAAACAAAGAAAAGAAAAAAAACAAAGGCAAAAGCAGGCAAGCACAGCTAATACAAGAAAGCCAGACGTGCACAAAATCGTACACGAACAGTCTCATGCACACAGCAAGACCCAGCAAGCAGAAGCCCAAAATCATTTCCAAAACTCATGATTATGAGGAGAGAATCCATGCCGAGAATATCTGATCCCAGTAGCTATTTTCGTCATGACTTTAACCTAAAACTGATGCGCAGTCGAGGCCTCATTTCTGAAGCAACGAGAAATCCTTTTGAACCAGACAGATGTGAAGTAAATTTTAAGAACAAAGAAAATAATATCCCTTTTATTTAGTCTCCACCTCGTAGCCCTCATCAGCTCATTCCAGTCAGAAGTTGTATTGCCATAAAAACCCGAAATTCCAACTTTATTCATCATGGTACAAATCATGTTGGATAAGTATTCACAATCAAAGAAAAGGTGGTCAACAGATTCTGGGCATAAATTGCAGAATACACAAAGATGATCTAAAACCATACCATTAGACACCAATTTATCCCTAGTTAGAACAGCTTTGCTTATTATTCTCCAGAACATCAAGTTATCCTTAGCAGAGGAATGAGAAGTCCAACAAACCTTAGCCCATAGAAAGTTAATCAAAGCATCGGTATTTAAGAGGAGATCATACACCCTACCAATTCTATGAGGCCTACCCTTCCAACTTACTTTTGTCTCATGATTCATAAGCACCACATGATCACACAAACTCGACCATAAAGAGTTGACAACTTGGTTACTAGAAGTTGGAGTCTGCAGCTTTCCATTGACAATGAAGTCCACAGCTCGAGCATTATTACCTATCAATGATTGCAGCCTTTCTTGATCACTCGGCAAAGTTTCCAAAACCAAGCCATACCCTACCCAAGGATCCTTCCAAAAACTCACCGGGCTATCAGGGGACAAAGAATATTTAAAAAATGGAAGGAAGATACTTCTCATACTCATAATTTTCCGCTATATCCAACTCGAGCCTTGTGAGACATTCATACACTAGAAATCCCCTTTCTTAATATGATAATTCCAAACCCATTGCACCCATAGGCTGTCCTTTTTAAGTAATAATGCATCAAAGTGGGTACTTACCACTGATTTATTCCATAAGTTGATATTGATGATTCCAAGACCACCCTTTATTAGTGGCTTTTCCAAACTGGAGAAAGACAGAGGAATCAATTTCCTATTGTGTATTGATCCTGTCCAAAGAAATCTAAGCATAGCAACTCTGATCATGGTGAGCGGTTCAGTGGGCAGAATGAATGTTCTAGCCCAATACACAGTCATAGAAAAGCAAACCGACTTTATTAGCACCAATCTTCCAGCCACTGAAAGCATTCTGGTAGTCCAAGAGTTCATCATTGAAGTGATTTTATCATAAAGGATAATGCAGTTAGCCTTGGTTACTCTGGACGTACAGAGAGGGAGGCCAAGATATGTCATCTTATTTTCCATTGGCTGAAGACCAGATAGAGCAACCAACCTATCCATGGCAGACAAGTCGATTCCAGAGAATAGAATCTGGGATTTGGAGTGATTGATCTTCAATCCAGTAGCAAGATGAAAAGTATGGAGAGTCTCAAGAATGCCAGCAATGGATTGATTATTAGGCTTAGAGAAGATCATAATGTCATCCGTAAAGAAAAGCGAGGAAATTTGAAGCTGTTTACATTTTGGGTGGTATGATATAGCCTTATCTTCAAATTTTCTAGACAACATACAAGTCCGCGCTTCAATTACTATAATGAAGATATAGGAGGATATGGGATCCCCCTGGCGTACCCCTTGCTTCCCTTTAGAGAAACCCGAAGTCTTCCCATTATAGCAAAGTGAATAAGAGGTGGTTGAAATACAAACATAAAGCCATGCTACAAAAACCTTTGGAAAACCCATTAATGACATGACACGTACAATTGAGGTCCAGTGCAAGCTATCATACGCTTTGCTAAGGTCAAGCTTTAGCATAGCTCTTGGGGAGATTTGACATCTACCATACCCGTTAATTAATTCATGTGCCATCATTATGTTGTCAAGAATATTCCTCTTCGGTATAAAAGCAGACTGGTTCGTTGAGATGATGGATGGCAGCACTAATACAAGTCTAGAGGCTAGAATCTTGGAAACACACTTATAAAAAACATTACAACATGAAATAGTACGGAAAGAGGAAGCATTTTTGATAGGCCTGAGTCCTGACTTTAGGAATAAGGACCAGATTGGTTGCATTTATTTCACCCAGTAATCTAAATTTATTGAAAAAATTGTGAACTGCTGCTAAAAATACATGACTTACAACATGCCAACTTGCCTTGAAGAAGACAACATTAAATCCATCAGGCCCACCACTTGAAGTTGAATTCATTGCAAAAAGTGCTTCTTTAATTTCTTGATCGGAAACCTTTTGAATAAGCATGTTTATCATGGTGGTGTTTAACATAGGAAGGGGTAAGTTATTCAGACTATCGAGGTCAGGTTCAAAATTGTCAAAGTTTCCAAAAAGCTTGGGAAATATTGAAACAAGTGTTGGTCGATCTCTTCTTCAGTAGAAAGGTGAACACCATGATCGTCCCAAAGAGAATGGATATGGTCTCTAGCTTGTTTGTCCTTGATAGAAGCATGGAAAAAAGCAAAATTTCTATCTCCCTCGTTATCCCACTTCTGGTGCAGCTTTTGCTTCCTCATGCTTGCTTTAGAATTTAAAGCATCATTGAGTTGTTGAAAAAGGATGGATTCATTCTGGGCTAGAGTAGGATTGGAGGGTTCCTCGTCTAGAAGTATTTGCGCCTTCTTAAGCTGGTCTTTAAGTTTCATGGATGAGAAGGAGCCATTTCTAAACTTGAGAGAAGCCCATTGTCTTAAAGCATGCTTTGTAGCATTCAGTTTCCTGCACAAGATAAATATAGGATTGCCATGAAAAGTGGTAGACCAAGCAGTAGAAATAATTTTATTATATTCTAGGTCCCTGACCCATGCATTGAAGAATTTAAAAGCTTTTTTTCCTCTGCAAGGCAAAATGGAGGGAGAGAGAAATATTGGGGAGTGGTCAGATAAGATAGGTTGAGGCAAAAAAGCAGAGATGGCAGGCCACATGGAAAAGGCAGGAGCATTACAAAAGGAAAGAACAATTTTGGTGAATGTTCCTATCCCTGACCGGCTTCTGTTATTCCATGAGAAGGGGACACCAGAGCGGGCAATGGGGAGGAGATCAGAGTCTGATATGGAGATATTAAGAGGAGCAATATCCCTCGGCATTAGAGGCAGCCCTCCCATTTTATCATTCAAAGTGAAACAACAGTTGAAATCACCCAGAGCATGCCATGGATGGGTGTTCTATCTTAGAGAAGGGAGAAGATTAAGAAGCGATTGCCTAGATGCAATAGCATTATGAGCATAAACAAAGGTTAAGTAAAAGGAAAGGTGAAGAGGAAGGAAAATGGCATGAAAGTTGTGATATCCCGGAAATTTGGCAATATCAATTTAATAATCTTTATTAATAATTAAATTGATTAGTTGATTTATTTTATAAATTGACAAGTTCAATTCATTTTAAAAGGTTAATAATATTTTAAATTGGAAAGTTTTATCTTTCTAAAACTAATATAAGTGTTTATATTTATAATATATATATATATATAGGTACATATATTATGAATAGGGAATCTTTTAATTTAATAAAATTATGTTTTCAAATTATAATATATATGAACATATATATTGTTATTTGAAGTTATGTATTAAATTCAATATGATAATTATCAAACTAATGTTAAAAGTATTTTTCATTTAGAATATATATATTTGCATATGTTGGAATAAAAAGAATATTGAATTTGAATTTAATAAGATGTTTTCAAACTCATATATATATATATATAATTTGTAATTTGGTTTAATACTTTTGAAAATGATATTTATGATTTAAATAACAAGAATAAGATTTAAATAAGAAGTTCATTTTAATAATCTTTCTCTTTTAAAAATTCAATTGTTTTTAACATTCTTTCCTTTTTAAAAAGTCAAAATGGTTTGTAAAAAATATATATATAGTTAAGCTCAAGCATTTATAAATATGTTATATATATATTTGATTAAAGTATAAGTTATTTTAAATAATAGTTTTCACATTTGTAAATTTATATAGGAATGTAAAGCTTAATTATAAAAGATAAATACATTTTTATATACATATAGATATTTTATAAATACATAAATGACTTAAGTAAAAAAAAAATTAAAATAAGAATTAACACTTGTAAACATATGGAGGCTTGGTTGGTATATGTGTAAGCAAATTAATACATAAGGGGACAAGTGGCTATATTTTAATTAAAGCTTTAAAATAATAAAATTTATATGGAAGAAGAAAAATCTGTATTCATTTTTCAGTTCAACATCCTTCTTCTCATTATTCGATTAAAAACTAAATCCAAAATTTAAAGAAAGATAAAAGACTGGAAATCTAAATTCAAGGAAGAAGTAAAATCTGGAAATTCAAAGCAAAGGAAAATCAAAGGCTAATTTCAATAGCAGTTTAAAATCTTCAAAACAACTTGAAGTTCAGAAAAGAGAAATCGAGCAAGTAATCAAAGATCAACAGCAAGAATTCAAATTCAACTAAACAAGAAGTTCAAAATCAAACATCAACCTGGAGCAAAATCTCTGTTTTCTGTTCTCTGCTAAATTGGTGAGTAAATATTTTTAAAAACAGTTTTAAATCTGAGAATTTAAATTTGATGTTTGTAAAGGAATGTGTTGTGTAGTATTGATGTATATATATGTTTGCATGGATGTTTTTTTTTTAACTTGAATATAGTTTGAATTATACTGTGAGAAACATTGAAAATAAAATATATGCTCTGTTGACAGTGAACATCTCATCCATCTTCACTCAAAATTCTACATCTCTTGATCTAGTTTGAATTTGATAATGTTGTAAACTAAGATTATGTTTATTTACTAGTATAGTTTAAGTTAAAATTAGTTTGTGAATTGTTTATACTGTATAGTTAAGAAATGATAAGATTTACAGTAAAAATCAATTTTTGGTTAAAAATCAAATGTCAGGAAATCATGTTTTGATTTTACAATCTGATTCGCTTTGGAAAACATGAATTTTAATATACATATCATGATTTTTAGATTAATAATTCGTGAAAATTTTCGAAATATAAGTTTTGGGTATCTTTGTTGATTGCCGATGATCGGCGTGTTGATCGGAGCTATTATCTGGGTCGAAGCTTGCTTGAGTATTGGAGATGATGGGAAAAACACAATTGATTTTTTTCAATTGTTAATTTGTTCGAATTTGAACAAACTAGGGTTTTCGAGCCTGTTTTTGTTCATCTGGTTTGGATGGCGTTTGGAAGATCGTTGGTGCATCGAGGTGGACCAGACCGGTGGAATCGAGACGTGGGCGAGTGGCAAGGCTTTGGTACGCGGTGGCGTGGTTGCAGGATATCGGAGATGGTCGGCGTGATGTTTTTCGTTGATAAATGGGTTCCAGAAATTTGATCGATGATCGAAATCTCGTTTCGATGATGGGACTGGGTTGCTGGGTTGGTGGTTGGGATGTCGAGGCTAAGGGGGACTGGTCGATGATCAGAGTAGAGGTCGGAGCGGCGTTGAATGGACGTGCACGTGCACGTACACGTTGCTCGTATCTGGGTACGATCGTGTTGGGGAAGACGAAGGTGACTCGGGGAGGTCTCGTGTTGGTTACGTGATTTTCTCGAAGCAGATGGATGTCGTGTGGACTCGCGAGTGATTCGGGAAAGAAGTGAAGTGGGCTCGAAGTTTTTGCGTGGTAGACTCGAAGCAGGGAACGAACGCAAAGAAGTACTGTGTTGGTTCGAGGAAAGGATCGAATGTGTCTCGAGTTTGACTCGGGTAATTGGATTTTTTGCAAACTGTTTTTAAATTGAAGAAGAAGTGTTGCCATGTTTTATAGAAATAAAAGCAAAGGTTTTGTAAGAATCAAGTTTGAAAATTTAACTTTTAATTAAGTTATAATTAAGAGTTTAAAATTATTTTGTCTTAAAGTATAATTATATTTAAATATATATAATTAATTTCTAAATTGTTTAAAATAAAATATAATGATAGAAATAAGTATTTAATTTAATGATGAGTTTATCTTTAAAAATTGGAATTAATTAAAGATAATAAATGAGTAAAATAAATTAAAAGTTAATTACTTATTGTAATTAGGATAATTACTTATGAAAGTAAATAAATGAAATCGATAAAGGGTTAATCACTTGATATTATTAATTAAAGGATTAATTAATATAATTGATTGAAGTTAATTAATTTGATATGAACTTAAGAATACTTAATTTAAAATATGATTTGTTAATAAGTAAAGAGATTAATTAAGATAAATGTTTTTCTTATTTAATTAAGGATTTTGAAATATACGATATTAATTAATTAATTGTTTAATTAATTTTAAATAATCACTTAATTATGGATTAATTAAGTATAATTACTTGATGAAGTAATTAAGGAATAATTACTGAATGTAATTAAGTAAAAGGGGAATTATTTAATAAAGTAATTAAAGGATAATTATTTTATTTAATGGAAATGATTAAGAGTTAATCACTTGTTATTAATTTAATAAATTATTAAATTAAATTAATTAAAGGATTAGATTAATCAAAGATGATTAATAATTGTGGTTTAATTAAGGTTAATTAATAATGTAATTAATTATTTGTGAAGGTAATTAATTAAAGTAATTAATTAATGGAAGTAATTAAGGGAAGTTAATTACTGGTTTAGATTAATCAAAGGTGATTAATGATTATGGATTAATTAAGAATAATTACTTAATGTAATTAATAAAGTAATTAAAGATGTAATTAGGGATCATTAGTTTATAATTAATGATGTAATTAAGGGTTGATTAATTAAGATTAATTAATCAAATGATAAGTGATTAATTGTAATTAATTAAGAGATGAAGTAATTAATTAATTAATTTATGAAATAATTAAAAGTTAATTACTGTATTGGATCAAGGATAATTAATTTGGAAAATTAATTAAGAATAATTACTTAAGTGTAATTAAAGTATAATTAATCAGGGTGATTAATTAAAGTGGAAATTTAGAGGAAGAATAATTAATTAATTTATAATTAATTAATGGTATTATAAGTAAGGTTTATAATGAAGTAATTAATTTAATTTATTTTAAATTAATTAGAAATGAAGTAATTAATTTAATTCACTTTAAATTAATTAAAGATAGAGATAGTTAATTTAATTCATTTTAAATTAATTATGTTGTGATTAAGTAAATCATTGCTTATATAAGAATGGATGACATTGATTGTCTTGAATGGATGTAATCTCAGAAATGAGATAGGATGTTGTGTGATATGAATGCTTGGTTGCATTATGATAATATAGATTAACTATTGTGATGTTGATATGGATTACCTATTTGGTTATGAATCATCTGTTTAAATGATAATGTGATTATCAATTGTGACTTGTGAATTATCTATCTGTATAGATAAGTTAAATTGTTTAAACCTTTAAACAACTTGGCCTTAAAAGATACGTTTTGGATTTCGATGAGACCGGGATCGGGTTTCCGTATACCGGAATTCCAGGTCTGGAGACCCGAATACCACATCGATCCAAATTTACGATAGGTCGTGAATCTCAAGTGAAGATGAAGATTCAGAGTGCAAGGGTTATTGTCGTTAACTTTGAGGGTGATTCCAAAACGAGTGTAACGAGATAATGCCTTCGGTTTCGTTCGAACCCGGAACGAACTTGTATGGATTGAATGCTTTCAGCACATCGTCAGGCGGACGATGAGCATTCTAAGTGATATGTTCTGATTAAAGGTAATCGTAACGTCAAGCCTCATCAACCGGGAATGGCTAAAACAGGGGAGGTGCAGCAAGGCTTCGTGGGTAGCACCCACTGAGAGCAAGATAGATCCCTGTCTAGAGGTCCCTTTTCTTTTATTCGGCTTAGTGTGTGGTTGGTCGCGCCAACCACGGGATTGTCTTGTTCGGGATTATCCAGTAAGGGATGGTTCCGGCTTTGTGTTGCAGGGGAGCGGGCGTACTCCTCGGTACGGTGATCTAGGCCACGTACTGTGACGGGCGGTACCCCAGTAGCCCTGCCATTGTATGGAATCCAAACTCCAATAAGTGCCGTACGTATTAGTTGTGCCCAACTATGTTGGAATGTGAGATGTAAGCATTTCAGCTATTTCTGTATTTTACTTGAAAACCCTAGACCCTATTATAATACAATCAGATTTCCTATCAAATGTTTTGGTTAGCGTAAGGTAAAAACTTTTCCATGTTTATGTGTGGGAAGTCTTACGTGATACTTTGTTTTCAAAGGGTTTTGAAGTTAAACAATTTTAACCCGTTTACTCACACCAGACCCATGTCTGACCCAAGTGTTTATTTTCTGTTTTATTAAACCTTGGGTACTCAATTTTTACGAGTAGCCAAGGGATTCAGGTTAGTCTTGACGAATTCTGGAGGAGCTGTGGAGCAGGAGGCTTCAGCGTGTAGATATATAGAGTTTCCGCTGTGTATGATGTATCGTATTTATGTAGTTGTGTTGTATAATAGACAGAAGTTTATAACTGTCTATATTGTGATGTATAAATCGTGTACTCTGATGTATATGATACTATGTAATATCTTATGTGATAATATATTTCTCGTTCCGCTGTGAGATTTCTGATGTGTTGTTGTTCTCTCTTCTTTTCTTTTCTTCTTCTATCCCTTTTCTTTCTTCATAATGATGCGACTTTCTGGGCATAGGAAGTCGGGTCGTTACATATGGTATCAGAGCATAGGTTGAGCGAATACCTAAGCTATTGATTAAGTGAATATCAGAACACTAGGTTGAGTGAATACCTAGGTTCGGAAGGATTGTTCATTAGAGACAAGATCTGTAGCAACCTGTTTGAGTCTGAGTGTATATATATTCGAGAGCGCGTATTTGTTAGTTATATAAAATGGTTTTATATTGTGTTAATTGATCGGTTGAGTGGTATATGGATTCTGGTCAATACGAGTAGCTAACGTTATTGATAGGGATCTCTAAACACTTGAACCAGGTCAACGGACACAATATTGTTTTAAAGAGGTAGATGAAATAATTCTACCCAGAAATAATTTCTATATAAAAAGTATCATTTTAAATATATATATTTATGTATTTCTACCTATTTGTTGGGTTACCTGTTCGGGTTTTCCAATATAAGTTATAAAGGTAGATAGGGTGGTAGTGTGTGTAACACAATTACCAATGGTTAGAGTTTGAGTGTTGAGGTTGGAAGTGTAATTGTCGAGACTATAGACCTAATACTGTCTCGAGTAAACTTTGTTGTGATGTAAGGATTTCATCGATCTCCGAAGGAAACTGTTTAAGTTCGGAGTTTATCTTTGAAGTTGGATGAATAGAGTAGATCTATTGGATGAGCTGAAGCGAGTTATAGTATCTTGGTAACTTCAAGAAGTAGTAGTTGTGTGATGAGACGCGGTGACTATGGACGTTTCTGAAGATGTTTCTTCTGGAACAAGTTTGAAGAAGTGAGTCTATTTCGGTGTTGTGGCCGAGTCCAGTGGGGTGTTTCTAATTTGCTTTGAGGTCCGAGTTTCTCGAGGAGTTTCGGATAAGAAGTCTTTGGTTTGTGGCAGCAGTGCGGCTCGGAGTGTTCTGTGTGTTAGCAGGAAGTTTCTGGCTGAGTAGTTTTTCTGAAGTTGGAGTCCAGAAGCAGCTGAGTGAATCCATTTCTTCGATGAATTGGATAGTTAAGTATGAGCTGTTCTAATTTGTGAAGAGAGAACAGTATCTGTGGAAGTTAGGTCGAGTTGATCGCAAAAGAGACTTGCGATTGTTTGAGTGTTCTTTTGGGTTATTGGAGATTGAGATTCCATATCGACTTGATTCGTGGAGTTACCGGAAGTTCAGCTTAGTAGAAGGATGTCTCCGAGAGAAGAATTTGGTGAAGCAGCTCAGAATTCTTTGGAGAGGGATTGATCACACCTAGTTTTTCTGGAGAAGTTTCTGCGAGATATTTCTGACCAAATGGAATGAAGTCGCTAAGATTTTATGGTCTGATGAACTGTGGATGATCAAGTTTGTGCTCGAGTTTTTCCGACGGCATTCTCATCTGTTCAAGATCAGAATTGTGCAGCGAAAGCAAGATAGCAGCTATTCTAGAGTGGGAGCAACCAGGAGTTGTGATTTTATTGGAGAAGAGTATTTCTATAAGAAATTCAAGTGTATCTCTAAGTGTGAAGAAATTTTCAGGATTTGGAGATAAGGTTGTCAAGTGCAACTGTTTTGGCTATTCCAGATAGGAGAAGTAGTTCATAGTTCTCTAATGTTTGTGGAGTAGAATTGTGTTCTGGATTTCGGTGATTTTTGGGAAACCATTTTGTTGAGAAGGATCCGGAAATTGGTTTGATGTTGGTCTAGATTGTTCCAGGAAGCATCAGCAAGGGCTAAGCAGATCAGGAAGGATGAAGTTGAAATTGAATATTGTTTAAGTTTTCTTCAATTAAAGGAGATACAAGATTTGGTAAGATTGGAGAGCTAGCTCTAGAAGTATTTTGAGATTTTCTTGTGTTCTCAAAAGGATTAGTTCTTTGATCTACAGGATTGAGTTTCCAGTTCGGATAACTGGAATTCATTGTATTTCACGTATCTCTGAGGGAATACGTGTTTGATCTGTCATTGGTTGTGGGATCAGCAGTTCAGAAGGATTTGGTAGTTGAGATGGTTTTGAGTTTAGTCTGATATTTTGTTCAGATTTGTAATCTAGATGGGAAGGAGATCTAGATTATTGTAGATAGTTAGTTAAGATCCTGTAGAACGAGTATCCCGATATATATATATACTTGGGGAAACTCGAGGAAATTCTATCCAGAATTTGTCTGGATAATTAAATTTGTTTGATTTATATGGTTGATATGATTGATAATAATGATTGATTTGTGTGATTGCTGTTTAAAATTTAAAATTTTTACTCGGTTATTAAATTATCCTTGCTTTTAAATTTCGGGGACGAAATTATTTTAAGGGGGGAGGAATGTGATATCCCGGAAATTTGGCAATATCAATTTAATAATCTTTATTAATAATTAAATTGATTAGTTGATTTATTTTATAAATTGACAAGTTCAATTCATTTTAAAAGGTTAATAATATTTTAAATTGGAAAGTTTTATCTTTCTAAAACTAATATAAGTGTTTATATTTATAATATATATATATATATAGGTACATATATTATGAATAGGGAATCTTTTAATTTAATAAAATTATGTTTTCAAATTATAATATATATGAACATATATATTGTTATTTGAAGTTATGTATTAAATTCAATATGATAATTATCAAACTAATGTTAAAAGTATTTTTCATTTAGAATATATATATTTGCATATGTTGGAATAAAAAGAATATTGAATTTGAATTTAATAAGATGTTTTCAAACTCATATATATATATATATATAATTTGTAATTTGGTTTAATACTTTTGAAAATGATATTTATGATTTAAATAACAAGAATAAGATTTAAATAAGAAGTTCATTTTAATAATCTTTCTCTTTTAAAAATTCAATTGTTTTTAACATTCTTTCCTTTTTAAAAAGTCAAAATGGTTTGTAAAAAATATATATATAGTTAAGCTCAAGCATTTATAAATATGTTATATATATATTTGATTAAAGTATAAGTTATTTTAAATAATAGTTTTCACATTTGTAAATTTATATAGGAATGTAAAGCTTAATTATAAAAGATAAATACATTTTTATATACATATAGATATTTTATAAATACATAAATGACTTAAGTAAAAAAAAAATTAAAATAAGAATTAACACTTGTAAACATATGGAGGCTTGGTTGGTATATGTGTAAGCAAATTAATACATAAGGGGACAAGTGGCTATATTTTAATTAAAGCTTTAAAATAATAAAATTTATATGGAAGAAGAAAAATCTGTATTCATTTTTCAGTTCAACATCCTTCTTCTCATTATTCGATTAAAAACTAAATCCAAAATTTAAAGAAAGATAAAAGACTGGAAATCTAAATTCAAGGAAGAAGTAAAATCTGGAAATTCAAAGCAAAGGAAAATCAAAGGCTAATTTCAATAGCAGTTTAAAATCTTCAAAACAACTTGAAGTTCAGAAAAGAGAAATCGAGCAAGTAATCAAAGATCAACAGCAAGAATTCAAATTCAACTAAACAAGAAGTTCAAAATCAAACATCAACCTGGAGCAAAATCTCTGTTTTCTGTTCTCTGCTAAATTGGTGAGTAAATATTTTTAAAAACAGTTTTAAATCTGAGAATTTAAATTTGATGTTTGTAAAGGAATGTGTTGTGTAGTATTGATGTATATATATGTTTGCATGGATGTTTTTTTTTTAACTTGAATATAGTTTGAATTATACTGTGAGAAACATTGAAAATAAAATATATGCTCTGTTGACAGTGAACATCTCATCCATCTTCACTCAAAATTCTACATCTCTTGATCTAGTTTGAATTTGATAATGTTGTAAACTAAGATTATGTTTATTTACTAGTATAGTTTAAGTTAAAATTAGTTTGTGAATTGTTTATACTGTATAGTTAAGAAATGATAAGATTTACAGTAAAAATCAATTTTTGGTTAAAAATCAAATGTCAGGAAATCATGTTTTGATTTTACAATCTGATTCGCTTTGGAAAACATGAATTTTAATATACATATCATGATTTTTAGATTAATAATTCGTGAAAATTTTCGAAATATAAGTTTTGGGTATCTTTGTTGATTGCCGATGATCGGCGTGTTGATCGGAGCTATTATCTGGGTCGAAGCTTGCTTGAGTATTGGAGATGATGGGAAAAACACAATTGATTTTTTTCAATTGTTAATTTGTTCGAATTTGAACAAACTAGGGTTTTCGAGCCTGTTTTTGTTCATCTGGTTTGGATGGCGTTTGGAAGATCGTTGGTGCATCGAGGTGGACCAGACCGGTGGAATCGAGACGTGGGCGAGTGGCAAGGCTTTGGTACGCGGTGGCGTGGTTGCAGGATATCGGAGATGGTCGGCGTGATGTTTTTCGTTGATAAATGGGTTCCAGAAATTTGATCGATGATCGAAATCTCGTTTCGATGATGGGACTGGGTTGCTGGGTTGGTGGTTGGGATGTCGAGGCTAAGGGGGACTGGTCGATGATCAGAGTAGAGGTCGGAGCGGCGTTGAATGGACGTGCACGTGCACGTACACGTTGCTCGTATCTGGGTACGATCGTGTTGGGGAAGACGAAGGTGACTCGGGGAGGTCTCGTGTTGGTTACGTGATTTTCTCGAAGCAGATGGATGTCGTGTGGACTCGCGAGTGATTCGGGAAAGAAGTGAAGTGGGCTCGAAGTTTTTGCGTGGTAGACTCGAAGCAGGGAACGAACGCAAAGAAGTACTGTGTTGGTTCGAGGAAAGGATCGAATGTGTCTCGAGTTTGACTCGGGTAATTGGATTTTTTGCAAACTGTTTTTAAATTGAAGAAGAAGTGTTGCCATGTTTTATAGAAATAAAAGCAAAGGTTTTGTAAGAATCAAGTTTGAAAATTTAACTTTTAATTAAGTTATAATTAAGGGTTTAAAATTATTTTGTCTTAAAGTATAATTATATTTAAATATATATAATTAATTTCTAAATTGTTTAAAATAAAATATAATGATAGAAATAAGTATTTAATTTAATGATGAGTTTATCTTTAAAAATTGGAATTAATTAAAGATAATAAATGAGTAAAATAAATTAAAAGTTAATTACTTATTGTAATTAGGATAATTACTTATGAAAGTAAATAAATGAAATCGATAAAGGGTTAATCACTTGATATTATTAATTAAAGGATTAATTAATATAATTGATTGAAGTTAATTAATTTGATATGAACTTAAGAATACTTAATTTAAAATATGATTTGTTAATAAGTAAAGAGATTAATTAAGATAAATGTTTTTCTTATTTAATTAAGGATTTTGAAATATACGATATTAATTAATTAATTGTTTAATTAATTTTAAATAATCACTTAATTATGGATTAATTAAGTATAATTACTTGATGAAGTAATTAAGGAATAATTACTGAATGTAATTAAGTAAAAGGGGAATTATTTAATAAAGTAATTAAAGGATAATTATTTTATTTAATGGAAATGATTAAGAGTTAATCACTTGTTATTAATTTAATAAATTATTAAATTAAATTAATTAAAGGATTAGATTAATCAAAGATGATTAATAATTGTGGTTTAATTAAGGTTAATTAATAATGTAATTAATTATTTGTGAAGGTAATTAATTAAAGTAATTAATTAATGGAAGTAATTAAGGGAAGTTAATTACTGGTTTAGATTAATCAAAGGTGATTAATGATTATGGATTAATTAAGAATAATTACTTAATGTAATTAATAAAGTAATTAAAGATGTAATTAGGGATCATTAGTTTATAATTAATGATGTAATTAAGGGTTGATTAATTAAGATTAATTAATCAAATGATAAGTGATTAATTGTAATTAATTAAGAGATGAAGTAATTAATTAATTAATTTATGAAATAATTAAAAGTTAATTACTGTATTGGATCAAGGATAATTAATTTGGAAAATTAATTAAGAATAATTACTTAAGTGTAATTAAAGTATAATTAATCAGGGTGATTAATTAAAGTGGAAATTTAGAGGAAGAATAATTAATTAATTTATAATTAATTAATGGTATTATAAGTAAGGTTTATAATGAAGTAATTAATTTAATTTATTTTAAATTAATTAGAAATGAAGTAATTAATTTAATTCACTTTAAATTAATTAAAGATAGAGATAGTTAATTTAATTCATTTTAAATTAATTATGTTGTGATTAAGTAAATCATTGCTTATATAAGAATGGATGACATTGATTGTCTTGAATGGATGTAATCTCAGAAATGAGATAGGATGTTGTGTGATATGAATGCTTGGTTGCATTATGATAATATAGATTAACTATTGTGATGTTGATATGGATTACCTATTTGGTTATGAATCATCTGTTTAAATGATAATGTGATTATCAATTGTGACTTGTGAATTATCTATCTGTATAGATAAGTTAAATTGTTTAAACCTTTAAACAACTTGGCCTTAAAAGATACGTTTTGGATTTCGATGAGACCGGGATCGGGTTTCCGTATACCGGAATTCCAGGTCTGGAGACCCGAATACCACATCGATCCAAATTTACGATAGGTCGTGAATCTCAAGTGAAGATGAAGATTCAGAGTGCAAGGGTTATTGTCGTTAACTTTGAGGGTGATTCCAAAACGAGTGTAACGAGATAATGCCTTCGGTTTCGTTCGAACCCGGAACGAACTTGTATGGATTGAATGCTTTCAGCACATCGTCAGGCGGACGATGAGCATTCTAAGTGATATGTTCTGATTAAAGGTAATCGTAACCTCAAGCCTCATCAACCGGGAATGGCTAAAACAGGGGAGGTGCAGCAAGGCTTCGTGGGTAGCACCCACTGAGAGCAAGATAGATCCCTGTCTAGAGGTCCCTTTTCTTTTATTCGGCTTAGTGTGTGGTTGGTCGCGCCAACCACGGGATTGTCTTGTTCGGGATTATCCAGTAAGGGATGGTTCCGGCTTTGTGTTGCAGGGGAGCGGGCGTACTCCTCGGTACGGTGATCTAGGCCACGTACTGTGACGGGCGGTACCCCAGTAGCCCTGCCATTGTATGGAATCCAAACTCCAATAAGTGCCGTACGTATTAGTTGTGCCCAACTATGTTGGAATGTGAGATGTAAGCATTTCAGCTATTTCTGTATTTTACTTGAAAACCCTAGACCCTATTATAATACAATCAGATTTCCTATCAAATGTTTTGGTTAGCGTAAGGTAAAAACTTTTCCATGTTTATGTGTGGGAAGTCTTACGTGATACTTTGTTTTCAAAGGGTTTTGAAGTTAAACAATTTTAACCCGTTTACTCACACCAGACCCATGTCTGACCCAAGTGTTTATTTTCTGTTTTATTAAACCTTGGGTACTCAATTTTTACGAGTAGCCAAGGGATTCAGGTTAGTCTTGACGAATTCTGGAGGAGCTGTGGAGCAGGAGGCTTCAGCGTGTAGATATATAGAGTTTCCGCTGTGTATGATGTATCGTATTTATGTAGTTGTGTTGTATAATAGACAGAAGTTTATAACTGTCTATATTGTGATGTATAAATCGTGTACTCTGATGTATATGATACTATGTAATATCTTATGTGATAATATATTTCTCGTTCCGCTGTGAGATTTCTGATGTGTTGTTGTTCTCTCTTCTTTTCTTTTCTTCTTCTATCCCTTTTCTTTCTTCATAATGATGCGACTTTCTGGGCATAGGAAGTCGGGTCGTTACAAAAGTGGATCAGCTGGGCGGTAGACAGAATGGTTCAGAGAGAGAAAGTTTGAGGGTCATGGACAGTTAGAATCCTTCCATATGCAGCATTATCCAGGTTATGATTAACATGCCATGCGGGGTTAATATATTTTGCTGCTTTAAGAGTCAAAGGAAGAGAAAGTTTGGTTTCCAAGATTGCAAAATTTTTGATGTTGTGTTCATTGATCAGGGATTTAACATGATCGAGTTTGACAGGGTTATGGGCACCCCGAATATTCCATGAAGCTATTGTATTCATCAAAAACTATGATGAGTGGTGTGACACACTTGCCCTACTCCTAGTTGTAGGAGGGTCAGAACGAACTGACTTAAGTTTAGCAGCTAATGAGGGGGACTTCAGAGTGGTGGGGCTATGAAAAATTGGACGAGGAGGTGGAGAGGCCCATCCAGGAATGGTTCCCAGAAAGATATAGGGGGAGGGGGTTGGAATGGGAGGATTTGATTGAGGATAGGAGGTAGAAGGAGCATTAATTGGAACAGAAGGCTTAAAAAGATTGAAAATGTGATTCTCGATCTGATTAAGGAAGGCTTGTTCAAGGGATAAAAGTTCCAGATTGTTAGTTAGCACCTTTGCATGGGAGTTTAATGATCTTTGATTTGATTGGCCAGAGGGAGTGGTGCAAATAATGCTTACTCCAGTTGTCTTTTGGGTATTCTGCTGATTGTTATCAACTGAATTAGCTGATGGATTTTCTTTTTAAGTGCAAAGCATTATTTGAGTGTGTTGCAGGATCAATTGATTGATCAACAGCCTTCACTACAGAGGAACAAAACTCTCCTTCCTCGGTATCACTAGTTATTACATCGTTTTCATCAAGTTCTGTTACTTCATGCAAAAGCGCAGAAAATGGATTTGCGTTCAACATTACTTCGGGTAAAAATGGATTTTCTTACGTGTTTGCTTCGGGATTGTTGGCTACTATCTTGATACCTCCTTCGATTTCAGCATGCATAACGCTAACTTCAAGCTCAACTGGCCTTACCTCGGAACTTACTTCAGGATTTAGGACTGATTGTGATTTCTTTGCATTCGAATAAACTGTTCCATTAACTGATAATTTAACAGAAGCATTCCTATTCCTTCTCATATCATTGTGAAATTTATCTTTCCTACTAGGTACTTTCCTCCACCCTCCCTTGGAAATAATATCTTTGTCCATAATGCTTCCATTCAAATTACTTTCTTTACCTTTACCAGTACTATTCTAGCCCCCCTGCTCAGATGGTTTATCCACTACAATCTTGTCATTATTGCATTTCAGCACATGGAAACCATTTGTTTCATGCCCAAAAACCTTGCAGTCTCCACATATAAGTGGTTTCCACAAATAATCAACTCCGACTAATTGCTCCGAGCCATCCAGAAGTTTTACCTTGAAAGCATCAAGCAACTCAGCTTGAGCAGACACCTCAACCAAACATTTGGCATACCCGATCCTTTCCAACTTTTCAGTGTTATCATCCATACAGAGGAATTTCCCTAGCCTTGTTCCTAACTAATTAATACCTAAGTGTGACTAGCAATATAATGGAATGTTAGATAGCTTCAACCACACCGGAACTGACTTGATGGTGCTAACACTGTTTCCAATAGATGGATCCCATTCCTTAACAATAAACAACTTGTTCCTCATCACTATAGGATCGGATTGGATGATCTTCCTTCTATCTTCGTCAGAAGATAGATTGAAGAGGAACAAGCTTCCATCTGATTTTACCTTAATCGAGCCTTTAAGATGCTAAACTCTTTTTAGATGATGAAAGACAACCAAGTAAGGGAGAGGTTTGTCAAGGAAGAAACCGACAAGCCATTGCCCCCAAACATCATTACCTGCTTTAACAACTTCCACGGGTGGAACAATGGCACCATCATCAAAAACTAGTGGGAAAGTGACTAGTTCAAAGCAGTCGGCATTGCGTGGCTTTGCTTTAAACAAAGAGTTCCACTGGGGAGGAGAAGAAGAAGAGGGAGGGAAGGAAAGACTAGGAACTGGCGATGGGCCGAGGAGAGAAGGAGGAGCATCAAGGGGAATGGGCGGCGGATCAGGCAGAGGAGGGATTGTAGAGAGAGAGGGTGGAGTGGTTGACGAAATTTTATAAAGAGATTAGTTTTATAAACAAGAGAATCTCAGGGAAGTTTGTAAATTTATAAACGATGTTTGTAAATAAGAAAAAAATGGTATCTGTTGATGAATTGTAAATATGAATTTACAATGTGAATTTCTAGCGAGATATGGAAATCGGTTTTTGGAAAAATAGAGGAATCTATTTTGGGAATGTGAGAAGATTTTGAAATTGAAATGTAATCGATGTGGTATGAGTCGAGAGAGATTTATAAATTGAATTGAAATATCAGATTTTAACTAGATTTTTTGTCGAGAAATTAAAATTGTTTTAAAATGAGATTTTTATTTATTAAACTATGTAGTTTAAACAACTATTATTTAGATTATAATATTTCAAAAAAGTTAGTTATTCAAGTATTTAATGTGTATTAAAATAAATTCTAATTTTTATAATCAGCCTTGTAAATCAATCAGTTAATTTGAAAATGAATTGGAAATTAATTATCGATGTTATATAAAGTGTTTAATATTTTAAAGAATGACTTAAATATGTTTTAAAAATGAATTATTATTTAAAATACTTATATATATATATATATAGTTTTGAAATGATTGAAATTTATTTATAAATCCTCTAGAGATTTGTGAACGGGTTTATACAATGGATATGATGTTAGTAAGAGGAATTTTATAAGGGATTTGGAGGAAATGGAATTTCAAAAATGTTGAATATGGGAACTTCGAAAATGAAATATGAATTCATAAAAGAAGTTATAAATTAATGAATGGGGTTATAAATAAGTATACTGGGTTTTGGAAATTGTAAAAGGGAATTTATTAATGATTCCGGAGACTTATGAGATAAGTTACGAAATATTCTCTTAAGTGTTAATATTTGAAATGATTTTGGAAAATAAGACTTATAATATCTTCCTAAGTATTAAAATGGAAATTTGGAAATATTTCTAAGTGTTGAAATGATTCGAAAGAATCCTGTTATGGATATAAGTATTTGAAATCGTTTTCAAATATTGAATATACTGAAGAGATTAGAATATATATCTTCATAAAGATATTTTGAAAATAAATGTCCGGTCTTCGTTGCTCGTCCGATCGCTCCCAAATCATTTTGGCCATCATGGCCTAGGCAAACTGTTGCCCAGACCAGGTGACCAGATGTTTGGTTGTTCAAGTCCAGACGTCTGGTTATAGACCCTGGAGAAGAGAAAATTTTGAGAAATGCAGAAAAAAATGCAGAGAACAAAATCAGACGTTTGATACAACTTGTCAGACGTCTGATACAACTTTTCAGACGTCTAATACAACTTGTCAGACGTTTGGTTAGGGTTCAGACGTCTAGTAGGTTTCTGGAATATTTCCAGAACCCAAATCCAGACGTCTGGATGAACCCTCAGACATTTGGAACTACCAATTTAACCTATTTTGGGCTGTTTTTGAGTGGATTTTCAATTTTAATCGATTTTTGTTGATCCGGATAGTTGTTATCACTTATTATCGACTTTGATGACTTCTTTCTTTGGATTTTTTGGAATATCCATTTGATGGATTTGATATCGATTTCTATGGTTTTGATTCACGTCATCGAATGTGAATTTTTGGTTGATCGATTGTTTCTACAATCGTTTTCTATGATTTGTCACTTTTAAAAATACAAAGGTTTCTATACTAGTAGTAAATATTCAAACGCTTTCACAAAGATGATTTCAATACCATTTTTAATACAAAACTCGTTTTTAAATCTGTTTTCCTATCTATTTGTATATACAAACCTTTACCTCATTCGTACAAGAAATCCAATTAAACGAATTAGCAAAACAAGTGGTATGAAATACTTGCGTTTACTTCGTCGGTTAATTCTTAGACTTGTTCGATTGAACTCTTGTGACAATTTTCGAGAGGAAATCTACAATTTGTTCGTAAATATTTAAGTTAAGCCAGTGGTTATGGGACATGAAGCTAAACTCATTTATTTACTAGCTTAGTGTAATCTACACATTTCATTGATCAACGGTGATCATATTATGGTTTAGACTAGCGACATGTGATGTCTCTTTGTCCACGTGGGGGATAGTACCTCATTTTATTGAGCTTTGTCTCATTTTTTATAGGCTAGAGACCTATGAGTTTTATGGAGTTTCAGGTTCATCGGGCGTAACGCTGTACTACGTCGTTGTTCCGGATTATTTGAGTTTCAGGTTCATCGGGCGTAACGCTGTACTACGTCGTTGTTCTAGATCATTTGAGTTTCAGGTTCATCGGGTGTAACGCTGTACTACGTCGTTGTTTCGGATCATTTGAGTTTCAGGTTCATCGGGCGTAACGCTGTACTACGTCGTTGTTCCGGATTATTTGAGTTTCAGGTTCATCGGGCATAACGCTATACTACTTCGTTGTTCCGGATTATTTGAGTTTCAGGTTCATCGGGCGTAACATTGTACTACGTCGTTGTTCCAGATTATTTGAGTTTCAGGTTCAGCGGGCGTAACGTTGTACTACGTCGTTGTTCTGGATTATTTGAGTTTCAGGTTCATCGGGCGTAATGCTGTACTACGTCGTTGTTTCAGATTTTTTTAGTTTCAAGTTCCTCGGGCGTTTCGCTGTACCACATCGTGGCACCGGCTCTATGGTTAGCGACCATGGGATATCGAACCGTTTGTGACACACGTGTTGGTGAGTTTTCATGCTCCCGTTTGTGATAGGCCTTCCCCCTTTTGTGATTTCTGGATTTCTAGTTGATGATTTCTAGAATTTGCGTTTCACCGATTTTTGCGATTGGCATTGATATGTTTTGTCAATATTTGTGTTTTGGTGAATAATTTAAAGAATATGACATTCTTTTTAGTGTTTGAGAATATTTGAGATATTGTATGATTTTTGTTGTTACCTGATGTATACTTGTCACAGTATGGCATTATTGTTATCATACGTTTTTGTCATATCTCTTATCCTATCTCATTTTATATGATATTTATAGCTAGACTGATCCGTTTATTATTTTTCTTCTTAAATAATACTCGGGTAAGACCGAGATATTTCAGGTGCTTCTACTTGACTTCTTATCAGGGACCATCATCTGATTTTTGGTAACTACTTTAGATTAGTAGTTTTTGCTTTTATACATTCGAGATAGAGACTCCTTGATGTATACTTATTCTTTTGTCTAGCACTTGTACCTATTCTTTTGTGATGTAGTGGATCTTGTATGACCACTACTTTGATGTACACTTCTATGTGTTATATTCATATCTGTTTCCGCCTTTGTGATATGAATATCTGTGACTAATTTGTGTTGTGCTTATTTCTATATTTGTTTCCGAAGGCCACATAACCACTGTGTGGTAGCTTTGAGTTTGTATTTGATATGTCGGATTTCCTCTTGAAATGAAATGCATGTCATACTATCTGACATATCGGTACTCGCACAAAGAAATTACACAGATGGTCGCTCCTCAACAGCCTTATTCTTCACGCTAGTCGACGGCATTACCTCGTAGTGTCCTTGGCTAGTATGAGTATAGAGGTGGGGCGCCACAGCTTGGTATCAGAGCCAAACTTTAGAACAATGTAGAATAATCTAGCAAGGATCCTTGTCCTAAGTCTCTCTTAGGAATCGTGCCTTAGGATTTAATCCGAGTCTTAAGATCCGTTCTATCCTATTTTCTTTTCTGATACCTTGTTTTATCAATCAAGTTTGTTTGATATTCATTCTGAGAGTAACCTTTTTCCTCTTCTTTCTTTCTTTCTTTCTTAAAGATGAAGAGATGGTTAGATCTGGCAGTCCTAGCGCTGGTCAATCCAGTAGTCCTTCTTTGGATGGCGTATTCATGTCTGCCCAACAACTTTTGGATCTTGTAAAGAATCAAAGGTTTATCTGTGCTTTGAATAAGAACCCAAAAAAGGTTTTACCTCTGAAATTGGAAGTGCCTTTCGACCAGTTTGTAGATATCACTCTTCGACTTGAAGAGGTCGATAAAGAAAGTGATGGTGGTATTGGGATTTCCAAGAAGAGACGTATTAAGTTCAAAAGCCCTAATCCCAATAAGAAAGTGAAGCAAGCAACTTCGGTAGCAAAGACTCCAATCCCTAATCGTGGAGAATGCTACAATTGTAGTTCTAAGGACCACTATGCAAATAGGTGTCCGAAGCCCCTTACTTGTCGCTATTGCAAAAGTTCGGGTCATATTTTATCTTCATGTCCCAAACTTCAAAGCAAGAAAGAGGGAAAGTTTAATGTTGTGCAAGCTCCTTGTAACACTTCTCTTGGTCAAGGTATTTCTCATTCTATCCTTGATGGCATTATTTTGTTTCGTGATTATCCTATTCGAATTCTTTTGATACGGGTGCATCTCATTCTTTTATATCAAAAGAACTTGTTGATACTTTTTCTTTAATATTATGGGTTTGATGACTTCACTGAGAATTGCGAATCCGGTTGGTGGATCCGCAACACTCAGTTTGCTTTGTAAAGATGTCGAGATTATTTTATGTGATTATTCTTTCCGAGCCGATTTGCATGTTATGCGTTACTTAGGTTTCGAAATTGATTTTTGGGAAAGGATTGGCTTAATCATTATGAAGCCCATATCCTATGTCCCAAGAGGACTATCCATCTTCTACATTCTCAATCTGTTAAGCAGGTTCTTAATTTTTTTTAATGATTTCGATTTCCAATTCGGTGGCATCATTTTATTCGTTAAACCCACATGATGGGGAAAATGTTATTTCTCTCATACAAGTAGTTTGTGAATTTTTCGGTTTTTTTGAGCTTGTCTTAGGATTACCACCTAAGCGATCTATTGAGTGGTGCTAAGGTCTTTTCAGCTTGACCTTGCCACCGGTTTTCATCAGCTATGAGTTGCGGAGGGTAGCATCCCATTTACCGCATTCCGCACTCGTTATGATTCTTATGAGTGACTCGTGATGTCATTCGGTTTGTTCAGCCTATTTCATCCATCTTATGAATCGAGTATTCTGCGAATATCTCGATGAGACCATCCTTGTATTCATTGATTATGGATGAAAACAACAATTTAAAATTTGCTAATCTTTTTAATAAGATATTTATAAGTATAATTGGATTTTGTTCTTAAAACGAGCAAAGAATATTCGTAAATTTTTAAGAGACATGTTTATCATATAGAAGATGATTTTGTGTTGTTTTGCCCATTGAGTGGTTTAAGAATTCTGGTCGATGCGCCTGATCAACGTTAACGATAGGAATCCCTAAACGCTATGATGAGACAGTCAGACACAATAAATTGACTTGTAAAAAGTAAATTTTTCTAAAAAGATGATTACACAAAGTTAATTATAATTTTGAAAGTCTTAGCTTTTCGGGAAAAAGGATTAATTAAAAGAACTCCTTTCCGATGCTCCTATTCTTGTGATTCCCGAAGGGAATCAAGACTTTATTGTTTGTACCGATGCTAGTCGTATTAGTTTTGGGTGTCGTTCTCATGCAAAAAGGGAACACGTTATCGCTTATACTTCTAGAAAATTAAAGCTTGTCGAGACCAGATATGCCATTCATGATCTGGTGTTCACGGCCATTGTTTCCGCCCTTAGAAATTTGGTGTTCATTAGTGTTTCCCCTATGAAGGGTGTTGTGCGTTTCAGTCAATAGGGAAAATTAGCACCTCAATATGTTGGTCCATTTCCCATCACCGAACGTATTGGTTCCGTGGATTATCGCCTTTTATTACCGGCTCAATTTTCTGCTATTCATGACGTGTTCCACGTTTCTCAACTACGAAAATGCCTTAGGGATTCCGATTCTATTCTTGAGCCCGGTGTTATTGAAGAAATTGAGGTTCCACCTAATTTGACTTGTGAGCAACATCCTATTCGTATCATTGCTTCGGAGGTAAAACGCCTTCGAAATAAAGATTTTCTGCTTGTAAAAGTTCAATGGTCCTCAAATCCTAAGGATTGCTCTTGGGAATCTAGATAATTCATCGAGCAAACACATCCGGACTTACTCTCTCGTGCTCTTTAAAGTTGAAATTCTCACTTCAAATTTCTTTCTTTTGTGTTGATTATGCCTTAGTATGGTTGTTACTTTTTATTTTCCACTTAATTATTGCGAGGACGCAATTTCTTTAAGGAGGGGAGTCTGTAACAACCTGCAAATTTCACGATTATATATTTAAATGTTTTATTTAAACACAGCATCATTAATCGGATTAAAGTCCGAAATGTTACTTTTTGTAAACAGTCGAATTGGGACTCGAGACCACTTCCATTGAGTTCAAAACGACGTTTACAACTTTTTTGAGTATAAACTCGATATGATTGGAGTTGAGTAGAATTTTGCTATTTTTCTATTTTGGGCTTTGGGTTTGGGTTTCAGCCCACTAACCCAACTTAATACCCTAACTCCTCTACTCTTCATTCATTCTACTCCTCATTTCCTAACACTCTCAAGCTAAAGAAAAATGGGGGAAAAGATAGGAAATTAAAATTCCTAAATCCTAGTTTGATTAGGAAATACAAATTCAAGTCCAAAATCAAAGAGAAGCTTAGGTAAGCATCTTCTTCTTCTCTACCTTAATCTCTCTCCAATTTCCAGAAATTCCTATAACCTGATTTAGGAAATATTTGCCTATGATCATAGATTGGAGCTTCTAGAGTTGAAGTTGAAGAGTGGTTGATCTTTCCTTTGTTTTAAAAGCTTCTCATTCATTGTTTTTGGGTTTAAAGGTGAGTTTTTGAACTCACATCTACGTCTATAACTTTCATTGTTGTTAGGTATGAATTCCTAACATTTATTCATGTTCATTTTCTTTTGATTTGAATTTATTTGGTGAATTTTTCAATCTTTGGTTTTTGAAGTCCAATTTTATGAAAATCCTACTACGGATGTTTGGACACGATATTTGGGGTGTATCGAAGAGCCTATAAGGCTGGGTTGTCGCTGGGCATAAATCCCTAGTCTTCGTTGCTCGTCTAATCGCTCTCGAATTGTTTTGGCCATCATGGCCTAGGCAAAACTGTTACCCAGACCAGGTGACCAAACGTCTGGTTGTTCAAGTCCAAATGTCTGGTTATAGACCCTGGAGAAGAGAAAAATTTGACAAATGTAGAAAAAAAATGCAAAGAACAGAATCAGACATCTGATATAACTTGTCAGACGTCTGATAAAACTTTTCAGACATCTGATACAACTTTTCAAACGTCTGGTTAGGGTCTAGATGTCTGGTAGGTTTCTAGAATATTCCCAGAACCTAAATCCAGACGTTTGGATGAACCCCCAGACGTCAGGAACTGCCAATTTTGCGCTGTTTTTGAGTGGATTTTAAATTTTAATCGATTTTTGTTGATCCGGATAGTTGTTATCACTTATTATCGACTTTGATGACATTTTTCTTTGGATTTTTAGGAATATCCATTTGATGGATTTGATATCGAATTCTATGGTATTGATTCACGTCGTCGAATGTGAATTTTTGGTTGATCGATTGTTTCTACAATCGTTTTCTGTGATTTGTCACTTTGAAAAATAAAAAGGTTTCTATACTAGTAGTAAATATTCAACCGCTTTCACAAAGATGATTTCAATACCATTTTTAATACAAAACTCGTTTTTAAATCCATTTTCCAATCTATTAGTATATACAAACCTTTACCTCATTCGTACAAGAAATCCAATTAAACGACTTAGCAAAACAAGTGGTATGAAACGCTTGCGTTTACTTCGTCGGTTAATTCTTAGACTTGTTCGATTGAACTCTTGTGACAATTTTCGAGTGGAAATCTACAATTTGTTCGTAAATATTTAAGTTAAGCCAGTGGTTATGGGACATGAAGCTAAACTCATTTATTTACTAGCTTAGTGTAATCTACACATTTCATTGATCAACGGTGATCATATTATGGTTTATACTAGCGATATGTGATGTCTCTTTGTCCACGTAGGGGTTAGTACCTCATTTTATTGAGCTTTGTCTCATTTTTTATAGGCTAGAGACCTATGAGTTTTATGGAGTTTCAGGTTCATCGGGCGTAACGCTGTACTACGTCGTTGTTCCGGATTATTTGAGTTTCAGGTTCATCGGGAGTAACGCTGTACTATGTCGTTGTTCTGGATCATTTGAGTTTCAGGTTCATCGGGTGTAACGCTGTACTACGTCGTTGTTTCGGATCATTTGAGTTTCAGGTTCATCGGGCGTAACGCTGTACTACGTCGTTATTCCGTATTATTTGAGTTTCAGGTTCATCGGGTGTAACGCTGTACTACGTCGTTGTTCCGGATTATTTGAGTTTCTAGTTCATCGGGCGTGACGCTGTACTACATCGTTGTTCTGGATTATTTGAATTTCAGGTTCATCGGGCGTAACGCTGTACTACGTCGTTGTTCCGGATTATTTGAGTTTCAGGTTCCTCGGGCATTTCGCTGTACTACGTCGTGGCACCGGCGCTATGGTTAGCGACCATGGGATAGCGACCCGTTCGTGACACACGTGTTGGTGAGTTTTCATGCTCCCGTTTGTGATAGGCCTTCCCCCTTTTGTGATTTCTGGATTTCTAGTTGATGATTTCTAGAATTTGTGTTTCACCGATTTTTGCGATTGGCATTGATATGTTTTGTCAATATTTGTGTTTTGGTTAATAATTTGAGATATTGTATGATTTTTGTTGTTACTTGATGTATACTTGTGAAATGCATGTCATACTATCTGACATATCGGTACTCGCACAAAGAAATTACACAGATGGTCGCTCCTCAACAACCTTATTCTTCGCGCTAGTCGACGGCAGTACCTTGTAGTGTCCTTGGCTAGTGTGAGTATAGAGGTGGGGCGCCACACACTAGAACCCTAGAATGAGTTTGGGTGTAATAATAGATATGAGCACATATTTATTAGTGAATATAAATTGTCTTATATTGTGTTGACTTATCTGTTGAGTGGCAAATGAATTCTGGTCGAATAGTGGGACGCCACTAAATCGATAGGAGTTTCTAAACACTTGAACCAGGTAAACTGACACGGTATGGTTTTGAAGTGGGTAAATGAAATAATTTTGCCTAAAATTATATTTTGATATAAAAGAAATAATTTTCTGAAATTATTATAGTATATTGATGTGTTTGGATTTTATTATTGTAATCAAGACAAGATTATAAAATTGGAAATGGGTTATAAAAACCAAAATTAAATTGTATAAGTATGGATTATACAATTGAGTTAAAACTAAAATTTTATTCAAACCAGAATTTGGAAAATTAAATACCGAAGATTTTTGGAAATGTTTTCTAAAGTGTTTTGAAATGAATAATAGTGATATTATTTGGATTATTTATAAATGGAAATTGGTTTTAAATGGATTTTGGAAGTGATGAAGCACTGAACTCACTATAGTCGCTAGAAAATAACTCTGGTGATGACGGCTGCATCATCAGTGTTCATTTTCGAGTTTCTAAATGAAGGATTGCTACCATAGTAATTTGATATGGAGATTTTTGGTTGGTAAACGAGTGTTGTTTTGAAAATTCTGAAGGGAATTCTTTTGAAATAAAACCGAGTTGATTTTGAAAATTTCAAAGGAATGGTTTGTTGAACCAAAAGGGGTTATATATTATTTTTCATAATGATTGAAATAAAAACGGGTGATTGAATTCTGAAATTTTCAATTAAATGAGAAGTGAAACCAAAGAGAATAAGTTTTTGAACTAAAACTGGGGAAATGTGAATTTCAATATGGAATTGAAATTTAACTTACGCAAGTGAACTAAATTAAATTGTAAAGGGAAATGGTGTAGATTTGATAAAAAGGTGAAAAAGAAGTTATGTATGAATTGTTTCAAAACGATTTTTGAATAAAATGGGTTTCGAGTTCTGGAAATTAGTAATGACTCAAATTATCTAATTAGTGAATGGAATAAAAAATTTAGTGGAAAAGAAAATTCTAGAATTGTGAATAAATAAGTTCAAATAGCTTACAAAATTGGAGTTAATGGAATAAATATATATTTAAGCTGTAAAGTGATGTATAATCTTGAGTTAAAAATAAAATGTTAATATATACGAGTATAGAATTGATGGAAATGTGAGAAATAAGTTGTGTAACTTGTAAAATTGAAAAGTGAAAGAGAAAACCCAAAATAAAAATGGTTTGATATTTTAGTGAAGAAATAAAAAATTCAAACTTGAATTATAAAATGTATTTGAACTCAAGTCAAACCAATTAAAGTGATTTTTGACATAGAAATCAGATATTGAATTATTAGATGGAAGTGAACTAATTAGATAAATAAATTAGTTAATTGAATATGAGAATGGAACTTAACTTAACTTGGTTATGTAAATTGAATTGTAGATTAAGTTTGAAATTGAATATGGAACTTGAGTTATAAATAAAATTCGACTTAATTGTAAGCGAATTAAATATATTTGGAAATGTTGTCGAATAAAATAGAAATAGATTGAAATGGTGATTAATTAAGTTATAAATAAATTCAATTTAAGTGGAAATAAATTTAATATGGCTTTGTGATGTTATTTAAATGAATTCGAGTGTGAAATTGAGTTTTGAAATGGAAATGAATATAGGTGTTGTATAAAAGGTTATAAGAAACCTTAATATATTAATTTTATCGAATGATTCTCAAGTAAATTTATGAAATGGATATTTAATGAATTAGCATGGAGTGATTCCGAGTTTAATTGAATGGATTTGAATATAATGAATGTGGATATGAATGCAATGCAAATGAATTGATTGAGAATCAATTTGAAATGGAATGGAATTGAATATAAATTGATTTGAAATCGATTTAAGATAGTTAAAAACTAGAATGTTTATTCAATTTAAAAGGATGTCATCGAATTTGCATGGAAAAATTTACGTTTGACGTAAACGGAAGTAAAAAAATATTTGGAATGGATATAAATATAATGTGTGTGTTTATGAACCGAATGCAAGTAAATTGGGCTGTAAATCATTCAAATTGAATAAAATGGTATATGGGT
Organism: Allium fistulosum; assembly: GCA_030737815.1. Lineage (NCBI taxonomy): Eukaryota > Viridiplantae > Streptophyta > Magnoliopsida > Asparagales > Amaryllidaceae > Allium > Allium fistulosum. The sequence continues at coordinate 735,123,334 of CM060906.1, forward strand.
CGATTGAAATTAATTAAATTAGTGTCGGAACCTTATAATTGCTTATAAATATATGTTTAACATGCTTGGTTATGCAAAGTATGTGGTTAACTAGTTAAATAAATGAAATGTTGTTAAATTTCATATTTTTGGTACTTACGTGTTTAAATTAAGCAAGTACAGCTATAGAGAGACTATTGGGCTAAATTTGGGTTGCAAAATTGCATATGAAGTAAACTGCTTGCTTAATAATGCTTAAAAATGCTAAATAAAGGTATGTTTTCGGATTAAATGCCGCAATGAATAAATATCGATACATATTGTGTTTTCCGACCGTGTAGGTCGATGTATATATTTTTATCACTCTTGCCATATTGCAAAAGGCTCCCCGTACAAGGGAGACTCTGCCAAAGATTTTTGGAAATTTAGGGTGTTAGAAAAATTTTGAAAATTTTTGGAAATTTTTTGTTAACTTAAAAAGGGTGATTTTTAAATTGTAATGAAAATAAAAGATTTTGAATTAGAAGATGTAAACTAATTTTTTTTGGTTGAAAATTAAAAGATTTAGAAAGGTGGAATATAGAGTTTTAACTAACTGGGTTTTTGAAAAGTAATGTGTTTGGAGCATTTTTCCTACCTTAGCAATTTCGGGGACGAAATTCTTTTAGGAGGGGAGGAATCTAACGACCCAGATTTTTCGATGTTTAATTTGAAATATTTAAATGGTTTTAAATATTGGATTTGGGATTTTAATTTAGTTAGTAAGATTTTGAAACTGAATTATTAAGCGATTCCGTAAAAAATTCGTCGATTTAATCGACGAGTTAAAATAGCGATCCGGAGCACAGTCTCAGAATTCGACGAAACCAGTTCCATTGGATATGTAATAGTGTATTATTATCGAATTTCAAATTTCTTAGCGTTTGGATTTACCGTTTGGTCGTACGATCTGAAACGCCTAGAATAATTTAATTTAATTTAAATAGTCGATTTAAAAGGCTATCTTCCACGTACGATCGAATTGGGCCTCGAGACTTGTTCCATGACGTTTGGAATAGGGGTATAACATTAGGAACGCCAAGCGGCATGCCTCAATAAGGGTTCGGATTTCGAGATATGAAAGGGGAGATATTTTGAATAAAATAAAATAGAATTTCAAATCGCAGCCGACCTAGCATATCTCGAGCCACCCTACCCTGTACGTATAGAAGCATGTCCGTAATTTTAAATCGTGCATCTATCTCCTTCAGTTCAAATCGAAATAAAAAATCAAATAAAATAAAATAAAAAAGAAGATGAAAGAAGACCGCGATCGTCTGGAAACGCGCGCGAGCGGACTGGAGGAGGTGACGAGGCGAGTCGCGATGTGGGTAGGTGGTGCGCGCGCGTCAGCACTGTGTTTGGAAGCAAGAAGTCACTTTCATGGTTGGTCTAGGGCAGGCGGCGCTGCTTGTTCGTGGTGGTGAAGCCGAGTCATAGGGGATTTTGGAAGTGGCGGTCTGAGGTGATAGGAAGTTGTGCAGTTCGGTGAAGTTTGACGCTCGACGATCGTCAAGGAGCAGGTGCGTACAATGATAGCTGACTGGTATTGACTGGCAGCAATGATGCGGTAAGGAAGGAGGGTGTAGTGGTGGCATTCGCTGGTGGTAGTGACGCTGGGTTTCGATGGCGATTGAGCATGGCAGAAGCAGCGTTTTGGGTGTCGCAAGTCTTGTTAGAGGTCGGGGTTTCTCGGTTGGTTCGTGCGATAGTTGATGTTTACGGAGCAATAACAGATCATCAGGGAGTCGCGATCTGGGTGGATGGAACGAGGCCTTCATGTTACTGTGCGATCAGGCGAGGAGGTGATGACAATTTTAAGGGACGCTGAATCTAGCAGTTTGGATAAAGTGATGCTTGCATGGAAGGGTTTGCGATTTTTGCCTGAGGCATTTGGGAAGAAGGGTATTGCGTTAATAAAGTTAATTAATTTTCTTAAGTCGTAATTAGTGAAATTAAAATATATTTTAATCCGTGAATGTTATTAACGCTATCACTAATTTATACGAGGTCCAAAAATCATGAAAAACAAGACGAGTTTGGATTCGTAGTTGGGAAATATACAAGTTGGGATTTTTGAAAATTTAAAATCTGGATATTCGGAAAATTAAAATCAAGGTGAGTAAATGTCACTCAATTTGGTTGGCTAGTTTAATTTATGATAGTTTAAATTAATTATTGGATGATTGGTTGAATTGATAATTATTTTTATCAATTGGATGTTTATTATATAGGTATAGTTGTATATATATTAGTAGTTGGATATTATTCCCGTCGTTGGAGCGGATGAGACCCTATGCGCCCCGCATAATAGCGGATGACCCTATATTACAGCGATATCCCGCCTCGAAGCGGGATTGGTAAAATAAATGGGATTTAAAAGAAATGGATTCACAAGATGAAATTTTATAAAGAGATTAGTTTTATAAACAAGTGAATCTCAGGGAAGTTTGAAAATTTATAAACGATGTTTATAAATAAGAAAAAAATGAAATCTGTTGATGAATTGTAAATATGAATTTACAATGTGAATTTCTAGCGATATATGGAAATCGATTTTCAGAAAATTAGAGGAATCTATTTTGGGAATGTGAGAATGATTTTGAAATTGAAATGTATTCGATGTGGTATGAGTCGAGAGAGATTTATAAATTGAATTGAAATATCAGATTTTAACTAGATTTTTTGTCGAGAAATTAAAATTGTTTTAAAATGAGATTTTTATTTATTAAACTATGCAGTTTAAACAACTATTATTTAGATTATAATATTTCAAAAAAGTTAGTTATTCAAGTATTTAATGTGTATTAAAATAAATTCTAATTTTTATAATCAGCCTTGTAAATCAATCAGTTAATTTGAAAATGAATTGGAAATTAATTATCGATGTTATATAAAGTGTTTAATATTTTAAAGAATGACTTAAATATGTTTTAAAAATGAATTATTATTTAAAATACTTATTATATATATATATAGTTTTGAAATGATTGAAATTTATTTATAAATCCTCTCGAGATTTGTGAATGGGGTTTATAAAATGGATATGATGTTAGTAAGAGGAATTTTATAAGGGATTTGGAGGAAATAGAATTTCAAAAATGTTGAATATGGGAACTTCAAAAATGAAATTGGAATTCATAAAAGAAGTTATAAATTGTTGAATGAGGTTATAAATAAGTATACTGGGTTTTGGAAATTGTAAAAGGGAATTTATTAATGATTCCGGAGACTTATGAGATAAGTTACGAAATATTCTCTTAAGTGTTCATATTTGAAATGATTTTTGAAAATAAGACTTACAATATTTTCTTAAGTATTAAAATGGAAATTTGGAAATATTTCTAAATGTTGAAATGATTCGGAAGTATCCTATTATGGATATAAGTGTTTGAAATCGTTTTCAAATATTGAATATACTGAAGAGATTTGAATATATATCTTCGTAAAGATATTTTGAAAATAAATGTCTGTAAAATTATAATATGGTACTAGTGGCTGCTTATGGATGTTATTTGATAGTTAAATTACCGACTATCAAATTTGGCCAAATTCGTTGATCGTATACTTGGATCGGATTTAATTATCTCAAAACCACTTCGATCCGGTTTGTGTGTTACGAATTGTGATATCTCGAAGATAATGGAGATGGTGATATTGAAGGAGATTCGTTTGTCCAGACCTAGGATAACTTGTATGGATGAATGATATCATTGCATCGTTGCTTGGAAGGCAATGATTAACATTCCAAGAATGGATGTTATTCTAAAGGTAAACGTAGCCTCAAGCCTCATCAACAAGGAATGACCGAAACAGGGGAGATGTAGAATGGCTAAGTGGGTCGCACCCAATTAGGGTATGTTATCACCTTTCTAGATACCCTCGGATATATAAATTTTTTGGATATGGTTGTGCATGGAAAAGAGAGCATTCGATAAGGGTGGAACACCCGGGGTGATAACATATTTGGTAATATCCAGGTTACGGGTAGGCCGGTCTTGTGTTGGCAGGGGATCCCGGCGAGGTCCTCGGTACATTTTTCTAGAGGTGTACTGTGACGGGCGGTACCTTGGTAGCCCAGTCATTGTATGGAATCCAAAAACCACTACGAGCTTTTACGGTTTTGATTGTAGAGCCTAGTATGCTGGAATTTAATTAATGTAACAATTTCGGCTATTTTAATAAGTATTTGTACGTAGACACTATTATAATATCTCTGGATTTTCTATAAAATGTTTTGGTTATCGTAAGGGAAAAACCTGTTGTGTTTATGTGTGACGCGGACATACGAGATACCTTTGTTTTTCAAAGGATTTTGATAACTTTATTAATTCAAATTGAGTGTGTTTTCTCACACTGGTTTTCCAGACTAACTTGAGTGTTATTTTATTATAATGCTCGGGTCAGACTAAGTATTACAGATTCAGGTTAGGATGCTATGGAGCACAGGAGACATGCTGGAGGATTCTTGGGCATATTATTTGTACTTGATTATATTCCGCTGTGTGTCAGGCTGTTTAGTCAGCATTGGTGAGGACAAGTTATAATAACTATCCATATTGATTTATTGATTGTTGTACTCTGATGATTGTATGTATATTAACAGTTACAGATTTTTTTTGTATAAAATCAGTTGTTATATATTATATATTGTTCTATTGCGATTGTGAGATTCTGTTCTTATACCTTTTCTTCTTCACCCCTAAGATTCGTATATCTGTTCATTTTGAGTTGGACATGTGTAATTTAGTGTTGACTCAAAGGGTACGGATTTACGGGTCGCTACAATGAATATGACAAGGCACGTGAGGCAATACCCAAGGTAGGATTCTACCAGTTTACCCTTTCTGGCTGGTCGTTACCCATCCGTGGCCGACCGCGACATTCAATCCAAACGAAAAAGCGGTGCACCCATCGAATACGAAATCACAGTAGTAATACGAGGGATCAACGTCGCTAGAGATAGCTAACCTCATTGGCCAGACATAGGCTCCTGTTTTAGTCATTTTAATTATGACACGAGTGTCAAAGCTATCAATCATCATTCTCTTACTTCATTCCAGTAAACGTTCGCCAATTCAACCACTACATTCTGGGTATCATCCACCGCGTACACAGTTGTTAAAGTGGTTCCAATATTGACAGAGAGCATGCCAATAAGAGGCCTTAGTCTCTTTAACAACCAAACGTCATTTTATACACCGGTTGGTACTTTTACATTTTGAAAACAGTTCGTACTTGATATCAAAATATCATATTCGTTTCAAAATCAAATCTATTTCGAAATCATCATATTCGCTTCCCAAATCATATTTTACTTCAAAATGTCAATTCGGTTCGATATATCAATTTCACTTAAAAATTTGATACGAATCATAATTTAAGTTATAACTTCACTTAAATCCAATTCGCATTTAAACCCAAGATTTAAATACAAACATTTCACCCTTTTGACCAGTTTGAATTTTAGAAAATAGTTTAAATAGTTTTAAAATAGTAAAATAGTTAAAATAGTTTAGTAGAAAATAGTTTTAATAAAAATGGTTTATATAGTAAAATAGTTTGGAAAATCAAAATAATTTGAATATTTAAAGAATATACATTTTAAAACATTATACCAAAATAATTCATTTGAAAATAGTTTCAAAGTCAAACCGATTCAATTCCAAATTTCCCAATTTAAATCAATTCAAATTTTCATTTCAATTTAATAGATTCAATTCCGATTTCAAATCGAATTTTACTTCGATTCCAATTTCGATTCAAATAAATTTCACTTCCAATTCCAAATTAATTTCAATTCCAATTCCAAATTAATTTTAATTCCAATTCCAAATTAATTTCAAATTCCAATTCCAAATTAACTTCAAATTCCAATTACAAATTCCAATTCCAAATTAATTTCGACTAAATTCGAAAATTCAAACCATTTCGATTTATATCAATTCCGAGTTCGATTTTCAAAATATCGATTCAAAACACTTAAATCAAATTTACCCTCGATATCCCAACTAAAAATCCAAATCTTCAAATATAATTCAATTCCGTGCTCAATCTCGAAATATCGTTTATATCACTTTTACTTAGCAATATTCAAAATCCGAATAAAAGTCCAATCTTTTAAAACAAATCAATTTCAGAAATTCAAATCATATTTCGATTATAACTACAAAATCTCAACTTCGATTATTTAAAACATTCCTGTTATCAACTTAAATTTCAACACCTCGAGCTCAAGTTCGAAAATAGTTCGATTTCCAGAAATTCGATTTTCATTTCTTAAAATCAAATCATTTAAATAATTTCAAAACAAAAATTTTAAAATCATTTAATTTAACCAATCCGGTGTCCATATATAATTCTCTATCCTATGACCAAGTGAATCAATTATTTCAATTTAATTCCAAGGATGGATTTATATCATTTCAATCCCAAAAGAAATGTCATAGGTATATATCATTTCAACCTATTTCTTAATTTATTCGAAATAATCCAATTTGTAGTTTTATATACTATAAATAATATATAGGATGATAACATGATATATCAAAATAAATAAACATCCAAATATCAACCAAAAGCATCCATCACAACCAATCATCCAAACAGTCAATAAATTTCATAATAATTTCATAATTATCAATATCGGATATTTTACGCGTAATTATGTAATGACCTGGATTTTTCAACGATTTAAATAAGAATTTAACGAAGATTTTAAAATAAAATTTATTTTTAAAAATAAAAATTTGACAACGAAAACTGGATATTTGAAATGCGTCCATTTAAATAAGACAAACAAAATTTGTTTTACATCAAAATTCATCCGAAACTCGGGCAGCACAATATTTTAGCGCGAATTATCAAATTTTAAAGTATGAATATTGTTACATAGAAATGATCTAGTGAATTTTCCAGTTAAAACGTCAAAGTTCGTTCCATCCAATTCTAACCTTTGTAGCTCCATTTATCTAGAATTATCGTTGTCATCCATTTTCGAGGCGGTAACAACGGCGGCAGGTAAAATTTTTCTACGAACGTTGTAGCACAGATTTGAGTACATCGTTGGATTCGTCTTGTCGCGCTGGTCTCCGCGGTATATTTGTTTTCGTATTTTGGCTTCCATGGAAAAACGCTACATGGTTGAAATATTGGTCTGTGACCGTGCCCGCGGTCATCATTACACATTCTTTCAGCCTACAAAACATTCTTTTCAGCCGATACTTTGCGTGCACCTCCAAACTAATTAAATGCAGCATTTATTGAGCCTCCCTTGTGCATTCTTCTATATATATGCATGCCTTCTTCCTGCTCTCTTGATTCTCTTCATTCTCCAATTGTGCTGAGAAAGAAAAATATATAATATAAAAGCAAAGTAAATCATTCATATACCCTACACAAATTTACGTAACTCCTTTTCCCCTTCTCTTATATTCCTCCACTCCACCCTTGCTCCTTCTAGCCACCACCGTCACCATCCTTCGCCCACACTCACCACCGATCCCACCACCACCGGCCGAGTTCGCCAGCTTCCACCACCCAACCCGCTCGCCAGCCCAGAGCCCACCAGCCCAGTCCTTCATCTATGTCCTGCATCCCACCTCCCGTCCGTAACCTTCGACCACCGAACCTCCTCCCTCAGCCTTCCAAGCGAACTAGCCCACCCCGCTTGCAACCTAGTCCCGCATCTTCTCTGCTCCCCAACCCAGCTGCCCTCGCCTGACCACCCCAGTCCAACTGCCGCTAGCCTCCACTAGCCACCTCCCTGCCACAATCGAGCGCCTCCCTCTACCACCTAGTCCACCCAAGCCCGCAACCCGAACCTCCACCACCCGAAACCCGCCCAGTCCAGAGCCTCCCCATCTCCTCCCACCTCAGCCTCCGCCATGCCACCCTCTTACGCCGAAATCCGACCGGCCGCCCAGCCTACCACCTGAAACCCAAACCCCACTCACCTCCCCTCCATCGAAGCCTACCAGCCTAAGCCGAACGCATCCACCACCTCGTCGTGTCGGATCCCACCCAGCCGCATCATCACCCGACCGTACGTAGTCCTCCTTGTCGAACCGTACACGACAACGTCCACCAAAAAGCAGCTGTCATCTTCCCGCCTTGGTGTGTGTACACGAGTACACGTGTCTGTATCACCGTATCGCCATATCTGTTTCTTAAAAGCTGCGAAGGTGAGCGATTCTAAGCTCACGATTAAATTTTCATAAGCAAGTATCCTACGATGTTATAAATAATTGGTTGAAAATTATAAATAATTGGTTGATAATTATAAATAATTGGTTAATGATTACGATCTATATTGAAATTGGGAACCATTGATATTTGACACTGTGACATATGATTTAGCTGAAATAGTTTAAATGTTTGATTAGAATCCGAATTGCATGTGAAACCCGTTAACTATGGAAAAAATTGAATATTGGATGTTGATTGATTTATTGATACCTGTTGTTTGTACCAAAAATGGGCACAACACTCTTTGAAAGTTTTTGAAGAGATAAAAGTGAAGAAAGAAAATTAAAACTGAGGATTATCTAACAAAAACTCCAAATAACAGAAATGTAAAGTGCAAAGACAAGCGATTTAGAGTGGTTCGGCGTTTTGCCGACGTCCACTATGAAGTTTGATGATTTTATTGCTCGTTACTTGAAGATTACAATTTCTTATAATGTAATACAACTGATTTTATAAGCTAAGTCTGAAAATAAGGCAGCGGTGGTGATTTGGAGTAAATTTGGCAGAGTCTGGGCGCTCTCTAGCTCTTAAAATTGTCCGACCCTTTTTCTGAATGACCAGGGGCTCTATTTATAGGTGTAGGAGGCTAATATTTCGCCTAAATTTTGGGAAGACCGCTTCTGGCATGTGAGGTGGCCCACACGCCCGGATTCTGGAAATCCGGGCCCACTTTGGGATCGATTCGAACTCGGGTTCGAATCGATCAACAAAGCATCCAATCGAGGTGAAATTTGGTGTAGACATTCTTCAGCGTGTACGTAAGCTCCTGTGAAAATTTCATAGCATTTGGACTTGTAGATCTCAAGTTATGATCGATTCAAGATTGCATTTCCGGTTGACATGCTTGGTTCGAATCGATCTCCTTCGAATCGATACGGTCGAATCGATGGTTTGCGCGCGTGAATGGTGACGTGTCGCGCGCGCTTCTCGGGTTGATCCATCTTTTTCTCCGAGTTTACTGGGTCGAATCCATAGTTTTAGCCGCCTTTAATTAGTGGATTCGAGGAGATGTTCGTTCGAATCGATCGAGGTATCCCATAGTTGATCGATTCGAAGCTGCCTCAACAGGGTGGATTCGAAGTAAGTTATGGGATGGAGTCGAAGTATATCGATTGCATGGATTTGAAGTAGAGGAAAACCTGATGGATTCGAACCAAGGCTTGGTTTTATGGATTCGAACATAGAGCTTGTTCTGATGGATTCGAACATAGGGCTATCTCCTCCACTTTCCATTGGTGATAACTTGAGCATACGAACTCAGATTATCTTGAAATTCGGAACGTTACTTTTCCTGACCTTGCTTGATGTGTCTTATCAATTGCAGCCCGATTCGGACTCTCAAATAGAATTCATCGATATCTGTGGTCACCCAGTAGCTGCCCGATGCTGAGGATGTATGATCCATATTCCCCAGTCAGTTTCCTGATATCTCGGCCTTGCCAAAAGACGGGATAACACCTGTCACTATTATATTGTTGCTGTATGCATTGAACTGGACATTGAAATTGAACCGGGATATGGGTTGAAATGATAAATACCCAAATTAAATCATTTGGCCTAGGATAGAAAATTAAATAATAAACACCATTGGTCAATTGAAATTTATTTTGGATTTTAAATATTTAAATTTGAGATTAAGAAATAATGTGAAAATTTAACATGAACTCATAATTTAAGTTTTTCGTTGAAATTAATATTAAATTTTGAAATCTATTAAGTTAATTTATATTTTAAAATGAAAGATTAATTGAACTATTTTAAATTATGGAATTTATTTAATAATGGTTATATTAAATGTTAATGATTTTTAAAACTCGTTAAGTTGACGATTTGAAATTTAATGAAGTGTTAATATTGTATATGTAATTAAATTTTAAATAAAGATTTGATTTAACTAAAAAGAAAATTTTAATTTGATTTGATTGAATTAATATATAATAATTGAATTTTAGAATAAATATTTGATTTAATATAAAAAGAGAATTTTAAGTTATTTTATTAAATTAAAAGAAAACAATTAAACTGAATTGTTGTAAATTTAAGTTTAATTAAAAGAGTTTAAGTAAATTAATTCCGAAGTTTAATTAAATTAAGTATTTAATTATAAAACTTTTGTATCTTAATACTTAATTAACTCGGTTAATTTGAAAAGTTATAAAATGTGGATAATTTAGTAGAAATGAAATATTTGTTTAAAATTGAAAATTTTGGATTTTAAATCCAAATTTGCTAAAGTCGAATGAGAATAAGAAAATAAAGGATATTTTGGTTTAATAAAATATCCAATCGGTATGAAAATGACGTTGGTTATTAAAGAGACCGGAGCTGGATATGGGCATACTCTCTGTCGATACTGAAACCACTTTAATAACTATGTACGTGGACTGATGATCCAGAACGAAGTGGTTGGATTTAGAGAACGTTTGTTGGATTTGAAGAACGAGAACGATGATGGATTGGCCCGACACTTGTGCCAATTTGAAATGACTAAAATAGGACGGCTTGATAGGGCCAACCAAGCTAGCTACCCCGAGCGGACACACTTCTTCGTATGAATATCCTTATTTCGGTTGTTGTTGGTGATCATCCTTCGATTATGGGAGTGTTGGACATGGTGGGCGGTCATGGTTACCACCAGCCCTGCGACCCAAACTGGTAGTATCCTACCTTGGGCATTGTCTCACGTTTGTCATACTTTTATTCCTATACGAGACCACTACGATTTTGGTTTAGTGTTGTCGTATCACGGCGCGTCCCTATCCACCGATGGTTTACTGGTGTTTTATATGTAAACTGTACAACAATGCTTAAAAACGTGTTAAGGGGGATCAATATAAAGCCTTAACGCTATTTGATATTTTGTATTACTGATAGACACTATACATATAGCGTATTCTATTATATATATAAATAGTTTGACGGATCCTTAAGAGATGGAAAATCCCGTAAAATCTCTTGAGTTACTTGTATATTTTCACTTGAGTAGGACTACTTACATGAGAACTTCTAGTCCTGACTCGAGTATATTGTTTTACTTTATGCTCTGGTCATCCTGAGTATTGCAGTGTATGAGCAGTGCTTATTTTGGGAGTCGAAGACTTGTTGAAGACTCCACTCTATCCAGTATTATTTATCTATGTTCATTTTGGCTTGTATTAGTAAACTTTTATGTATCTCTAGTATTGTATAATTAAAGTCTGAAACTCTGATGTATTTTGTGTAGTAGCTTCATGAACTACTATGTATATTATTTATTTCCGCTGCGAGATTCTGTATTATTCTGTGGGTGATTCTGTATCCGATTCTATATTAAAACCCCAAATTGATAATCTGTCCAATTTGAATGGTTTAAGTTGGACAAGGATGGTTATTGTCAACTAAAGTAGTTCGAAAAGGGCGGGTCATCACAGTTGGTATCAGAATTTGGTTTAGTGTATACCTTAGCCTGAGGGGTAAAACTCATTAGGTATAGGGTTAGTAATGCCCTATAATAAGTAGAATCATTCTTGAGTGAGCGTATTTTGAAAATATAAAATGTTTTAAAAATCCAATCTATTTTCTAAATTTCAATCGATTCGAATTCATCTTCCTTGTTAAAATTCGCTTTGATTTGGATTTCCTTAATTATCATGCTTTTCCATGTCCTAAACCCACCCTTGACTTTTCAGGATGAGCAACAGAAGAAATGTTTGAGGTCGAGGAAGAGAAAATGGTCCCGTACCAGATGATGCTGCTTCAGTCAGACTAGTCGCACCGGTTCCACCAGTGAAGCTCACTACGCTTTGCAAAGAGTGCGCACAGCTTGGTGGTACAAAATTCTCAAGGTCCAAAAGTATTATTGAAGCTCAGCAGTGGCTTAAGAGCTAGGAAAGAATCTTTACAGGACTTGAGATTTATGATCCCCAGAAGCGTCAGTTGGCCGCTTGGTAGTTGCAAGATGCTGGTCAAGATTGGTGGGAGTCTGTTACCACCCGCGCTGAGGAAGCAAACATCACTTGGGCACAGTTCAGGGAAGTTTTCATGACCCAGTGGATGCCTGAAGCTGGAAAATCTCAGTTATATCGCAACTTTATGGACCATAAGCAGGGAAGCATGTCATTTTCGGAGTATGAAAGGAAATTTAACGAGCTATCCAAGTTTGGACCAGGTCTGATTGATACTCCACTTAAGCAGAATGAGAAGTTCATAGCCGGCGCTCGTCCTGAATATTATGACCGTCTGACTGCCTATGTTCATGGCACATTCACTAGTCTTATAGATATGGCCCTCAGATATGAAAACTCGAGTTCGAAGGGAGCATCAGTTGTTCACTCCGCAAATCCTTCAACAACTTCCAACAATCCCAAGAAGAGAAAGTCTAACTTTGAGCAGCAAAAGAAGAACTGGCAGAACATGAGTGGGATTAGACATTCTCAGAGGAAGTTCATTGATATCTCTTCTATCACTTGCTTAAAATGCGATCGAAAAGGTCACTATGCCAATAGTTGCCCAGTTTCTGCAGGAGCACCTGTCCCACTAGTTCAGATGACCAGGCAAGACCTTTGCCACATTTGCTTGCAACCAGGCCATTTCAAAAAGGATTGTCCCACCCAGAAAAAAGGAACCCCATTGATAATCTTCGCAGTGACAGCTTCTACTCCTGAGGTAGAAGATGAGAAAGGTACACTTCAGGGTACTTTTTCATTGCATGATTTTTCTGTTTATGTTTTGTTTGACACCAGATCATCCCATAGTTTTATATCTGCCGAGTTATGTAACAAACTCAACCATATTTTGAAACCCGAACTTGCATCTCAACTTTTATGTGTATCAAATCCTATTGGGGGGCCTGCAAACCTTGGTATGATTTATAAAACGGTCAGACTCTTCAAAAACGATAGACATCATTTCACATGGGACTTTTATGTTCTTGGTTTTATAGGATTCGATATTCTGGTAGGCATAGATTGGATGAACGCATTTAATGCTCATATTGCCTGCAAATCTCTAACGGATTCTTTACTAGATGATGGTGGAAATCCCTTGGTAGTGGAGTGTAGAATGCCTTAAGATTTTGCCGGGAGTTTTGTTTTCTCTCTTGACGCTTGTCCGAGTGATCTTAGTATTACTCCTATCGTCCAACATTTCCCTAATGTTTTTGGAGAAGTAACTTCTTTGCTACCTCGGCGCAAAATTGAATTTTGCATTGATCTTATTTCTGGAGCTAGGCCAGTCGTACTTGCTCCAAGAAGGATGTCACCTAAAGAGAAAGTTGAATTAAGGATCCAAATCAAAGATTTATTCTCCAAAGGTCTGATTCATCATAGTCATTCGGAATGGGGCGCAGTTGTGGTATTTGCTACTAAATCTGACGGTTCTCTAAGGATGTGCGTAGATTATAGAGAGCTGAATAAGCTTACCTACAAGAATAGATATCCGATGCCTCGTATCAATGACATGTTTGATCAGCTGCATGGAGCGAAAGTATTTTCTCAACTAGACCTTGCTTCTGGTTTCCATCAGCTCGGGATTGCAGAAGATAGCATTCCCAAAACCGCTTTCCGAACAGGAGATGGTTTCTATGAATGGTTAGTTATGCCCTTCAGTTTAACTAATGCACTGGCTTACTTTGTTGACCTCATGAATAGAGTATTCCAGGAAGTTCTAAACAAATTCGTTCTAGTTTTCATTGATGATATTCTAGTCTTTTCTAAGACTGAGAAGGAGCATGAGGAACACCTTAAATTCATTCTTGAAACTCTGAGGAGTCATCAATTGAAAGCAAAATTCTATAAATGCCATTTCTGGAGAGAAGAAGATTTCTTGGGCATGTGGTTTCGAAGAATGGAATTTCGGTGGATCCAGTAAAGATCGCCGTAATCAATGATTGGGAAACTCCTAAAACTCCTACGGATGTTTGCAGCTTCCTAGGCTTAGCTGGTTACTATAGGAGATTTATCGAGAACTTCGCTCGGATTTCTTCACCACTCGCAGCTTTGACTAGAAAGAATGTTAAGTTTGTTTGAAGTAAGAAGTGTAAGGCATCATTCAAAGAATTAAAGCATAGGCTAACCTCTACCCCTATTCTCACTATTCCGAATGGAAGTGAAGGGTTGACTGTTTACACTGATGCTTGTCGTGAAGGATTGGGTGCTATTTTGACGCAGCATGGAAAAGTTATAACCTATGCTGGTCATCGGTTGAATACTCATGAGGTTAATTATGCAGCTCATGATCTGGAATTGCTCGCCGTTGTCTTTGCTTTGAAGTTATGGAGGCATCACCTTCTTGGAACAAAATTTGAACTCTTTACGGACCACAAATCGTTGAAGTATATCTTTACCCAGAAGGATCTGAACCAGAGGCAAGTTAGATAGCCTGAATTCTTAACATCCTATGACCTCGACATCAACTATACTCCCGGAAAGGCTAATGTTGTGGCCGATGCTTTGAGTAGGAGCAAAGCCATGTTATATCAACTTGTTGCTTCTCCAGCTCTTATGGATCGCATAGCCGCTAAGCAGGATGAGGATCCAATGCTTAGGCGAATAAAGGAAAATATTCTTGGTAAGAAGGATGGTACTCAAGGTGAATGGGGCGCACAAATCGATAGAAAGGGAATTTTGAGAATTAATAATCGAATTTGTGTCCCAAATATTGATGGTTTGAGGCAAGAAGTACTTAAAGAGAATCACCAATCCAGACTTTTTATTCATCCCGGAGTTACAAAGATGTACCAAAATATGAAAATGTTGTATTGGTGAAGTGGAATGAAGCGAGATATTTCTATTCATGTTAGCAGGTGTGCCACTTGCCAGCAAGTAAAGCCGATCACCAGAAAACGGCAGGATTATTGTAGCCTCTTGAGATTCCAAACTGGAAATGGGATCAAATCTCTATGGATTTTATTGATGGACTACCGAGGACCAGGAAAGGTAGTGAGAGTATTTGGGTTATTGTTGATAGATTGACAAAATCTGCCCACTTTATTCCTGTGAAGACTACTCGAATAGCCTCGAGTTTAGCCGAGCTTTATATGAAAGAAATTGTTCGCTTTCATGGTGTTCCATCTAGCATTGTATGTGATCAGGACCCTATCTTCTCTAACAATTTCTGGAAAGCTTTTCAAGAGACTCTGGGTACTCAATTAAATCTGAGCACAGCCTATCACCTTCAAACGGATGGCAAGACCGAAAGGGTAAATCAGATTTTGGAAGATCTTTTTTGAGCTTGTGTTCTAGACTTTAGAGGATCTTGGGAAGAGCATCTCCATCTCGTAGAATTCACCTATAACAATAGATATCAAGCGAGTATTGAAATGGCACCGTTCAAAGCTCTTTATGGACGGCCGTGTAAATCTCCATCTTGTTGGGTTGAATCCGGAAATCGACTTGTTCTTGGTCCTGAAATGATTTTGGAGCTTCTGAAAAAGTTGAAGAAATCGGAAGGAAAATGTGACTTGCCCAGGATCGACAGAAGAAATAGGTAGACGAAAGGAGAAGAGATTTGGAATTTGCAGTTAGAGATCAAGTATTTCTCAAAATTTTGCCATTGAAGAATGTAGTCCAATTTGGAAGGAAAGGGAAGCTGACTCCTAGATTTGTTGGTCCTTTCCGCATCTCAGAAAGAATTGGTACTTTGTCATATAGAGTTGACTTGCCAGAAAAGCTATCAGGGGTGCATAATGTGTTTCACGTTTCACATCTTCGCAAATATGTGCACGATCCATCTGTAATTGTCTAGCCTGATTTGTTTGAAGAAATGGATGTTGAGCCCAATCTAACTGTTGAGAGGAAGCCGCTTCGTATAGTAGGCAGAAGCACGAAGCAGCTTAGAAGGAAGGTTGTAAATCTCGTCAAGGTTCAGTGGAGTGAATATGATCGAGATTGTACTTGGGAAACAGAAGAGAGTATCCATGCTTCAAATCCTGAATTGCTAATGCCGGTTAAGTAGTCAATGCCCAAATCTATTTCTATCTTTCTATTTATCCCTCTGTTCTCTTATTCCGTTCTTTTCGAGGACAAAAAGTTTTAAGTGGGGGAGAATGTAACGACCTGGATTTTTCAACGATTTAAATAAGAATTTAACAAAGATTTTAAAACAAAATTTATTTTTAAAAATAAAAATTTGACACCGAAAACTAGATATTTGAAATGCATCCATTTAAATAAGACAAACAAAATTTGTTTTAAGTCAAAATTCGTCCGAAACTCGGTCAACACAAAATTTTAGCGCGAATTATCAAATTTTAAAAGTATGAATATTTTTACACAGAAATCATCTAGAGAATTTTCTGGTTAAAACGTCAAAGTTCGTTCTGTCCAATTCCGACCTCTGTAGCTCCGTTTATCTAGAATTGCCGTTGTCGTCCAATTTCGAGGCGGTAGCAGCGGCGACATGTGAAATTTTGCTACGAACGTCGTAGCACAGATTTGAGTACATCGTTGATTCGTCTTGTCGCGCTGGTATCCGCGGTATATTTGTTTTCGTATTTTTGCTTCCGTGGCAAAATGCTACATGGTTGAAATATTGGTCCGTGACCGTGCCCGGGATCATCATTACACATTCTTTCAGCCTACAAAACATTTTTTTCAGCCGATACTTTATGTGCGCCTCCAAACTAATTAAATGCAGCATTTATTGAGCCTCCCTCGTCCATTCTTCTATATATATGTGTTCCTTCTTCCTACTCTCTTGACTCTCTTCGTTCTGCAATTATGCTGAGAAAGAAAAATATATAATATAAAAGCAAAGTAAATAATTCATGTACCCTATACTAATTCACGTAACTCTTTTTCCCTTTCCCTTATATTCCTCCACTCCCACCTTGCTCCTTCCAACCACCACCCTCACCATCCTCCACCCACACCCACCACCGAACCCACCACCATCGGCCGAGCTCACCAGCTTCCACCACCCATCCCGCTCGCCAGCCCAGAGCCCACCAACCCAGTCCCTAGTCCTCCATCCCTGTCCTGCATCCCACCTCCCATACATAACCTTCCACCGACGAACCTCCTCCCTCAGCCCTCCAGTTGCACCCTCCAAGCGAACTAGCACCTCGCCTGCAACCCAGTCCCGCATCTTCTCCGCTCCCCATCCCAGCTGCCCTCGCCTGACCACCTCAGTCCAGCTGCCGCTAGCCTCCACTAGCCACCTCCTTGCTATAACCGAGTGCCTCCCTCTACCACCTAGTCCACTTGAGCCCGCACTCCGAACCTCCACTACCCGTAACCCGCCCAGTCCAGAGCCTCCCCATCTCCTCCCACCTCAGCCTCTGCCCTGTCACCCTCCTACATCGAAACCCGACCAACTGCCCAGCCTACCACCTGAAACCCAGACGCCACTCACCTTCCCTCCGTCGAAGCCCACCAGCCCAGGACGAACGCATCCACCACCTCGCCGTGCCGGATCCCACCCAGCTGCATCATCACCCGACCGCACGTAGTCCTCCTTGTCGAACCGTACACGACAACGTCCACCAAAAAGCAGCCGTCATCTTCCCGCCCTGGTGTGTGTACACGAGAACACGTGTTCGTATCACCGTATCGCCATATCTGTTTGTCGAAAGCCGCGAAGGTGAGCGATTTTATGCTCACGATTAAATTTTCATATGCAAGTATCCTACGATGTTATAAATAATTGGTTGAAAATTATAAATAATTAGTTGATAATTATAAATAATTGGTTGGTGATTACGATCGATATTGAAATTAGGAACCATTGATATTTGACACTATGATATATGATTTAGCTGAAATGGTTTAAATGTTTGATTGGAATCCCAATTACATGTGAAACCCGTTAACTATGGCAAAAGTTTGAATATTGGATATTGATTGATTTATTGATACCTGTCACTGTTATATTGTTGCTGTATGCATTGAACTGGACATTGAAATTGAACTGGGATATGGGTTGAAATGATAAATACCCAAATAAAATCATTTGGCCTAGGATAGAAAATTAAATAATAAACACTGATTGGTCAATTGAAATTTATTTTGGATTTTAAATATTTAAATTTCAAATAATGTGAAAATTTAACATGAACTCATAATTTAAGTTTTTCGTTGAAATTAATATTAAATTTTGAAATCTATTAAGTTAATTTAGATTTTAAAATGAAAGATTAATTGAACTATTTTAAATTATGAAATTTATTTAATAATGGTTATGTTAAATGTTAATGATTTTTAAAACTCGTTAAGTTGACGATTTGAAATTTAATGAAGTGTTAATATTGTATATGTAATTAAATTTTAAACGAAGATCTGATTTAATTATAAAGAAAATTTTAATTTGATTTGATTGAATTAAAATATAATAATTGAATTTAGAATAAATATTTGATTTAATATAAAAAGAGAATTTTAGTTGATTTTATTAAATTAAAAGAAAAAGATTAAACTGAATTGTTGTAAATTTAAGTTTAATCAAAAGAGTTTAAGTAAATTAATTCCGAAGTTTAATTAAACTAAATATTTAATTATCAAACTTTTGTATCTTAATACTTAATTAACTCGGTTAATTTGAAAAGTTATAAAATGTGGATAATTTAGTAGAAATGAAATATTTGTTTAAAATTGAAATTTTTGGATTTTAAATCCAAATTTGCAGAAGTCAAATGAGAATATGAAAATAAAGGATACTTTGGTTTAATAAAATATCCTATCGGTGTGAAAATGACGTTGGTTATTATAGAGACCGGAGCCGGGTATGGGCATACTCTCTGTCGATACCGGAACCACTTTAATAACTATGTATGTGGAGTGATGATCTAGAACGAAGTGGTTGGATTTGGCGAACGTTTGCTGGATTTGAAGAAAGAGAACGATGATTGATTGGCCCGACACTTGTGCCAATTTGAAATGACTAAAACATGACGGCTTGACAGTGCCAAGCGGGCTAGCTACCCCGAGCGGACACACTTCTTCGTATGAATATCCTTATTTCGGATGTTGTTGGTGATCACCCTTCGATTATGGTAGTGTTGGACGCGGTGGGCGGTCATGGCTATGATGTGTTACCACCAGCCCTGCGACCCAAACTGGTAGTATTCACCCTTGGACATTGCCTCACGTGCCTTGTCATACTTTTATTCCTATACGAGACCACTACGATTTTGGTCTAGTGTTGTCGTATCACGACGCATCCCTATCCACCGACGGTTTGCTGGTGTTTTATATGCAAACTGTACAACAGTACTTAAAAATGTGTTAAGGGGGTCAATATAAAGCCTTAACGCTATTTGATATTTTATATTACTGATAGACACTATATATATAGCGTATTCTATTGTATATATAAATAGTTTGACGGATCCTTAAGTGATGGAAAATCCCGTAACATCTCTTGAGTTACTTGTATATTTTCACTTGAGTATGACTACTTACATGAGAACTTCTAGTCCTGACTTGAGTATATTGTTGTACTTTATGCTCGGGTCAGCCTGAGTATTGCAGTGTATGAGCAGTGCTTATTTTGGGAGCCGAAGACTTGTTAAAGACACCACTCTATCCAGTATTAGTTATCTATGTTCATTTGGTCTTGTATTAGTAAACTTTTATGTATCTCTAGTATTGTATAATTAAAGTCTGAAACTCTAATGTATTTTGTGTAGTAGCTTCATGAACTACTATGTATATCATTTATTTCCGCTGTGAGATTCTGTATTATTTTTTGGGTGATTCTATATCTGATTCTATATTAAAACCCCAAATTGATAATCTGTCCAATTTGAACGGTTTAAGTTGGACAAGGATGGTTATTGTCAGCTTAAGTAGTTCGAAAAGAGCGGGTCGTCACAAATTAAATCCTAATTCAATTTAACTGTCAATTCAAATTCTATCAATTAATTCAGATGTCAATTTAAATATCAATTAAACTTATCAAACAACTATCACTAAAATTCAAATCACTTCACGATATAATTTAACTAACATAAAAATTATTTCAGACAATTGTGAGCATATAAACACTCACCTTTGATTTATCGACGATTTAAAATCCAAATAAAGGCCTAAATTTGAACAATCTCAGAATGTAGCCAAACCAGTTCCATAATGTCTGGAATTTCGATTCGAACGCAACAGAGAAGATCGCGCTTCGATCCGATCTCATATGCAAATGATGTGGTCGTTAGAAGATTGAATTTAAAAATTTAAATTAAAATAAATAAATAAATAAACAATAAAATATACCACGTCCTCCCTCTCTCTCGTACGTTTCTATCTTACAGCCAAACCCATCCATGCTTTAGCCGTCGTTTAACATCATGATGTCGCAACCCCTAGAGCTCGCTACACCTCAATCAAGCATCATCAACGTTCAAGCCTCGGCATGTCGCCTCTCTTCTTGGTCACACGACCCATCATCGGCGCCTCCGTGGCTGCCACCGCCGTTCATGAAGATGGCCAAAATCTGGCGATATGGAGCACCTGCGACCCTAAGCAACCGTATGGATTTGAAGAGGAGGTTGAGCTCTACACTTTCTCTTTTGGAGTCGTCGAAAATCGATGAGTAGATCAAGAGAAATTAAGGAAGGAACGTTGGACCATTTTCGGCCGTAGAAGATAATAGGCGGCCATGACCTAGGGTTTCATAATTAAATTAATAATAAAACTATCTCGATTTGCGCGCGTATTTATATAGTTAGGTCCAAAATCGTCGGAACTCCAATCGAGGTGTGCCGCCTGGCATTTATAATGTTTTACCCCCAATCGATGAGCAGTTGAGATAGGATTAGGATTTCAGCCTAATCACAGTAGTTTAAGAAAAGTGCAAACAATCAAAGCAAATAGTCAACCAGAATCAGAAACAGTATTTTATCCGAGTTTTATCTTTTCTATATTTTCCTTTCAAGCTAGAACTATTGCTTAGTCTAGTATCTTTATCTTGCTTAGAAATGCTAGTAATTACATTCACTCACCAAACTTATTGTCTGACCCACTCCTCTCTCTTTCCTTTTCCCCTAATAGGCCAGCAGAGTTGAGGATAGTTGATTCAGATTGCTTGGAGACTCATTTCTAGAGTTTCCTCATTTCAGATGTATTCTTCTGCTTTTCATCCTTTTCATTTGGCTTATGATGGATTGGCACTTGTGAGAGGTGTTATTATTATTGTTATTTTTACTCTAATTATGTGAGGCTGAGATGTATTTTCATAAGACATAAGAGATTTCGAGTTTTTGAGACATGTTATGTTTTTATGAATTATTTTGAGATGAAGATTAATTTTGAATGATAAGTTATGATTTAAATGTTTTCCGCTGCTTTTACTTATTTGTCTTGTGAATCTTAGTCTCTGTGATGCTTTAGCTATACCTATAACGCACCACATCCTTTGGTGTGCCCTTTTTGGGAATACTAAGAGGTGTGGTGTAACAACCCGCATATTTTACGATTGTATATTTAAATGTTTTATTTAAATATAACATCGTTAGTCAGATTTAAGTCTGAAATATCACTTTTTCAAACAGTCAAATTAGGACTCGAGACCACTTCCATTGAGTCAAAAATGGCGTTTGCGACCTTTTTGAGTATAAACATCGATATGTTTGGAGTTGAGTAAAATTTTGATATTTTCATTTAGGGCTTTGGGTTTGGGTTTCAGCCCACCAACCTAACAAATAACCCAACTCCACTCCTCTTCATTCATTCCACTCCTCATTTCCTAACACTCTCAAGCTAAAGTAAAAATGGGGGAAAGAAGAGGAAATCAAAATTCCTAAGCCCTACTTTCTATTTAGAATTTCAAGCTCAAGTCCAAAATCCAGGAGAAGCTTAGGTAAGCATCCTCTTCATCTTCTCCATCTCAATCCCTCTTCAATTTTCAGAAATTCCTATAACCTAACTTAGGAAAAACTTTACCTTTGATAATAGATTGAAGATTCTAGAGGTGTTGTTGAAGAGAAATCAATCTTTGCTTATTCTAGAGCTTCTCATTTGTTGTTTTGGGTTTAAAAGGTGAGTTTTTGAACTCACATCTATTTCTATATCTTTGATAGTTGTTAGGTAGTAATTCCTAACATCTACTCCTTGTCCATTTGCCTTTGAATTGAATTGGTTTGATGAATATTCCAATTTTTGGTGTTTTGAAGTCAAATCTTTAAAAATCCTATCTTTGATGTTTGAACATGTTGTTGGGGTGTATCGAAGAGCCTATAAGGCTGGGTTGTCGCTTGGCATAAACCCCTAGTCTCCAATGCTCGTCCGATCGCTTCCAGATAGGATTTTTTCCCATCGTGGGGCTAGACTAATTTTACTGCAAATTACAGTTCAGTCGACTGAACTGTATAGTCAGTCGACTAAACCGGGAAACAGAATGTTTCTGGGTATCAGTTCAGTCGACTGACTATATAGTTCAGTCGACTGACTATATAGTTCAGTCGATTGAATCTGGGAACAGAAAGTTCATGTCCTTGTATCAGTCGACTGAACTGTATAGTCAGTCGACTGAACCTAAAACCCGAGAGTTTCTAGGCAGGTATCAGTCGACTGGCCATACAGTCCAGTCGACTGAACCTGGGAGATGTGCTTTTTGCCTATTTTAGGCAGTTTTGTGTGGGTTTCTGATTTTTAATCGATTCTTGATGATCTGAATTGTTGTTATCATTTATCGACATTGATGACTTCTTTCTTTGGATTTTGGGGAATATCCATTTGATGGATTTGATATCGATTTCTATGGTTTTGATTCACGTCTTCGAATGTGAATCTTTGGTGATTGATTGTTTTTACAATCATTTTTGTGATTTGTCACTTTAAAATACAAAGCTTTCTATACTAGTAGTAAATATTCAAACTCTTTCACAAAGATGATTCCAACTCTATTTTTAATACAAATCTCGTTTATAAAACCGTTTTCCAATCTATTAGTATATACAAACCTTTACCTCATTCGTATGAGAAATCTAATTAAATGATTTAGCAAAACAAGTGGTATGACACGCTTGCGTTTACTTCGTCGGTTAATTCTTGGACTTGTTCGATTGAACTCTTGTGACAATTTTCGAGTGTAAATCTACAATTTGTTCGTAAATATTTAAGTTAAGCCAGTGGTTATGGGACATGAAGCTAAACTCTTATATTTACTAGCTTAGTGTGATTCACACTTTTTATTGATCGATGATGATCATTTTCTGATTTAGACTAGCGATGTGTGACGTCTCTTTGTTTGTGTGGGGTTTAAACCCCATTTGTGGAGTTTCAACTCAAAATTGATGGGGTAGCGACCCATGGTCTTCGGGCCGTTTGTGTAGCTTCGGCTCAAAATTGATGGTTAGCGACCATGGAATAGTGTTCCGTTTGTGATGCACGTGTTGGTGAGTTTTCATGCTCCCGCTTGTGATAGGCCTCCCCCCTTTTGTGATTTCTGGATTTCTGGTTGTTGATTTCTAGAATTTGTGTTTCACCAATTTTGATGATATGCATTGATAAGCTCTATCAATATTTGTGTTTTGGTGAATAATTTAAAGAATATGACATTCTTTTTGGTGTTTGAGAATATTTGAGATATTGTATGATTTTTGTTGTTACCTTATGTAAACTTGTCACAGTATGGCATTTTTGTTATCATACGTTTTTGTCATATCTCTTATCATTCTAATTCTATATGATATTTATAGCTAGACTGATCCGTTTATTATTTTCTTCTTAAATAATACTCGGGTCAGACCGAGGTATTTCAGGTGCTTCTGCTTGACTTCTTATTAGGGTTCATCATCTGATTTTTGGCTAATTACTTTAGATTAGTAGTTTTTGTTATTATACATTCGAGATAGAGACTCCTTGATGCATACATATTCTTTTGTCTAGCACTTGTACCTATTCTTTTGTGACGTAGAGGATCTTATATGACCAATATTTTGATGTACACTTTTATGTGATATATTCATATATGATTCCGCCTTTGTGATATGAATATATGTGACTGATTTGTGCTATGCTTATTTCTATATTTGTTTCCGAAATCCACATAGCCACTGTGTGGTAGCTTTTAGTTTGTATTTGATATGTCGGATTTCCTCTTGAAATGAAATGTAAGTTATATTATCTGACATATCGGTACTCGCACAAAGCAATTACACAGATGGTCACTCCTCAACAGCCTTATTCTTCGTGCTAGTCGACGGCATTACCCCATAGTGTCCTTGGCTAGTGTGAGTATAGAGGTGGGGCATCACAGCTTGGTATCCGAGCCAAACTTCGGAACAATGTAGAATAATCTAGCAAGGATCATTGTCCTAAGTCTTTCTTAGGAATCGTGCCATAGGATTTAATTCAAGTCTTCGTACCGTTTTATCCTATTTTCTTTTATGATGCCTTGTTTTATCAATCAAGTTTGTTTGATATTCATTCTGAGAATAACCTTTTTTCCTCTTCTTTCTTTTTTTTTTGCTAAAGAAGAGAAATGGTTAGACCAGGCCGTCCAAGCGCCGGTCAATCTAGTGCCACTCCTCAGGATGGAGTATTCATGTCTACTCAACAACTTTTAGATCCTTGTGAAGAATGCTCAAGATATCAGACCCATTCCAGAGCCTACTCATCCTAAATATGGGTTTGCACGCTTGTGCAGTGATTACACCAACTTGGGTGGAAAGCCTTTCAAGGGCTCAAAGAGCGTCATAGAAGTCCAAGCTTGGCTTAAAACATGTGATCGCATCTTTTCCTGCATGAATCTTATTGATCTACATCGAGTCCAAGTGGCTTCTAGTATGCTCCAGGAGAGAGCATTAAAATGGTATGAGCTTCTGTTCTTGGAAATTATTGAAGCGGATCTTACTTGGGAGCAATTCCGGGAAAGGTTCGAGTTAAAGTTTGTGCCGGAAGCTGAAAAAGTATCTTTAGCTCGACTCTTTATTGACCTTGTTCAAGGTGAATCTTCTGTGACGGATTACATCGCATCTTTCGAATCTCTATCTAAATATGGGGTCGAGTATATTAATACCCCATTGAAGAAAAATCATAGATTTGTCTATGGATTTAATAAGAACCTCAAAAAGCCATTACTTCTAAAACTAGAAGTTTCTTTCGATCAGCTTGTTGATATCGCTCTTCGACTCGAAGAGGCCGATAAAGAAAGTGATGTTGAAGTGAAACAAAACATCAATAAGAAGAGGCCTTTTAAGTTCAAGCCTTATCCCAACAAGAAAGGGAAGCAAACAACTTCGGTAGCAAAGACTCCTACCTCTAGTCGTGGAGAATGTTACAATTGTGGTTCTAAGGACCATTATGCAAACAAGTGTCCGAAGCCCCTTACTTGCCGCTATTGCAAGAGTTCGGGTCATACTATATCTTTGTGTCCCAAACTACAAAGCAAGAAAGAGGGAAAGCTAAATGTGGTATAAGCCCCTAGTAACACTTCTCTTGGTCAAGGTATTTCTCATTGTATTCTTGATGGCATTATTAAATTTCGTGATCTTCCTATTCGAGTTCTTTTTGATACGAGTGCATCTCACTCTTTTATATCAAAAGAACTTGTTGATGCTCTGTCTTTGAATGTTATTGGCTTGATGACTTCATTGAGGATTGCGAATCTGGTTGGTGGATCCGCAACGCTCAGTTTACTTTGTAAATATGTCGAGATTATTTTATGTGATTATTCTTTCCGAGCCGATTTGCATGTTATGCGTTACCTTGGTTTCGGAATGATTTTGGGAATGGAATGGCTTAATCGTTACGAAGCCCATATTTTATGTCCTGAGCGGACTATATATCTTCGACATCCTCAATCTGTTAAGCAGATTTCTATTGTTCTTAAAGATTCAGACTCCAATTTGATTGCATCCTTATTTCTCTAAATCCACATGATGATGATAATGATGATGAGGAAGATGTTATTTCCCTCATTCACGTTGTTCGTGAATTTCCCGATATATTTGAGCCCGTTTTAGGATTACCACCTAAGCGAGAAATAGAGTTTAGAATTATTCTAATCCCTGGAGCTCTACTTATCACTCGTCCTCCTTATCGTATGTCCAATAGGGAAAATGAGGAGATGCGTAAACAATTATCTAAATTGGAGGCGAAGCAGTTTATTCAATCTAGTTCCTCTCCTTGGGGAGCTTCTGCTATGTTTATGAAGAAATCTGATGGTACACTTAGGCTTTGCGTTGACTACCGCAAGCTTAACGATCTCACCATCAAGAATAAATATCCCTTGCCTCATATTGATGATTTATTCGATCAACTTAGTGGTGCTAGAGTCTTTTCACTGTTAGACTTAGCAACCGGTTTTCATCAGCTTCGCATTGCAGAGGATAGTATTCCTTTGACATCGTTCCGTACTCGTTATGGATCTTATGAATGGCTTGTTATGCCATTTGGTTTAATGAATGCTCTAGCTTATTTTGTTGACCTTATGAATCGAGTTTTCAAAGACTTCCTCAATCGATTTGTTCTCATCTTTATAGATGATACTCTTGTCTATTCTAAAACCGAGGAAGAGCATGAAAAACATCTTTGGATTATGTTGGAAACTCTTAGGAGCAACCAATTGAAAGAAAAAATTTCTAAATGCCACTTTTGGCAATCTCATGTGAAATTTTTGGGACATATTATTTCTGAATCCAAAATTTCCATGGATCCTTCGAAGATTGAAGCGATTCAAAATTGGAAGAGACCGGAGAGTGTGACGGAAATTCGTAGCTTTCTCGGATTGGCGGGTTATTACCGTCGTTTCATAAAAGACTTCTCTAAAATTTCCATACCTCTTACTAGTTTGACAAAGAAGGGAGTTAAGTACATTTGGCCAAACAAATGGGAAGCTGCTTTTCAGAAACTAAAAGATCCTTTCTGATGCTCCTATTCTTGTGATTCCCGATGGGAACCAAGACTTTATTGTTTATACCGATGCTAGTCGTGTTGGTTTGGGTGCGGTCCTCATGCATATGGAACGTGTTATCGCTTATGCTTCTAGGCAATTAAAGCCTGCCGAGACTAGATATGCCACTCATGATTTAGAGCTCGGGGCTATTGTTTTCGCCCTTAGAATTTGGCGTCATTATCTTTTGGGAGAGAAATTTGTTCTCTACACCGATCATAAATCTTTGAAGTATTTATTTTCTCAAAAGGAACTCAACTTGCATCAACAACGTTGACTCGAATTCCTTGCACCTTATGATCTTGATATTCTTTATACTCCCGAAAAGGGAAATCGTGTTGCCGATGCCCTTAGCCAAAAGCAACAAGCGGTTGTTTCTATGATGATATCCAAATGGAATGATCTCGAGACTTTGTCCACTTGTTAGATTCGAGATCGTGAATCCAATTCATGTTCATCTCTTGTTTTGTGTAGCCTTGAGGCTCATCCTTCTTTATTAGACCGCATTCTTGAAGCTCAAAAGCATGATCCCGAATTGGTTCCTCTTAGCCAAAGTTGTAGGGATAAAATTGATATTGAAGGTTTGAAAGACTTCGATATTGATGCTCGTGGCGGTATTCAAAAATTTGGTAGACTTATTGTGCCAAATATTATTGATCTTCGTAAAGACATTTTAGAAGATTCTCATCGTTCTAAATTTACCGTCCATCCGGGTAGTAGTAAAATGTACGCGGACATGAAGCAACTTTATTATTGGGATGGAATGAAATCTGATATTGCTAACTTTATTAAGCGTTGCATGACTTGCCAACTTGTGAAGGCTGAGCATCAAAGGCCCGGTGGGTTATTGCAACCTTTGGACATTCCCGTTTGGAAGTGGGATCAAGTCTCCATGGACTTTATTGACGGTCTTCCCCGTTCTCGTTCGGGTCATGACAGTTTATAGGTGATTGTCGATAGACTTACAAAATCCGCCCATTTTATTTCTGTTCGGTCCAATCGGACCGTACCTCTTTTGGCCAAACTCTATGTTAAAGAGATTGTTAAATTGCATGGAGTTCCTACTTCTATTGTTAGCGATCGTGATCCATTATTTACCAGTGGATTTTGGAAAGTCTTCAAAAAGCTTTGGGAACAAAGCTTAATTTTAGCACCGCTTATCATCCTCGGTCTGATGGACAAACCGAGCGTGTGAATCGAACTCTTGAAGATCTTCTTCGTGCATGTGTTCTTGATTTTGGTGGAAGTTGGGAAGATCATATTTCTCTTGTTGAGTTTTCGTATAATAATAGCTTCCAATCTAGTATTGGTACGGCACCTTTCAAGGCACTCTATGGAAGGCCATGCCGATCTCCTTCGTGTTGGCTTGAAGCCGGTGAGAAGCTGATTTTAGGTCCAAATTTTATTCGGGATGCCACAGAAAAGATTGACCTTATTCGTCATAGGATGAAAGAAGCTCAAAGTAGACAAAAATCCTATGCCGATAACCGAAGAAGGAATTAGAATTTTCTGTGGGAGATTTGGTGTTCATTCGTGTTTCACCTATGAAGGGTGTTGTGCGTTTCAGTCGATCGGGAAAATTAGCACCTTGATATATTGGCCCATTTCCCATCACTGAATGCATTGGTTCCGTGGCTTATCGCCTTTTATTACCGGCTCGATTTTTTGCTATTCATGACGTATTCCACGTCTCTCAATTATGGAAATGCCTTCGAGATTTCGATTCTATTCTTGAGCCCGGTGTTATTGAAGAAATTGAAGTTTCGCCTAATTTGACTTATGAGCAACATCCTATTCGTATCATTGCTACGGAGGTTAAACGCCTTCGAAATAAAGATATTCCTCTTATGAAAGTTCAATGGTCCACAAATCCTAAGGATTGCTCTTGGGAATCCAGAGAATTCATCGAGCGAACACATCCGGACTTACTCTCTCGTGCTCCTTAACGTGAACTTCTCACTTCAAAATTTCTTCTTTTTGTGTTGTTATGCCTTTGTATGGTTGTTACTTTTTATTTCTTTTTCTTAAGTATTGCGAGGATGCAATTTCTTTAAGGAGAGGAGTCTGTAACAACCCGCACATTTTACGATTGTATATTTAAATGTTTAATTTAAATATAGCATCGTTAGTCGGATTTAAGTCCGAAATGTCACTTTTTGCAAACAGTCGAATTAGGACTCGAGACCACTTCCATTGAGTCCAAAATGGCGTTTGCGACCTTTTTGAGTATAAACATCGATATGTTTGGAGTTGAGTAAAATTTTGATATTTTCATTTAGGGCTTTGGGTTTGGGTTTCAGCCCACCAACCTAACAAATAACCCAACTCCACTCCTCTTTATTCATTCCACTCCTCATTTCCTAACACTCTCAAGCTAAAGTAAAAATGGGGGAAAGAAGAGGAAATCAAAATTCCTAAGCCCTAGTTTCTATTTAGAATTTCAAGCTCAAGTCCAAAATCCAGGAGAAGCTTAAGTAAGCATCCTCTTCATCTTCTCCATCTCAATCCCTCTTCAATTTTCAGAAATTCCTATAACCTAACTTAGGAAAAACTTTACCTTTGATAATAGATTGAAGATTCTAGAGGTGTTGGTGAAGAGAAATCAATATGTACTTGTTCTAGAGCTTCTCATTTGTTGTTTTGGGTTTAAAAGGTGAGTTTTTGAACTCACATCTATTTCTATATGTTTGATAGTTGTTAGGTAGTAATTCCTAACATCTATTCCTTGTCCATTTGCCTTTGAATTGAATTGGTTTGATGAATATTCCAGTTTTTGGTGTTTTGAAGTCAAATCTTTAAAAATCCTATCTTTGATGTTTGAACATGTTGTTGGGGTGTATCGAAGAGCCTATAACGCTGGGTTGTCGCTTGGCATAAACCCCTAGTCTCCAATGCTCGTCCGATCGCTTCCAGTTAGGATTTTTGCCCATCGTGGGGCTAGACTGATTTTACTGCAAATTACAGTCCAGTCAACTGAACTGTATAGTCAGTCGACTGAACCGGGAAACAGAATGTTTCTGGGTATCAGTTCAGTCGACTGACTATACAGTTCAGTCGACTGAATCTGGGAACAGAAAGTTCATGTCCCTGTATCAGTCGACTAAACTGTATAGTCAATCGACTGAACCTGAAACCCGAGAGTTTCTTGGCATGTATCAGTCGACTGACCATACAGTCCAGTCGATTGAATCTGGGAGATGTGCTTTTTGCCTATTTTAGGCAGTTTTGTGTGGGTTTCCGATTTTTAATCGATTCTTGATGATCCAAATTGTTGTTATCATTTATCGACTTTGATGACTTCTTTCTTTGGATTTTCGGGAATATCCATTTGATGGATTTGATATCGATTTCTATGGTTTTGATTCACGTCTTCGAATGTGAATCTTTGGTGATTGATTATTTTTACAATCATTTTTGTGATTTGTCACTTTAAAATACAAAGGTTTCTATACTAGTAGTAAATATTCAAACTCTTTCACAAAGATGATTCCAACTCTATTTTTAATACAAATCTCGTTTATAAAACCATTTTCCATTCTATTAGTATATACAAACCTTTACCTCATTCGTATGAGAAATCTAATTAAACGGCTTAGCAAAACAAGTGGTATGAAACGCTTGCGTTTACTTCGTCGGTTAATTCTTGGACTTGTTCGATTGAACTCTTGTGACAATTTTCGAGTGGAAATCTACAATTTGTTCGTAAATATTTAAGTTAAGCTAGTGGTTATGGGACATGAAGCTAAACTCT
The DNA here is from genome assembly GCA_030737815.1 of Allium fistulosum. Taxonomy (NCBI): domain Eukaryota; kingdom Viridiplantae; phylum Streptophyta; class Magnoliopsida; order Asparagales; family Amaryllidaceae; genus Allium; species Allium fistulosum. The sequence goes on from CM060906.1 coordinate 735,154,154, forward strand.
TATATTTACTAGCTTAGTGTGATTCACACTTTTTATTGATCGATGATGATCATTTTTTGATTTAGACTAGCGATGTGCGACGTCTCTTTGCTTGTGTGGGTGTTAAACCTCGTTTGTGGAGTTTCAACTCAAAATTGATGCGGTAGCGACCCATGGTCTTCGGGCCGTTTGTGGAGCTTCGGCTCAAAATTGATGGTTAGCGACCATGGAATAGCGTTCCGTTTGTGATGCACTTGTTGGTGAGTTTTCATGCTCCCGTTTGTGATATGCCTCCCCCCTTTTGTGATTTCTGGATTTCTAGTTGTTGATTTCTAGAATTTGTGTTTCACCAATTTTAATGATATGCATTGATAAGCTCTATCAATATTTGTGTTTTGGTGAATAATTTAAAGAATATGACATTCTTTTTGGTGTTTGAGAATATTTGAGATATTGTATGATTTTTGTTGTTACCTTATGTAAACTTGTCATAGTATGGCATTTTGTTATCATACGTTTTTGTCATATCTCTTATCCTATCTAATTCTATATGATATTTATAGCTAGACTGATCCGTTTATTATTTTCTTATTAAATAATACTCGGGTCAGACTGAGGTATTTCAGGTACTTCTGCTTGACTTCTTATCAGGGTTCATCATCTGATTTTTGGATAACTACTTTAGATTAGTAGTTTTTGATATTATACATTCGAGATAGAGACTCCTTGATGTATACATATTCTTTTGTCTAGCACTTGTACCTATTCTTTTGTGATGTAGAGGATCTTATATGACCACTATTTTGATGTACACTTTTATGTGATATATTCATATCTGATTCCGCCTTTGTGATATGAATATTTGTGACTGATTTGTGTTATGCTTATTTCTATATTTGTTTCCGAAGTCCACATAGCCACTGTGTGGTAGCTTTGAGTTTGTATTTGATATGTCGGATTTCCTCTTGAAATGAAATGTAAGTTATATTATCTAACATATCGGTACTCGCACAAAGCAATTACACAGATGGTCGCTCCTTAACAGCCTTATTCTTCTTGCTAGTCGACGGCATTACCCCATAGTGTCCTTGGCTAGTGTGAGTATAGAGGTGGGGCGTCACATGTGGGGTGTTTCAACATATGTCCATATTATTTCTTGAATTTGGATTATCTATTGGAATTGAATTATTTGAAAGCTTTAAGTTAATTTAAAATTCGGATTTTTTTATTAAAATGATTAAGATTGGTCTTTCGAATTTTTTTTAAATCCCTTAAATAATTATATTCACGTTGTACACTTGATAGGAAATGGAAATCCTGTAACATCTCTGAAGCCATTGCACTAATATATCTATTGTACTTATTTTGATTTGACTTACATAAAATCTTTTAGTCCTGACTCGAGTGTTTTGTTTTTCATTACGCTCGGGTCAGTCTGAGCTTTTCCGTGAATTAAAGACTATATTCTGGGGGACGAAGATGAAGATTCAGTATATTATTGCTATTTATTATTATTATTACTTTGCATCCTGTGTTCCGCTGCATTATTTGTTTATTTCTGATATATGTATAACTCTGATTTGAATTTTGAAGTGTAATCAAAATGTTATTTGTAAAATAGCTTCATGAACTGTTTATTTGATTATTATATTTTGTCATTCCGCTGCAAGATTCTGTGTATTTGTTTTTCCTTCTTTTTCTTCTATTTTCTTATTTACCCATTAACAATCCTCCTTTTTGAATGGTTTGAATTAGACATGTGTGGTTTATTATCGATTTAAACCATCCAAAAAGGAGGGTCGTTACAGTTGGTATTAGAGCTTTGGTTTTGACATACCTTAGCCTGTTAGGGTTGACTCATTAGAGATAGGGTAGTAATATCCAAGAATGAGTTTGTCTAAGTGTATATATGAGAGAGTGTATTTGTTAGTGTTATAAAATGTTTTATATAAGTTTTGAAATGAAATAAATTTTCCTAATATTATATGTTATATATAAAGGAATAAAATTTATAACTATTATAGTTATTTGCAATGTGTTTGTTTTAGGAAATGATAATATTAAATTATTATCATTTATTGTTGGTTTGTCGTATTTAGTCAGTTATAAGCATTGGCCAGTTGTGCAGTTAAAGCGCTCGACAGATTCAATGCGGCGGAGATGCAAAAAGTCATGGTAGGGATACAGCGAGGATATAGCGGGATATAGCGGATGACTCTAAAATAGCATATAAAACTCCTACTTAATGTTTTTACAAATATATAAATGGTAATTAAATGAAAAATTAACATTCAATTGAATTATAATTAATACATAAATAATTTTAAATAAAAACATGCGCGAATATACTGTAAATAAACGTAAAACTGTTATATAACATAATTGAATTTAGTAGAATATTAGAGTATTTTCATTTCTGAAAATATATTAAAAATTCAATTAAATTAATTAATTTCATAATTTTTATAATGTATAAATGTCATTTTCAATTCATTTCTGTTAAAGAAAATATAGCAGAAATAGCGAAATATAGCGGGAATAACGGGATATAGCGGGGCTTAAAGCAGAAAGGCTATATTTGGGGCTATATGGAAAAATCGTAGCGGTAGAAATCAGCTATGAGATATAGCAGGGTTATGGCAGGGTAATAACGGGGTATTAACTGCACAGTCGTCTAGTATGGTTGATTGAATTATGAACTAAACATTAGTTTAATAATGGTGTATTAAAGAAAATAAAGTGAATGATTATATGAATATGATTTCTAAGTTTAGTTTTAGTAATGAAAACTTAAACTGAAATTTGAGAACTAAACTCCAATGTTTTAGAAATTGGTTCCTAATATTGTGTAAATAATAGTAGTATTATTCAAAATTAAATAATTGGGATATTTGGGTATGAAATTGAAATTTTTTGTTATGAATTCTGTTGTTTGTTAAAGATTCAACTATTAAAATAAAATGGAATATCTGGATGTTTGGATAGTTGAAACTTTTGAATTAATATATGAGTTGAAATTTAGTAATTGTGTTGAATTATGCAGTTGAATTGATAACCTTAATTTATAGCAAGTGAAACAAGGTTAATTTGTTATATCATGTTTAGTAAATGAATAGGATTGTTGTATAGATTCTTGGCTTGTAATGTAATAACATACAAGTGTGTACTTTAAGCATTGGCACGTTTAAATCGAAATTGCGATTAAGGAATGCTGTTAAATGAGATTAAATTAAAAAAAAAGTTTATAAACTTAATTAAAATTTATGAAATGTGTCATAAATAAATTTGAAAGTAAAAGGTGAAAACTAATTGGATAAACAAATATGAATCAAAAGTGAAATGATTATAAATAAAGTCATGACTTGTAATTGTTTATGAAATAAATGGATGTTGCAATAAATAGTTATAATTAAAATTGTGCTAACTCTAAACTCGAGTAATGTCTTATAAAAGATGTTAAGCTTTTATAAATTGGTTATAAACTTAAGGAAATTTCTTATGAAATGATTTGCAAATAAATGTAGTATTAAATGAGAAATATTACATGTGGAAATGAATGTAATTTAAAAATGAAGAGAAATATAAGCAATGTTTGAGAATGATTAATGTTTTATATTAAATGGAGAAATTCTGTGAAATAAATATTAAAGTATGAAGTGATATTTGTGTTAATCAATGAGATTAATAATGAATTTAAATTGAAAATGTAATTGTGATGAAACAAATTGGAATAAATACGTAAGTTGTACATATATTTTTTTATTCGCATAATCAATTTTATCTAGATTTGAATACATAAGTTCGAGGTTAATTACACCATTTCGTGTTAGGATCTTTCATTCGATTCTTGATGGCGAATACTTGATATGGATTTTTGGTTTGATTCTAAAATTCTCTATCATAGTATATGGCTATGCAAGGAGAATGATGGTTTCTGGTCAAGAAACCTTATCGAAGTCTACATTAAGGAAGTCGAATTAACAATACTAGTTCGAAGGCGAACTTGTATGATCGAGCAAGAGATCAAATGTGATATTGCGTGTTGATGACATATGTACATCTTATGTTCTAATATAATTGATATGCTTTGACGCTAAAATTGAAAAGTTGTTGGGTTGGATATCCTTTGTAATTTAAATTGGAATTTTCTTTTTATGCAAAACTACTATGAATTTAAAACCATGTTTCAAACTATTTTTCTTTTATTTTATCTTATTCAAAACTATTATATTTCATTTTATATACAAACTATTTCACAAACTATTTTATATACAAACTATTTTTACAAACTATTTTATATACAAACTATTTTACAAACTATTTTACAAACTATTTTACATACAAAACTATTTTTACAAACTATTTTATATCAAAGCTATTTTACAAGCTATTTTATATGCAAACTATTTTACAAACTATTTTATATACAAAACTATTCAAAATTTAAAAGCTTTTATAAAGCAAAGATGTTCAATCCCATATGGCTCTTCATGTAGCGAAATTGATTTTGGAAAATTTTTTGATTCTTATATAAGATGGACTTTATATAAGTATAAGGATATTTTGAAAACTGTTGATTTTGGAAGGTATTCGATCTGAAGAGATAAATCTTATATATAACGGAATTTATATAAGAATGATTTGATATATTCGAGACTATTGATTTTGGAAAGTACTCTATTTGAAAATGAAATCTTATATATAATGGAATTTATATAAGTGCGATATTTGAAGCTACAATTTTGAAAGGGTACTATATATGGTATGATATATTTTGAAGTAAATGATATGGGAAGTACCTTCCATCGGAAATCGCAATCCTACTCAATTGGGTTGCGTTGGAACTTCGCGAGGGGTGTCCATCGGAAATCGGGGTCCTACTCGGTAGGAACACGTATCGGATCCCTTTGGTAGGTCACTTATCGAATACCTTTGGTGGGTCTCTTATTATACTTATTTGATATTGTTGAATAGCGTAAATCGAGGGGCGGGATGCCTACAGCTACAAGTGATTCCGCTGGGATAGCGGCATACCATTGGGTAGCTGCGATCTATGAACCATGGCGTAAGTCGAGGGGCTAGATGCCTATAGTTACAAGTGATTCCGCTGGGATAGCGGCGTAACCATTGCGTAACTGCGATCCATGGGGGAATGTGCTTTCCATATCTATTTTTAATGTTTTTAAGTATTTTCACTAGGTGTTGAAACAGGTCTACTAAGTACTTGGAGAATTCTAGTCTTACGCCTGATCAACGCATGGCTAGAGTCTGCAAGAACGAGGATAAACTTGTTATGACATCGAGTTATAAAAGTATTTTGATAAAGTATTATATAAAGGATATTTTGGTCATTTTTTTCTTTTTCTTTTTTCTTTTCTAAATACTTTTAAAATGTTTAAAATATTGTTTATTTATGTACAACATGGTTTAATAGTTAACTATTAGTGATGTAAATATTGTGAGAAGTTATTACTTCAATAAAAAATATTTAAAGCTAATGATTATTGATTTATAAATGATGTTTGAAAATTATTTTAGATTTAAAGCTAATAAAATTTATAAATAATGGATTTAAGGTTTTCAATAACTCCTTTTAAAATATAAGTAATGATGTAAATAATTATTTTCAAATAGTTTACATATATTTATGAAGATGTTATTTAAGATTTTAAATGGTATTTATAAATGAAGCAAGGAACCTTACGGATGAATTTTGTAAAGTTTTAAAGCGTTAAAGATGATTGATTTATAAATGAAGTTTTCAAATGAATATTTCAAGTAAAGTTCATGTAAGTTTCTTTGAATGTATGATTTATAAAAATTAAATGATTTAGGAAATTTATTTTAGTAATATGCTTGAAAAAATAAATTGGAATTGCTATTTTGAAGTATGTTTCGAAATATTTACTTGATTTCGAAGTACTAATAGTTGTAGGTGATATATTTGTTTGATAGAAAGTGAAATTTTATAAATATTGATTTCAAAATAGGATTTATAAATAAAATGAACTTAATTGGAAATTTGAGAACTTATGTTCTGGGGTTGAAATTTGTTTTCAAAGGATTTTGGAATATAATACTAGTATTATTTGGAAGTATTTTGGATAAATATTCTCAAATGTGATTTGAAAGAAATGTTTTAAAAGGAAATAAGTTATGTACTCCCTTCTCTGTCGCTAGAAAATAATTTTGGTGATGAGTGCACGCATCATCGACGTTCATTTTTGAGTTTCAAAGTGGGAAGGCCGCAGTAGTAGTTTTACTGCACATTAGTTTGATAAAAAAAATCCAAATTTTGTATTTCTAAATATGGTTTGATATATAAAAGCTATGAGTGTATATATATATATATATATATATATATATTATTTCATATGATTTGAAATGAACCCGCCATTTAGTTCTTAAGTTTCTGTAAATTAGAAATTTCAGTTATTGTAATGAAATAAAATCTTAACTATTTTAAAATTCTGAAGTTTCTAAAATGAAAAATAGAAATTAGGTGCTAAGTGATTAATGAAATATATAAGAAATTAGAAAATTGTAACTTGTAAATCGGAAGATATGAAATATTGGATATTTTGTTAACAAATGAATAAGATAAACTTACGTAACATTCAATTACATTCTATCAACATATATATAACTTACCTGAAATGTTTAAAAAGTTGTGATGTTAAATAGGTATATGTAATAAAATATTATACAAGTAAAATCTTAATAACAAAATGCTTCAAATGAACAAATGTTTATAAATGAAGAATTTGATGTACATGAAATGTTATAAACATGAGTTAATGTTTTGAAATGCTTAACAAATTAAATTGAAAAGGAAAAGTAAATATTGTCTAGGTAAATGATAATAAACTCAAGAAAATGAATGAAATGATTTACTGATGAATATTAATAAATGGATATCAAACATTATAAGTAAATGATAAATGTGAAATAAATTGTAATAAAATGCATGTAATACTTAAATAATGAATTCATCGATTATTTTAGACATTGAATGTGAAATAATTTATGTAAGTACATGGGAAAAAAGACATTGTATGTGTTATCCCACTTTTTAACAAAGTTGAGATATCAAGAAATTGACTGAAAAACAATGATTAGCCATCCCGAATATCGATTATGCATCGCAGGTTCACTATGGATATCGATGAATTTTGTCCGAGTCCGGATTAAGCTATAATTGACAAGACACAACGACCAAAGCCGTAAAAGTCAACGTTCCAAATTTAAAGTCAATCTGAGTTCGTATGCTCAAGTTACGATCGATACAAGTTGAAGGGAACAACTCAATTTTCGTATCCATGGCAAAGCCTTCGTTCGTATCCATCAGCTTCGCATCCATTAACGAGTCATTGTTCGAATCCATCAGCTTCGTATCGATCAGAAAGCTATAGTTTGAATTCCTCAGTGGATCACTATTCACATCCATCAGAAAGCCTCTGTTCGACTCGATCGAGTTCGTATCCATCAGGAAGCCTCTGTTCGACTCGATCAGCTCCGCATCCATCACCAAGCCTCTGTTCGACTCGATCGAGTTCGTATCCATTAGGAAGCCTCTGTTCGAATCGATCAACTAGTGACCACTTCACATTCATCACCAAAGTCTACTTCGCATCCATCGCCTGAAGAGATCCGCTCAAATCCATCAAGCTTCTATAGATCGTATCCATCAGTTGACCTTACGTTGTATGCATTGAGAAGTACTTGTTCGCATCGATCCACGTCATGGTTATTCGTATCGATCGATAGCTAACAGTGTTCGAGTCCACCTGGCCACGTCAACTTTGTATCGATCAAATGGAGCAATTTCCAATCGATACGAACAAGGCCACACAGTCGAATTATTCCATGTGTTCTCCATCGATACGAAGCAAGGGCCACCTTCCATCGATTCGAACAACACAAATTCCTTAATACAAACAAGGCAAAAAGCCTGGAAACGACTCGATCGACTCGGCGAAAAATATGGATCGATGCGAAGAACGCGTGCCACGTCAACCTACTAGCACATGCCGTCATCGATTTGAAGTCATCGAGTCGAAATGATCGATACGAATGAAACAGACAGCCGAAAAGCACCATTTCGTATCGATCATATCTCCTAATCTACAAGTCCAAATGCTATGAAATTTTCACAGGAGCTTACGTGCATGTTGAAGAATGTCCACGCCAAATTTTGACTCCATCGGACACAATCTTGATCGATACGAAATCCGTTCGTATCGATCACGGATCGGACCGAAACTTCACGGGCTTGGTCGCGCGGGCCTACTCACGTGCCAAAAAGAGCCTCCCGAGATCTGAGCGAAATATCAGTGTAACGACCCGTATTTTTCACGGATCGAAAAGTTCGTCAAATCTGGAATTTTTGCATTTTTAAGTCATTTCAGATTTTTGGGGAAATTTGTCTAAGTCCTAGGTCGTACGCGACCTAAGGGTTGTTGGCAACTTAGAGAAGGTCTGCGACTTAAGAGTTTCGGTGAGCTAAGTGCTAGGTCGGCAGGGCAAGTTAGCGACCTAGTATATTAGCTTGTTAGCGACCTAGTGGTTGCCGAGTTAGCGACCTAGTAGTTGCTGAGTTAGTGACCTAGTGGTTCCGTGTTAGCGACCTAGTGGTTCTGGGTTAGCGACCTAAGGAGTTAGCTTGTTAGCGACCTAAGGAGTTAGCTTGTTAGCGACCTAAGGAGTTAGCTTGTTAGCGACCTAAGGAGTTAGCTTGTTAGCGACCTTAGGAGTTAGGCTATGTGTTAGGTCGTAACACTGTTAGGTCGTATGTTGTGTTAGGTCGCGTAGGTCGCTAAGTTGTTAGGTCGCTAGGATGGTTCAAGTGTTAGGTCGCGTGTTGTTTTAGGTCGACTTGTGTTAGGTCGCAACCCAACTGAGTCTTAGGTAGTTAGGTCGTTAGGTTGTTAGGTCGCTGGGTTTCCTAAGTGTTAGGTCGCAAAGGAGTTAAGTCGTACATCTGTTAGGTCGCGTAGATTGCTAAGTTGTTAGGTCGCTAGAATAGTTTGTGTTAGGTCGCGTAGATCTATCTGTTAGGTCGGAGAAGCTTAGGTCGGAGAGTCTTAGGTCGGAAACGACCTAGGGAGATAGCCAGATTTCGACTTAAGGACAGATTTCAGCTATAAATAGGAGGGGTTGTTCTCACTTTTTGGGATCCGGATTTTTGAAGCGACGAAGTGCTGCCATTTTGAGAGCTCGACTTCTACACTTCTTCACTTCTTTTCTCCACTTTAATCTAGTGCTTCCATCCATCCAAATCGAAGATCGAGATTGAAGATTCAAAAGCTTGGATTGAAGATCTTCATCTTTTCAAGAGAGATTTCTTCATTTGAAGCGGATTTGTGATAGATCTAGCTTCATCCTTCGCTGTCCAGATCTGAAGTGTGTTGATTTGAGGTTGTTTAGGTGATTTGGTGAGTGGTGATTATCTCTCACACGGATCCAAAGGAGTATATCGGATTGTTGGCCCGATTTGGTGTTAAAATAGTGATTTCCATGCATTTTCTTCATCCTATGTGTAGATCCATATAGATCCATTGTTCATGATGATGTTGCATCCATTTTATCATATGTTAACCTATGCAAGTTCATTCATCAAGTTTGTAGAGATATAATCCATGTTTTCATGCTTATTGGACTTTCAACTCTTTAATTACGAAAATGCCATTATTGCTATAATTGTCTACTTAGATCATATTTGAATGCTTGATTGCTTGGATTGATGTTTGATTTGATTGATTGTTATGAACTAGATGATTGATGATTAGATTAGATCGAAGATGATTCAAAAGCTAAGGGAAAGGCTCTTGAATTGGAAAAGCTGCTCGTGGCATATGTAGCGGGATGATGAAGCTCTTATGCATAGATCTGATGATGTGATGATGAGATGAGGCTTTGCGAGGATGTAATGAAGCGAGGCAAATCATGTGATGAAGACTTGGTCTAATCCAGACGGGATCATTCCAAGCATGTTGATAACTCGGTGATATGATTCGAGTTGAGGATAATGAATGGATATGAGAATAGTCGTCGGGGAGGATGACTAGGAGGCTTGGATAGCATCGTTGTTGAAGGTTCTAGCATGCTCTAAGCAAGAGTACGTTTGGGCAGATTCGATAGTCCCAACGGCCAACTGTTGATGGTCGAGTACTCTGGGCAGATTCGATAGTCCTAGGCACGGGCTGCGACGACGTGCGGGAGTTATGTCTAGAACCGGGGTTTCCATTAGCCCTTGACGGACGGCTGAAAGAATGTGCCGGTCATTCAATTAACGGTGATATCGAGGCAATGATAACAGTGATAGCCAGAGTCATGGATGTTTGGTTGTATCGTCATTCGGACTCAAGAGCGGTATCTTCTGGGTGCTTATCTGATTTAGGCCTTGGTACTTGGAAAACATCGCCCTTGACTCGAGTGATAGTAGTTTTACTTTAAATTGTATGCTCTGCCATGTTTGCTTCTGCTTAGTGTGTGTCTGGGGGCTATCACTGTAGAATGAGGTTGGAGTGGGAGGGTTGTATTCCTATTCCTTTTCCTTTATGCTCTTTTGGTATGTTGTTAGTTAATTTACTGCTCACTAAGACTGTTGTCTGACTCAAGGCTTTATGTTTTAATTCTTATTGCCTTGGGCTGTTCGTCCATTTTGGGACGGGCAGACTAGGTAGCAGGTGACAGGTGCTGTTCTCTTCTCACGATGCTGATACCGAAGACGAGCTAGAGGGTTGCATATTATCTTCTTATATGTACTGGATATTCCGCTGTTTTGTATTCTCTGAGAGATTTGTAGTGAGGCTTGATGTATTGACTATGTGGATGCTTGTATTCAACTATTATGGAGTTTTATATGATGTCACCTTGTTCTGTAAAGCTTCACTATACTTATATTCTATTGTATTTTGTCCACGCGCTGTGAGTAATACGATAGATTCTGTTGTTTTAAATCTTACCTTGACAATCGTCCATGGTCGCCTGGCACACTTTACAGCGCTTTATCTCTAGATTTGGTGCAGGGGTCATGGGCGGTCGTCACATTTGGTATCAGAGCATTGGTTAATCGATTTTACCCAACGCTCGCTGAAGTAACTACGTATGAGAGACGTAATTGTATTTTGATGGATGGATACTATATATAATATAGTAGCTTAGTAGAGTTGAGTCCTTTATGCAGTCGTTTCTCTAGATGTTCTAATCATTCCTTTTTATAGATATTGAGAATGAGTCAAAGAGGGAGACCAGCTGCTAGGGGAGGCCGTGCTACTGAAGAGACTGCTGATTATGCAGCCATGTTCGAAGCTATGATGACTTCGATCATGAGGAGGATACCAGTTCCGGGGGCAGCAGTTGATGTTGGAGTTCAAGTCCAAACTCCGAAACCAGTGGATTTTGCTAAGCTGTGCAAGGATTATACTGCTCTTGGAGGGAAGGTTTTCTTGGGAACAGAATCTACCATTGAGGTCCAGAGGTGGATAGATGCTTGTAGAAGGATCTTTGGTGATTTGGGAATTGATGATGCAACTAAGAGGAAGTTGGCATCGAGGCAGCTTCAAGGGAGAGCTTCTGATTGGTGGAACTCTATTACCATCACTACTCCGGAAGAAGAGATTACTTGGGAGCAATTCCAAGTCAGATTTGAAGCTAAGTTCATTTCTACAGCTCAGAAGTCTGTTCTGTTCAAGAAGTTTGTAGAGCTCAAGCAGGGTGGAAGATCTGTTCTTGAGTATGTTTCTGAGTTCGAAGCTTTGTCCAAGTATGCCCGGTCATATATTGAATCTGCTTATCAGAAGAATGAGAAGTTTGTGACCGGCTTGGATAGTTATCTTGGGAGACAGTTGGTGGATCATTTGGACGATTCATTTGAGAAGCTTGTGGAGAAAGCTCTTAGGCATGAGAGTCTGTTTCCTAAGGAAGGACCTGTTGTTGCTGTTACCAAGGGAGAATCTAAACCACAGCAGGGTGGAAACCAGAAGAGGAAGCAGCAGCAGCAGAAGGGTAAGGATGGCCAGAAGAAGCCGAAAGGCGAGGTGACTTGCTACAATTGTCAGCAGAAGGGCCATTTCTCTAAGGATTGTAAGAATCCTAAGGTGCCGATGAAGTGTCACAACTGTGACAAGCCGGGGCATTTCAGGAAGAATTGTCCAGAACCAAGGAAGGACAGGCAGATTGTGCAAGCCTATGCTTTGGGGGCTGTTCCGTCGTCTTCGAAAGCTCCTACTGCTGAAGAGAAGGGAAAGAGTGTGGTTGTTCAAGGTACTCTTTTCCTATGTGGTGTTCCAGTTAGAGTTCTGTTTGATACTGGAGCGTCGCATTCATTTGTTTGTAATGAACTAGTAGGCCGGTTAGGTTTGAAGCCGGATATTGTTGATAGGCCATTGGTTGTGACTAATCCAGTTGGGGGTTCGTCTTGTTTGTGTATGTTATGCCGTGGTCTAGTTGTGTCGAGTCATGGTTGCTCTTTTGTTTGTGATTGCTTTGTTCTGAACTTTGCGGGGTTCGGAATTATTTTGGGTATGGACTGGCTTAGGAAGTATGCGGCTAAGGTTGATTGTGAGAGGCTAGAGGTGACAGTCGAGAATGTGGAAGGGCGAAAGATTGTGATACGATGTAAGCATGAGGAAGGCGTCTTCATGAGCTTCATGTATTCGCTAGTTGTTCCACGGGATGGACTGTCTTTAGTGCCAATCGCAAATGGATTCGAGGATGTCTTTGACGAAGTCAAAGGGTTGCCGCCGCATAGAGAGATCGAGTTTCGTATAGATCTAGTTGAAGGAGCCAGACCTGTTGTGATGCCTCTTAGGCGGATGGCGCCTAGGGAACAGCAAGAGTTGAGGGTGCAAGTTGATGACCTTTTACAGAAAGGATTCATTTGGCGTAGTGTGTCCGAGTGGGGTGCACCAGTTGTGTTTGCAACCAAGGCAGATGGGTCATTGAGACTGTGCGTCGATTATCGTGAGCTGAATAAGGTGACTAAGAAGAACAAGTATCCATTGCCGAGAATAGATGACTTGTTTGATCAGCTTCACGAAGCTAAGGTGTTTTCTCAGATGGATTTGGCAACGGGATTTCACCAGTTGGGAGTGGCTAAGGATAGTGTGCCGAAGACTGCTTTTAGGACACCATCCGGTTTCTTTGAGTGGCTGGTAATGCCGTTTGGATTGACTAACGCGCCAGCATATTTTGTGGATCTTATGAATAGAGTGTTCAGAGATCAGTTGAACAAGTTTGTACTTGTGTTCGTGGATGATATTCTGATTTATTCCAGAACGGAAGAGGAGCACAAGACGCACTTGCGTATTGTTTTGGAAATCTTGCGGAGGCATCAGCTGAAGGCTAAGTTTTCGAAGTGTCACTTCTGGAAGAGGGAAGTGAGGTTCTTAGGCCATGTGATTTCTGGAAATGGAATAGCGGTTGATCCCGCTAAGGTGGCAGCAATCCAGGATTGGGTTAAACCTAAGAATGCATCTGATGTGAGAAGTTTTCTTGGATTAGCAGGATATTATCGACGGTTTATCAAAGACTTCTCCAAGATAGCTGCACCGTTAACAGGATTGACGAAGAAGAACCAAGTGTTCTGTTGGAATGCTAAGTGTGATCAAGCTTTCGGAATCCTGAAAGAGAGATTGACGAGTGCTCCTGTTTTGACTATTCCTAGTGGGAATGATGAGATGGTGGTTTACACCGACGCATGTGGTACTGGACTTGGAGCAGTGCTGATGCAGAGGGATAAGGTTGTTGCGTATGCCAGTCGACAACTGAAGCCGCATGAAAGGAATTACCCAACTCATGATTTGGAGTTAGCAGCGATTGTATTTGCTCTGAAGATGTGGAGGCATTATCTGTTGGGAGTTCGATTCGAGTTGTTTACGGATCATAAGTCGTTGAAGTATCTTTTCTCCCAAAAGGATTTGAATCTTCGGCAGCAACGTTGGCTAGAATTTTTGGCATCATATGACTTTGGTATAGCTTATACTCCGGGAAAAGGTAACGCAGTGGCTGATGCGTTAAGTCGAAGACATGCAGGATTGGGAGCCATGTTTTCTGAATGGAAGAGTCTCGAGTATTTAGCTGGATTTGACTTCAGGCCTAGATGCGAATTGGAACCTGAGATGTTGGCAAACTTATCAATAAGGCCCACTCTTGTGGAAAGGATTGGTGAGAGCCAAAAGCGAGATGGTAAGCTTGTCAAGATTATCCGTGAATTGGAATCTGGGTTGGATCCAGAAAAGGATAAAGGATTCGAGGTCGATCGAGAGGGTTGGCTTCGGAAGCAAGGACGACTAGTTGTTCCCAATATAGATGAATTGAGGAGTGAAGTTCTGAAGGAAAGTCATCACTCGAAGTTGACAATTCATCCAGGTGGAAACAAGATGTATCGGGATATGAAGAGAACCTACTACTGGGAAGGCATGAAGAAGGATGTTGGAAATTTTATTTCCAAATGTATGAATTGCCAGTTGGTAAAAGCCGAACAGAAGAAGCCAAGTGGATTGCTTCAGCCATTAGAAGTTCCTACATGGAAGTGGGAACAAGTGTCGATGGATTTTATCGATGGATTGCCTAGAACCAGAACGGGAAATGAAGGGATTTGGGTCATTGTGGATCGTTTGACCAAGAGTGCAAGATTCATTCCAGTTCGATTGACAAGGACTGCATCAAAGTTGGCTGAGTTGTATGTTAAGTGGATAGTTCGATTCCATGGTATTCCGAAGAGTATAGTGAGCGATCGAGACCCATTGTTCACTAGTGGATTTTGGAAGAGCTTCCAGGAAGTTTTGGGAACCGAGTTGTGTTTGAGTACAGCTTATCATCCCCAAACAGATGGTCAGACCGAGAGAGTCAACCGAGTTTTGGAAGATCTTCTCAGAGCATGTGTTTTGGACTTCGGAGGATCATGGGAAGATCACCTTCATTTGGTGGAGTTTGCGTACAACAACAGTTACCAGTCAAGCATTGGTATGGCACCGTATGAGGCGTTGTATGGAAGACCGTGTAACTCTCCGACATGTTGGTTGGAAACTGGAGAAAAGCTGATACTTGGGCCAGAGATGATTCGTCAGACCTCAGATTGCATAGAGATCATTCAGCAACGAATGAAGGCAGCCCAAGACCGTCAGAAGAGTTATGCCGATAAGCGTCGAAAGGATTTGGAATTCGACGTAGGGGATATGGTTTTTGTGAAGATTTCTCCACTGAAGAATGTTATTAGATTCGGGAAGAAAGGAAAATTGACTCCGAGATTTGTTGGACCATTCCCGATCATCGAGCGAATTGGAAAGCTCGCTTATAGATTGGAGTTACCGGAGAAGATGTCGAGTGTGCACAATGTTTTTCACGTATCGTATCTACGGAAGTATGTGCATGACTCGAATGCAGTGGTTTCTGCTGATAGCTATGAAGATTTTGAAGTTGACCCAGTTGATAGAAGACCTCGTAAGCCACTTCGTGTTGTGGAAACCGACACGAAACAACTTAGGAGGAAGGTAGTTAAGTTGCTCAAGATACAATGGAGTGATGATGATAACGACTGTACGTGGGAGGTGGAAGAGAGGATGAAAGCAGCTCATCCTGAACTCTTCAAGGTATGGCCCTAAGGTGTCGTGTCATCTCACGATATTGTAACTTGTTCTAATTTTAGAATTCTGTACGCTAAGTTAGAATTGGATGCATGGTTTGTTGATTGCTATGGATGGTAGGCGTACAGAATAGTCTTTGATTGCTTTGTTTGCTTGGAATTTCGGGGGCGAAATTCCTAAGGGGGAGAGAATGTAACGACCCGTATTTTTCACGGATCGAAAAGTTCGTCAAATCTGGAATTTTTGCATTTTTAAGTCATTTCAGATTTTTGGGGAAATTTGTCTAAGTCCTAGGTCGTACGCGACCTAAGGGTTGTTGGCAACTTAGAGAAGGTCTGCGACTTAAGAGTTTCGGTGAGCTAAGTGCTAGGTCGGCAGGGCAAGTTAGCGACCTAGTATATTAGCTTGTTAGCGACCTAGTGGTTGCCGAGTTAGCGACCTAGTAGTTGCTGAGTTAGCGACCTAGTGGTTCCGTGTTAGCGACCTAGTGGTTCTGGGTTAGCGACCTAAGGAGTTAGCTTGTTAGCGACCTAAGGAGTTAGCTTGTTAGCGACCTAAGGAGTTAGCTTGTTAGCGACCTAAGGAGTTAGCTTGTTAGCGACCTTAGGAGTTAGGCTATGTGTTAGGTCGTAACACTGTTAGGTCGTATGTTGTGTTAGGTCGCGTAGGTCGCTAAGTTGTTAGGTCGCTAGGATGGTTCAAGTGTTAGGTCGCGTGTTGTTTTAGGTCGACTTGTGTTAGGTCGCAACCCAACTGAGTCTTAGGTAGTTAGGTCGTTAGGTTGTTAGGTCGCTGGGTTTCCTAAGTGTTAGGTCGCAAAGGAGTTAAGTCGTACATCTGTTAGGTCGCGTAGATTGCTAAGTTGTTAGGTCGCTAGAATAGTTTGTGTTAGGTCGCGTAGATCTATCTGTTAGGTCGGAGAAGCTTAGGTCGGAGAGTCTTAGGTCGGAAACGACCTAGGGAGATAGCCAGATTTCGACTTAAGGACAGATTTCAGCTATAAATAGGAGGGGTTGTTCTCACTTTTTGGGATCCGGATTTTTGAAGCGACGAAGTGCTGCCATTTTGAGAGCTCGACTTCTACACTTCTTCACTTCTTTTCTCCACTTTAATCTAGTGCTTCCATCCATCCAAATCGAAGATCGAGATTGAAGATTCAAAAGCTTGGATTGAAGATCTTCATCTTTTCAAGAGAGATTTCTTCATTTGAAGCGGATTTGTGATAGATCTAGCTTCATCCTTCGCTGTCCAGATCTGAAGTGTGTTGATTTGAGGTTGTTTAGGTGATTTGGTGAGTGGTGATTATCTCTCACACGGATCCAAAGGAGTATATCGGATTGTTGGCCCGATTTGGTGTTAAAATAGTGATTTCCATGCATTTTCTTCATCCTATGTGTAGATCCATATAGATCCATTGTTCATGATGATGTTGCATCCATTTTATCATATGTTAACCTATGCAAGTTCATTCATCAAGTTTGTAGAGATATAATCCATGTTTTCATGCTTATTGGACTTTCAACTCTTTAATTACGAAAATGCCATTATTGCTATAATTGTCTACTTAGATCATATTTGAATGCTTGATTGCTTGGATTGATGTTTGATTTGATTGATTGTTATGAACTAGATGATTGATGATTAGATTAGATCGAAGATGATTCAAAAGCTAAGGGAAAGGCTCTTGAATTGGAAAAGCTGCTCGTGGCATATGTAGCGGGATGATGAAGCTCTTATGCATAGATCTGATGATGTGATGATGAGATGAGGCTTTGCGAGGATGTAATGAAGCGAGGCAAATCATGTGATGAAGACTTGGTCTAATCCAGACGGGATCATTCCAAGCATGTTGATAACTCGGTGATATGATTCGAGTTGAGGATAATGAATGGATATGAGAATAGTCGTCGGGGAGGATGACTAGGAGGCTTGGATAGCATCGTTGTTGAAGGTTCTAGCATGCTCTAAGCAAGAGTACGTTTGGGCAGATTCGATAGTCCCAACGGCCAACTGTTGATGGTCGAGTACTCTGGGCAGATTCGATAGTCCTAGGCACGGGCTGCGACGACGTGCGGGAGTTATGTCTAGAACCGGGGTTTCCATTAGCCCTTGACGGACGGCTGAAAGAATGTGCCGGTCATTCAATTAACGGTGATATCGAGGCAATGATAACAGTGATAGCCAGAGTCATGGATGTTTGGTTGTATCGTCATTCGGACTCAAGAGCGGTATCTTCTGGGTGCTTATCTGATTTAGGCCTTGGTACTTGGAAAACATCGCCCTTGACTCGAGTGATAGTAGTTTTACTTTAAATTGTATGCTCTGCCATGTTTGCTTCTGCTTAGTGTGTGTCTGGGGGCTATCACTGTAGAATGAGGTTGGAGTGGGAGGGTTGTATTCCTATTCCTTTTCCTTTATGCTCTTTTGGTATGTTGTTAGTTAATTTACTGCTCACTAAGACTGTTGTCTGACTCAAGGCTTTATGTTTTAATTCTTATTGCCTTGGGCTGTTCGTCCATTTTGGGACGGGCAGACTAGGTAGCAGGTGACAGGTGCTGTTCTCTTCTCACGATGCTGATACCGAAGACGAGCTAGAGGGTTGCATATTATCTTCTTATATGTACTGGATATTCCGCTGTTTTGTATTCTCTGAGAGATTTGTAGTGAGGCTTGATGTATTGACTATGTGGATGCTTGTATTCAACTATTATGGAGTTTTATATGATGTCACCTTGTTCTGTAAAGCTTCACTATACTTATATTCTATTGTATTTTGTCCACGCGCTGTGAGTAATACGATAGATTCTGTTGTTTTAAATCTTACCTTGACAATCGTCCATGGTCGCCTGGCACACTTTACAGCGCTTTATCTCTAGATTTGGTGCAGGGGTCATGGGCGGTCGTCACAATCAGCCTCCTACACCTATAAATAGACCCCCAGAGCCAACAGAAAAGGGATCTTCTTCTTCTTCTTGGAATTCTCCAACGCCCAGACTCTGCCGGATCCAGTTCTAAACTCCATTGCTGCTGCTACTAACGAATTTCACTACTGTAAATCATTATTATCAACTGTAACCTGCTGTAACCAATTGAAATCATCAAGTGAACATCAATAAAATCTTCAACTTCAGAGTGGACATAGGCAAGATCGCCGAACCACTATAAATTCTATGTTGCTTACTGTGATCTGTTGAATTTTTTGAGTGTACTCCATTCCTATCTCTCTACATATTCATCATCTGTAATCTGTGATTGCGAACTGGTGCTTTCATCGACAATTTGGTGTTTGTGACCAATTTTGGCGCAAACATTTTGGTGCTTTCTTTGAGAACACAAATTCAGGAATTCTGTCGTTCGAAAGTTGAGTTTGAAGGCTTGGAGATTCAGATCTGAAAAGCTATGACAAGGCAATCAAGCAAAAGACCAAGGCCAGAGAGAAGCCAGCATGAAGGGAGTCAAGAGGCTTCTTCGGGTGCGAATCAGACATCGATCTTCATCACCAGGGATGAGATATAGACAATGATGAAAACGCAAGAGGAAATGATCCAAAATTTGTTTCTTCAAATTGGGCAGCTTGGAGCGCAAGATCAAGGAGCTACCAAAGTTCAGAACGGAGCAGGACCATCTGGTGCAGCGCCAGAACTAGGGGGCAATAACCCAGAGCATGTTGGCCCAATCCTGGGCGGAGTACTAGGTGGAACTGCGCAACGCGACATTGACAGAGAAATGAATGCTCCGCCAGGAGAGCAGATTCGAGGAATCCCCCGTGAACTCGGGGGGCAAATCGGAAACAACGGACAAGGATTACAACTGGGAGATAGTGACAGATTGGCGGAGATGGTCATACGAGCCATGAGAGGCGGACTAGTGAATAGAGATATGGAGGATGTAAATAGGAGTCCCTTTGCTCCTACGATCAAGCAAGCCAGGAATCCACCAGAATTCAAGTTACCATCATTGGACATGTATAATGGGAGGACGGATCCTGCGGTTCATCTAACGAAGTACATGAGGCACATGGAAGTGCTGGGGGCATCGGAGGAGGTCATGGCTCGGTGCTTCCCGCTGTACCTGGCAGACGTAGCAGCAGTATGGTTTAGACAACTGGAGAGCGGTTCCATTGGAACATGGACCGATTTGACCGAAAGGTTCATGAGGCAGTTCAGGGTTCACATTTCAAGACCCAAGAATGTAATGAGTTTGGAGGCACTAAAACAGAGAGCCGGGGAGTCTTTGAGGAACTTTCTGACGCGATTCAATGCAGCGGCATCATCGGTGGATCGACCCGATCCATCCATGGTTTTGATGGCAGTTGTATCTGGCATAGTTGATGGCACAGAATTCAATAATTCGTTAACAAGGGATCCCCCAATGGATTTAGGAGAATTTTATCATGAGGCTGAAGGATTTCTACGATTAGAGGACGCAAATTCTGAGAGAGAAGAAGGAGAAGGAGTTGATGTTTATGCTGTCAAGGACGAAAATCTACCTAAAGCGGATCCAGGAACTGACCGAGGGAAACGAAAGGCCAAGGATGATGATGACGGACCAGCGCGACCACGAAAGGAACCGAGATTCACCTCTTATACGGAATTGAATGAGACTTTGGAGAAAATCTACCAGGACACCAGGGGGCAGATTCCTTATCGAAAGCCAATGAGAAGGGATCCGACCAACAATGAAAGAAGGTCGGACAAGTACTACTTATTCCACAAGCTGAATGGCCATAGCACAAACGATTGTCGACACTTGAAGGATGATGTTGAGGGACATATCCGGAATGGTCTGCTATCGCAGTATGTAAGAAGGGGAACGACAACGGTGGAACGGGAGCGACCACCACCTGCACCTACTGGGGACGGCTCAGGATCGAGGCGTCAGCCTGTCATCAATTGATTGAGATAATGACGAATAAGTAGCAAACTCCATACCAACACGATTTAGTCTTTTTACACATGTACAGGACCACGAACGATCCTCAGGCATGCTCTAATATGACTATAAACCGCATCGATGTAGGTGTTTGCACTTTGACGTCCCTGTTTTGCTTTTGTTGTATGTTTATCATGTTTAGACTCGATTTTGTTTAAGATTTCTGTTGGAAGACTTATTTTGGATAAAAGCATGCCATTTGTGATTCCATAACGGCTAATCCACTTACACATGCACGGGGTCGCGAACGGTCCTTAGGCATGCTCTGAGATGGCGATAAACCATCATAACAAACAGTTAAGAAAATCACTCGAACGTGAAATCTGGCACTAATGATACTAAGCCCCCCCGGAAACACACAATTCGCCTCGAACAGCACCCGACTGCGAATGGTCACAATTCGCCTCGAACGGCACCCGACCGTGAATGGTCACAATTCGCCTCGAACGACACCCCGATCGCGAACGATCACAAATTGCCTCAAACGGCACCCCGACCGCGAACGGTCACAATTCGCCTCGAACGACACCCGACCGCGAACGGTCATAATTCGCCTCGAACGGCACCCCGATCGCGAATGATCACAAATTGTCTCGAACGGCACCCCGACCGCGAACGGTCACCATTCGCCGCGAACGGCATCCGACCCCGAACGGTCACGTACTACCTCGAATGACATACGATCCTGAACGATCGTCATTCGCGGTCAGATAAGACTATCAATTTCTTTGCAGGTCATCAACAGGATATGAACATCCAGCTTATGGCATTACAAAACACACCTTCCTACCGCAAGGCGTATTTTGGGGAGCAAAGTGTTATCCCACTTTTTAACAAAGTTGAGATATCAAGAAATTGACTGAAAACAATGATTAGCCATCCCGAATATCGATTATGCATCACAGGTTCACTATGGATATCGATGAATTTTGTCCGAGTCCGGATTAAGCTACAATTGATAAGACACAACGACCAAAGCCGTAAAAGTCAACGTTCCAAATTTAAAGTCAATCTGAGTTCGTATGCTCAAGTTACGATCGATGCAAGTTGAAGGGAACAACTCAATTTTCGTATCCATGGCAAAGCCTTCGTTCGTATCCATCAGCTTCGCATCCATCAACGAGTCATTGTTCGAATCCATCAGCTTCGTATCGATCAAAAAGATATAGTTCGAATCCATCAGTGGATCACTATTCACATCCATCAAAAAGCCTCTGTTCGACTCGATCGAGTTCGTATCCATCAGGAAGCCTCTGTTCGACTCGATCGAGTTTGTATCCATCAGGAAGCCTTTGTTCGACTCGATCAGCTCCGCATCCATCACCAAGCCTCTGTTCGACTCGATCGAGTTCGTATCCATCAGGAAGCCTCTGTTCGACTCGATCAACCAGTGACCACTTCACAATCATCGCCAAAGTCTACTTCGCATCCATCGCCTGAAGAGCTCTGCTCGAATCCATCAAGCTTCTATAGATCGTATCCATCAGTTGACCTTACGTCGTATCCATCGAGAAGTACTTGTTCACATCGATCCACGTCATGGTTATTTGTATCGATCGAAAGCTAACAGTGTTCGAGTCTACCTGGCCACATCAACTTCGTATCGATCAAATGGAGCCATTTCCAATCGATATGAACAAGGCCACGCAGTCGAATTATTCCATGTGTTCTCCATCGATACGAAGCAAGGGCACCTTCCATAGGTTCGAACAACATAAATGCCTCGATACGAACAAGGCAAAAGTCATGGAAACGACTCGCTCGACTCGGCGAAAAATATGGATCGATGCGAAGAACGCGCGCCACGTCAACCTGCTAGCACATGCCCCCATCGATTCGAAGTCATCGAGTCGAAATGATCGATACGAACGAAACAGACAACCGAAAAGCACCATTTCGTATCGATCATATCTCCTAATCTACAAGTCCAAATGCTATGAAATTTTCATAGGAGCTTACGTGCATGTTGAAGAATGCCCACGCCAAATTTCAACTCCATCGGACACAATCTTGATCGATATGAAATCTGTTCGTATCGATCACGGATCGGACCGAAACTTCACGGGCATGGTCGCGCGGGCCTTCTCACATGCTAGAAGGAGCCTCCCAAGATCTGAGCGAAATATCAACCTCCTACACCTATAAATAGACCCCTGGAGCCAACAAAAAAGGGATCTTCTTCTTCTTCTTGGAATTATCCATTGCCCAGACTCTGCCGGATCCAGTTCTAAACTCCATTGCTGCTGCTGCTAACGAATTTCACTACTGTAAATCATTATTTTCAACTGTAACCTGCTGTAATCAATTGAAATCATCAAGTGAACATCAATAAAATCTTCAACTTTAGAGTGGACGTAGGCAAGATCGCCGAACTATAAATTTTATGTTGCTTACTGTGATCTGTTGAATTTTCTGAGTGTACTCCATTCCTATCTCTCTAGATATTCGTCATCTGTAATCTGTGATTGCGAACTGGTGCTTTCATCGACAATTGGGTGTTTGTGACCAATTTTGGCGCAAATAGTATGAATGAACGGAAATAAATAAAAAGTAAATAATGATGTGAAAAGAAACCAATTGAATAAACTTAAATAATGTGTTGAAACTCTTGGTTGTTTTGGCTTATGGGATGTTTGGAAAAGGATACTTCTAATTGTTTAAGGTTGTATGGATAATCTATTGAGTAATTATCCAAGGCTGTTAAGCATATGGTACACTTGATGGTTATTTATCACCTTGCACGATTAAAAGTTTCTAAACTAAACAAACCATTGGTTTTCGTTCCTATGGATGTATGATGGATTCTTTGGTTGCATAAATGGTTGTATTGTTTGTTGTATATGTTTTATATTGATTTGCTTTTGTTGCAAATAGAAAACAACTAAATATTTCTCTTGAATAAAATTCTCACTATTTTGGATTATATAAGTGAAAGATAGGTTATGGAAGCAATAGCCATTGCTTTTGGTTTCATAAATAAAGCGTTGTTTTCCCGACAAATAGGTACGTTTTCGGATTACGGTTTATAGCGATATTGTGACGCCCCACTCCGAGACCCACATTAGAAAAGAATATTACTAAGTAACACCGTCTGCTAATACGGAGAATAGAGCTGGATAGGAGCGACCATCTATAGCCTCATCTTAATTATCTATTGAATACGCCGATGATGCCACTTCTTACTTAAATGGATCGACATATCCAATAAATACTTAGTACAAAGCCATAGGTGGCTGAGGATCTATCAGAATAAAATATAACAACTCAAATGTAATACACATCACAGAACTGTAGATCATCACATACATTTACATATATACAAATACATTACATAGTATACGAAATGATATATGTCAGTGGTAAAGCAAACCACAATATACAAACAAGTCAAAAGAATACATATCAGAGTTACAGCCATAAATGACTACACAAAAAGCTATAACAAAAAGGAGCTAGCGGAATAGTCCATGCGGAAGCAAAAGAGGCTAACTCCAAAGCACCTAACCTGAAACATCTCGGTCTGACCCGAGTATAAAATACATGGGTCAGTCTGGCTAACAAATCAGTTAGATATACTAAATGATAATGAACATACAAAGTCATAAAGTACCATAAATATCTCCAAAAGAGATAATCAAATCATCTAACATAAGATGAATCAAAACAAGCCTCATATCATAGGCAACTCAAATAAACAAAGGACATACATGCCCCAAAACAAGCTAAAAGTCAAATAACAATTACCAACAAAGGTAACATTAGTTTCCATAAGGTAATCACTATATATCGTTTGGTTCAAAGAACCTACCCCGAAAGGCGATACACTAGGGAAATATAATTGTCAAAGAAACAAAAGATGCTCGATCTCAGTACAAGGATTCATACGCCCGAAGGCAACGCCCGAAGGCAACGCCCGAAGGCAATGCCAAAATGGCAACGCCCGAAGGCAACTCCCGAAGGCAACGCCCGAAGGCAACGCCCGAAGGAAACAAACCGTAGTGGTGGTACTGGACACCACTGTCCGGCGGAATGTGTCACAACTCTCAGAAAGGAACCCGGAAAATGTTAACGTGAGTCCCATACCCCACGTTCGCACTAAACGGTTTACTAACCATTAGCCAATTTCACACTCAAAGCAGTACAAAGTTCACCTCATCTCATCGGTAAACCAGACCCAAAGGTCAAAACGGTCAAATGAATAGATTAGGAATTAACTGGAAAGATGAATGCACGTGTTCATAGCACGCGTTTTATCTAATCATTTAATTCTCCTCCCTATTCGCTCGAAGTGCAAAATCGTGTGTGTGTTTTAAATAGAAAATATAAATTGGAGAAACGAGCTTTTAATACAATTTGAAAAAATCATTTTATAAAACCTGTGTACGAAGTCAAAAAGGAATCATCAAAGTCAAAAATGCGATAACAAATAATTGGATCGACATGAATCGATTAAACAATGGAAATTCAATCAAAAATAGGCAATCCCAGACGTCTGGATTTGGTTTCTGGAAATATTCCAGAAAACCAACCAGACGTCTGAAATCTCAAATCAGACATCTGACCCCTTTTCAGACGTTTGAAACTTTAATTCAGATATCTGAAATTAGTCACTGCCATTTTTTTATTAATCTGTGTGCACATATTTTTGCTCCAGGTCCAAACCAGACGTTTGGACTTGGTCACCAGACGTTTGGTCACCTGGTCTGCGCAACAATTTGCCTAGGCCAAGGTGGCCAAAACGTATCGGAAGCGATCGGACGAGCAACGACGACTAAGGATTTACGCCAAGCGATAACCCAGCCTTAAAGGCTCATCGATACACCCCAATCATCAATGTCCAAACATCCATAATATGATTTTCATAAAATTGGACCAAAACACAAAAATTGGAATATTCACCAATTCAATTCAAATCAAAAGCAAACGGACATAGATAAGTGTTAGGAATTCATACCTAACAACAATGATATCTATAGAAGTAGATGTGACTTCAAAAACTCACCTTTTTAACTCAAAAACAAAGGTGAGAAGCACAAACACAAGAAAAAGATCAACCACTTCTTCACTTCAACTCCACAAGCTTTAATCTAAGATCAAAACAAGTATTTCCTAAATTAGGGTTTAGGAATTTTCTGAAATTGAAGAGGAGAAGAGATGGAGAAGAAGAAGAAGATGCTTACCTTAGCTTCTCCTTGAATTTGGAGCAAGAATTTGGAGTTTGCAATTGAATCTAGGGCTTGGAATTTCTAATTCCTCTTCTCTTCCCCCATTTTCAGTTGTGCTAGAGAAAAAGAAATGAAATGAGAATGAATGGATGAAGAGATGGGCTGAGTTAGAGTATATGATGAGTTGGGTGAAACCCAAACCCAAAAGCCCACTAGAAAATAGCAAAATTCAACTCACTCCAAACATATCGAAGCTTATACTCAAAAAAGTCGCAAACGCCATTTTGGACTCAATGGAATTGGTCCCGAGTCCTAATTCGACCATTTGCAAAAGGTAGCTTTTCGGACTTAAATCCGACTAACGACGCTATATTTAAATTAAACATTTAAATACACCATCGTAAAATATGCGGGTTGTTACAGATCTCCCCTCCTTAACAAAATTGCGTCCGCGCAATTCTTAGAGAAGAATTTGTAACAACTACATACTTACACCCAAAAAGAAAAGAAAATAAGCTTGAGATGAAAAGATATTCTCACCATTGCTAAGCAAAGATAGAAAACCCGGGTAGGATCGCTCGATAAACTCTTTGGTTTCCCAAGTACAGTCATTGGGATAAGCGGACCATTGAACTTTAATGAGCGGCACGTCCTTGTTTCAAAGATGTCTCACCTCCGAGGCAAGTACGCGAATAGGCTGTTGTACAATAGATAAATCTGGTGAGATCTCAAGCCCTTGCAAATCAGGACAGTCGATAACAGAATCCGATTCTCGAAGACACTTCCGAAGCTGAGAGATGTGAAACACGTTGTGAACTCCGGATAGATGAGCTGGAAGTGAAATTCTATAAGCCACAGGGCCAATACACTCAATAATAGGAAATGGTCCTACAAAGCAAGGAGCCAATTTCCCTATCATACTGAAGCGCATAACCCCTTTCAAAGGAGAAACACGAATACATACGAGATCATCAACCGAGAACTTGAGAGGCTTCCTACAGTTATCCGCGTAGGATTTCTGGCAGCTCTGTGCCTCTTTCATTCTCTGACGAATAAGAACAGTCTTCTCAGAAGAATTATGAACAAACTCTGGGCCAAGAATAAGCTTCTCCCCAGATTCCAACCAACATGAAGGTGATCGACATGGCCTTGTGTATAAGGCTTCGAAAGGAGCCATACCGATACTGGACTGAAAACTATTGTTGTAGGAGAACTCTACAAGGGGTAGATGATCCTCCCAACTACCTCCGAAATCAAGAATACAAATACAGGAGAGGTCCTCTAAGATACGATTCACCCGTTCAGTCTGTCCATCAGACTGTGGATGATAAGCTGTGCTGAAATTAAGCTTTGTTCCCAAAGCTTGCTGAAGACTCTGCCAGAAATGACTGGTGAATAAAGGATCACAGTCACTCACAATCGAACTAGGAACACCGTGAAGTCTCACGATTTCCTTGATAAATAACTTAGCCAAAAGAGAAGCAGTCCTATTAGATTTAATAGGAACAAAATGAGCTGACTTGGTGAGGCGATCAATAATAACCCAAATGCTAGAATGGCCCGATCTCGTACGAGGTAGGCCATCAATAAAATCCATCGAAATCCGATCTCATTTCCACAATGGAATCTCAAGAGGCTGAAGGAGACCAGAAGGGCGCTGATGTTTGGCTTTAATACGTTGACAAGTCATGCAATTACTCACATAACTCGCCACATCGCTCTTCATGCCTTCCCAATAATAAAGGCGATGCATATCGGCATACATCTTACTACTACCAGGATGAATAGTATACTTAGAACGATGACAGTCATCAAGAAAGTCACGCCTAAGTGCAGAATCAGAAGCCATAACAAGACGGTTCTTCTTGCGAAAACACCCATGAAGATCAATGCTGAAATCCCGCAACGCCTCATCACGGGGTTCAGTCTCACAAAGCTGAATAAGATGCACAAGATCAGGATCACGCTGCAGAGCTAAGGCAATACGATCCAAAAGAGAGGGTCGAGCTTCCAAACTGAATAATAATATCGGAGAATCAGAAGATGGAGCTCGATCACGGATATCACAAAAAGATAGAGTCTCAAGAATATCCTATTCGGCAAGCATCATAGAAACGACAGCCGAATGTCTGCTACTAAGCGCATCAGCAACACGATTACCCTTACCAGGGGTATACTGGATATCAAAGTCATAGGAGGCAAGAAACTTGAGCCAACGCTGTTGCCTCATATTGAGTTCCTTCTGAGTGAACAAATACTTCAAGGATTTATGATCGGTATAGAGAATGAAGCGCTCGCCTAATAAATAGTGTCGCCAAAGCTTCAAAGCGAAGACAATGGCGGCTAACTCAAGATCATGAGTGGCATAGCGAACTTCATTTGGACGTAGTTTCCTAGAAGCATAAGCAACTACCCGATCCTTCTGCATAAGCACGACACCGAGACCACTACCACAAGCATCGGTGTAGACAACAAGATCATGATTTCCCTCGGGAACCACAAGAATAGGAGCATTAGTGAGAAGTTCCTTTAATGTATGAAAAGAAGCTTCACACTTGTCGGACCAAATATAACGAATGCCTTTCCGAGTAAGGCTGGTAAGAGGAAGCACAACACGGGAAAAATCCTTAATGAACCGACGGTAATAACCCGTCAATCCAAGGAAACTACGAATCTCATGAACATTCTCAGGCCTCTTCCAATTCTGGATAGCTTCGATCTTTGAGGGATCGACCGAAATGCCGTCGGAAGATACAACATGGCCTAAGAACTTAACCTTATTCTCCCAAAAATGGCACTTGGAGAATTTGGCTTTAAGCTGATGGTGACGAAGAGTACTCAAGACAATTCTCAAGTGATTAGCATGCTTGGCTTCAGACTTAGAATAAACAAGAATTTCATCAATAAACACAAGGACGAACTTATCGAGATATTCTCGGAATACCCAATTCATAAGATCAACAAAGAAAGCCGGAGCGTTCGTCAAACCGAACGACATAACGAGCCACTCGAAAGAACCATATCGAGTGCGGAAATCTGTAAGGGGTATGCTATCTTCCGCGACTCGGAGCTGATGAAAACCAGTGGCAAGGTCGAGCTGAGAGAAGACCTTAGCGCCACACAAAAGATCGAACATATCATCGATCCTCGGCAAAGGATACCTATTCTTGATGGTCAACTCGTTAAGCTTGCGATAGTCAATGTAGAGCCTAAGAGTTCCATCGGACTTTTTCACCAAGACAACCGCGGTACCCCATGGTGAAAAACTTGATTGAATCAACTATTTGGACTCAAGCTCTAAAAGCTGCTTCTCGAGTTCCTCATTTTCTTTTGTAGACATCCTCGTGGGAGGACGGCCAACTGGTTGCGCGCCTGGAATGAGATCAATGCGGAACTCGATCGCCCGCTTGGGTGGCAAACCCGAAACCGGCTCAAAAACATCAGAGAAGTCACAAACAATAGGAATACGAGATATATCATCATCATCTCGTGAGTCAAGAGAATATAAGGCTATTTTGGAATTATCCATATTCCGAAGAACTAGTAATAACTGAGAAGACGAATCTGGGTGCCGAAGATATAAAATTCTTTCAGAACAAATAATCCTGGCATCGTATCTCACTAGCCAGTCCATACCCAAAATAATATCAAAATCCAAATAAGAAATAACGTGCAGATTCGCACGAAAAGAAAAGCCACATAAAACAATCTCAACATCCTCACAAAGCATGCTAAGGGTTGCGGATCCCCCAATAGGATTCGCAATCCTCAACGAAGTAACCATACTAGAAACATCCAAAGACAAATCATCGGCGAGCTTTTTCTGTATGAAAAAATGCGAAGCTCCCGTATCGAAAAGAACTCAAATACTACGGAAATAAAATAGAACCTTCCAAAATATATGGAGATATACCTCCGGGCTGAGAAGGACCTCCAAAAGCCTTAGCAACATAAGGCTTCCAGACTTAGCACTAGCAGGAGTAGTAGGGCAGGTGGAAACACGGTGACCTTCCTTCTTACAATAATGGTAGAAGAGAGGCTTAGGACAAGCTCGAATCATATGATCAGGAGAACCACAATTGAAACACTTCCGAATGGAAGGTGTTCCAGCAGATTGAGAGTTAGAACCAGATTCAATCGGCTTTTTCTTCTAAGAAGGAAGAAATCCCTGCTTATGAAATGGAAACTTCTTCTTATTGGGGTTCTTGCGAACCTTAACATCATCACCACTATCACACTCCTTCTCGATGGCTTCAAGGTGAAGTGCCGAATCAACCAACTCCTCAAAAGAAAGCTTAAGCTGGAGCATTAAAGACTTCTTAAGATATTTCTTAAGAGCAGAGACAAACTTCATATTCTTCTTATACGAAGTGCTAATGAATTCAAGACCATACTTAGATAAGGCCTCGAAAGATGCAACATATTCAGAGACGGAGGACTTCCCTTGCTTCACAACTCAAGGAAGCGACGGGCCAATAAAACTTTCTCAGATTCAGGAACGAATTTGAGTTCGAATCGCTCCCGGAACTGAGTCCAAGAAAGAACATACTCATCAAGTTTGGCTATAAGAAGCTCGTACCAATCAAGGGCACGCTCTTGCAATAAGCTAGAAGTTACAAGAACTCGATCATGGTCCGAAAGATCCATGCGAGAGAAGATACGTTCGCATGTGCGAATCCAAGCTTGGACCTCAAGAACGGACTCGGAGCCTTTGAATGGATTTCCACCAAGATGAGAAAAATCACTGCACAGGCGTGCAAAGGCAGACATGCGCGGAGGAGATGCACGAATAGGAGCTGGAGGCTGAGTGCTCCTAAACAACTCCAAGAACTGATCGGCAGACATATAAACGCCATCCGGATGCGAGCCGCTGGATTGCCCAGCATCCGAGCGTCGACCTCTACCTCTTCCGACCATTAGCTCAAAGTTAAGATAAGAAAAACATTATTCACAAGGTAGATATCATTAATTCAAATATGGAATACTACGGAATAAAATGCATGCCTAGACCTATTACCAAAATTCTATCTACCCCGAAGGCACGGAAAGAAATAAGGCACGATGATTCAAAGATTCGTAACATTCATACTACCCTTTGATGTACCGTACTAGGTGTCTCCGTTCAATGTTTATCATATTTTGTTCTGAACTCAGCTCTGATACGAAGCTATGACGCCCCACTCCGAGACCCACATTAGCAAAGAGTATTACTAAGTAACACCGTCTGCTAATACGGAGAATAGAGATGGATAAGAGCGACCATCTATAGCCTCGTCTTAATTATCTATTGAATACGCCGACGATGCCACTTCTTACTTAAATGGATCGACATATCCAATAAATACATAGTACAAAGCCATAGGTGGCTGAGGATCTATCAGAATAAAATATAACAACTCAAATGTAATACACATCACAGAACAGTAGATCATCACATACATTTACACATATACAGATACATTACAGAGTATCCGAAATGATACATGTCAGTAGTAAAGCAAACCACAATATACAAACAAGTCAAAACAATACATATCAGAGTTACAGCCAAAAAGGACTACACAAAAAGCTATGACAAAAAGGAGCTAGCGGAATAGTCCATGCAGAAGCAAAAGAGGCTAAGTCCAAAGCACCTAACCTGAAACATCTCGATCTGACCCGAGTATAAAATACACGGGTCAGTTTGGCTAACAAATCAGTAGATATACTAAATGATAATGAACATACAAAGTCATAAAGTACCACAAATATCTCCAAAAGAGATAATCAAATCATCTAACATAAGATGAATCAAAACAAGCCTCATATCATAGGCAACTCAAATAAACAAAGGACATACATGCCCCCACAACAAGCCAAAAGGCAAATAACAATTTCCAACAAAGGTAACACAAGTTTCCACAAGGTAATCGCTATATATCGTGTGGTTCAAAGAACCTATCCCAAAAGGCGATACACTAGGGAAATATAATTGTCAAAGAAACAAAAGATGCTCGAGCTCAGTACAAGGATCCATACGCACGAAGGCAACGCCAAAAAGGCAACCCCTGAAGGCAACGCCAAAAGGCAATGCCCGAAGGCAACGCCCGAAGGCAACGCTAAAAGGCAACGCCCGAAGGCAACAAACCGTAGTGGCGGTACTGGACACCACTGTCTGGCGGAATGTGTCACAACTCTCAGAAAGGAACCCGGAAAATATTAACGCGAGTCCCATACCCCACGTTCGCACTAAACGGTTTACTAACCGTTAGCCAATTTCACACTCAAAGCAGTACAAAGTTCACCTCATCTCATCGGTAAACCAGACCCAAAGGTCAAAACGGTCAAACGAATAGATTAGGAATTAACTGGAAAGATGAAAGCACGTGTTCATAGCACGCATTTTATCTAATCATTTAATTCTCCTCCCTCTTCGCTCGAAGTGCAAAATCGTGTGTGTTTTAAATAGAAATTATAAATTAGAGAAACGAGCTTTTAATACAATTTGAAAAGATCATTTTATAAAACCCATGTACGAAGTCAAAAAGGAATCATCAAAGTAAAAATGCGATAACAAATAATTGGATCGACACGAATCAATTAAACAATGGAAATTCAATCCAAAATAGGCAAATGGGCAAAAATAGGCAATCCCAGACGTCTAGGGGTCAATCCAGACGTCTGGATTTGGTTTTTGGAAATATTCCAGAAAACCAACCAGACGTCTGAAATCTCAAATCAGACGTCTAATCCCTTTTCAGACGTCTGAAACTTTAATTCAGACGTTTGAAATTAGTCACTACCATTTTTTTTATTAAACTGTGTGCACATATTTTTCCTCCAGGTCCAAACCCGACGTCTGGACTTGGTTACCAAACGTCTGGTCACCTGGTCTGCACAACAATTTGCCTAGGCCAAGGTGGCCAAAACATATCGGAAGCGATCGGACGAGCAACGACGACTAAGGATTTACGCCAAGCGACAACCCAGCCTTAAAGGCTCTTCGATACACCCCAATCATCAATGTCCAAACATCCATAATAGGATTTTCATAAAATTGGACCAAAACACAAAAATTGGAATATTCACCAATTCAATTCAAATCAAAAGCAAACGGACATAGATAAGTGTTAGGAATTCATACCTAACAACAATGATATCTATAGAAGTAGATGTGAGTTCAAAAACTCACCTTTTTAACTCAAAAACAAAGGTGAGAAGCACAAACACAAGGAAAAGATTAACCACTTCTTCACTTCTACTCCACAAGCTTCAATCTAAGATCAAAACAAGTATTTCCTAAATTAGGGTTTAGGAATTTTCTGAAATTTAAGAGGAGAAGAGATGGAGAAGAAGAAGAAGATGCTTACCTTAGCTTCTCCTTGAATTTGGAGCAAGAATTTGGAGTTTGCAATTGAATCTAGGGCTTGGAATTTCTAATTCCTCTTCTCTTCCCCCATTTTCAGTTGTGCTAGAGAAAAAGAAATGAAATGAGAATGAATGGATGAAGAGAGGGGCCGAGTTAGAGTATATGATGAGTTGGGTGAAACCCAAACCCAAAAGCCCACTAGAAAATAACAAAATCAACTCACTCCAAACATATCGAAACTTATACTCAAAAAAGTCGCAAATGCCATTTTGGACTCAATGAAAGTGGTCCCGAGTCTTAATTCGACCATTTGCAAAAAGTAGCTTTTTGGACTTAAATCCGACTAACGACGCTATATTTAAATTAAACATTTAAATACACCATCGTAAAATATGCGGGTTGTTACATATATTATATTGTTTTCCCATGTTTTGGGATTTTTATTTTTGAAATATGATATATATGGTTATTATTGATATTATTATTTCCCCAGACCTCTCCGTACAAAGGTGACCCTACCGAAATTTTCCGTGAATTTTGGACTTAGAAAAATTTTAGAGGGTGAAAATATTTTCAAACCTTAGTAAACTTGAATATGAAGATTTAATTGTTATTAATTAATATGTTTTATTTAAAATACTTAATTATGTAAATTAATTGTTTATAAATTGAATACTTTGAATAATATAATTCCTTAATTCCTCTTTTTTCCTTTTTGAGGACGAAAAGTTTTGAGTGGGGGAGAGTGTAACGACCCGTATTTTTTGATAATTAAAACTGTTAAATTTAATAAGATTTTGAAATATTAATATTGTAAGAAATTAAAATTTATGATTTATTAGTGAGAAAATAATTAGAATATGATTTAATATTATTGTTTGAATGTTTTTTACAACTATTTAATGTAATTACAATCAATTGAAATAAATTTTTGGTTAATTTGGTTATAATTGTAAATAATGAAATAAATTAAATGATGTATTTAATGATGAGATTATATGTTATTAATTGAAAAGGTTTATTATGAATTAGGAAATCAATTTATTCGTACATAAATTTATTGGGTTTTGTTCGTAAATAATAGACTGGGAAATGTGTTTGATTTATTAATGTATAATAATTTCTTTAATTATCATTTTGTTATTTAATTCGTTTAAATTAATTTGGAAATTGATAAAAAAATTATATATTTGAAATGTTGCGATTAATATGTTAAAAGATGATAACTATAGAATATTGATGTAATAACATGTAAACCAATGTTAATTATATTCATAAGATAATAGTTGATTCAATAATAAGAGTGAAATCAAAATAAACGAATTTATTGGAATTTAAATTTTAATTAACTGAAAATTTTATTGCAATTGAACGCTGTAATTAGTAAAATATTTAATATTGAATTGACATGGAAAATTGCTTTAAAGGATTTTTAAATTCCTATGTAATCAAAAATGATAAAATTGGTTGGTTATAAAATCTGAATCTGAAAGTGATTAATTAATTTAATAATAATTTATTAATTAACGAGAAAATAGCCATTTTGGCCACTGTCTCGGATTTTGACGAAACCAGTTTCGTCGGATCCGTAACAGTGAATTATTGTAGGATTTCATGTTTCGTAGTGATCGGACTTGTCGTTTGATCATGCGGGCTCGAAACGCGTAGAAATCAATTTAATGGAATCAATTTGAAATAAGCTGATTTTAAAAGCTAACTTCTTCATACATTGGAACTAGGACTTGAAACCTGTTCCATTGAATTTAAAAATATTAAAAACATCCATTTTGATATATGGGATGACCCACTTTCGTTTCGGAAGTGGAACGGGCTTTTCGGGTTGTTATTGTCATTTCAAACCGATTCGATATGTTAATTCATTTTATCGGGGCTTGTCCATATAAATATATTTTTTCTAACCCTAGTCATCTTTTTATTTATTATTCCTGTACGTACAATTTTGTCTGTCTGTTCCTATCTCCTCTCTCCAATGGTAGAAACCAAATTCCAATTACAAAACTCTAAATCCAATCTCAAAATCAACTCCTTAAAACTATATCGAACTATATATCGTTGGAAAGCTCTCGACGAGCGCAATCTAGATCTGTAGTTTTTTTTCGATTTGGGTCTCTGTGTGTCCAGAATTTGATGGATAATTCTCGGCCGTTCATTTGGAGGTTGATCAACGGCGATGGATCGTCGATTCGAGGGTATGGTTGCGTGGAGATGGGCGAGGGGAGTTCATCAGTGATAGTCGTTTGCCAAATCATCGGTCAGATCGCCTCGAATAATTTGATTAGGGTTTTATTATAAACGACGATGGCAGCTTTGTGGGTGACGTTCGGCGAGGCTGAGGCATCGTTGGTTGAGGAGGAGGCTATGGCGAGGTCAACGGCTCCTCTGGTGGAGGTGGACGTGGCCGCGACTGGCCTAGGAGGTAGCATGGATTTTTCAATCGAGGTAGCAGCTAGGGTTTCCTGTAGCCGCGTGCGTGTTGTTCGAAGACGATGCGGCTAGGGTTCCTTCGCTGACGTGGTAATTTTTCTATTCTAGTATATTTTTATTTTATTTAATTTTAATTTAAAATTTTTATGTTCTAATCCTCATAACTTTTTCATATAAACTCGGATTCACGCGCGGTTTGCTCCGCTGCGATCATATTGAAATTTCGGGCATTATGAAACTGGTTTGGACGAATTCTGGGACTCTTCAATTTTGGTCTATTTTTGGATTTTAAAATCGACTGAAAATCAAAGGTGAGTGTTTTAACCCACTCACGAATACTAAATTATCTAGTGTTAGTTAAATTAAATTTTTGATGTGATTAGGAATTGATTGGTTTCCGTTTGGTATATTTTAAATTGTCATTCCAGTTAAATCTGACTTTTAGTGAATTTAATTGCCATTTAATTTAATATTGAAATTTAAATTGCCAGTTAAACACTTGTTATTGATAACCAGTAAATTGTTGTTAGTTATTGGTTGATTTGAACGATGATTGTGTTGTATGTTCAATTGTTGATATTTAGATGATTGGATGGGTGTTATTGGTTGAAATTTTGGATGATTGGATGTTTATTTATGTCTATATCTCTGTTATCCATATGGGTTGAAATGATACATACCCGGATGATTTTATAGATTAGGGAAATTCGTTATGGGTTGAAATGATAAACCCGAGCGATTTTCAGTGATTTGGAAATTTTGATTTTTGGATACTGGTTGAAATGACATATGTCCATATTATTTCTTGAATTTGGATTATTTATTGGAATTGAATTATTTGAAAGGTTTAAGTTAATTTAAACTTAGGATTTATTTTAATTAAAATGATTAAGATTGGTATTTCGAATTTTTTTAAATCTCTTAAATAATTGTATTCATGTTGTACACTTGATAGGAGATGGAAATCCCGTTACAACTCTGAAGCCATTGCACTAATATCTCTATTGTACTTATTTTGATTTGACTTACATAAGATCTTTTAGTTCTTGTTAACGCTAAAATTGTGAACGCTAACACCCGGTGTGAGTTGTGACAAAGTGAAAGCACCACCCGTTTGCACGGGAACTAAAGGTAAACAGAAAATAGCAAAAACAATAAAAAGACAACAATTTTTATAGTGGTTCGGCTCAAAGTCAAGCCTACATCCACTTCACATCCTTCATTATGATCTTTGAGCACACTTGTACAACTTCACTTCGAGATTACAACACTTTTACAACTCAACTTCACAATTACAACACAATCAAAACAAGTAGCTAAGACCTTGATGATGAATTGCTCTTCGGATTCATGTTGAATGTGATTGATCTCTTCTCCCGGCTCTTTGAAGTGTTCTTTTGGTAAATGAAGTGTTGTGGAGGTCGAGAAAGTGGCAGAGTCTTGGCGCTTCAAAGTCCAGAAAAGTCATCCTTGAATGCCGAGTAGGCGAAGTATTTATAGGAGTGGTTGGACCTAGGTCGGCCAGGTTATAGGTCGTGGGCGACCTAAGGGGTAGTAGGTCGGGGAATTGGCTTGGTCATAGGTCGAGAACGATCTCAAGGGTTGTGGCACAAAGGATGGCAAACTAAAGTGAGCGGCGACCTAAGGGAGTGGTTAGGTCGTAAGTCGCCAGCGACTTAAGGGGTAGTGGCATGAAGAGTTGCGGTATAAAGAAGTGGCGACCTAAGGGAATGACGACCTAAGGGAGTGGCGACCTAAGTATGTTGAGGCATGGCTTCATAGGTCGTGGGAGATCTAAAGGAAGAGGTAGTGTATGGATTAGGTCGTGAGCGATCTAAAGAAAGAAGAGGCATTTGGCGACCTAATGGAAGATGCTAGGTCGCGACCTAATGGAACGTCCTAATGGAGCGACCTAATGGAAGATGCTAGGTCGCGACCTAATGGAAGATGCTAGGTCACTACCTAATGGAAGATGCTAGGTCCCTTTTCCCTGTAGGTTATTAGGTCGCTCAGTCTCTTAATACGTTGAGCCGTTGGGTCGCTGGGAAGTTAGGTCGTAGCCTTTAGGTCGTTGCTTTCTTAAATCGTTACAAGCTTAAGTCGCTAGGTCGCTTGTTCTTTATCTCGTTAACTCGCTGGAGGCTTTGAATTGTTAGGTCGCTGGAACCTTTAGGTCGTTGATCACTAGGTCGTTGAAGCTCTTTGACTGGTTGAGTTGCTTTAAGATGAACCATCCTTGCTTTCTTGGTCGATCTTTTGGTATCACGGCCTTGCAAAAAAGGCGGGATAACACTTTTCCCCCAAAACATGCCTTGCGGTAGAAAGGTGTGTTTTGTAATGCCATAAGCCGGATGTTCATATCCTGTTGATGACTTGCAAAGGAACTGACAGTTTTATGTGGCCCCAAATGACGACCGTTCGGGATCGAGCTATTTGGGATGAAGTGCGGCCGTTCACGGTCAAGCGCCTGACCTCAAATGTCGACCGTTCGCGATCGAGCCATTTGAGGTGAAGTGCGACCGTGCGCGGTCAGGTGCCATTCATGGTCAAGCGCTTTACCTCAAATGACGACCGTTTGGGATTGAGTCATTTGTGGTAAAGTGCGACCGTGCGCGGTCAAGTGGCGGAGCTCAGATGACGACCGTTCGCGGTCAAGCACCTTACTTCAAATGATGACCATTCGGGGTTGAGCCATTTGCGGTAAAG
Source organism: Allium fistulosum (assembly GCA_030737815.1). Classification (NCBI taxonomy): domain Eukaryota; kingdom Viridiplantae; phylum Streptophyta; class Magnoliopsida; order Asparagales; family Amaryllidaceae; genus Allium; species Allium fistulosum. The sequence continues at coordinate 735,192,319 of CM060906.1, forward strand.
TGCGACCGTGCACGGTCAAGTGGCAGATCTCAAGTGACGATCATTTGCGATCGAGCCGCTTGAGGTGAAGTGCGGTCGTTCACGGTCAAGCGCCTAACTTCAAATGACGACCGTTCAGGATCGAGTCATTTGAGGTGAAGTGCAACCGTGCAGGGTCAAGCGCTTATCTTCATATGATGATTGTTCGGGATTGAATCATGTGAGATGAATGTGACCGTTCACGGTCAAGCGCCTTACTTCAAATGACGATCGTTCAGGATCAAGCCATTTGTGGGAAAGTGCGACCATGCCCGGTCAGAGGCGGACCCTCAAATAACGATTGTTTGGGATCGAGTCATTCGCGGTGAAATGTAACCGCTCGTGGTCAAGCGCCTTACCCCAAATGACGACCACTCGGGATCGAGCCATTCGAGGTAAAGTGCGACCGTTGGCGGTCAGGGGGTGGACCCAAAATGACGATCGTTCGGGATCGAGCCATTTGAGGCGAGATTTTGCCGTTCGAGGCGAGTTTTTTGCCGTTCAAGGCGAGTTTTTGCCGTTCGAGGCGAGTTTTTTGCCGTTCGATGCGAGTTTTCCTGACCTCAAATGACGACCGTTCGGGATCGAGCCATTCGAGTTGAGGTGAGCTGATGTGTGCCCGGGGGGGCATTTGAGGTGAGGTGAGTAGATGTGTGCCCGGGGGGGACTTAATGTTGGAGAGACCTAGCGTTACCGATGCCAGATTCACGTTCAGGTGAGTTCCTGGATCATTGGTTATGGCGGTTCAACACCATCTCAGAGCATGCCAGGGACCGTTCGTGATCCCATACATGTGTAAGCGGCTTAGCTGTTTTAGAATCACAAGTAGCATTCTTTTACTGAAAATGAATTTTTAGTAGATATTTCAAACAAAATCAAGTCCAATCATGAGAATAGAAAAACAAAAATCAAAACAGGGATGTCCAAGTGCAAACACCTACACTGCTACGATTAAGAGTCATTTCAGAGTATGCCTGAGGATCGTTCGTGATCCTATACATGTGTAAAAAGACTTAATCGTGTTGGTGTGGGGTTTGCTACTTATTCGTCATTATCCCAATTATTCAATGACAAGTTGACGTCTCGATCTCGATACATCGCCAGCAGGTGCAGGTGGTGGCGGTTCCCGTTCCACAGCCGTCACTCCCCTTTTCACATATTTCGATAGTAGGCCATTGCGGACATGCCCTTCAATTTCATCCTTCAAGTGTCTACAATCATTTGTACTATGACCATTCATCTCATGGAATAAGCAGTACTTGTCTGATTTTCTTTCACTGCTGGCCGGATCCCTCCTTATTGGCTTGTGATAAGAAATCTGTCCTTTAGTATCTTGGTAAATTCGTTCCAAACTTTCGTTTAATTCCGCATAAGTGGTGAAACGCGGCTCCCTCCGTGCTCACTTTGACCTATAATCGTCATCTTCAGCCTTTCGTTTTTCTTTATCTTTGCCAAGATCCTTTTCAAGAGGTTTTCCGCCTTTGAGTCCATAAATTTCTATTCCTTCTTCTTCTTCTCTTTCAGCTTTTGCATCTTCTAATCGTAAGAACCCTTCGGCCTCATGGAAAAATTCTCCTAAATCCATAGGGGGATCTCTGGTCAATGAATTCTCGAACTCTGTGCCGTCAGCTATGCCCGACACGGCTGCCATTAGAACCATGGATGGATCTGGTCGATCCACCGATGCAGCAGCTGCGTTGAATCGCGTCAAAAAGCTTCTCAAAGATTCTCTAGTTCATTGTTTTAGTGCTGTCAAACTCATAACATTCTTGGGCCTCGAGATGTGGACACTGAATTGCCTCATAAACCTTTCAGTCAAATCATTCCATGTCCCGATGGATCCACTTTCCAGTTGTCTGAACCATAACGCCGCAATATCTGTCAAATACAATGGAAAGCACAGGGCCATAACTTCCTCTGATGCCCCCAGTACTTCCATATACCTCATATATTTTGTTAGATGAACCGTGGGGTCTGTCCTTCCATTATACATATCCAACGATGGTAGCTAAAAGTCTGGTGGGTTCTTAGCTCGCCTGATTGTCGTGGTAAAAGGACTCCTATTCACATCCTCCAAGTCCTTGTTTACCAAACCGCCTCTCATAGCCTTTTTGACCATTTCCACCAATCTGTTGTTGTCTCCTAGTTGTAGTCCTCGCCCATTGCTTTCGTCTTGCCCCCCGAGTTCACGAGGGGATGGTGGAATCTGTTCTTCATGCTGGGTTCCTGTTCCTCTTTGATTATGTGTTCCAAGTTGTCCAATTTGATGAAACAAATTCTGGATCAACTCCTCTTGCCTTTTCATCATTGCCTCCATCTCGTCCCTGGTAACAAAGGCTGAGGTTTCGTTTGCTCTTGAGGAAGCCTCTTGACTTCCTTCATGCTGACTACTCTCTGGTCTTTGCCTTCTACTCGACCGCCTTGCCATAATTTTCCAGATCCAAACCAACAAATTCTATGATCTAACCCTTAGTCGACAAAATTCCTGAGTTCAATTCTCAGTGAAAGCACCAAAATGTTAACGCTAAAATTGTGAACGCTAACACCCGGTGTGAGTTGTGACAAAGTGAAAGCACCACCCGTTTGCACGGGAACTAAAGGTTTTTTTGAGCGACACGGTTGTGTAGCGTGGAACTACACAGCCGATTAAATATCATATAAATAGATAGGTATTGCGATCAACAAGCCTGATCGCTGGCCAAAATGTAGTAAGGAACCGCAAGATAGTCGATGAGAGACAGAGTTTTATATACAAAATACATATTGTGAACAACAGAATAGAAAAAAGACTAGAGCTATATAGCAGTTGGTGATGCCCTCAATGCCTGCCAGAAGGAATTGCTGAAGTGCTGCCCAAGGATTCGGCTGGTGGAGAGCTGGGGTATGGTAATCTCAGTCTGAATGGTGCGAAGAAGCTTCGACCTGAAATAGATGAGAAATGGTGAATAATACGTCTACAAGTTCCTTCGAAGTTGGATGTGGGCTTGCAGAATACACGTGCATTACGCTCGGCCCAGATGCACCAACTGAAAATAGCTACAATTAGATCAAAGTGATAGTTGGGGGGGTTGTTCTGCCAGTGGTCGAAAAACGAGTTGAACGTGGGGATATGTCCAAGAATGTGAACCGTCGTAGCCGCCCAGACCCTGACAGCAAAATCGCATTCAAAGAATAGATGTTGTAAACTTTCTGGTGAGGTAGAGCATAAGGCACAACTGGGGTCGACGTCGATGTTATGGCGAAGGAGCCTGTCTCTTGTGTTGATTCGCTCGTGAATAAGGCACCATTGCAGGAAGGCGAAGCGGGGCTGGATCCTGCACTTCCAAAGTCTGGGGAAGGTGAAGAGACGTCCAGGGTTGTTTAGGTGAGCATAGCAGGAGGCAACGGAGAAGCCGGTTGATGGGTTGGGGGCCCAGGTGAAGGAGTCTGGCCGGGGGTTTAGGTGGATGTTACGGAGAATAGAGGTGACAAGGTGAAGCTCGGAGAGGGTGGCGAGGTCAAAGTAGGAGGTAGGAAGAAGCTGATCGGGGCCCGAAATAGAAATGTTAAGGGTGGAGGCAAAGAAGTTGGTTGTATGAGCGAAGAGGTTGGGGAGGGTGGAGGAGAGGGGAAGCTGATTATGCCATGTATCCAACCAGAAGAGGCAATTAGCCCCATTGCCCAGGTTGACGTGGAAGAGCCGTTTGACACGTGGTAGGGTTGATACGACCCCAGACCAAAAAGGGGATGGTTTGATTCCGGTGGAGGCATGGAGGACAAGGTGAGGGTTTGAGTGATAGTGGAGAGAGGTAATCCAAGATTTTCAAAGGAAGGAGCCAGGGGTAAGGAATCGCCAGAGCCATTTGGCGAGGAGCGCGATGTTGAAGTCATGAAGATTAACAATTCCAAGGCCGCCGATTTTCGGGGGGAGGCAGGCGGTCTGCCAGTTTACGAGTCTCTTTATATTACTACCATTCCAAAGAAAGGAGCTTCTGATCGCGTCAATTTTTTTGATTACCCAGGATGGGAGTTTGTACAGTGACATCCAATATGTGGGTATCGCTGATAGAACGGATTTAACAAGGACAAGACGCCCTGCTGAGGACAAGGAGTGAGCTTTCCATGAAAGGAGTCTGTTTTCGATTTTGGCGATGAGGGGGAACCAATCTGATCTGTGTAGTTTGGTTGGACGGATTGGGACTCCGAGGTAGGAGATGGGGAAGTGAGCGATCTTGCAGTTGAGCAGGCTGGAACAGATTTGCCCGAGATGGTCAGCGCCTCCGAGCATGATGATGGAGCTTTTGCTGAAGTTGATGGACAGGCCGGATATGAGTTCGAATGAATATAGAGCTACTTTGAGGCAATGGATGTGGTTGAGCATGGGTGAAGCGAATAGAATGGTGTCGTCAGCGAATTGAAGGTTGGAAATGACTAGGTTAGAATTGGGGAGATTGATGCCCTGAAAGATGTTATTCGAAATTGCTAACTTGATCATGCGGTTGAACACATCGGCTACCAGAACAAAAAGTAAGGGGGAAAGTGGGTCTCCTTGTCGCAGTCCACGGGCTGATTTGATTAGACCCCCCGAGACCCCATTAATGACTATCGAGGACATGCTTGAGTTGAGAATAGAGTATATCCAGTTGCACCATTTTGTGGGGAAGCCTCTGTGTTCCATTAGCTCCAAGATGAATTGCCAGTTAACTGAGTCAAAAGCTTTTGAGTAGTCTAGTTTGAGAAGCATTCCTGGAGTTGAAGTAGAGTGGCAGAAGGATATGACCTCCTAGGTCATTGCTACGCAGTCCATGATGTTACGGCCCAAGATGAATGCGGATTGCTCAATTCCAATTAGAGGGGCTATGAAGGCTTGAAGGCGGTTTGCCAGGACCTTGGTTATGATCTTAAAGGTTGTGTTAAGGAGACTAATGGGACGAAAGGACGGGAGGGAGGTGGCACCGGGGGATTTTGGGAGTAGGATGATATTTGCGTAGTTGATGCGGGCCACGGATGATGGGTTGGCATGAAATTCGGAGCATATTTCGATGATGTCGAATTTTACTATATCCCAGTAGTGTTTGAAGAATAGGGGCCCGAAGCCATCTGGGCCAGGAGCCTTGTCATCGGACATGCTTTTAAGCGCTGCCCAAATTTCTGTTTCAGAGAAGGGATGGTCAATGGGGATGGGGTGATTCTCCGGGTAGAGCAGGTTCCAATCAATTGGGGGAAGAGGGGGGTGATGGTTGCCTAGAATATTTCGGTAATAGTCAGTGAAGAGTTTAAGGATGACTAACTGATCAGAGGTGGTGTTGTTGTCTTGGGTGATTTCAGGAATAAAAGTTGATCTTCGTCTGCCATTGGCGAGACGGTGGAAGTAAGCAGTGTTCTTATCGCCATCTTCAATCCATTTCGCTTTGGAGCGTTGTTTCCAACCTATTTCTTCTTGAAGTGACAATCTGTCTAGGTCAGCTTCCAGTTCTCTCAGACGAGATCTGTCTAATTCGGAGAGAGGAGAGGATTCTTCCAGGATAATTAGGTCCAGAATCTCATCTTGGATGGCGGAGATGCGCGAGCGAATGGAGCCCCAAACTGATTTGGCCCAAGGTTTGATGATTTTTCGAAGGGAACGGAGCTTGGAGACGACCCTGACAGTGGCTGATTAGATGGGGGAAGGCTGAGACCAGATTTCTTTGATGAAATTATCAAATGATGGCTCGAGGAGCCAAAGGCGTTCGAACCGGAAGGGTCTGCTGTGACAAGTGGGGGATCCCTTGTCTAGGAGGAGCGGGCAGTGGTCGGAGATAACTGTGGCTAGACCCGAGACAATGGAGAGGGGGTGCAAATCCTCCCAGGCCGGGTTGAAGAGGTAGCGTTCTAATTTAGCTAGTGAGGGATCTGATCTGCGATTGGACCAGGTGTAAAGGCGATTGCTGATGGGTGGGTCAATTAGGGAGCAAAGATTGATAAACTGGTTGAAGGCTTCAGAGTCTTGGGATAGATTGCCAGAGTTCCTTTCTGTTGGGGATTTGGTGGTATTGAAATCTCCTCCGACAATCCAAGGGCCGTTGATATGAGCGGAGAAGGTGAGACAGTTCGTCCAGAGCTCGTTTCGATCTCGAGGGTTTTGTGGGCCATAGATATTGGAGAAGAAGAAGATTATTCCAGTTTGTAAGTGGCGAAGGGCTACATGTAAGGCTGAAGTGTGATAGAAGGTTTGGCAGTGGGACCACACGGATTCATTCCAGGCTGTCATTATACCGCCGCTCGAACCGACAGCATTTATGTGGGCCCACCCAGTTAGGAATGGCCCACCGATTTGTCTGAGCATGTTCGGGTTTGGGTCTGACAGTTTGGTTTCTTGCAAGAAAAGGATGTCTACTTTATGTGGGGTTATAACAAGGCTAACAGAATGTCTTTTGCTGGGGTCCCCCAACCCCCGTGTGTTCCAGGATATTAGCTTCATTGGGAGAATGATAAGCGCTCCGATTCTAGTGCCTGCATGGAAGAGTAATGCTCTCCATGCAAGTTTACTCCCATGCAACGTGCCATTTTCTTATTTAAGCTTTTATTATAAGAAGAAAAGACAACATGTTTAAAAAAACTACCAGGATGAGATGCTGCTCTGCCCAGTCTGGAGCTACGGCGCACAGCTGTTGGGATGATTGGCTGGGACCACTGAGTAGCCGCTGGAGTGGTTGGATGAGGCTCTTGACCAGTCCTCGGGAGGGCCGCTTGGCTGAACTCTTCTGGGCTAGGGACGGGGAATTGATGAGCGGGAGAGGGAGGGTCAGCTTGGGGGGTGGAATTATGGATCTGCACCGGGAGAGATTGGGTATCAGTTTAAGGGATAGGAATAGGGAGAGGATTGGGAGGGGCAGCGGAGGCTGGGGGGGTTGGGATCTGCTGGAAGAGCGGGGATGAGAGGTCTAGGTCAGAGAAAGGGTCCCACCTGTGTTCTTGGGTTGGCCATGGGTCCCAGCCCCTTGGACCCACCACTTCGAATGATTGATCATAAGGTTGGCCAGGCGCCGGTGGGGAGCCAGAGTAGATTGGGGAGTAGTTCATGACGTCGAATCTGTCTTCTGATTCTAAATTTTCGATCATGATGTGTTGCTCAAAAAGGGGGAATGTCTTTCGTAGTCAAATCCCGGTATATGATTTTCCGGGCGCCTGTTAGGGTGTTCGTGCTCCCATCTTTCAATGCGCAGGAGGTATTCTGTGTTGTTGAGGACGGAGACAAAGGATGATGGGGAAGTGATGCCACTGTAGAACTGAATTTGAATGTATAAAAAACGGTGATCCAGTTCAGCCCATTCGCAGTCGTCTTGGGCCAGGAACCTACCCACTGGTTTAACTGCTTCGGTGATGGCTTTTGTGTTGAAGCGAAGGAGCTCTGGGAAGCCTGAGATTCGCTCCCATGAAGGTGGGTCTAGAGATGGCGCCGGGCGGTCGAGCTCAGACCAGGGTTGGAATTGCACGGTTCCTCCGACCGTGGAGATGGTCGATCTCTGGAGAATTTGGTCTCTGATTGAGAAAGTGGGGCAGTAAAAAATGAAGCTGTTTTCAGACTGAAGCCAAAGTGGCCATTCTCTGTGTTGGAATGCGGAGGATAGGGCATGGTGTAGAGAGTCAATGGACCATGTGCCGGAGATAATGTTTGCGATGAGGAGCAGTGATGTGTCCGCCATTGAGAAAGTTTTATGGATCAGGGGTGTGTTATGATGATGCTTTGGGGATTGGAGTGGATTATGTGGAGCAACATGGGATATGACTTGCATTGGGGAGCTGAAAGGTTTCGTATGAGCTGGGTGGGGATGCGACGTTGGGACCCATCGGGCAGGGGGGAGTTTGTCTTTAGTGGAAGAGGAGGGGACTTTACTCGTTTTACGAGCCAGAGACTGATTAGGGGTTTTATCGGGACAGTGCGTTTGAGGATGCCCAAAAAATCCGCACTTATAGCAAATCTTTGCATCCCTACAAGCTTGCGCCATGTGTCAAAGGCCAGCACAACGCAGGCAACGGTTTTCCTTCTTTAGAAATTCCACCGTTTGGCGAACGTTTCTGAAAAGAGGCAGGGGGTGGCGCCGCTTGGCCGGAGGATTTGGCAGGAAGGGGGAACGAGGTGCAGCGCCCACTACCTGGGCATAAGTCATGGGGGCGGGAATCTCAATACAGAGGGGCTGGTTGGGTCCGAATGGGAGTGGTGGGGCTCGGGATGTGGTCGCATGCTGGTCAGGGGCGGCCGAGGAGGAGGGAGTGGGGGATGGGTTGGACAAGACAGAGTTGTATTTGCTGGGGACGAAGGAGATCGGGGGTACTGCTTGGTGGTCGGAGGGAGCCATTAGAGTTTTTGGAAACGGTTATTGCACTAAATTTCACGGAAACTAAAGGTAAACAGAAAATAGCAAAAACAGTAAAAAGACAACAATGTTTATAGTGGTTCGGCTCAAAGTCAAGCCTACATCCACTTCACATCCTTCATTGTGATCTTTGAGCACACTTGTACAACTTCACTTCGAGATTACAACACTTTTACAACTCAACTTCACAATTACAACACAATCAAAACAAGTAGCTAAGACCTTGATGATGAATTGCTCTTCGGATTCATGTTGAATGTGATTGATCTCTTCTCCCGGCTCTTTGAAGTGTTCTTTTGGTAAATGAAGTGTTGTGGAGGTCGAGAAAGTGGCAGAGTCTTGGCGCTTCAAAGTCCGGAAAAGTCCTCCTTGAATGCGGAGTAGGCGAAGTATTTATAGGAGTGGCTGGATCTAGGTCGGCCAAGTTATAGGTCATGGGCGACCTAAGGGGTAGTAGGTCGGGAAATTGGCTTGGTCGTAGGTCGAGAGCGATCTCAAGGGTTGCGGCACAAAGGATGGCAAACTAAGGTGAGCGGCGACCTAAGGGAGTGGTTAGGTCGTAAGTCGCCAGCGACTTAAGGGGTAGTGGCATAAAGAGTTGCGGTATAAAGAAGTGGCGACCTAAGGGAATGACGACCTAAGGGAGTGGCGACCTAAGTATGTTGAGGCATGGCTTCATAGGTCGTGGGCGATCTAAAGGAAGAGGTAGTGTATGGATTAGGTCGTGAGCGATCTAAAGAAAGAAGAGGCATTTGGCGACCTAATGGAAGATGCTAGGTCGCAACCTAATGGAACGTCCTAATGGAGCGACCTAATGGAAGATGCTAGGTCGTGACCTAATGGAAGATGCTAGGTTACTACCTAAAGGAAGATGCTAGGTCGTTTGTCCCTGTAGGTTACTAGGTCGCTCAGTCTCTTAATACGTTGAGCCGTTGGGTCGCTGGGAAGTTAGGTCGTAGCCTTTAGGTCGTTGCTTTCTTAACTCGTTACAAGCTTAAGTCGCTAGGTTGCTTGTTCTTTATCTCGTTAACTCGCTGGAGGCTTTGAATTGTTAGGTCGCTGGAACCTTTAGGTCGTTAAAGCTCTTTGACTGGTTGAGTTGCTTTGAGATGAACCATCCTAGCTTTCTTGGTCGATCTTTTGGTATCACGGCCTTGCAAAAAAGGCGGGATAGCAGTTCTGACTCGAGTGTTTTGTTTTCCATTACGCTCGGATCAGTCTGATCTTTTCAGTGTATTGAAGACTTTATTCTTGAGGACGAAGACGAAGATTCAGTATATAATTGATATTTTATTATTATTCCACAACATCCTGTGTTCCGCTGCATTATTTGTTTATTTCTGATGTATGTATAACTCTGATTTGAATTGTAAAGTGTAATCAAAATGTTTTTTGTAAAATAGCTTCATGAACTGTTTATTTGATTATTATATTTTTTTCATTCCGCTGCGAGATTCTGTGTTTTTGTTTTTCCTTCTTTTTCTTCTGTTTTCTTATTTACCCCATTAACAATCCTCCCTTTTCAATGGTTTTAATTAGAAATGTGTGGTTTATTGTCGATTTAAACCGTCCAAAAAGGAGGGTCGTTACATTAACACTAAAATTAATTTCAAAATTTTGGACTGTCCAGAATTTGATAACATTCCATTTTATTCCAATAGTTGAAACTGCTAATCAACAAAACAACAAGATTCACAACAAAACATTTCAATTTCATAAAAAAATGTCCTAATTTTTCACTTTTGAATAATATTACTATTATTACAAAATATTAGGAAACCAATTTCTAAAACATCGGAATTTTAGTTCTCAGATTTTCAGTTTAAATTCTCTTTATTAAGACTAAACTTAGAAATCATGTTCATATAATCGTTCACTTTATTTTCTTTAATATACCACTATTAAACTAGTGTTTATTTCATAAATTCAAATCAACAACAATAGCCAACACTTGTAAACTGACTAAATACAACCGATCAACGATAAATGATAATAATTAAATATTATCATTTCCTGAAATAAACACATTACAAATAACTATACTAGTTATAAAAAAATTCATTCCCTTATATATAACATATAATGTTAGGAAAAAATTATTTCATTTCAAAACTATAGAAAACATTTTATAGCACTAACAAATACGCGCTCTCGTATATATATACACTCAAACTCATTCTAGGGTATTACTAACCCTATCTCTAATGAGTAAACCCCAACAGGTTGAGGTATCTCTAAACCAAAGCTCTGATATCAAATGTAACAACCCACCTTTAGGACAGTTTAAGTCGACAATAAACCACACATATCTAACTCAAACTATTCAAAGGACAGATTATTAATGGGATTGTTCAAATGAAATAAAATTCAAAAGAATAAAATATAGAATCTCGCAGTGGAAGGATAAAGTATAATACACAAAATAAATACATATACAATTCATGAAGCTATTTTTCAACAAAATCAGAATTTACACTTTTTTTCACTTAAAGCTATTAAGTTGAAATCAAACAACAAGTTTAAATCTAAAATCCAATTAAAACTTTCATTAAATCAATTAAATTTCAATTTCATAATTTCAAGTTCAAACATAAATTTAAACTTACAATATTCCAATTTTATTTCTAAATCAATTTATTTAAACCCAAATTGGTTTTATATCGGGTATATATCATTTCAACCCAAAGTGATTTTGCTAATTATCAGGGAACTTGGAGTGTGAGAACAATAATAACATAAATAACATAACATGTCAATGACCAACATGCGTGCATAATTAACAATTTAATATATACATATGCATAACTAACATATCACATGTGTCACATATCATAAACAACATAAGTGAATATTTCAAATTCTAACATGTCATACACTAACATAACATATAAATATATAACATGACATATATACAAGGAACTTGCAAGGTGATTTACAATAAAATAAGATGTCATATCATTTTTTCCAAACATAACACATTATTTCCACATAGCATAGGTGACATATTATTAACATAGCATGTGCAACATATGATTTTATTAACCTAACACTTTTTTTCAACATAACATATGTGACATATTTCAACATGGCATATATAAAAAAAATTTCTAACATAACACATTTTCTAACATATCATATGTGATATATTTAACATACATATGTGACAATAAATCAAATCAACATAACATACTATTTGTGACATATAAAACAACATGTTCATGTCAATATTATAACACAAATTCAAGGAAACACAACAACATATATCACATATTCCTATCTAAAGAAAACATTTCTCATAACATTTCAATCGATGTTTATTTACCTAACCATAAAAATGTTCATCGTGAGTGATTGCTCACCTTTCGAAGTTAGAGAGTTTTTGACAACACAAATAGATAGATCCAAGTTGAAATCCAAACACGACAAGCTAATCAATCCTATCCAAAGCAACAATCCAAAAGCAAAGCAAAGCACGACAACGCAAATCGAACAAATTGTGCTCTTTTTTTATAAAATAGAGGCGGAGAGAGGATATGGTCGAATTGGTGGTGCAGGGCGGTGGCAACGAGAGAGGGGATGGAAGGGTTTTGAAAAGAGGAGGAATGGAGTTTGGGGATTTTTGATTTTGGAGTTTTGGAGTCCTGTAGATTTGAGGAAGAAGAGTACGCAGAAAGTTTTTCACTGAGAAAAAATCTGTACATACTTGTATAACCAGATAGGAAACAAAAGGTCAATGGGTGGGAAAAGAAAGGGTCCAAAGTCTCTTAGGGTTCCCAGGGTCTCTTGGTTTACTAAGGTGCCCATTAGACCAAACAAACCCAATAAGACTTAGCCAAAAACACAAATATACACTACAAATTTATGTCAACACGGTAATTTATATTTTTAGAGCAATAAGAATACGATTTTGACAAAACGAAAAATGGAGAGGAGATTAGAATTCAGTCTAGTATCATATAAAAAGAATAAAATTTCAAAATTCAAATTTAAATTTTCCAACCAAAAGTCAAACTTTGACCAAAATTTGAAAATTCACAAAGAAATTTTGCTCTATTAAATTTGGTCAAATAAAACACTCAACATTACAAATTCAAATTTTTTTTATTTAAATTCAAAATACTGCCATTTTAAAGTTGTTAAAAGTTACGGATCATTACACTTTATCTTAATTAAAAGATGTAGTAACAATTAATGCAATATTAATTTGTTTCCCTTTATCATATTTAAAAGGTTAAATGCCAATCAATTCAATATATATATATATTAAATTAAATGGTGGTTATAAATTTCCAATTTATTGTTACTAACATATTTGTAACTTCTATTGTCGTTATTAAACAGTTGTAACGTTCATTGCATTAACAAAAGACATCCATCGCTTAACAATTAATTGTTTTACCTCATTCCGTTATTTGAAATCAACTTGGTATGTTACCATTTAAATCACGCATTTTATTTTCCTTAAATAAATATGCATTATATCGTCACTTACAATTTCCTTTATTATCCAATTCATGTCATTAACTACGCATCCAATTCTCATCTAATTACATTCAAACCTATGTTATCATTCTTATTATTCAATCAACAATACCCTATGAATTATATTAACATAAGTTTACATTTTATTACATTCGTTATTTTACCGTTAACATCTTTTACCATATTAACTGCAATAATTAATTACATAAATTTTCGTTGATTTCCAAAATAATTCCAAACATATTAAATAATGAGATGATAAATGAACAATTGTTACATTTAAGTAATTTTATCAAATTTATGGAATGACTGTCAACTCCCTAGAATTAAAAGATGATGGAAGAATAGTCCCTCCTGAAAATTTTATGAAAATTACATCCCTATTTTTAGTTTTTGGCTAATTTATGTCACTTTTGCCCCTGATTTCCATGCTGGGCCGATTTTCTGGAAGGGGACAGTTTGGTAAAAATTAACAAAACATGGACCTAATTTACATGGATTTATGGGTAGGGACTTTTTGTGCATGAGCTTCAAGAATAGGGACCTTTGGTCCAAAACCCCTTTATAAATTTATTGTTTATAAACAAAGATTATAACTACTTACCACATCACTGATTTCATATTCTATATTTCAATCAATTACATACAATCTCACCATTACACACATCATTTAATTTATTTCATTATTTACAATTATAACCAAATTAACCTAAAATTTATTTCAATTGATTGAAATTACATTAAATAGTTATCAATAGCATTCAAACAACATTATTAAATCATATTCTAATTATTTCCTCAATAATAAATCATACATTTTAATTTCTCACAATATTAAATTTCAAAATCTTATTTAATTTAATAGTTTTAGTTATCAAAATTTACGGGTCATTACAGAAATTTAAAATGTAGGTATTTAAAAAAAGAATAATTTAGTAATGCACCATGTGATAAATTGAAATGAAATGTATGTTGAATTTGTTATTATTGTGTATGTATATACTTAAAGTTATGTGACTTGTTTATCTTTACATTAATTAAAAAATAATTTTACCATTTGAAGTGTATCTTTATGCGAATATATTGTACATATTGAAGTTTTCATATTTTCATAAATTAGTAAATGAATTAGCGAATATTTGTTAATTGGATTTATTTGATCAGTTTAAATCTAACATCGCTTGATTAATTGAAATATATGGGATGCATGTAAAATATTAGGAGAAAAGTGAGGTAAGTTTTGCAAATAATTGTGGAATTTTTAATTGTAGTTATTTGAAGTTAAAAGTATAATTTACAATGAAATGTGTGACAAATTTATTGAGATAAGTGAATTACAAATTATTATTATTTTGCTATTGTTTAATGTGATCTATATATCTTTATAGTTGAATAAAAAATTGATTTTACAATTTTGGTAGTTACAAAAGTATTGTACATATTTAAATTATCGTTCTTTAGTATTTATAAGAAATATTAATAAATATTGGTCAATTAAATTTATTTAAATAGCTTAAACTTTGGATTATGCAATTAACATAAATATATGGACTTAAATATAAAATATTAGGACATAACTGATAAATTATATGTAAATAATTGTTTAAACTTTAGAACGTCCGTACCAAAATGTAAAATGATGGGAGAGATTTGGTAAAACAAGTGTAAAGTGATAAATTAAAGAATGTAATAATAAAATATCTTGAAAGAGAAATAAGGAGAAGAGAGAAAACTCCTAAAATCAATGAAGGAGCCAGAAATTCTTGTGCTTTACTATTAATTAATAGATTAATATCTAGATAAAAAGAATTAGAGAGAACTAATAGAACATTGTGATTTACTATAAATATAAACTATTATACGTGGATTTTAAAGTAAACAATCAAGAGAGAACTATGGAAAGGTGAGAAAACTAATAGAGGTAACAGGAAGATTTGGAATTCTTCTGCTTTCATATTATTTAATTTAATAAATTAACAGATATATCATATTGTTTAATTTAATATAGTAATTGATATATAGTCTATTAAAATAAATGAGTTATAAATTAAAATTGTTTATTTTGATGATATATTGAGATAAATGAACTATAATTCCTAATTATTATCATTGTTAATTATTGATATAGAAGATTTGTTTTATGTTGAATATATTTTCAAACGTGAATTAAATTTAGTTATTTATCATTTTTGTTAATATGAATGTTAGTTAATTAAGTCTATTCAAATTGTTTAATTTTAAAATTATATAACTGGTTTTAGTATATTGAATTAAATGTAAAATATAGGAAAGAATCAAGGAGAACTTTTTAAAATTGTAGAAATTACAGATTTTACTATTTAACTATTGTACGTATTTGAATGAAAAATGTCTAGAGAGAATAAAAACACATTGCAATTAGTTGTAAAAGTATAAATTATATGGATATTATAAAGTTTAATTTTAACACCCGGAAATTTTAGTAATAATAAATTAAAATACATAAGGGCAAAAATGTAACTTTAATAAAAGCAAAAAATAGTGAATTTTCTCAAACATTGGAATTAGGCCTCGAAACCTATTCTGTTGCATCTAAAATGTCGTTTGTAGTTAGAGAACATATATAAGTTGAAATTTGATAAACCGAGTCAAAATTAATAAAAACTATAATCAATGGCATTTTCATAATTATTAATTTCGGGTTTAGAATAGATAACCCTAGTTTTCAACTATAAATAAGTCCCTAAACCTCACTTTTTTCACTCTAGATCCTAACCGCCATCTCTCTATTTTGTACATATAATTCTTCTTCTTCCACTACAGAAACTTCTTAAATCTAAACAATACTTCTATTCTCTTTAAAAAATTCACACCCAAAAGAAATTAAACCATATCTAATTCAAAGGAGAGAGAGTAAATCGAGATTTGAGGAGAAAGAGCGAAGGAAGAGTGAATAAATCAACTTGGAAGCCAAGGAAAGGAGATTTAAATGAAGTTAGAAGAAAGAAATCTTTGTAAAGGTGACTGAATTGATTACGACGTTACAATGATTCATACCTGATTTAGAATATAATTGTTGAATTTGGAATAGTAGTTTCAACCTAGATTTTATTTGGATTACAATTTCAGCTATAAACAAAATGAATAGTAATGATGGAAAACCCTAGGTGTTATTTTAATAGAAATAATCATAGAAAAAGAGAAAAAGAAAAGTTAGAGTACCGCATCCTATAGATTTAAACCTTTATATGATAAAGTTTGGGTTGATTTGGATAAATGGAAGAAATGAATACCTTTTTATTTCACCTTGAATTGATTATATAACTTGAAATATACGTAGACTTTTCATTTGAATGCACTTAGGTAGTTAAATAATATATATATATATATATAATCATTGGAATTAACTAGCTGAATTCGTTTAAATAAAGATAGAGACTATGCACGAAATCTGGTTAAAGTTGAACCTTAAGTGTATATTCAAATCTGCGAAGAAGACGAAAAAGTAAAAAAAAAATAGACAAAAATTATAAAATCTGGAAAAACACCAAAACTAAACGTTTGAAGGGAAAACCAGATGTCTAAATCAAGGTTCAGATGTCTGAATTTCAGACAGTCTTGACCCGAGAGAAATTAGTTAAAATTCAACTCAATTCAGACGTTTGAATTCCTTTTGCAGACATCTAGAATCAAAATCAAACGTCTGAGAAAGGAAGTCTGACGTCTAAATGCTTTGAGAAATATATATATTTTAAAAAAGAGGGTTTGACGTTTGAAGTAAATTTTCAGACGCCTGAATTGTTTTAGCAAGCCCAGGTTGAACATAGACCTGGTGCAAGCCAAGTAGGGAAAATTGGGGAATTAGTTCCCAATTTGTCGACTTTTATGAGTTCACACTGTTTCATGGAGCAAGTGCAACGAGGAGTATTAGTTCTACATGGATGACGTTTATGGGTACCCACTTTATGATAGGCGTAATGTCAAACTCGATAAGGCATGTAATAGCAGCGCAACTAGAAACTCTTATTATTACTGGGGCACGTTCGGTCACATGTTATGTTAAACATATCGGAATCAGGGATGAAAGATGAAGATGTCTACAATAGTAGGGCTATATCACTAGGAGGTGGCTAGACCTATAGGGGAATCACTATAGTGATTTATTTTGCTTCAGGTTGAAGCATATGACACGTTTACCATTAAGAAGGTGACACCAATGCTTCGATAGACCATAAATTTTTGAGGTAGTATACTCGGCGAAGCCTAGGCGTTGCGATGTTCACTCAGTATGTAAGTGTGATATATGTGATTTGTCAAGACCCGCAAATCCATACCCTTGATTAAACACTAAATTCCATTGATTAACTCAAGATGCACGGAAATACGAACCCTGAGGGGTTTTAAGAAAAAGAAATAGAAGAAAAGATAGAAGAAAATGAGAAGAAGAAGAAAACAGAAGAAGAAAGAAGAACAACAGAACAACATCAGATACAGAAACAATATCAGAAGCTCACATATCGCAGCGGAACAATATATAATAGATAATCACTAGCCTTTTAAAACAAAGAATTATATCAGTTTTTATACATACATCAATCAGAGTCAATATACAACAATGGACAGTTATATAAACTTGTCCTCATACAGAATACACAGCGGAATAAATAAACAAAGTATATGTGATACGTTACGCCATCCAGCTTGCTTCCACGACTCCAGAATATCCAGAATATCCTGATAATATAACTCTAGGCTGCCCGTGTGGAAATTGGTGGGCACCCAGAGTTTAGAAGGGAAACAATAAACTCCGAGTCAGTCATGGTGACTGGTGTGAGATCGTAAAACAGTTATTTTTCACAAAGAAAATAAAACAAATTCGCAATGATTTTGGAAAATGAAACTACCATAAGACCTCCCACCACACACACAATTCAAACGTAGAATTGGAGGAGATTTCTTCTTATGATAGTCAAAGATGCTTACTACGCAAAATCAAATCCTTTTTGATATTATTATTAGTGCATAGTGTAGAAAACATTTCGAAAGTAGAATATAAATCTTAGCCAGCATAGACATTTCGAACTATGCCTACTATAGCTACCATCCAAACAGTGGGGTGCCACCATAAGCGAATGATAGGTTCTACAACTAAAACCGTACAAGGCTCGTATTGTTTCTTTGGATTTCCAACAAATGGTCAGGCTAAGGAACTTCCTATTCCACGAAGGAACGCCTCTGGAATGACGTCCCGAGAATCTAACCGAATCTCTGCCAACACAAGGTCGGGTTACCTCTGCAAAAATAGGTAACTACTGACACGCGTATGCCATCCCCCGATCGTAACCGATCATCCCGAGGATCCCCGATTTCCAACAAACCACATAATAATAATAATGCAGCAACCACATAGGTTAAGTATCTGGGCTCCATACCATGATACCACCTCTATCCAGAAGGAATGACATACACTAAGGGGCGCTACTCCCTAGAACCTTGCTGCATCCTTCCTGTTTCGACCATTTCCGGGGTGTGAGGCTCGACGAAGTCTCGTCCACAAAGCTACGCTTTCTACAAAGCCATGCTTCGGGTCAAACAAATGATCAACCTATGATCACAAAGATATAAGATCAAACAAATGATCATATCGTAAATGATCAAACACTGATCATTTCACAGCAACACTCAATATGCCACGTTACCAAATTGGGAATATATTACTGATAAATTTCAACTACATAACCTCTTAGCTCGTACGTCTCAGAGAAGGGTGTTAAGCTAAGAGAATAAATTCTCCGCCACCAACAGAAATGTATTTGAAAGGAATCAACTTTATATCTCAATTTGTAACGTCAGACATACAATCCATACAAGTCTGTTCCGGGATCGAACAGAACCGAAGGCACTTCTCACGAAGCCCTTGCATATCCGGATAATTTTCTAATCACGTCCGGACTTCCCATCACTAAGGGTGATAAAACCTCTAAATCGGAGATCAGCCGATGTAGAGTAACTCGACGGTAATCCTTCCGTTTTCAAAAATATCCGGTCTTCAACACCGGTCTTCGAATGCAATTCATAACGACGTATCACATATTCGGAATGGGTTATACGACCCCATGGTCCTTTCCCGGCTAACCCGAATAGTGAGCGCTTATTTAAAAATAAGTGTGGCATTCAAATTCATCCAATTCACAACAAGTACCCATTCAAGGTAATTATTGATAGTCGGTTATTTAACTATCAATAAAGATGCGCAACATCATCAGATTCCAAATAATTTCCCAAATTATTTATTTCCAGAATATCTTTACTAGATATAAAATTTCCACACTTAACCGTTTGAAAACAAATTTCAAATATTCACATTTCAATTTATCTTTAAAAGATAAAATTTCAAACCCTTCATTTCATATTGGAAAAGCACTTCCATACTTATTTAATTATAAGTAATTCAGAAATCAATTTATTTTCAACATTTGAAAATATTCGATATACTTAAATCAAAATTAAGTATAAATTTCATTCTTTAAGGAAATCATTTACTATAACAACTATTTGAGTCAAAACGAATGTTACGTAAAACATCGTTACGACAACTCAAAATCACTAGTATAGGGATTTGAAATTTAGATAGATATATAAATCCCAATACTATATAAAACAAAAACATTTCCTTTCGGAAATCATTTACTATAACAACAGTGTTATAGTCCACCATTTCCTTATTTTCCTCGAAAACATCTATTTCAACAATGAATGTTGAAATCTATGGTTTCGATATTTCCCACATTTTAAAAACATCTTTAAAATGTTTACTTCATTTTTAATGTCACTTCTTCAAAAATGAACCCATTTTTTCCAATAATATATTCACTGTCCAAAATCATTCACTTAACCCAATTTCAATCACTTAACCCAATTACACATTTTATTTCAATAAAAATTCGCTATCCAAAAACGCGAATATATCTTCTTTGATAATCTTCTACATTTAATTTATCAGATTCAATTGATTTTGAATTTATAAAACAACGTTTATAAATTCTATTTCTATTTATAAAAACTTCAATTTATAAATCTTCTTTATTAACAATTCGATTCATAATTCAAATCTTATACCAACAATCCATAATTATAAGTTAAATACTTATAATTCCTTTATTTTACAAAATCATTTCCATTTATAAGTTCACGATTTATAAATTTCATTTATTTATAAATTCTTAAAAATTCATTTTAACGCTTATAAAAACTCGTTTTATAATACCAACAATTTAAAGTTATAAATATCAATCTTGTACATCTTTTACATACATCGTTTTTTATAATTCAAAAATTCCAATTAAAACCATTTTATAAATTTCTTAACTATTTATTTCAAAAGGAATTAACTTTTTGGTTATAATTCACAAATCTTAACTTTTATAACTTTAAAGTTTGAACGTTTATTTATTAAAATAAATCAATTCAACAATTTAAATACAACGTATATTTTCAAAGATCACTTTAAAAATTCTCTTTTAAAATCAACATCGTTATTTTTAATTTTCAAAATTGAATCCGATGATGCAACGCACCAATTCGTCAATGACAACAACAAACATCATATATCAATATGATAACAGAATATACATCAATATCTGTAAATAAATAAATACGGGTGAGGAATCCAGTTGGATCCCTCCAACCTGTTTCCCTGCATCCACAGACGTTAGCACAATACCAATTCCACTTCGAGGTGGAATATCGCGGTATATGGGTTTTATAAAAATCATCCGCTTACTAACGGCGCAATAGGGTCTCATCCGCTATACGAGGCGGGAAATCAATCAATCCAATATATACATATGCCAATATGTATATATTGCTACATATATATAGATATATCCTACTATATCTAATATCACATCCAATAGCAATCAATCAGTCAATAAATAACTGCAATACCAAATATATTTTGAGTGAGAAAAATCTCACCTTAGCTTTTTATTTTGCAATCCATTTCCATTTTTGATCATTTCTTCACGGTTTAACCTTGTATAACAATTTATACAATATATCAATATTCGAATTAAATCGAACAGCTCAATTTTTTATTTGATAACTTCAATTCATCGGTGATTTCGTTTTAAACAAATGATTTTTTTTCCCTTTACAAAAAGTATTTTAGTAACTAAAATAATTCAAATTTGTTACTTTACGAATTAAATCAACATATCCATTGTTTAAGGTAAACAAGTAAATTAAAAATGTATACAGGTATATTTATTTCCTTTTGAACTACCTACGTATATTTCTATTTAAAAATCTATAGATTTACAAATCTAATTTATATAACTTCCAACATTTAAATCTTTCTGTTATATATATAAATGTATATTTTCTTTTCCATTTCATTTAAACGGTAAACATTTATTTTTTCGAAATAAATCTTTCTGTTTTTATATATAAATATATTTTCTTTATTAAACTTTAAATAAGAAATGGAACTTGTTTATATCATCACTGCGATCTTTTTATATTTCATAACAACTTTATTCATATTAACAGTTTCATACCTCTTTTCCAATCGAGTAGCCACCACGCGAGGCCCGACTTCCTAGATTAAAACGCGACCAGACTACCACCACTGCATCGCGACATCGCTCGAGCTACCACCCAGATTCACGCGACCCTAGATCGAACTGCCGAACCCAAAAATCCACCATCACCGTGCTTGAATGATCGAACTCCACTGTGATTTCCCAAACGCCTTCGCGAACTGCCGCCGCCACCAACCCAATCGCGAGCTCCTAGTCGACCCCACACGTCGTCGTCTTCCACCGTGAGTCCTCCTCGTTGTTGCCGACGCCATCCCATAGTCGCGAAAATAGTAGCAGTATAAAGAGACTGCAGCAGGGCTTCAAATCGGCAGTAGAAAATATCATGTAGGAGGCAAGGACGAGTCGACGATGGCTGATGGAATAGCCGAGTATGCAGCGATGATTTCCTCGAAGGCGTTGATTTACGAAACCCTAGTTTTCACGGGTTCAAGCATCGCGACATGGAGATTGCTATTGAACTGGTTAAGGGATGGGGGAATGAAAATTCTTCGGCCATTGATTGTTTTATTTGAACGAGATTCGTTTTGATTTTTTTTTCTTCTTTCTTCGGCTGCGAAAGAAATAAAGGGGAAAAGAAACGAAGGGGTACGAAGGAGACACAATGGAGGCGGTTGTACTTATTGTCGGATAAAGAAAACATTTATATTTTAGTTAAATTCAATTTGCCTTAAAATAAATTTCTATACGTTTATATATCGTACGATTACATAACAACTCCGAATGCTACGAAATTTGAAATCCGACAATAATTCAATATTACGGACCCAATGGAACTGGTTTTGTCAAATTCCGAGACTGCACCTCGGATGGCTATTTTCCAATATCAATTCGAACGATTAAATTTCAAAATTGAACAAATCATTTTCAAACTCAATTCTGAAGCTTCTGTTATCTTCAGTATTATCAATACGAATTTTAAAAGCTTTTGAAATATTTTTCTTCGGCTTACAATTGAAGATACAAATTTTATTCAACTTACAATAGATTAAATTCTATAATTTAATCGCCAATTTCAAAGTTACATCCGGGATTCAAATTAAATCATCATTTAAATATTTAAAATAAATTAAATATTTTCAATTTAATTTGTTCAAAATTCTGGGTCGTTACAAACTTCCCTCCTTAAAAGAATTTCGTCCCGAAATTACAAGTTAGGAAAAAAGGTCCTTAACTCGTCTACTATTTTTCAACATCTAATAGTTTTATCATTTTGTCAAAACAAATCTTTCTACCAAAGTTTCGTTATCATTCAATTAAATTTCCAACCTCCATTATAAGTTTCAAACAACATTGTTTTCTTAACAATTCAAATTTAAATTTAAATTCAAATTTTAAACTTTCAAAAATTTTTTAACGCCCGATATTTCCGAAAAATTTCGCCACCGTCTCCTTTGCGCGGCTAACACGGTACGACTACAAAACGTCCCTACGGACTCTCAAATTTCAAAAAGAAAAAGAAAAAGCCAAGCGGCTAGACAAGAAAATCATCAAATCTCATATTGAAACTGAAAGACATACCTTTTGTCGAGCAATTAAAATTTATCTTTGAAATCAAATCCAATTCCTTTATACACCTGTATATCCTACTAGCCATAACATCTAGTTACAACATTCAAACCATTTTGCAAATTCTATTACAAAATTTTCAATATAAGCTGCTTATACATTTTTAGCTTACTATTGAAGTTACATATCTATCTTCATTAAATTTTGCATTTCAAATTTCATTTGAATTTACTTTACCATTTTAATTCAATTTGGATTCTATTTATCTCCTGAATATTGAATTTTATCGATTAGCTTTCATTTACAACTGCTTATTTTAGATTAGTTTCAATTACTAATTCATTTCTAATTCTAATCCACTTACAAATTCAAATCTGTTTTCAACATTCAGTTTCAATTCCAGTTTTATTCTTTTGTTCATTCCCAAAATTTATTTTCAATTCACTATTTTGGTTTATAACCACTCGTATTTAAACTGGATTTCCAATTCCATATGAATTTTAATTCATTTTTCATTTATAATGATTCAATTCAATTCATTGCTTACAATTTCGAAATGAATTTGAACTTTCATTTAATTGATTCACTTGTATTTACTTTTATTTAACTCCATCTTTTAAGTTAAATTTATTCTATCAAAATTCAAATTGTATAAGTTATCAACTTGATAATATTTCATAAATATGGTATTCCAGAGTCTTACCAACATTCAAAAAAAACATTTTGAAAACAATTCAATTTATCCTTTGAATTTCAAAACCAAAACCCAAATTTTCCAACAACTTCCATTTAAAACAATTTGGCAGCAATTCCTCTTCTGGAAACCCGAAAATGAACACTGGTGATGTCGCGATCATCATCGAAGTTATTTTCCAGCGACCAAAAAGAGTTTAGAGCTTTTATCTCTCCAAAATACTTTTCAAACCTTTGAAATTCATTTTCAAATCAAAAAGGAATTTAAACTTTACAAATCTCCAAAATATCAAATTCTTTTCAAAACATTTCCAAATACTTCTCTGGAATTCCGTTTCAAATTACAAATTACATTTATAATTTATATTCTTAAATTTCATTCGTATGTGAATTCGTTTCCTTATGCTTCAATTCGCATTTATAAATTTCATTTGTTAATTGAATTTATCTCCAAATCTTTGGTTATCATTTTAATTTTCTCATTCCATTTCATATAACAATGATAATAATTCAATGTTATTATTTTATAACAACCAAACATCCATATACTATGATAATTCATAGAAAATCATTTCTTTTCTATACAAAAATAGTTTTGGGCAAAATTATTTCATTTACCCTATTTTAAAATCAATACTGTGTCGGTTTATCTTGTTTAAGAGTTTAGAAACCCCTATCGATTACAGTTAGCTAGACTGCACCGACCAGAATCCATAAACAATCAACCGATAAGTCAACACAATACAAAACAATTTCATATTCACTAACAAATACGCACTCGTATCTATTATTACACTCAACTAATTCTAGAGTACTGTTGACTCTATCTCTAATGAGTAACACCCAACAGAGCAGGGTTGTCGCTTAACCATATGCTCTGATACCAGCTGTCAAGACCCGCAAATCCGTACCCTTGATTAAACACTAAATTCCATTGATTAACTCAAGATGCACGGAAATACGAACCCTGAGGGGTTTTAAGAAAAAGAAATAGAAGAAAAGATAGAAGAAAAAGAGAAGAAGAAGAAAACAGAAGAAGAAAGAAGAACAACAGAACAACATCAGATACAGAAACAATATTAGAATCTCACATATCGCAGCGGAACAATATATAATAGATAATCACTAGCCTTTTAAAACAAAGAATTATATCAGTTTTTATACATACATCAATCAGAGTCAATATACAACAATGGACAGTTATATAAACTTGTCCTCATACAGAATACACAGCGAAATAAAGAAACAAAGTATATGTGATACGTTACGCCATCCAGCTTGCTTCCACGACTCCAGAATATCCATAATATCCTGATAATATAACTCTAGGCTGCCCGTGTGGAAATTGGTGGGCACCCAGAGTTTAGAAGGGAAACAATAAACTCCGAGTCAGTCATGGTGACATGTGTGAGATCGTAAAACAGTTATTTTTCACAAAGAAAATAAAACAAATTCGCAATGCTTTTGGAAAATGAAACTACCATAAGACCTCCCACCACACACACAATTCAAACGTAGAATTGGAGGAGATTTCTTCTTATGATAGTCAAAGATGCTTACTACGCAAAATCAAATCCTTTTTGATATTATTATTAGTGCATAGTGTAGAAAACATTTCGAAAGTAGAATATAAATCTTAGCCAGCATAGACATTTCGAACTATGCCTACTATAGCTACCATCCAAACAGTGGGGTGCCACCATAAGTGAATGATAGGTTCTACAACTAAAACCGTACAAGGCTCGTATTGTTTCTTTGGATTTCCAACAAATGGTCAGGCTAAGGAACTACCTATTCCACGAAGGAACGCCTCTGGAATGACATCCCGAGAACCTAACCGAATCTCTGCCAACACAAGGTCGGGTTACCTCTGCAAAAATAGGTAACTACTGACACGCGTATGCCATCCCCCGATCGTAACCGATCATCCCGAGGATCCCCGATTTCCAACAAACCACATAATAATAATAATGCAGCAACCACATAGGTTAAGTATCTGGGCTCCATACCATGATACCACCTCTATCCAGAAGGAATGACATACACTAAGGGGCGCTACTCCCTAGAACCTTGCTGCATCCTTCCTGTTTCGACCATTTCCGGGGTGTGAGGCTCGACGAAGTCTCGTCCACAAAGCTACGCTTTCTACAAAGCCATGCTTCGGGTCAAACAAATGATCAACCTATGATCACAAAGATATAAGATCAAACAAATGATCATATCGTAAATGATCAAACACTGATCATTTCACAGCAACACTCAATATGCCACGTTACCAAATTGGGAATATATTACTGATAAATTTCAACTACATAACCTCTTAGCTCGTACGTCTCAGAGAAGGGTGTTAAGCTAAGAGAATAAATTCTCCGCCACCAACAGAAATGTATTTGAAAGGAATCAGCTTTATATCTCAATTTGTAACGTCAGACATACAATCCATACAAGTCTGTTCCGGGATCGAACAGAACCGAAGGTACTTCTCACGAAGCCCTTGCATATCCGGATAATTTTCTAATCACGTCCGGACTTCCCATCACTAAGGGTGATAAAACCTCTAAATCGGAGATCAGCCGATGTAGAGTAACTCGACGGTAATCCTTCCGTTTTCAAAAATATCCAGTCTTCAACACCGGTCTTCGAATGCAATTCATAACGACGTATCACATATTCGGAATGGGTTATACGACCCCATGGTCCTTTCCCGGCTAACCCGAATAGTGAGCGCTTATTTAAAAATAAGTGTGGCATTCAAATTCATCCAATTCACAACAAGTACCCATTCAAGGTAATTATTGATAGTCGGTTATTTAACTATCAATAAAGATGCGCAACATCATCAGATTCCAAATAATTTCCCAAATTATTTATTTCCAGAATATCTTTACTAGATATAAAATTTCCACACTTAACCGTTTGAAAACAAATTTCAAATATTCACATTTCAATTTATCTTTAAAAGATAAAATTTCAAACCCTTCATTTCATATTGGAAAAGCACTTCCATACTTATTTAATTATAAGTAATTCAGAAATCAATTTATTTTCAACATTTGAAAATATTCGATATACTTAAATCAAAATTAAGTATAAATTTCATTCTTTAAGGAAATCATTTACTATAACAACTATTTGAGTCAAAACGAATGTTACGTAAAACATCGTTACGACAACTCAAAATCACTAGTATAGGGATTTGAAATTTAGATAGATATATAAATCCCAATACTATATAAAACAAAAACATTTCCTTTCGGAAATCATTTACTATAACAACAGTGTTATAGTCCACCATTTCCTTATTTTCCTCGAAAACATCTATTTCAACAATGAATGTTGAAATCTATGGTTTCGATATTTCCCACATTTTAAAAACATCTTTAAAATGTTTACTTCATTTTTAATGTCACTTCTTCAAAAATGAACCCATTTTTTCCAATAATATATTCACTGTCCAAAATCATTCACTTAACCCAATTTCAATCACTTAACCCAATTACACATTTTATTTCAATAAAAATTCGCTATCCAAAAACGCGAATATATCTTCTTTGATAATCTTCTACATTTAATTTATCAGATTCAATTGATTTTGAATTTATAAAACAACGTTTATAAATTCTATTTCTATTTATAAAAACTTCAATTTATAAATCTTCTTTATTAACAATTCGATTCATAATTCAAATCTTATACCAACAATCCATAATTATAAGTTAAATACTTATAATTCCTTTATTTTACAAAATCATTTCCATTTATAAGTTCACGATTTATAAATTTCATTTATTTATAAATTCTTAAAAATTCATTTTAACGCTTATAAAAACTCGTTTTATAATACCAACAATTTAAAGTTATAAATATCAATCTTGTACATCTTTTACATACATCGTTTTTTATAATTCAAAAATTCCAATTAAAACCATTTTATAAATTTCTTAACTATTTATTTCAAAAGGAATTAACTTTTTGGTTATAATTCACAAATCTTAACTTTTATAACTTTAAAGTTTGAACGTTTATTTATTAAAATAAATCAATTCAACAATTTAAATACAACGTATATTTTCAAAGATCACTTTAAAAATTCTCTTTTAAAATCAACATCGTTATTTTTAATTTTCAAAATTGAATCCGATGATGCAACACACCAATTCGTCAATGACAACAACAAACATCATATATCAATATGATAACAGAATATACATCAATATTTGTAAATAAATAAATACGGGTGAGGAATCCAGTTGGATCCCTCCAACCTGTTTCCCTGCACCCACAGACGTTAGCACAATACCAATTCCACTTCGAGGTGGAATATCGCGGTATATGGGTTTTATAAATATCATCCGCTTACTAACGGCGCAATAGGGTCTCATCCGCTATACGAGGCGGGAAATCAATCAATCCAATATATACATATGCCAATATGTATATATTGCTACATATATATAAATATATCCTACTATATCTAATATCACATCCACTAGCAATCAATCAGTCAATAAATAACTGCAATACCAAATATATTTTGAGTGAGAAAAATCTCACCTTAGCTTTTTATTTTGCAATCCATTTCCATTTTTGATCATTTCTTCACGGTTTAACCTTGTATAACAATTTATACAATATATCAATATTCGAATTAAATCGAACAGCTCAATTTTTTATTTGATAACTTCAATTCATCGGTGATTTCGTTTTAAACAAATGATTTTTTTTCCCTTTACAAAAAGTATTTTAGTAACTAAAATAATTCAAATTTGTTACTTTACCAATTAAATCAACAGATCCATTGTTTAAGGTAAACAAGTAAATTAAAAATGTATACAGGTATATTTATTTCCTTTTGAACTACCTACGTATATTTCTATTTAAAAATCTATAGATTTACAAATCTAATTTATATAACTTCCAACATTTAAATCTTTCTGTTATATATATAAATGTATATTTTCTTTTCCATTTCATTTAAACGGTAAACATTTATTTTTTCGAAATAAATCTTTCTGTTTTTATATATAAATATATTTTCTTTATTAAACTTTAAATAAGAAATGGAACTTGTTTATATCATCACTGCAATCTTTTTATATTTCATAACAACTTTATTCATATTAACAATTTCATACCTCTTTTCCAATCGAGTAGCCACCACGCGAGGCCCGACTTCCTAGATTAAAACGCGACCAAACTACCACCACTGCATCGCGACAACGCTCGAGCTACCACCCAGATTCACGCGACCCTAGATCGAACTGCCGAACCCAAAAATCCACCATCACCGTGCTTGAATGATCGAACTCCACTGTGATTTCCCAAACGCCTTCGCGAACTGCCACCGCCACCAACCCAATCGCGAGCTCCTAGTCGACCCCACACGTCGTCGTCTTCCACCGTGAGTCCTCCTCGTTGTTGCTGTCGCCATCCCATAGTCGCGAAAACAGTAGCAGTATAAAGAGACTGCAGCAGGGCTTCAAATCGGCAGTAGAAAATATCACGTAGGAGGCAAGGACGAGTCGACGATGGCTGATGGAATAGCCGAGTATGCAGCGATGATTTCCTCGAAGGCGTTGATTTACGAAACCCTAGTTTTCACGGGTTCAAGCATCGCGACATGGAGACTGCTATTGAACTGGTTAAGGGATGGAGGAACGAAAATTCTTCGGCCATTGATTGTTTTATTTGAACGAGATTCGTTTTGATTTTTTTTTCTTCTTTCTTCGGCTGCGAAAGAAATAAAGGGGAAAAGAAACGAAGGGGTACGAAGGAGACACAATGGAGGCGGTTGTACTTATTGTCGGATAAAGAAAACATTTATATTTTAGTTAAATTCAATTTGCCTTAAAATAAATTTCTATACGTTTATATATCGTACGATTACATAACAACTCCGAATGCTACGAAATTTGAAATCCGACAATAATTAAATATTACGGACCCAATGGAACTGGTTTTGTCAAATTCCGAGACTGCGCCTCGGACGGCTATTTTCCAATATCAATTCGAACGATTAAATTTCAAAATTGAACAAATCATTTTCAAACTCAATTCTGAAGCTTCTGTTATCTTCAGTATTATCAATACGAATTTTAAAAGCTTTCAAAATATTTTTCTTCGGCTTACAATTGAAGATACAAATTTTATTCAACTTACAATAGATTAAATTCTATAATTTAATCGCCAATTTCAAAGTTACATCCGGGATTCAAATTAAATCATCATTTAAATATTTAAAATAAATTAAATATTTTCAATTTAATTTGTTCAAAATTCTGGGTCGTTACATGATTCATTATTGAGAATGTTAACTCGGTGTTAGTTAGGAAGTTATTTATCGGGAACTTATACTAGGAATTTACCTAGAGTTATTAGTAGTTGGTTGTTCAACCCTCGGTTAGAAACCTTCGTAAGTTGTTAATTTATATATGTGTAATTAGATTATACCCCATGATTTGTAAATTAACCCATACTTTATAAGTAATACACGAACATAAATAGACACCCTAGGTTGTGTAGATTACATATGATGTTAATT
Source organism: Allium fistulosum (assembly GCA_030737815.1). Taxonomy (NCBI): domain Eukaryota; kingdom Viridiplantae; phylum Streptophyta; class Magnoliopsida; order Asparagales; family Amaryllidaceae; genus Allium; species Allium fistulosum. Next base: position 735,222,477 of record CM060906.1, read on the forward strand.
GCTTGTGAACACCGTACACTAGTAATACAATTCATTCACCAGACTTTGTCTAATCCGCTCGTTTATTCCCATTTATATTCATTATAGGAGGACAAGCTAGTACGTAGGTGATTTGGCCAGGACATAGTGTGTACAGGAGGAGACTGGGTGCCTAAAGTTATTTTCCATGTATTATATACTATATTATTATATCAGACGGACTTTATGTTGTTATTTGGAGACATCAGTATATGGACCACATATTGTTGAGACTATTATCTAATTTTCTTATTTTCAGTATTTATATTTTATTTCATTCCGCTGTGAAATCTGAAACTGTAGAATAATTTAATATTAGTCTCTATATCGTGTGACATTCTAAAACCCTGACGACTCATACTTCTTCACACGAATGAGTTTGGAAGCCACTTTAGGCTATGAATGGTGTGTCCAAAGGTGCAGGTTGTTATAATAATATCACAAAAGAATTAAGAAGAGGGGTAAAAATTCATGGAATTCATGATAAAATTGAAAATTCTTTTGATTTGCTATTATTAAATAATAAATAATTTATTGAGATAATTTAATTATAAACTAAAGTTTTTATTACTGATAATTTACTGAGATAGTTGAATGAAATGGTTGGTGGGTGGGTGGGGTTTAAATTGTTAAATGGGAAAGAATTGGTAAGAGCGAAAAAAGGATGGTGATCCACTTTTTGTTCCATTGTCTCTTCTTCATGTAATGCCACTTAACCCTCATTTTCTGTAGATTTTTCCCACATTTCCTTGCTAAAATTTTGACTAGAAACCTCTTTCTAAGTACCAAAAAAATTCCAAGTTCAATAACCCAAAAAATGGATTAACATCCTGAATTGAGTGTGAAAGCACCAGCCCTATTCTTACAGAGCAATAATATAGAGAATAAATGTAAAAGGAGCAGAAATAGTAAAAAGACAAGAAGATTTTTATAATGGTTCGGCTGTTAATGAAGCTTACGTCCACTTTATAACTTTCTATTAACTGACTCTTTTTACAAGTTGAATCGGATTACAATATGGTTGAATCTTCTAAGTTAGATCAAGTCACAAGTACAAGAGTTCACTGGAGAATCATAGTGAACCCCTATATGACTATTATGTGGCAGGATAAGAGTGAAGAATAATCTCTGCAGAGTTCCAACAGCCAGTCCAGAAGATCCTGTTTATGTTGTAGGTAGGATTGTATTTATAGGGGTTAGAGAGCACTTGGGCCAGAAGTTTAAGTGCAGAAGAGTCCAATTGTTATGCCAAGTCATCACCGAAAATCTCAAATCAATTTGAGTCATTTATATGGATCGCTAGCTATCCATAAGGGATGGATCGATAGCTATCCATCAACATAGCATATTTTTCTACCAGAAGCCTTTACTTAGTGCTACGATGGAGCTTGGAAAGTTTAAGGGCAATCTGACCTATCTTGATGGATTGCTAGCTATCCATAAAGGATGGATCACTAGCTATCCATAGGGGATGGATCGCTGGCTATCCATCAACTTAGTGTATTTTTCTACCAAAAGCCTTTACTTAGTGCTATGAAGGAGCTTGGAAAGTTTGTGGGCGACCCGACCTATCTTGATTGATCGCTAACTATCTATAGGGGATGGGTCCAAATTTTTGAGTGATCTTAGTTTGTTTGTCTTCCTATCTTATATTTAAGTGCCTTGTCCAAATATCAAGTCATTTGGAGTTTGTTTGATCATCCGTCTTCATGGGTCATCTGGTTCAGAAAAATTATCCATAACTTGCTCAAAACTTAACAAAATCAGACGACACTTTGCAGGTACACTCTAGTGGAAGTCCGGGACCTACTTTAAAATTTTCAAGTGGTGGGGCCCACTCTACATGGGTCGCTAGCGATCTATCTAGTTAGGTCGCTAGTGACCCATCTAGCCTTATCCAATCAAGCTCATTGTTGGTTTCCTTCCTATATGTCTTCTAAGTGTTCTCCCAAAATTTTAAGTCAATCCGACTTCATATGAGTTATCTATGTCTGTTTTAAGTTAGCTTCTTTGGTCAAAAACCGGTTAAACAGCTTGAATCAGATGAGTCTTTACTTCTTGAACTACACTGCTTGGAATGCTATGAAACTTGGTAAATATTCTTAGAAGAGGTAGTAGATCATGATGCAAGAGGCTTTGACAACTCGTAATGCTTTCTTTTGGATCGCTAGCGATCCATGGATGATGGATTACCAGCGATCCATCTACTTAGTGGATTTTTGGCTTGTTTCTCTTAGGTTTCATTGGCTTGTTCTTTTAGATACCTTGTTCAAGTTTCAAGTCGTTCTGGCTTAGTCTGAATATTCCAACTTATGTTGAATTCTGCTAGGTTTAAAACCCAATTAACATTTGCCCCCTAAAGTATGCTTTCGTTGGAAACAAAGTGTGCTCTAGAATAAGACAAGTTTTAGGTTACTATTCTGTGAATTTCAGTGAATCGTCTGAGTCCATCTCAAGATCTTGTTTTTAATTGACTGACTTCTGATAGTCGTTCGTTCTTTGATTTTGATCTGAATTTCAATTCCTATTATTGACGATGCAATCTTTGCTCCGTAGTTTACAAAAGGGTTTAGGTCGGTAAGTGGGTGCATGACGTAGGTTTGGAGTTTACCTATATAGTTTTAACTCGACCAACGGTGAAGCTAAGTTTTGTCTCGAACGATTGTACGCCGTTCTGGAGCGAAGTCTTTTTCTTTGTCTTTAACTATTTCTTTTCGAGGACTTGGTTAAATTCATGTCACCGTTTTGAATTCTAATGCGACGATTTATTCCAAAATCGGATATAGTGGATGATTCAATCGTATCACTCTTCCCGTTTCTATACTCAAGAGATCCTGAAAAGAAATGCTTCTTGCGTTGCTTTGGACAGCGGCTCCGTTATCGATCGTTGATCGATAACGGGTAAGTGTTGAAAAGATAATTTTAAAGGATGATATGGATTGTTTTTCAAATGTAAGCAAACTATCTACACAAGATTGTTCGTTTGCAGTATTCAGGATACTGGACTCTTCTCATGTAGATAACAAACTGCGTCTGCCCCGGTCAATGCTCAGAACCCGACTGGTCAGCATACGCCGACTTCCCTTGGATTCCAGCGCTGGTTATATGAGAATATTATTTAAAGTAAAACATACTCGATTGGGTTGAATGCCATGTTTTATTGTTGAAAATGATTTTCCGATCATCTAATCTTTAGTCTGACGGAGGGACTTCCACTCCTCCAGAAGCTGGATCCTTCGCAACTTAGGCTTTGCTTATTATTCCGCATGACTTGTTCCATTGCGGTTATCCTTCCTTTGCATTTTTCGGAATTCAACCTGCACACCATCCTCTGTCTTCAGGGACTATTGGTTTAATTGCTCTATTCCGAGCATTGCTTTTTCTCGCTGTTTCACCTCTTGTGTTCATGTGCAACATACTCGTTTACTGTAATTCTATACATGAAAGTAATACTTCTGCGATCATTTCGACATATTCTATTTCATAGCTCTGTTCATAACTATGAGGTAGCTTTGTCTAGCCAGTTCTGTAGCTAATCCCTACTCATGCTCAATTGAGTTCGTTTCAACAAAGTGTTGGTGTATCTGCCCTAGTCCATAGGGCTGATTTCTTTGAATACTAAGTCTACATGTTTTCGGGAGACTAGGTCTCCTGGGTAATACGTTCGATTACCCCAGTTTGATTGACACAATAGCTCCTATCTCCAGGAACTAAGGACTTTGCTTCTTGATTCCAAGCTCTGATTTTTTCAATGATGTCTGTTTCCTGACTATAATTGAATTCCTCTAAGTTGACATCATCACCCAATGTCATTCTGGGTACATGTACCGCAAAGATGCGTTGTCGTCATCTTTTACTAGAGTGAATTCTTCCAAGTCTAGTGTTGAGACCCTAATCACGTATCAGTTTCTATCTCTAGAAACTCATGCGCGGATGACTCAACTCTGTGGATTTTTCCTTGATGTTGTGAATCTTCAGATAGCATGAGATGCTAGAAGGTAGGGCTAAAGATTCAATCAAACTCTTGCTTCTGTTTCCAAAAGCCGATGTATCGATAGTTTCATTCTGGAGGTTTCTTCTTAGCATCACTAAACTTCGTGTAATGGCATATTCCTGCAAGTTGGAACCAAATGATCTAGGTAGACCATAAGTAGGTCATCAATCTTTCTCATCATTGCCAGACTACGAACGACTGTTGATTTCTAAACGTTAAATCCTTCATTCCCTTTATTGGCGATTTTGTTACCAGAATGCTCTGTTTTGTGATACAGAACCGTTATCTAACCAACCTCGCAGTTATTTGTGTTTGGACTTTACAACATTTCTTTCGATCAATTTTCTATACAGCTATACCTGCTCGAGGGACTAGCTATTTTGGACGCCGGTATTTGGCGATTGTGAGAGATGGAGAGGTTTAGGAAAAATGATTCGATTACCCTTGGTCTGCTCTCAACCCTATTCTAGGATTGAGGAAGTACGATGGTTTTACTTCTGACCTTCCATGATTGTCCCTACATGTCCTTAGTTGTGCATGCTTTTCTTGATTGCTATCGTTACGGAAGTTCTGTTCATACGCCAATTTTTCGGGAATTAATAACCCAGCTGCTTGGTTCTAAGCACATTTCCTCGAGGTTGCTTATCTTTTGGCTATATCTAAATTCTTTTTAAGTTGGATTCAGGAAATTCGGTTGCGCACCAGCTTTCATCCCTAGAAATTAGCACATGAGCAATTCAATCCTAGGATTTCCCTTCGGTGCTGCTTTATTCCCGTGTAGTGGCTGATTCCTGTGATGAAAGGTCGAACCATCCGACTGACCTATGAAAGGTTATGTCTTCCTGTTGTTGCCCATTTTTGGGCAACGGTAGTTTTCTGAAGACAAGGGTAGAATCTCAGGTGAAGACCAACTTCTATTCTTCGGAAGCTAGTACATTGATGGTTTACTACGATGAGTGTTTCTCATCGAACCTGTAGATTAAAGTTTTCTTTGCGTTGCCGAGGCAACACCAGTACATAGTGAATAGCAAATTTCCCAACATTGCTGGAGCAATGTCGGTACATAAGAAATAGAGGGTTTCCTAGCGTTGCTTGGGGAACACCGATACTTATGAAATAGAAAGTTTCTCAACGTTTCCAGGGTAACACCAGTACTTAGGAAATGAGAAAAGTTCTTAGCGTTACCGGGGCAACATCGACACTCGGGAGGTTGGAATCGATTTTCCCCGCTGATCCGGCAATTGGCAATGCTTTTAATCCAGGTGGGCACTAGTTTCGTCTTTGAAAACTCGCACTTTGATGATGGGATTGTAGAAGTCTTTTCTTAGTGCTGCTTGTCTTCGGGAAATGTTAAAGTCATATTGGTTAGGATTGAATCATTCATTTGATCCTGTATAGTCGAGTTGATCCCTTTCAACCCAATGTGGCCGTTTTTTTCAACGTTGCTTAACTTCGGGATACACCATGTTCTAGGAGGATGGGAGTCCCATGCATTTCTGTTGCCTAGCCTTGTTTATCACCATCAAGTGTTACCTTTGGAAATGCAGGGTTGTTGCTTAACAAATTCCATGGTTATTCTTATTCACGAAGAATCGGATTTCCTCCAACCGGTTTGTTTATGATCTGACTTCTATTTGCGGAACCCTTCATTTCTAGGCAGAACCCTTCATTTCTAGGTGTCAAATTCCAGGTTCTTATAGAAAATTAGAAATTGTGGACCGAGTAATCACATTGCCCCTAGTACGACCGCGCTCGTTCCTATCCTGATCACGGACCGGTAGAGTTCGGTAGTGTTTGTCTTGAATCTGTGACACTTAATCTTGCTTTTTTCAGGCCATATGCATTATGTTAGGATGATAGCATTATTGTGGATATCAACCTTATTCATTGGTTCTAATATTTGGGAATCAATGGTTTAGCTACTCGATTTCGAGCGTTCTCTCCTTACCATTGTCTATCTACAGATGACAGCTGGTTTTCTGGAAGTTGGGGTTTGAGACCTCAGTTGAGCACCTGCTTCTGTCTTTGGAAACTTGTGCATTGATGAGTTGATTCTGGAAATGCCTTCCGTCATCATCTATCTTTGGACGATGGTAAGTTCCTCCTTTTATTGCAAGTTGGAGCGATTTTCTATCCTAACCAAGTGTAAAAGTGTTATGTGCCCCTCAGTCCACTGGGTTGATTATTCTGAACAATTGTTGTGAGACTTGATGTTCTAGGTGGCTCCTTGGATGCCCCTAGTCAAAGGTATGTTGTAGCTCCTATCTTTGGGAACTCGTGACTAGGATGTCTTGAATTTAGACATTTTGTACATTAACTTTGGTCAAAGATCAGAATTCTTTGTCAACTTCTTGGTTTGTGAACTTAGTGGCACTACCGGAGCAATGTCGGTTCTTTCGGGTAGCGGGAGTTGATCCTTTTTAATCCTACAATAGACAAGTTTCCCGATGTTTTCGGGATAACACCAGTACTTAGAAAATTTTAACGGTTTGCTAATGATGCTGGAGCAACATCAAGTAGTACTAGCGTGACTTATGAAATGGGCGGCTTTTAAGAGTGCACAGCTTACAAAGTGTGCGGCTTATGAAGTGCGTGGCTTTTATGAGTGCACGGCTTATGAAATGCGTGACATTTGAGAGTGCGTGGCTTACGAAATGCACGGCTTTTGAGAGTGCGCGGCTCACGAAATTCGTGGCTTATGGAATTGATACGATATGTCGATACAGAATGGTTTGGAACTTCTTGACATCGCCAATCTTCGGATAACGTGAGGAGTTCGTGCTTCGAGAGTGTGGTTCCATGGCTCAAGAAGTGATGCGCGGCTTATGGGAGTGCGCGGCTTATGAGATCGATACGACCCGTCGATCCAGAATGGTTTGGAACTTCTCGACGTTGCCAATCTTTGGGAAATGTGAGGAGTTTGTGCTTCGAGAGTATGGTTCTATGGCTCAAGAAGTGATGTGCGATGGAGTGCGTGGCTTACGGGATGCGTACAATGGTTTGGGCCTTCCCGGTGCTGGAGGAGCGATACCAGTTCTTAGAAGGTAAGGATCGAGTTTTCCCATCAATCCGGTGATTTGACTTCGCTGGAACGCGATTTCGTCGGTTCTAAGAGATAGTTGGTTTTTGGATCGAGTAACCGTGGCTCGGACGATCCTGCCGTATTTCGAGAAGATGTGCATGGCCAAAGAAATAAGGTTGCCATGGTGGAGAGATCTATAGCCGACCGCATAGAGATGGTTATGAAGAAAGAGCTTATGGGAGTTCGGGGCAAGACTCTCAGTTTTTGGTCCAAACCGCCTTTAGAGAATTGGTCTTCAACTAGCATACAGTCTAAGAGGAAAAGAAACTGGTTACCAAGGGTGGTATAGGAGGAGTTGGGAAGAAGTAAGCAAGTATTATGCTTCTATTTCGTTTGTTGCGCTAGTTAGCTCGTTAAGTCTATAGTTTCCAAAATGCCAGAATTTTTGATCGGGCATAACAGAACTATGGTATGATTAGTCTCAGCCTTCCTTGTGGCTATTCAAGTGTGTGCGGTTCCCTCCATGCCACAGGGCTGTCGGCGCACTTGAACTGTACCCAGGGTCTCTCCACAAATCATTTGGTTGCCCCTAGTCCAGTGGGTGCAATTCTCCCGAGTTCTAAGTCTTGGCATGATTCGAGTCAGCCTCTGATTAACCACAAGGTCAGCTCAGTTTTGGGTTAGTTCCCTTGAGCGACTTTGAAGCTCTAGAGTTCAGCACTGTTTGTTTCATCGGTCGTTGGAAGTGATTCTGTTAGTTATGCATAGTAACTGATATGATTATCGATTTGTGGCCCTGGAGTATGATTTTGTTGACTTCAGGGGGCTCTGGGTCAGATGACTGCTGATCTTCCAGTTCACCTTCTGAATATCAGTCGTACATAAATTTCGCTGATCTACCGGTTCGCCTTCACAGCGCTTTAGTTCGAGAAATACCTTCCCGTTCGCAAAGGGATTTTTGGATCAGATAACCGCTGATTTACCGGTTTACCTTCACGATGATTTAGTTCGTGAAAGACCCTCATGTTCGTGAAGGGTTTTTTGGATTAGATGATCGCTGATCTACCATTTCGCGTTCACGATGCTTTAGTTCATGAAAGACTTTCACATTTGCGATGGGTTTTCTGGATCAGATGACCGCTGATCTACCAGTTCGCCTTCACGATGCTTTAGTTCGTGAAAGACCTTCACGTTTGTAAAGGGTTTTTTGGATCGGATGACTGCTGATCTACCGGTTCACCTTCATGACACTTTAGTTCGTAAAAGACCTTCAAGTTTGTAAAGGGTTTTTTGGATCAGATAACCACTGATCTACCGGTTCGCCTTCACGATGCTTTAGTTCGTGAAGGAGTTTTTGTGGTCCGATGTCCGACGACCAGACGACCTTGGAATGGTAATTTATCGATTCCAAGAGGAATTTTGTTTGGATGTCCGACGACTAGACGCCTTGAAGCGGTAATTCATCGACTTCGAGAAGAGTTTTGGGTCGTGTGTTCGACGGGTCGGCGGTCTTAAAGCAATGATTCATCGAATTCAAGAGAAATTTTTGGGAGTCAGCCCGTGGGAACACAGGTTTATCAATTCCTGGAGACTATGAGGTTGAATCTGTTTGTACGACGATCCTTTGGACAAAACTTCTCGATGCTACCAGAGCAATGTCGGTTCTCAAAAGAGGGATCGACATGACTCGTCGAGGGCATAGAAGCATTTCTTTCGCTGTGTTGTCTGCAATGCCCCCAGTGTTCCGGTATGGCTCATTTGGAAAAGGAAAGTAGACAAGGATGGATGAGAAGGCATCGCTTTAGGTTGCTGCCCCATTCCTTAGTTGTAAGCTAGCTAGAGTGTTATTTGATAATCATCCTTTCATCTGATTTCGTCGAGTAGTTGGTGCTCTTTTCTACTGGGTCATAGTGGCCTTGCTTGGGCAGAAGGCCCCTGAGGTCCTGTCGCTCCTTCACCGTTTGGTATGTTCTTTGGCAAATTGCCGGGTTTGCCTTCTGCCAATTGCACTGCCTCTAGTCTTTAGAACTTGTTTGCCTTCCCATAGAATTCTTCCAGGGTAATAGGTTGTTTCATCCTTTAATGATTCCTAAGGGCCTTGTAGTAGACTGCATCCATCGTCCTTGCTTCGTCCATGTGCTAGTCATACCTGTAAAAAAGCAATTTTGAATCAGTTGTATAGTTGTAGAAAGGTATAGTTGGCATGATAAACTTCTTTGGATATTTTGCACGTTGAACGGCTTCGATGAATGAGTTTCAATCGGGGAAGATGCTCTAATCGTTGTCAGACTGGTCCGTTTTCAAGTTACGGCTGTTTATAATGCTTGAGAATGATATATGCATGATTGTCCTATGCTTGAATGATATTGGAAATGCCGATAGAATGACAAATCACTTATGATGGGGTCATGGATCAGTGACGATCCTCAAAAAATTTCAAACTTGGTGAGATCGGTCTGGGTGACAAAGAAGGCCTCATAAGATTGGATTCCAAATTTCAAAGCATTTGGAGTTCAAATGTTTGAGTTATGGGCAAAAAAAAGATGGATCGACATTGATGAATCAGTGGTATTTTACTTGGAGTCCGACCCAAGAAATTTTGCCATTTGCTTGGAGTCATAGAATTTGAAGTGTTGGGTTGGTGACAAACGTTGCTTGGAGCCATTTGCATGTTTGCTTGGAGAAAATCTTGGTTTTACCTGAGTCTGATTTCGGGCCAGAATTTCCTAGGTTTACTTCGAGTCAAATGGGTGATTACCCGAGTTCGACTTCGAGTCAGAACTTCTAGAATATGCTTCGAGTCAAAAAGGCGATTACCCGAGTTCGACTTCGACGAAGACCATTTTGATGATTTTTGATAATTTTCGACGACGACCATTCGTGATTCGACAATGGGAGCTCTATGATGGGATTGGAAGCAGGTCAGTTGGAAGTGGTCCTAATATATCATAGGTGCTTTGCCTTGTAATTGATCTCGGTTTGTATCATATCTTCTTGGTTCTCCTGCCTCTAGGAGTACCGTTTGAGTAGCAGTTCCTCGTCCATTATTTGGCACTATTCTATGGCACAGGTTTTAGAGCTTCTTCTAGTGTTTTGCATGTTGGCATTTTCATCCAATTTGTCTTCCTCAAATTGTTTGTCATCTTCAGAGCCAGAGAGAGCCATCGTTATATCCTTCCATGAGGTTTTCACCCCTAAGTTCGGGTTTGTAGCCGGTGCTTTTGCATTAGGTGGAGTGTTAACGTTTTCTTCCATCATGATTCTTGGAGCTCCGCCCATTTCTTCCTTTTGCTTTTGCCTTCTGTTTCTTCCGTTCAAGCCAGAAACAGAAGAATGCTCTTGCTTTATAGCAGCCACACCTTTAGGCACCGTTCTGGGAGTAGTCAGTGATTGGAGCGTTAAGAGAGCATCTATCTTTTCCATAAGAGCCTTTTGGTTGTTTGTTTTCCATTTTATGGTTTATTTCATCAACCATTTTGTTCAATTTTCCCTTAGTCACAACTTCATGCTATATGGAGGATCCTAGAACCTAATCTCCAGAGTTGGCTCCTAACAGCAGGTAGTTGGGGTTGTTGACTTCAATTTGCTAAGCATTTGTGTCTTCTCCAGCAATGGTAGCTTCTATGGATCTTTCGGAGGTGGTTCTCTTTCTTCCTGGTGCCATTGATTCTCAACAGCCAATCTTCTAAGTAGAGATTAAGGATCTAACTTCTGAACCTATTTGATCCAAAGTAGATAGCTAGATTTAAGCCTGAGTTGGGTTCTAAGTGAAAGCACCAAAATGTTAACCCAAAAAATGGATCAACACCCTGGATTGAGTGTGAAAGCAGTAGCCCCGTTCTTACAAAGCAATAATATAGAGAATAAATGTAAAAGAAGCAGAAATAGTAAAAAGACGAGAAGAATTTTATACCAGTTCGGTTGTTAATGAAGCCTACGTCTACTATATAACTTTCTATTAACCGACTACTGTTACAAGTTGAATCGGATGACAATATGATTGAATCTTCTAAGTTAGATCAAGTCACAAGTACAAGAGTTCACTGGAGAATCACAGTGAACCCTTATATGACTATTGTGTGGGAGGAGAAGAGTGAAGAATAACCTATGCAGAGTTCCAGCAGCCAGTCCAGAAGATCATGTTTATGTTGCAGGTAGGATTGTATTTTTAGGGGTTGAAGAGCACTTGGGCCAGAAGTTTAAGTGCAGAAGAGTCTAGTGGTTATGCTAAGTCATCACCGAAAATCTCAAATCAATCTGAGTCATTTCTAGGGATCGCTAGCTATCCATAGGGGATGGACTGCTAGCTATCCATCAGCTTAGCATATTTTTCTACCAGAATTCTTTACTTAGTGCTACGAAGGAGCTCGGAAAGTTTGAGGACGATCCGACCTATCTTGATGGATCGCTAGCTATCCATATGGGATGGATCGTTAGCTATCTTGAAGGGAAACCAGATGTCTAAATCAAGGTTCAGATGTCTGAATTTCAAACAGTCTTGACCCAAGAGAAATTAGTTAAAGTTCAACTCAATTTAGACGTTTGAATTCCTTTTGCAGACATCTAGAATCAAAATCAGACGTCTGAGAAAGGAAGTCGGGTGTCTAAATGCTTGGATAAATATATATTTTTTCTTAAAAAAAAAGAGGGTCAGACATTTGAAGTAAATTTTCAGATGTCTAAATTATTTTAGCAAGCCCAGGTTGAACCTAGACCTGGTGCAAGCCAAGTAGGGAAAATTGGGGAATTTTTTCCCACTTTGTCGACTTTTAGGAGTTCACATAGTTTCATGGAGCAAGTGCAACGAGGAGTATTAGTTCTACACTAGATGTCGTACATGGGTTCCCACTTCATGGTGGGCGTAATGTCAAACTCGATAAGGCGTGTAATAGCAGCACTACTAGAAACTATTATGTTACTGGGGCACATCCGATCACATGTTAAACATATCGTAATTAGGGATGGGAGACGGAGATGCCTGCAATAGTAGGGCCATACGGCCAGGAGGTGGCTGGACCTATAGGGGAATCGCTATAGTGATTTCTTTTGCTACAGGTCGAAGCATATAACAAGTTTACCATTGAGAAGGTGACACGAATGCTTCGATAGACCATAAATTGTTGAGGTAGCATACTCGGCGAAGCCTAGGCATTGCGATGTTCGCTCAGTGTGTAAGTGCGATATACGAACTCGGTGTTGGTTAGGAAGTTATTTATCTAGATCCTATACTAGGAATTCACCTAGAGTTATTAGTAGTTGGTTGTTCCACCCTCGGTTGGAACCTTCGTAAGTTGTTTATTTATATAGGTGTAATGAGATTATACCACATGATTTGTAAATTAACCCATACTTTATAAGTAATACACGAACACAAATAGACACCCTAGGTTGCATAGATTGCATATGATGTTAATTGCTTGTGAACACCATACACTAGTAATACAATTCATTCACCAGACTTTGTTTAATCCGCTCATTTATTCCCCTTTTATATTCATTATAGGAGGACAAGCCAGTAGGTGATTTGGCCAGGACATAATGCGTACAGGTGGAGACTAGGTGCCTAAAGTTATTTTCCATGTATTTTATAGTATATTATTATATCAGTCGGACTTTATGTTGCTATTTGGAGATATCATTATATGGACCACATATTGTTGAGACTATTATCTAATTTTCTTTTTCAGTATTTATATTTTATTTCTCTCCGTTGTGAAATCTGAAATTGTAGAATAATTTTATATTAGTCTCTATATCGTGTAACGTTCTAAAACCTTGAAAACTCATACTTCTTCACACGAACGAGTTTGGAAGCCACTTTAGGCTTTGAATTGGTGTGTCCGAAGGTGCACGTTGTAATAATATCACAAAAAAATTAAGAAGAGGATTGAAAATTCATGGAATTCATGAGAAGATTGAAAATTCTTTTGACTTGCCATTATTAAATAATAAATAAATTATTGAGATAATTGAATTATAAACTAAAGTTTTTATTACTGAGATAGTTGAATGAGATGGTTGGTAGGTGGGTGGGGTTTGAATTGTTAAATGGGAAAGAATTGGTAAGAGCGAAAGAAGGATGGTGATCCACTTTTTGCTCCATTGTCTCTTCTTCGTGTAATGCCACTTAACCCTTATTTTCTATAGATTTTTCCCACTTTTCCTTGCTAAAATTTTGAGTAGAAACCTCTTTCTAAGTACCAAAAAAATTCCAAGTTTGTTAACCCAAAAAATGGATCAACACCCTAAATTTTGTGTGAAAGCACCAGCCCTGTTCTTACAAAGAAATAATATAGAGAATAAATATAAAAGGAGCAGAAATAGTAAAAAGACAAGAAGATTTTTATAGTGGTTCGGCTGTTAATGAAGCCTACGTCTACTTTATAATTTTATATTAACTGACTTCTGTTACAAGTTGAATCGAAATATAATATGATTGAATCTTCTAAGTTAGATCAAGTCACAAGTACAAGAGTTCACTGGAGAATCACAGTGAACCCCTATATGACTATTGTGTGGGAGGAGAAGAGTGAAGAATAATCTCTGTAGATTTTCAGCAGCCAGTCCATAAGATCCTGTTTATGTTGTAGGTAGGATTGTATTTATAAGGGTTGGAGAGCACTTGGGCCCGAAGTTTAAGTGCAGAAGAGTAAAGTTGTTATGCTAAGTTACTATCGAAAATCTAAAATCAATCTGAGTCATTTCTGTGGATCGCTAGCTATCCATATGGGATGGATCTCTAGCTATCCATCAACTTAGCATATTTTCTACCAGAAGCCTTTAGTTAGTGCTACGAAGGAGCTTGGAAAGTTTGAGGGCGATCCGACCTATCTTGATGGATCGCTAGCTATCAATATAGGATGGATCATTAGCTATCCATATGGGATGGATCGCTAGCTATCCATCAACTTAGCATATTTTTCTACCAGAAGCCTTTACTTAGTGCTATGAACGAGCTTGGACAATTTGAGGGCGATCCGACCTATCTTGATAGATCGCTAGCTATCCATAGCGGATTGATCGCAAGCTATCCATCCACTTAGCATATTTTTGAGTGATCTTAGTTTTTTTGTCTTTCTATCTTCTATTTAAGTGCCTTGTCCAAATATCAAGTCGTTTGGAGTTTGTTTGATTATCCGTCTTCATAGGTTATCTAGTCCAGAAGAATCTTCCATAACTTGCTCAAAACTTAACGAAATCAGACGAAACTTTGCAAGTACACTCTAGAGGGTGTCAGGGACTTACCACAAAATTTCAAGTAGTGGGGCCCACTCTACATGTGTCGCTAGCGATCCATCTATTTATGTCTCTAGTAACCCATCTAGCCTTATCAATCAAGCTCATTTTTGGTGAGTGCCTTATTTTATGTCTTCTAAGTGTTCTCCCTAAATTTCAAGTCAATCCGACTTCGTATGAGTTCTCTAGGTCTGCTTTAAGTTAGCTTCTTTGGTCAAAAAGTGGGTAAAAAGCTTGAATCAAACGAGTCTTTACTTCTTGAACTACGTTGCTTAGAATGCTATTAAAGTTGGTAAGTATTCTTTGAAGTGGTAGTAGATCATGATGCAAGAGGCTGTAACAACTCGTAATGCTTTCTTTTGGATCGCTAGCGATCCATGGATGATGGATTGCCAGTGATCCATCTACTTAGTGGATTTTTGGCTTGTTTCTCTTAAGTTCCATTAGCTTGTTCTTTTAGATACCTTGTTCAAGTTTCAAGTCATTCTGCCTTAGTCTGAATGTTCCAACTTCTATTGAATTCTGCTGGGTTAAAAACTTAGTTAACAAAGTTCAAATACATATTAAAAACACTTCAATTCGAACAACGATGATCAACAATTTGGAGCTGGCATCTTCCAAGTTGTGAATCTGATTCAAGAAGCACTCACCTTCATTTCAACATGTCTTTAATAGGCTTTGGGAAAGGTAATTCTTTGATCTATATTCATTTAACAATGTTTGGTTAATTGTTATATCATACGATGCTTAGGTAAAAATATTATGAATCTAGTTTATCGGTATGCTGTCACATATCTGATGTTTAAAAGTGTATTAGCACATATATGTATAAATATAATTTGTTATCATTTTGAATATAATTGAGCATTGAATTCCTGGTCTAGACAAAAAATTAAAAAAAATTAATTAAATATTATTTAAATATTCCTTTTTTTATATAATAAATCATTTTTTAAAGAATAAAATTATATAATAAATGTTTTAAAAATTTTAAAATTTTATTTTAAATAAATATAATTTGAAAGAAATATTTAATTTATTTTAATATATATTATATTTATTTATATTTATATATTAATTTAACCAATTACCTAACTAGAAATTAATTATATAATTAAATATATATATATATATATATATTCAAATAAAATGTGAAATGAAGTGTAAAATTATATATGAAAATAGAAAATGATTTTCAAATTTTAAAATTATTCTTTTGATAATTTTTAGTATTTTTCCAACGGGTTTTATATTTACTTATAAATCGTTTATTTAAAAGTCATTTTATAAATAAAAAATTAAAAAAATTATCATTAAATTTGGTATCTGAGCCGAGAGCTTACTGCAAATTTACATTAATTTAAAAACAAAATTTATTATTATTTATATGTGTGTGTGTGTTTGTAAATTAATAAATACTTATAATTAAATAAATAAATATATATATATATATATTAGAAAAAATCCTAAGTCGAGAGTTCTCTATAAAATATACATTAACTTTTCTTATATATATATATATAATTTATTATATATATTCAAATATACTTATATATTTATAAATACATATTACTTTTGTTAGTCCATAGGATAGTGGTTTTGATGACAACAACTATAGAAGTGTTATAAAATATATATGTGCAGGAAATCTATATGCAGGTATCAACAAAAGAAGACTGTACAGTAAAGAAAACAAAATTGATGAAGACAAAGATCAAGAGTTCAAGATTGAAGACTCATGAGATTCAAGATATTCAAGAGTTCAAGACAAATAATATAGTTAGGTTAGATATTTGTTAAAACTCCTTGAAAGCACTATCATTCTTTTTTATCCAATTTACTCGTGGAATGGAATCCACTTCGTTCTTGTTAAAGGGATGGAACCCTAGTGAGATGGAACTCACGAAATATCTAGTGGAACGGATAGTAGCCCTATTTTGTTATCCACTAATTTTGATTCAAAATGATTTTCAAAATTATCTCTTGTTTTATAAAATGATTTTCAAATATTCCTTTTCAAAAGAAAAACCTTCGTTCACATTTCCAAAAATGTTTTAGCCTCAAAATCATATTTATCATTTTGTTATATTTTGATTTCAAAATTGTCCTTGATATTTTAGCCTCAAAATCTATTTTAATATTATATTTACTTTAGTTTATTTACTTTGATTTTAAATATATTTTAGTATATATACATATATACATTCATAAGTATTTCTACTTCTAAATACCTTCTACAAATACATAGAGTCCATTTGAATAAAGTTGCATATGTTTTAAATCATCATTTTCAAAGTAAAGCAAATCATCACTTTTTACTAGACCATGTCGACATCCTATTTACCTGTCATGTCGACATGCTTCCCGTTACAGCAAAGGTTGTTTTCAAAAGAAGTGTCTATTCGTTTAAACCTCTTCGAATGGATACATCCATTCATTCTCTATAAATAGAGACTGTTATAGACGTTTTCAAAAACTACTTTCTTTATTTTCTCTCCTCTTTACTCTCTTATCTTATTTTCTAATCATCCTATCCATATTTTGCCGAAATCTTAAGTGAATCAAACCAGAATATCTCTAGTTTGATTCTCTGCCACTCTCTCCAAAGAATCTCAGTGCTTATCAGAGTTATAGATACATTTGTACTCAAAGAAACTTGTGTGGGGTTATAAAGGTGTGATCGTGTCCTTGGAAATCGATCGGGTGAACTTGTGTCCTGTGAATCAAGTGGTTCTACCCAGAGACCTGAGAATTTGGAGGGTGTACCTCGTTGCCTTGGAATCGAGGGATTGTAATCTAGATTATTGTTGAATAGAAAGCCGTACGGGTTGTGCGGGACTGGATGTAGGGTAACACCGAACCAGTATAAAATTCCTGGTGTGTTCTTTCCTTTACTTGCTTTTTATTTATATTTGCATTTGTTTGTGATTCTGTGATTTGATCTGTGATTGTGTATTTGCATTAAGTTAGTTAATTCAATTTAAATCAAAGAAGTTTTAAAGAAATTCTTAAAACACTATTCACCCCCCCTCTAGTGTTAAATAGCCTTAAGATCATCTTCCGCGTCCCTTTCAACTTTGATTTATTAATAACAATAATAAAATTATTATTTTATTCTCAAGTTTGCTAGTAATATACTCATAAATATTTAATTCAAAATTATAATTTTATTAATATTAAATGATTTTATAATTTAAATTATACATAGATACATACATAAATATATAAGTAGATATACATATATATATATCTACTTATATATTTTATATATAAATTATTATAATTATCAATTATTTATATTTATTTAAATAAATGATATATTTTCACACACACATGTATATATGTATATGTATGTATATATAAATCATTTTGTGCACACATATATTTCATTTTGACAGCATGATCGGATACTAGAGGGAGTAACATGTCCATTACTGTATAAAACCCATCATCTATATACGGACATGTTAAACCATTTACACATTATTATGTCATACATCAACGTACACATATATGTGTATATGATAAACATATCCAAAATACAATACAAATCATATAATATTAATCTTTATTTATAAAGTTAAATAAAATATTGATTTTATTTAAAAAGAAAATTTAGAATAATTCTAAATAGATTAGACTTCATAGGCCCAATAAAAATCCAAGAAAGAACATTTTTGAAATTTACCCTCTAACTTTGCTGTTGACTTGCCTGGTTCTAACAATAAGCATACTATTGGATGATATATTTGTATACTAGATGGACTAAGATATCGGTTGCGGTGTAAATCTTAGCACTTATACATAGGCATGTCAAACCTTATACGGATTTTTATGTTACACTAGCACACACACATATGTGTGTGTATTTGATACACATATATATGTAATACAATATTAATTACATAATATAAAACTATATTATAAATTTAAATAAAATAATGATTTTATTAAAAATACATTTAAAAGTGGTCTAAATCATTTAGACTTCATAGGCTCAATAAAGATCCAAGATGATAAAAATAAAATCTAAAATTCACCTATTTCTTCTACTGCGGACTAGCCTAGTTCCAACAATATACATATTGAAACCATCATAATTTAGAATTTATTAGATGAATAAACGAATATTTTTTAATTGAATTTATTTGAATAGTTTAACTTCAAGATTACAGAATTAATTTAAATATATTGACATAAATTTACAGTACTAGGTAATATTGAGGAAAGTTTTGTAAATAACTACAGAAATTTCAAAACATGGGCACTTAATGTTAAAAAAGAAATTCTACATTACAACACATCATAAATATATTGGTACAAGGAATTGTGAATTAAATTTAGGATTATTCTATATGTTATGTGATTGATGTACCTATAAATATAAATGATTTTTTTACCCTTTTTTGTTAATATCAATATGGTATATATAGTGAAAGCTTTCTTATTTTTATGATTCATTAGATGAATCAATGAATAATAGTTTGCTAAATTTATCTAAATAGTTTTAGATTACGTAGTAAATTCTATTATATGAACATAAATGCTAAATATTATGAGGTGATTAGTATATGATTATAGAAAATTTAAAATGTAGGTATTTAAAGTGAAAAAACATAATTTTGTAATGCACCATATGATAAATTGAGATAAAATGTGAGTTGAATTTGTTATTATTGTGTATGTATATACTTTATGTAACGACCCACCGTTCCATACTCTTTGAATTGACAATAAACCGCACTTGTCCAACCCAAATTGTACAAAAGGGCGAATAACTAAGAGAAAGAAGAGAATAGAAGAAGACATAAACAACAATACACATAATATCACAATCGCAGCGGATCAAAATATAATATATAATAATAGATTTTATACAAAAGAAACTGTAACTGTTAATATACATACAATCATCAGAGTATAACAATCAATACATCAATATGGACAGTTATTATAACTTGTCCTCACCAGTGATGACTATACAGTCTACACACAGCGAAATATAATCAAGTACACGATATACGACTAAAATCCTCCAGCTCATCTCCTAAGCTCCATAGCATCCTAACCTGAATCTGTAATACTCGGTCTGACCCGAGCATTATAATAAAATAACACCCGAGTCAGTCTGGAAAACCAGCGTGAGAAAACACACTCAATTTGAATTATTACTATTTCAAAAATCCTTTAAAAACAAAGGTATCTCGTAAGACCACGCCACACATAAACACAATGGGTTTTTACCTTACGATAACCAAAACATTTTATATCAAAATCATCTGATATTATAATAGTGTCTATAGAAAATAAATTAGAAAGTAGCTGAAATGCTTGCATCTCACGTTTCAGCATAGTTGGTATACAATCAAAACCGTACAAGCTCACAGTGGATATTGGATTCCATACAATGACTAGGCTACTGGGGCACCGCTCGTCACAATACACTTCAAGAAAATGTGCCGAGGACCTCGTCGGGATCCCCTGCCAACACAAGACCGGCCTACCCTAACCTGGATAGTACCGAATATGTTATCACCCCGGGTGTTCCCACCCTTATCGAGCGCTCTCTTTTTCCATGCACAACCATATCCATAATTTTAATATATATCCAAGGGTATCTAGAAAGGTGATAACATACCCTAATTGGGTGCGACCCACTTAGCCTTGCTGCATCTCCCCTATTTTAGTCATTCCTGGTTGATGAGGCTTGAGGCTACGATTACCTTTAGAATAGCATTCATACTTGGAACGCTAACACTGCCTTCCAGGCAAGCAATGCAATGATAGCATTCATCCATACAAGTTGTCCTAGGTCTGGACAAACCGAATCTCCTTTAAGATCACCATCTCCATTATCTTCGAGATATAACAATTCGTAACACACAAACCAGATCGAAGTGGTTTTTAGATAATTAAATCTGATCCCGGTTTCTTCGAAACGATCAACGAATTTGGCCAAATTTGATAGTCGGTTATTTAACTATCAAATAATTTAACGACCCGGATTTTTCAACGTTTAATTTGGGATATTTAAATAGTTTTAAATATTTAATTTGAATTTATATATTGATTTTGAATATGGAAATTTGGGTTTCATTTATGAAATAAATTCAGAATTTAAAATATAGCAATCTATTGGATAATTTAATTATTAAATTTTATAATTGAATGTTGGATAAATTATTGTATCTAGAATTTTAAGTTCGATAAAAATAATTTAAAGGCTAGTATAATTTATATTAATAATAATGAAGATAATAAAAGTTTAAAAATTGAATTTAAAAGTGATCTGTTCAATTTTAAAGATAGTTTGTTTAAATTGACTTTTAAAAATAACCTTATGAGGCACAGTCTTGGAATTCAACGAAACCGGTTCCATTGGATCCGTAATATTGTATTATTATCGGATTTAAAATTTTGTAGCATTTGGAGTTATCGCTTGGTCGTATGAGATATAAACGCACTGAAATTTAATATCGAAATTTAATTTAAATAGTCGGTCCAAAAAGTTATTTTCCCCAGACGATCGAATTAGGACTCGAAACCTTTTCCATTGCGTTCGAAATAGGGGTATAACATTATAAATGCCTTGAAGCATGCCTCGTTAGGGGTTCGAGATTTTAGGTGTGTAATCGAGACGATTTAAAATTTTAAAATAATACATATATAGTCAAAGTCAAAATCAGGCTGTCATCCTTATATTGAAACGTACACGTTTCCTTTATCTTCTCCAGCACGCGATCCTCCTCTCTTTTCTTTTAAATCATGCACATTTTCTTTTTCCTCAAGAAATCGAAACCGAAAGAATATATATATATATAACTTCCTTTCTTCCAGATTTGAGTGGAATTGAGTGTGTGTACTCTTCCCCTCCTCCATTTTAAATCACGACTCTCCTTCCCTTGTTCTTCAGTTTAACAACCGGAATAGAAAAAAAAATGGCAGAAGAGATCGCATATACTCCTCGTTCCTTCAATTCAATTCATTAGCTTCCCTTATTTTTTTCTTCGGCTCCAGTTTAAAATCGATAATGAAATCGAATTCGTTATGATAAAAAAAGGGCCGAACGAGATCGCGGCGACATGGGTACGACATGGAAAAAAATCGAGATCGACAAGGGTACGACATGGGTAAGAGGGCCGAACGAGATCGATAATGAAACTATCGTATGGAGGCATCTCGAGGATTTAGCTGGGTGAGGTGCGACATCGACCTAGGGTTGTCGACGTAGGGAGGCTCGCGATTCGGTCAGGGGATTGGTGATGGGTGAGGCGGCGATGACGCATGTGGGGGGAGGGAGGAGATTGATGATGAGGCTGGGTTGGTGGAGGTTCTCTCGTACGACCTGGATGATTGGGCCGAAGCCAGGGTGAGGATGGAGAGGTATATTCTGTAATTAATTTCAATTATGTGGTAGTTAATTTAATCGAGGATTAATAATAAAGGTGATTAAGTTACTTAATTAACTTGTTTAATTATTTTAGTGTACATCCAAATTATTAGAAAAAAGGGATACAGTAAGAAATTCGGCCGTTGATTTAAAAATTGTTTAAGCTAGTTTTATTTTATTTTCTTGAATGGTAAATAATAATGATGATGATGATGATGATTGTAACTTATATAATTCGTTAACTGTTCATACGAGGTTCAAATCGTGGAAACAAGCTGAGTTGGAATGGATTTCAAAGTGAAAATCAAAGGTGAGAATTTCTCACTCATTTTTGGATTGCCGTATTAAAAATTTAAATGTTGAATTTAAATTATTAAATGTTGATTGGATTGATAAATTTATAATTATTTGTTGAATGATTATATATATAGTAGTATATATATTAGTATTGGAGTGATATTCCTGCATAATATAGTGGATGAGACCATATGCGCCCGCATAATAGCGGATGACCCTATATACTGCGATATCCCCCTCGAAGTGGGATTGGTATTTATTTTATGTTGTATAAACATCTGTGGATGTAGGGGAAACATGTAACAACCCGCATATCTATCGATTTTATATTTAAATATTTTATTTAAATATTTTATCGTTAGTCGGATGTTAGTCCGAAAAGCTAATTTTTGCATACGGTCAAATTAGGACTCGAGACCACCCCCATTGAGTTCAAAATGACGTTTACGATCTTTTTGAGTATAAACTTTGATATGTTTGGAGATAGTGAAATTTTCGTCACTTTTCCCGCTTGTGACTTTGGTTTGGACTGCACTTCCTTAGTTCAGCCCAACCCTCTTCCTCACTCCATTCACCATTTGTTTTAACATTCAAGCTTCATCAAAAATGGTGGTGGGAAGTGGAAATTAAAACTCCAAACTCAAATTCTATTGCAAATCCGAGATTCAAATCCAAATTCAAGTAGAAGATAGTGGATTCAAGCTTTGGATTGCTTCTCCTTGCTTTCAATCTCCATCTTCATCAAATTCGGTGAAAAAGTGAGATTTTTGATCTCACATCTTGCCTATAATCGTCATTGGACTGTTGGGAATGATTCCTCATCACCTTAGCATGTTTGTTTGCATTTGGTTTGGATTGGATTGGCGAAAAACTACAAATTTTGGTGTTTTGGTGATTTTCTGGCGTTAGGTCGTTCTGGCCATCGCTAGGTCGTACGCGAGTTAGGGCTTTAGGTCGCGCGCGTTGAAAAGTCTCCGCCTTCGTATTTCTGTTCGCTTGCGCTAAGCCTTAGGTCGTCCACGAGTTAACACCTTAGGTCATCCCCGAGTTAAGAGTTAAGTCGTTGCCTTCTGCTATCTCGCCCTGACTTAGGTCGTACTGAGATAAGTCGTTAGGTCGTATAGACCTTAGCTCGTAGCTCGTATTTGAGCTTAAGTCGTTAAGTCGTATCGACTTTAGGTCGTTGGGTCGTATACTCTCTTAAGTCGTAAGTCGTTCGTGAGTTAAACCTTTATGTCGTAGGTCGTCTCCGACCTAATATTTTCCCTGCTAAGCCACTAGGTCGCTTGACCTTAAGTTGTAGGTCGTCTTCAACCTATGCCCCACTAAGTCGCGAACCCACTTAGGTCGCTTGACCTTAAGTCGTAGGTCGTCTCCGACCTATGCCCCACTAAGTCGCGAACCCACTTAGGTCGCTCCGTCTTCCACCACTAGGTCGTAGGTCGCCTCCGACCTTATCCTTAGGTCGTATGACCTACTTTTCCTTAGGTCGCTTGACCAGCTTGCCTTCACTAGGTCGTACCGTGATGGGGCGCTGCCCCGCACCCCGCCGGGGGCGCTGCCCCCTGGACCCCCGCGACCTGACCGGGCAATCTTATCTAAAAAGCATTCATTAGAATTTCCACTTTGATGCATTTTGAGCTGATTTCCTTGGATTTTTGTTCACGTCTTCGAATGTGAATTTTTGTGCTAGATTGTTTCTACAATCGTTTTATGACTTGTCACTTTAAAGATATATGAAGGTTTCAATACTAGTACTAAATATCAAAACTCTTTCATCAAGGCAATTTCAACACTATTTTAAATATCAAAAGTTCGTTTTCTCAAACCAATTTCCAATCTACTAGTATATACAAGCCTTTACTTCACTCGAATGAGAAATCGACTTAAACGACTTAGTAAAATGAGTGGTATGAAACGCTTGCGTTCACTTTGTCGGTTAGCTCTTGGACTTGTTCGATTGAACCTTTTTGTGACAATTTCCTAGTGAAGATTTATAGCTTGTTCGTAAATATTTAAGTTAAGCAAGTGGTTATGGGACATGAAGCTAAACTCATATATTTACTAGCTTGGTGTAATTGACACTTCTCGTTGATCATGACGATCATTTTATGATTTAGACTAGCAATTGTGCGATGTCTCTTTGTTTGCAAGGTTAGACTAGACTGCAGTGGTGTGATTCCGACTCACACATATCTCTTTGTCCGCAAGGTTAGTCTAGACCGCAGTGGTGTGATTCCGACTCACACATACCTTTTTGTTTGCGAGGTTAGGCTAGACACCACTTGTGTGATTCCACTCACACATACCTTTTTGCTTTTTGGTTAGCCTAGGCCTCAATCAGTGTGATTCCGACTCACACATATGGGGTAGCGCCCCATGGTCTTCGGACCATCATGTGATAGGCCTCTTTCTCTTTTTATGATTTCTGGATTTCTTGTTTTGATTTCTGGATTTTTATGTCATTGACTTGTTATGAGTACCAGTTTAGGGTATGATGCCCTCTTTGGATCTTTGAGAAGATTCTTGTGATATTGATCATTTCTCATCGGTTGATCTCCTGTTGATCATCATTTTCATACTTATAGTAGTATGTCAGTATGGATATTCTATGTTTATGCCATATCTTTTATTTTATATCATGTCATCTGATATTTATAGTTAGACTGATCCGTTTATTATTTTCTTAAATAATACTTGGGTCAGACCGAGATGTTACAGGTGCTTCTGCTTGACTTCCTCCCGGGATTTGCTACTCTGACTTTTGGCTAACTATTTAGTTTAGCAGTTTTTGTTGTATACACTTGAGATATGGACTCATAGTTGTATTCTTTTGGTATAGCACGTGTTGCTATTCTTTTGTATTATTGTGGATCTTTTTGACCACTACTCTGATGTACACTTTCATGTGTTAGTTATATATTCATATCTTCTTCCGCCTTTGTGATATGGATGTCTGTGACTGCTTTGTGTTATGTTTATTTCTATGTTTGTTTCCAAAGATTATTTTATAGCCACCGTGTGATAATCAATTACATGGATGGTCGCTCCTCAACAGCCTTATTCTCCATGCTGGTTGACAGCACTGCATCGTAGTGTCCATGGCTAGCGTGGGTATTGAGGTGGGGCGTCACAAAACAGGTTGGAGGGATCCAAATGGATTCCTCAAATTTATTGTTTATTTTCGTATATAGTGATATATGATTTGTGTAGAATAATCTATTATAGATTATTGTAGTGATTGAATTATTAGATGCTATTGTAGCACTGGCCTGAATTTTGATAATTTAAATACTATAAATATATTTTTAGAATTTATGGAATTGAAGTGAATTTGAAAATAAAATATATATATATATATATATAGGAATCAGAGTTATTTTAAAGAAATTGAATTAGAAAAATATAATTGATTGGTTATACTTAACTATTGTGAATTAGTAAATGAAGATTTTTAAAATGAATTATATAAAAGAATTTATAAGTGATATTCTGGAAATATAAAGAGATGTTGAAATCAATATTGAAAAATAGATTGGAAGAATTAATGGAATTTATAAGAAATAAAATTTATATAATGGATTTTTATAAATAGATTTGTTTTTATAAACAGGTAAAACCAAAGGGGGTTATAAAATTGATAAACGATGTTTATAACGAAGAAAATTGATATCGGATGATAATTGGGAATATAAATTCATAGAAGGAATTTATATTAGAATATGGAAACAGGGTTGAGAAAAATGGAAAAAAATTCTATTTTTGAAATAAGAATGGTTAGGGAATCGACAATGAATCGAGATGTTGTAAAATCGAGAGAAAGTTATAAATTAAAATTGGTTATTGAGATTTTAAAAATATATATTTTAAATTATAAGAGATGAGATTTTTTAAAAGGGGAAATATTATTATTTTAAAGCAGTTGAGATCTAAATACTGGGTAAGTAGATTTTTAAAAATGAAGTATTTATTTTTGTAAATTCTAACTTTTAAAAATCAGCTTTGAAAATTATTTATTTAACTAAAGATGAGTTATTAATGTTATGAAAGTGTTTTTTATATTTTAATAATTACTTGAACTTATTTTTAAAAATAAGTTATTAATCTTTTAAATACTTATTATATATTTATAGAGTTTTAAAGTAATTGAAAAAAAAATTATTTGATAAATTCTCTCGAGATTCGTAAAAGGGCTTATAAAAGGATATGATTTTGAGGAGAGGAAATTATTTGTGATTTCTGGGGATTTTTTTGGAATAAGTTATGGAATAATCTCCTGGGCGTTAATATTGAAAGATTTTGGAAAATAAGACTGGTAATATTTTCCTAAGTATAGAAAATAGAAATTTGGAAATATTTCTAAGTGTTGAGATGTTGGAAGTATCCTGTTACAGATTTAAGTATTGAAAAAAAAATTCAAATGTTGGAAGGAATTGATATATCTTTTAAAGATATTTTGGAAGTAAATGTTTTGGGAAAACTTGAACTCAAGTAAATTAGTTAAAGTGATTTTTGAAACAAAAATCGGGTATTGAATTATAAATTGGGAGTGAACTAATTAGATAATTAATTAGTTAATGGAATATGGTAATGGAAACTAACTTGATTAATAAAAATTGGATTGTTAGTTAAAAATGGATTTCTTTTGAAATAAAACTTGAGTATAAATAAGATTCGGCTTGGTTTGTAAGTGAATTAAAGATAATTGAAATGTTGCCGAATGAAATGGAATTGGATTAAAATAGAAAAGGTTTGAGTTATAAATAAATCCAATTAAAGTATAAATAATTCGAATATGGCCTTGAATATCATTTAAATAAATTCGAGAATAAATTCGAATATGGAATAAAAATTAAAATGGATGAAGTGAATGAATTAATAAAAATTTATTAGTAAATGGAATGGAATTTGATTGAATAAGAAATCAAATTAAATTAAAAAGGAATTTAATAGCAAATGGAAATGAACTTAAGTTGTTTGATTAACTTAAGTAATATTTGAATGAAACTTAGCTCAAATAATTTGTGCAATGGCCATTAAATGAAATAGCATGAATGGTTCCGAGTTCAAATAAAAATAGATTTGAGGGTGGTGAATGTGAAAATGAATGGGATGTAATTGTATTGGTCGCGAACAAGTTTGAAATGAAATGGAATTAAAGATAACTTGAGTTGGTATCAATTTAAAATAGCTATAAACTTAAATGGTTATTTCATTAAGTAAATATCGTCGAATTTGCATAAGAAAATTTGTTGTTTGACATAAACGAAAGTAAATAAAATTATATGAATTAATGGGGAGTGAATAAAATTGATTTTTAAATCAATTGGAAGAATACGGGTTTGTTTGGTTTATAAATTAATTGAATGCGTGTAAAGTAAGTTGTAAATCATTCGACTTGAATGAAAATGATATATGAGTTGGTTGAAAGCAATTAAATTGTAATAGAACCTTATAAGTTACTTGTAAATATTGTTTAACCTGCATTGCTTGTAAAATTCATGTGTTTAGCTATTTAATATAAGTGAAATGTTAATAATTTCATGTTTTGGTACTTACGTGTTTAAACTGAGTAAGTACAGGTACCCGGAGGCCGTTTGGTTAGACTTTGATCGTGCTAATTGCAAAATAAAATAAGCCGCTTGCTTAAAAATGCTAAAATAAGGTACGTTTTCGGATTAAATATTGCGAAAAATATAAATATTGATATATATTTTGTTTTCCGACCGTGTTGGTCGATGTATATATATTTATCTCTCTTGTCATATTGCAAAAGGTCCTCCGTGCAAAGGAGACTCTGCCAAAATTTTCCGGAAATTTAGGGAGTTAGAAAAATTTTGTTAACGGCGAATCAATTTCAAAATTGGAGTTGAAATAAAGGATTTTGGAATTAGAATTGAAAACTAATTATTTTGGGTTGGAACTAAAAGATTAAAAAGGTGAATATCGAGTTTTCACTAAGTGGATTTTGAAAGTTAATGGGTTTGGGGCATTATTTCTGCCCTAGCAATTTCGAGGACGAAATTCTTTTAAGGAGGGAGGAATGTAACGACCCGGATTTTTCGACGTTTAATTTGGGATATTTAAATGGTTTTAAATATTGAATTAGAATTTATAGATTGATTTTGAATATGGAAATTTAGGTTTCATTTATGAAATAAATTCAGAATTTAAAATATAGCAATCTATTAGATAATTTAATTATTAAATTTTATAATTGAATATTGGATAATTTATTGTATCTTGAATTTTAAGTTCGATAAAAATAATTTAAAGGCTTGTAAAATTTATATTAATAATAATGAAGATAATAAAAGTATAAAAATTGAATTTAAAAGTGATCCGTTCAATTTTAAAGATAGTTTGTTTAAATTGACATTTAAAAATAACCTTCTGAGGAACAGTCTCGGAATTCGACGAAACCAGTTCCATTGGATCCATAATATTGTATTATTATCGGATTTAAAATTTCGTAGCATTTGGAGTTATCGCTTGGTCATACGAGATATAAACGCATTGAAATTTAATATCGAAATTTAATTTAAATAATCGTTCCTAAAAGCTATTTTCTCCATATGATCGAATTAGGACTCGAAACCTTTTCCATTGCGTTCGAAATAGCGGTATAACATTATAAACGCCTAGGGGGATGCCTCGTTAGGGGTTTGAGATTTTTAGCTGTGTAATCGAGACGATTAAAAATTTTAAAATAATACATATATAGTCAAATTCAAAATCAGGCTGTCATCCTAATATTGAAACGTACATGTTTCCTTTATCTTCTCCAGCACGCCATCCTCCTCTCTTTTCTTTTAAATCACGCACATTTTCTTTTTCCTCAGGAAATCGAAACCGAAAGAAAAAAATATATAACTTCCTTTCTTCCAGATTCGAATGGAATCGAATGAAAATCAAAGGTGAGAATTTCTCACTCATTTTTGGATTGCCATATTAAAAATTTAAATGTTGAATTTAAATTATTGGATGCTGATTGGGTTGATAAATTTATAATTATCTGTTGGATGATTATATATATAGTAGTATATATATTAGTATTGGAGTGATATTCCCGCATAGTATAGCGGATGAGACCCTATGCGCCCGCATAATAGCGGATGACCCTATATACCACGATATCCCCCTCAAAGTGTATATTGTATTAATATCTGTGGATGCAGGGGAAACAGGTTGGAGGGATCCAACTGGATTCCTCAAATTTATTGTTTATTTTCGTATATAGTGATATATGATTTATGTAGAATAATCTATTATTGATTATTGTAGTGATTGAATTATTGGATGCTATTGTAGCACTGGCCTGAATTTTGATAATTTAAATACTATAAATATATTTTTAGAATTTATGGAATTGAAGTGAATTTGAAAATAAAATGTATATATATATATAAAAATCAGAGTTATTTTAAAGAAATTGAATTAGAAAAATATAATTGATTAGTTATACTTAACTATTGTGAATTAGTAAATGAAAATTTTTAAAATGAATTATATAAAAGAATTTATAAGTGATATTCTGGAAATATAAAAAGATGTTGAAATCAATATTGAAAAATAGATTGGAAGAATTAATGGAATTTATAAGAAATAAAATTTATATAATGGATTTTTATAAATATATTTGTTTTTATAAACAGGTAAAACCAAAGGGGGTTCTAAAATTGATAAACAATGTTTATAACGAAGAAAATTGATATCGGATGATAATTGGGAATATAAATTCAAAGGAGGAATTTATATTAGAATATGGAAACAGGGTTGAGAAAAATGGAAAAAAATTCTATTTTTGAAATGAGAATGGTTAGGGAATCTACAATGAATTGAGATGTGAAATCGAGAGAGTTATAAATTAAAATGGTTTATTGCGATTTAAAAACAAAATTAAATTATAAGAGGTGAGATTGTTTAAAAGGGTAAATTTTATTATTTTAAAACTTTGGAATTTTAACCAGTTGAGATCTAAATACTGCGTAAGTAGATTTTTAAAAATGAAGTACTTATTTTAGTAAATTCTAACTTTTAAAAATCAGCTTTGAAAATTATTTATTTAACTAAAGGTGAGTTATTAATGTTATGAAAGTGTTTTTGATATTTTAACAAGTACTTGAACATATTTTTAAAAATAAATTATTAATCTTTTAAATAATTATTATATATATAAAGTTTTAAAGTAATTGAAAAAAAAAATTATTTGATAAATTCTCTCAAGATTCGTAAAAGGGCTTATAAAAGGATATGATTTTGAGGAGAGGAAATTATTTGTGATTTCCGGGGATTATTTTGGAATAAGTTACGGAATAATCTCCTGGGTGTTAATATTGAAAGATTTTGGAAAATAAGACTGGTAATATTTTCCTAAGTATAGAAAATAGAAATTTGGAAATATTTCTAAGTGTTGAGATGGTGGAAGTACCTGTTACGGATTTAAGTATTGAAAAATTGTTTTCAAATGTTGGAAGAAATTGATATATCTTTTAAAGATATTTCAGAAGTAAATGTTTTGGGAAAACTTTATAATAAGGCCAGATGATTGCTTATGGATGTTAAATTGATGGTTAAATCACCGACTATCAATAATTGGCCAATTTCGTTAATCGTTTCGAAGAGACCGGGATTGGATTTAATTATCCGAAAACCACTTCAATCCGATTTGAACGTTACGAATGAATACCGTGAAGATGATGAAGACAGTGATTCGGTTTGTCCAGACACAGGAAAACTTGTATGGATGAATGCTATCAGTACATTGTCATTGGAGGACAATGAGCATTCTAAGTGAATAATTCTAAAAAGATCATCGTAGCCTCTAGCCTCATCAACCGGGAATGACTGAAAATCAGCGGAGATGTAGCAAGGCTAAGTGGATCGCACCCAAGTAGGGTAAGGTTACCCCTATCTAGAGTCCCTTTGATTCGGCTGTGTGGCGGTTGCTGATCCCAACCGCTGGGTAATATTATTCGGACTATCCAAGTTAGGGGTAGTCCGGTCTTGTGTTGCTAGGGATCGATAGGTTCGATCTCGGTACGCTGTTCTAGATGTGTACTGTGATAGATGGTACCATAATGCTTAGTCATTCGATGGAATCCATTCTCCAATAAGCACCGTACAGTTTTGATTGTGCCCAACTATGCTGAAACATGAGATGCAAGCATTTCAGGTATATTCTATTTACTTTCTATAGACACTATTATAATATCAGACGATTTTGATAAAAATTGTTTTGGTTATCGTAAGGTAAAAACCCGTTGTGTTTATTTGTGACGTGGTCTTACGAGATACCTTTGTTTTCAAAAGATTTTGAGAAAAGTTAATAATTCAAATTGAGTGTGTTTTCTCACGCTGGTTTTCCAGACTGACTCGTGTATTATTTTATTATAATGCTCGGGTCGGACCGAGTATTATAGATTCAGGTTAAAATGCTATGGAACTCAGGAGACGGGCTGGAGGAGTTCAAACGTATATAACGTACTTGGATATTTCCGCTTTATGAGGACAAGTTGTTATAACTGTCCAGATTTGATGTAATGATTGTGTACTCTGATGATTGTAAGTATGAAACAGTTACAGATTCTTTGTATAAAAATCTATTATTATATATTATATTTGTTCCGCTGCGATTGTGAGATTCTGTGTTGTTGTTTCTATTTTTCTTCTACCTTTTTCTTCTTCACCCCTAATGAACTGGTATTTCTGGCACTCGACTACTTGGCGGTCTATACAGTGGACATATAAATGTCGATTTTCAAGGTCGAAAATCCCCGTCCGTTACAAATAACATCCATAAGCAGTCACTAGGCCCATATTATAAATCTTCCAGACATTTATTTTCAAAATATCTTTATAAGATTTATATATTCAAATCTCTTCTTGTATATTCAATAATTGAAAACAAATTCAAATTCTTATATCCATAGCAGGATATTTAAATCCATATAGACACTTAGAATATTTCTTTCTATCCCATTTATAATTCAACCTTTTGAGAAATATTTTTAAAATAATAATCTCGTAGTCAAATATTTCAAATCCTCCCAGTTTAATACTTAGAAAATATTTATAAGTATAATTTCCTAAAATCACTTTATTTCCAATACTTAGGAAATATTCCCTTTATTTCATACTTCTCAAAATTCCTATAACCCACTTGAAATTTCCTTAACCCATTTATAACGGCTTCGATAAGTTTCTGAAATTCATTAATTTAATCCCCTTTAAAATTTCCAATATCGATTATACTCATATATAATCTCAACTACCCATTTCTAACTTCCTTTTTATGAATTTTAATTCATTTCCGAAGTTTCTATATTTAAATACTTTGGAAATTTCCTTAAGTTCCCAGAATTTCACTATAAGATTTCTCTTATAAAATTCATCTCTGTTAAATAAACTCCGTTTACAAATCTCGAGAGGATTTATAAATAAATTTCAATCATTTCAAAACTATATATATATAATAAGTATTTAAAAAAGAATAATAATTTATTTTTAAAATATGTTTAAGTAATTATTTAAAAATATTGTGATATCCCGGAATTTTGGGCAATATCAATTTAATAATCTGTTTAAATAATTAAATTGATTTAATAATCTTTGTTAATAAAGATTTAAATTGGTTTAATAAACTTCTTTTATAAATATTTAATTGGTAAATATTTATCTTTTAAAAAGCTAATTAAATTGTTTTCTATTTATAATGTATATATAATTGTATATATTGTAAATAGAAAAGCTTTGGATTGAATTTAACAAATAAAACATAGTTTTCAAATTTTAGTATATTTTTATAATTTGGGAATTATGATTAAATTTAAAATAAAGATTTTCAAAGATGATTCAAATAGTTAACTATATAATTTTAAATTACTTAAGGTAAATGTATAATGGTTTAAATTATATTATAACTTAAGTTTTAAATTTAATTAAGATTTACAAAAAGGTTTGTTTTATTTTATTTTTGAATATAGCTTTATAAATATGATTTGAATAATATATATATAAGTTTAAAATACAATTAGTATATGAAACATTAATCCATTCAAGTAATAAGTAATTTATAATCTCTTATATAAATTATATAAAATTGTCAAAGATGTTATTTTCAAATAATGAATATATGTATTGTTTTTATTTATGAATATACTTTGTTTTATTTCTTTAAAATTAGCTATATATATCTAAGTATTTATAAACTAATAAATTAAGTAAAAAAAAATCTTTTATTAACATTTAAAATAAATACAAATTACTTAAATAAAAAAACAAGTGTTATTATCTTATGGCCTCATTTTACAAGTGTTAAATGATAAGTGTATAATAGTGACAAATGTCAAGATTTTTTTTATTTATCATTTTAGCCATTTTAAATACATATGTTTTCTCCTCTTCATTTCTTTCTTCCCTAATCAAAACTAAAGAAATAAAAAGCTTCAGCTGAAACAATAACTCAAAAACAATCTGAAATCAAAACACTCCTCAAAACCAGAAATCAAATTCAATTAGCCTGTAAATCATTTGCAAAATCAAAACAAAAACCTGGGCATTTCTTCAACCTGAGATCAAGTTCAAATTCAACTTCAACCTGAGCAATTTCAACTTAAGCAAGGCAGTTTCAAGCAAAATTCAACTCAACTAAATTCAAATTCAACCTCAGTTTCAATTTGAGCTAATGAAGATTCAGTTTAAAAATCAACTATCAGTTTCAGATCAAATATAAATTTCCAGATTAAATGAAGAACAAAACATGTTCCTCTGTTCAACATTTTCAGGTGAGTAAACCTTTTCTTTAAAAATAGTTTTTAATCTATAATTATATTAATGCATGTGATAAATCTGTATAGAAAATGTTGTATTATGGTTTGCATGGTTGTTCTTTTATCTGGTATATATTTTTTTGTGCTACCCTGTGTATATATGTGAATGTTTGAATGTATGCATATATTTGTGTTTGCTGTTTAACTTCCAGGTTCAAATTTATTCAAAAATTCAATTCCTTTTGATCCTATTTCTGTTAGGACATAGGTTCTAAACAAAAATTGGTTGTTAGGTGATAGAGTAAAGTTTAAAAAAAATTGAAGTAAAATTTAAAATGAAATCTGCTCTAGATATAAGAACAACAGAGCAAGGTCAATATAAAGTGAAAAACACAAACATTATGATTCGATGTTTCAGGCTTATAATATGAAACATCATCCAGAAACATGATTTCTAAAACTAAAATCATAATTTTTAGATTAAGGTTGAATGTGTAGTTCAAGTTGATCAATATTGGGAGATTTGGGTTGCCTCTGGCGATCTAGTTGATCGGGGTGGTTGAGATTCTCACTAGAGATACATGGATGGTCGGAGGGTTTAGGAAAAATATTTGGGTAATGATCAGAGCACTGTGGCAACGTCAGGGGGTCGAATTTGTTTTTAAACCTAGTTTAAACAGGTTGTACATTTTGGATCGTAGCGATTGTTCTAGTTGATCGAGTGCAGCAGAATTTTGGGAAATGAAAGTAGGGGAGTTGACGAAGGTTTGGTCAGAAATTTAGCCTCTCCGGTGGTCGGAAGGTCGTGGACGAGGCAATTCAGGTTGAGGTGTGGTGGTTCCAGTAATGTTCTGGGTTGGTTTGGCAGAGGGGATGTGGTCTCGAGTTTTACTCGAAGTAAATGGTTGGTTGGCTTGAAGATTTTTGGGTGTGGACTCGAAGCATTTTGAAATGGCTCGAGTCATATGTATGTCACAGGTTTTCAAAACCTATAACTGTTTAAAATTTAAATCTGAATTTTAAATTGAAAAGCAGAATTTAAAATAAATTTTAAATCTAAGTTTAAATCTAAATTCAAGTTTAGTTTGAACCTTAGTTTTGAAATGATTTAAGTTTTGAAATTTAAATTGGTTTTAACAACCTTTAAGTATGTAAAGTGTATTTGTCTTGAATTTTGAACTGAAACTTTTAAATTGTAAATTTAAGGTTTAAATAAGTTTAAATCTAAGTTTTTTTTAAAATCTAGAATTTGAGTTTGAAGTTTAGTTTTTAAAATAAAATAAGTTTTTGAATTTAAATTGTTTTAACTACTTTAAAAAGGGTTAAATGATTTGAAATTTAAAATGAAGTTTAAATATAAGTAAGTTTTTGAATCTAAGTAATCTGGAATCAAAATTAAATATGTATTCCAGTTTTGAAATAAATGAAAGTTTTTTTAAATTTAAAATGATTTAAACAATTTCGTTTGTTAAATTGTATTTTTAAATTAATTTGAATTTAAAAATGAATTGGGTTTTAAATTCTTTTAAACTTCTTTTATAAAATGAATATTTCTTTAACATGTGAAATTAAAGGTTTTTGAATTGATTCTAAAACTTTGTTAAAGTTAATTTGTGTTCATTTTAAAATCTTAAATTTAAAATGAAATTTAAAGTAAATTTGAAAGCAAATTATTTAAATGCTTTGAATAAGAAAGGAATGTTTTATCTTAAAGATAAATAGAATTTAATGATTTGGATTCATTAAATTATTAAGTAAATTAAAATGGATAATTTATTTATTTTAATAATTTGGATTAATTAAATAAGTAATTAAAGGTTTAAAATTATTAATTAAGGTTTAAGATTAACTAATTAGGAATAATTAAAATGTAATTAAGAAATATTAATTAGAATACTAATTAATGATTAAGAGTAATTAATCAAGTAATTAAAGATTAATTAAGTTACAGTTAACACTTAATTAATTAAATAATTAGAGAGTAATTAATGGATTATTTAAGATTAATTAATTTGTAGTTAATAATGATTAATCTAAGTTAATTACTTAAGAAAGAAATTAAAGAATTGTTAATGAAGGTCATTAACTTGAGATTATTTAATAATTAATTAATGTGATTAATTTTAATAATTAATTAATGATAATGATTTTTGAAATTGTTTATGTGTAATTACTTACTGGAAGTAATTAAGGAATTAATTACTTAATGTAATTAATTAAGTTTAAATGAAATTTGTTTAAGTTAATTAATTAAGTTTAATTAATTTAAACACTTGATGATTTGATAAATAATTACTTAATTTAATTAATGGATTGTAATTACTTAGTTAAGTAATTAATGGTAATTACTGGATGTAATTAATGGAAGATGATTTAAGGATGAAAGAAATTTGGATTAAGTTATTTTGTAATTAATCAAGGGATTAATTAAAGATAATTAATTAAGAAGTAATTAATTTATGTAATTAAGTAATTAAGGGAAGTTAATTACTGGATGAGATTAATCAAAGGTGATTAATAAATGTGGTTTAAATTAAAGATTAATTACTTAATTAATTTAAATAGGATAATTAATTAAGAGTAATTAAGGATCATTAATTAATATAATTAATGATGTAATTGAGAATTGATTAATTAAGACTAATTAATCAATAATAAGTGATTTAAAAAGTAATTATTTAATATAATTAATTAAGGATTAATGTAATTAATTATAGTTAATTAATAAATGAAGTAATTAAAGGTTAATTACTATAAGTAGGTAAGAATAATTAATTTGTGAAATTAATTTAAATACTAATTACTTGAATGTAATTAAATGTAATTAATCAAGGATGATTAATTAAGATGAATAATTGGATGGTGATTGATTAATTGATTGATAATTAATTAATAGTGGTTTAAGCAAGGTTAATAATGATGGAAGTAATTAATTTAATTTACTTTAAATTAATTAGATATGAAATAATTATTTTAATTCATTAATTATAGATGGTGATTAATAAATCATTGCTTATGAATGGATGATATTGATTATCTTGAATGGTTTGAGATCTCAAATATGAGATAAGAAATGCTATGTGATATGGATGCTTTGATTTCATTTTATGATAATATGGATTATCTATTTTGATGATAATATGGATTATCTGCTTATAATGATAATGTTGTTTATCTATTGTGAATCTGTGAATTATCTATCTGTGTGTATATAGATAATGGAATTTAATTGTTTTACCTTTAAAACAACTTGGCCTTAAAAGATACGTTTTGGATTTCGATGAGACCGGGATCGGGTTTCCGTATACCGGATTTCCAGGTCTGGAGACCCGAATACCACATCGATCCAAATTAACGATAGGTCGTGAATCAAGTGAAGATGAAGATTCAGAGTGCAAGGGTTATTGTCGTTAACTCTGAGGGTGATTCCAAAATGAGTGTAACGAGATAATGCCTTCGGTTTCGTTCGAACCCGGAACGAACTTATATGGACTGAATGCTTTCAGCACATCGTCAGGTGGACGATGAGCATTCTAAGATAGATGTGTTCTATTTAAAGGTAATCGTGACCTCAAGCCTCACAAACCGGGAATGGCTAAAACAGGGGAGGTGCAGCAAGGTTAGTGGGTAGCACCCAAGTAGGACAAGATTACCTCTGTCTAGAAGTCCCTTCTTATTTCGGCTTAGTGTGTGCGGTTGCTGATCCCAACCGTGAGGTATCTTGTGCGGGAATTATCCAGTAAGGGATGTTCCGACCTTGTGTTGCAGGGGATTGGGAGTGATCCTCGGTACGGTGATCTAGGCCACGTACTGTGACGGGCGGTACCCCGGTAGCCCTGCCATTGTATGGAATCCAAACTCCAATAAGTGCCGTACGTATTAGTTGTGCCCAACTATGTTGAAATGTGAGATGTAAGCATTTCAGCTATTTCTGTATTTTACTTGAAAACCCTAGACCCTATTATAATACAATCGAATTTCCTATCAAATGTTTTGGTTAGCGTAAGGTAAAAACTTTTCCATGTTTATGTGTGGGAAGTCTTACGTGATACCTTTGTTTTCAAAAGGTTTTGAAGTTAAGCAAGTTTAACCCGTTTACTCACACCAGACCCATGTCTGACCCAAGTGTTTATTTCTGTTTTATAAACTCTTGGGTACTCAAATTTTTACGAGTAGCCAAGGGATTCAGGTTTAGCTTTGACGAATTGTGGAGGAGCAATGGAGCAGGAGGCTTCAGCGTTGTAGATAGATAGTAGTTTCCACTGTGTTGATTTTGTATTGATCTCTGTATTGTATTGAGATGTAATAACTAGACAGATGTTTATAACTGTCTAGTATATGATATGTAATCTGTGTAACTCTGATAAGGGTTGTATATGATACTATGTAATATTTATGTGATATAATATATTTTGTTCGTTTCCGCTGTGAGTATTTGTGTTTGTTTTCTTTCTCTTTCTCTTCTTTTCTATTTCTCACCCCTTTCTTTCTTATTAGCGACACGACTTTCTATGGAGAGAAAGTCGTGGTCGTTACAGTGGTATCAGAGCATAGGTTGAGCGAATGCCTAAGCTTTTGGTTAAGTGAATATCAGAGCAGTAGGTTGAGTGAATACCTAGGCTCTGAAGTGGTGTCTATCTTGAGAGCGCGTAATTGTTAGTTATATAAAAATGATTTTATATTGTGTTAATTGATCGGTTGAGTGGTATATGGATTCTGGTCAATACGAGTAGCTAACGTTATTGATAGGGATCTCTAAACACTTGAACCAGGCCAACGGACACAATATTGTTTTAAAGAGGTAAATGAAATAATTTTACCCAGAAATAATTTCTATATAAAAAGTATCATTTTAAATATATATATATATTTCTACCTATTTGTTGGGTTACCTGTTCGGGTTTTCCAATATAAGTTATAAAGGTAGATAAGGCGGTAGTGTGTGTAACACAATTACCAATAGTTGGAGTTTGAATGTTTGAGGTTGGAAGTATATATCGAGACTGTAAACCCAATACCGTCTCGAGTAAGCTTTGCTGTGGTGAAGGATTTCATCGATCTCCGAAGGAAACTGTAATGGTTCGGAGTTTATCTCTGAAGTTTGGATGAGTAGAGTTGGATCTGTCGATGAGGCAGAAGCGAGTGATGGTACCTTGATACCTCAGGTAATAGTAGCTGTATGATGAGATACAGTGACGATGGATGTTCCTGAAGATGTTTTCTTTGGAACAAGATTAAGGAAGTGTGTCTGTTTCGGTGTTGTCGCTGAGTTCAGCATGGTGTTTCTGCTTTGGTTTGGAGTTCGAGTTTCTCGAAGAGCTTTGGATAGGAGCATCAGTGTCAGCAGTGCTACTCGGAGTGTTCTGTGATGGCAAGAAGTTTTTTGGCTGAGCAGTTTTTCTGGAAGTAAAGTTCAGAAGCAGCAGAGTGGATCCATTTCTTCGATAAATTGGATAAATAAGTATGAGCTGTTCGGATTGTGTTAAGAGGAACAGTATTTCTTTGGAATTAGGATGGGTTGATCGCAAAAGTGACTTGCGATTGTCTGAGTGTTCTCTTGGGTTGTCAGAATTTTTCTGGATGTCTTCAGAGAAGTCAGAAGTTTGTCCGCATCTGAAGGTTGAGTTTTCTTATCGACTGGATTCCAAGAGTGATACCGGTGATTCAGTCTAGTGGAAGGATGTTTCCTAGAGATGGAGTTGGTGAAACAGCTCAAGTTTTGATGGAGTATCTGAGTTTTCTTTATGGATCAGTGAACCTTATTTCTGGAATGAGTTGTCCAGTCTGTGCTTGTGTCCTACTTCAGATCAGAGTTGAGCAGCGAAGCAGTTTGGAGTGTATCTCTGGATGGGAGAAGTAAGTTTGGAATCTACTGATGTTGTGAAGTAGAGTTATGTTTGGATCTCGTCTGTGTTCTGATTTGGATAAGTAATTGGTCTACTTGGTTGAATTGTCAGTTTCGATAACTGGAATTCATTGAGTTTTACGTATCTCTGAGGGAATACGTATTTGATCTATCTCTGGTTTTAGAATCTGCAGTTTTGGGAAGTTGGGTAGTTGAGTCAGACTCGTCTATAGTCTGATATTCTGTTTAGTTCTGTAGATCTAGATGTGTAGGAGATCTATAGCTTAATAGTTTAGATTGTTTGTAGAGCGAGTATCCCGGATATATATATATATACTTGGGGAAACTCGAGGAATTCTATCCAAAATTTGTCTGGATAATTAGATTTGTTTGATTAGATGAATTGGTTGCTATGGTTGTTAGCATATGGTTGATAATATATATTGTGGTTTAAGAATTAAAATCTTTGATAGATTATTAAATTACCTTTGCTTTTAAATTTCGGGGACGAAATTATTTTAAGGGGGGAGGAATGTGATATCCCGGAATTTTGGGCAATATCAATTTAATAATCTGTTTAAATAATTAAATTGATTTAATAATCTTTGTTAATAAAGATTTAAATTTGTTTAATAAACTTCTTTTATAAATATTTAATTGGTAAATATTTATCTTTTAAAAAGCTAATTAAATTGTTTTCTATTTATAATGTATATATAATTGTATATATTGTAAATAGAAAAGCTTTGGATTGAATTTAACAAATAAAACATAATTTTCAAATTTTAGTATATTTTTATAATTTGGGAATTATGATTAAATTTAAAATAAAGATTTTCAAAGATGATTCAAATAGTTAACTATATAATTTTAAATTACTTAAGGTAAATGTATAATGGTTTAAATTATATTATAACTTAAGTTTTAAATTTAATTAAGATTTACAAAAAGGTTTGTTTTATTTTATTTTTGAATATAGCTTTATAAATATGATTTGAATAATATATATATAAGTTTAAAATACAATTAGTATATGAAACATTAATCCATTCAAGTAATAAGTAATTTATAATCTCTTATATAAATTATATAAAATTGTCAAAGATGTTATTTTCAAATAATGAATATATGTATTGTTTTTATTTATGAATATACTTTGTTTTATTTCTTTAAAATTAGCTATATATATCTAAGTATTTATAAACTAATAAATTAAGTAAAAAAAAAGCTTTTATTAACATTTAAAATAAATACAAATTACTTAAATAAAAAGACAAGTGTTATTATCTTATGGCCTCATTTTACAAGTGTTAAATGATAAGTGTATAATAGTGACAAATGTCAAGATTTTTTTTATTTATCATTTTAGCCATTTTAAATACATATGTTTTCTCCTCTTCATTTCTTTCTTCCCTAATCAAAACTAAAGAAATAAAAAGCTTCAGCTGAAACAATAACTCAAAAACAATCTGAAATCAAAACACTCCTCAAAACCAGAAATCAAATTCAATTAGCCTGTAAATCATTTGCAAAATCAAAACAAAAACCTGGGCATTTCTTCAACCTGAGATCAAGTTCAAATTCAACTTCAACCTGAGCAATTTCAACTTAAGCAAGGCAGTTTCAAGCAAAATTCAACTCAACTAAATTCAAATTCAACCTCAGTTTCAATTTGAGCTAATGAAGATTCAGTTTAAAAATCAACTATCAGTTTCAGATCAAATATAAATTTCCAGATTAAATGAAGAACAAAACATGTTCCTCTGTTCAACATTTTCTGGTGAGTAAACCTTTTCTTTAAAAATAGTTTTTAATCTATAATTATATTAATGCATGTGATAAATCTGTATAGAAAATGTTGTATTATGGTTTGCATGGTTGTTCTTTTATCTGGTATATATTTTTTTGTGCTACCCTGTGTATATATGTGAATGTTTGAATGTATGCATATATTTGTGTTTGCTGTTTAACTTCCAGGTTCAAATTTATTCAAAAATTCAATTCCTTTTGATCCTATTTCTGTTAGGACATAGGTTCTAAACAAAAATTGGTTGTTAGGTGATAGAGTAAAGTTTAAAAAAAAAATTTAAGTAAAATTTAAAATGAAATCTGCTCTAGATATAAGAACAACAGAGCAAGGTCAATATAAAGTGAAAAACACAAACATTATGATTCGATGTTTCAGGCTTATAATATGAAACATCATCCAGAAACATGATTTCTAAAACTAAAATCATAATTTTTAGATTAAGGTTGAATGTGCAGTTCAAGTTGATCAATATTGGGAGATTTGGGTTGCCTCTGGCGATCTAGTTGATCGGGGTGGTTGAGATTCTCACTAGAGATACATGGATGGTCGGAGGGTTTAGGAAAAATATTTGGGTAATGATCAGAGCACTGTGGCGACGTCAGGGGGTCGAATTTGTTTTTAAACCTAGTTTAAACAGGTTGTACATTTTGGATCGTAGCGATTGTTCTAGTTGATCGAGTGCAGCAGAATTTTGGGAAATGAAAGTAGGGGAGTTGACGAAGGTTTGGTCAGAAATTTAGCCTCTCCGGTGGTCGGAAGGTCGTGGACGAGGCAATTCAGGTTGAGGTGTGGTGGTTCCAGTAATGTTCTGGGTTGGTTTGGCAGAGGGGATGTGGTCTCGAGTTTTACTCGAAGTAAATGGTTGGTTGGCTTGAAGATTTTTGGGTGTGGACTCGAAGCATTTTGAAATGGCTCAAGTCATATGTATGTCACAGGTTTTCAAAACCTATAACTGTTTAAAATTTAAATCTGAATTTTAAATTGAAAAGTAGAATTTAAAATAAATTTTAAATCTAAGTTTAAATCTAAATTCAAGTTTAGTTTGAACCTTAGTTTTGAAATGATTTAAGTTTTGAAATTTAAATTGGTTTTAACAACCTTTAAGTATGTAAAGTGTATTTGTCTTGAATTTTGAACTGAAACTTTTAAATTGTAAAGTAAAGGTTTAAATAAGTTTAAATCTAAGTTTTTTTTAAAATCTAGAATTTGAGTTTGAAGTTTAGTTTTTAAAATAAAATAAGTTTTTGAATTTAAATTGTTTTAACTACTTTAAAAAGGGTTAAATGATTTGAAATTTAAAATGAAGTTTAAATATAAGTAAGTTTTTGAATCTAAGTAATCTGGAATCAAAATTAAATATGTATTCCAGTTTTGAAATAAATGAAAGTTTTTTTAAATTTAAAATGATTTAAACAATTTCGTTTGTTAAATTGTATTTTTAAATTAATTTGAATTTAAAACTGAATTGGGTTTTAAATTCTTTTAAACTTCTTTTATAAAATGAATATTTCTTTAACATGTGAAATTAAAGGTTTTTGAATTGATTCTAAAACTTTGTTAAAGTTAATTTGTGTTCATTTTAAAATCTTAAATTTAAAATGAAATTTAAAGTAAATTTGAAAGCAAATTATTTAAATGCTTTGAATAAGAAAGGAATGTTTTATCTTAAAGATAAATAGAATTTAATGATTTGGATTTATTAAATTATTAAGTAAATTAAAATGGATAATTTATTTATTTTAATAATTTGGATTAATTAAATAAGTAATTAAAGGTTTAAAATTATTAATTAAGGTTTAAGATTAACTAATTAGGAATAATTAAAATGTAATTAAGAAATATTAATTAGAATACTAATTAATGATTAAGAGTAATTAATCAAGTAATTAAAGATTAATTAAGTTACAGTTAACACTTAATTAATTAAATAATTAGAGAGTAATTAATGGATTATTTAAGATTAATTAATTTGTAGTTAATAATGATTAATCTAAGTTAATTACTTAAGAAAGAAATTAAAGAATTGTTAATGAAGGTCATTAACTTGAGATTATTTAATAATTAATTAATGTGATTAATTTTAATAATTAATTAATGATAATGATTTTTGAAATTGTTTATGTGTAATTACTTACTGGAAGTAATTAAGGAATTAATTACTTAATGTAATTAATTAAGTTTAAATGAAATTTGTTTAAGTTAATTAATTAAGTTTAATTAATTTAAACACTTGATGATTTGATAAATAATTACTTAATTTAATTAATGGATTGTAATTACTTAGTTAAGTAATTAATGGTAATTACTGGATGTAATTAATGGAAGATGATTTAAGGATGAAAGAAATTTGGATTAAGTTATTTTGTAATTAATCAAGGGATTAATTAAAGATAATTAATTAAGAAGTAATTAATTTATGTAATTAAGTAATTAAGGGAAGTTAATTACTGGATGAGATTAATCAAAGGTGATTAATAAATGTGGTTTAAATTAAAGATTAATTACTTAATTAATTTAAATAGGATAATTAATTAAGAGTAATTAAGGATCATTAATTAATATAATTAATGATGTAATTGAGAATTGATTAATTAAGACTAATTAATCAATAATAAGTGATTTAAAAAGTAATTATTTAATATAATTAATTAAGGATTAATGTAATTAATTATAGTTAATTAATAAATGAAGTAATTAAAGGTTAATTACTATAAGTAGGTAAGAATAATTAATTTGTGAAATTAATTTAAATACTAATTACTTGAATGTAATTAAATGTAATTAATCAAGGATGATTAATTAAGATGAATAATTGGATGGTGATTGATTAATTGATTGATAATTAATTAATAGTGGTTTAAGCAAGGTTAATAATGATGGAAGTAATTAATTTAATTTACTTTAAATTAATTAGATATGAAATAATTATTTTAATTCATTAATTATAGATGGTGATTA
This sequence comes from Allium fistulosum, assembly GCA_030737815.1. Lineage (NCBI taxonomy): Eukaryota > Viridiplantae > Streptophyta > Magnoliopsida > Asparagales > Amaryllidaceae > Allium > Allium fistulosum. The sequence goes on from CM060906.1 coordinate 735,266,818, forward strand.
ATAAATCATTGCTTATGAATGGATGATATTGATTATCTTGAATGGTTTGAGATCTCAAATATGAGATAAGAAATGCTATGTGATATGGATGCTTTGATTTCATTTTATGATAATATGGATTATCTATTTTGATGATAATATGGATTATCTGCTTATAATGATAATGTTGTTTATCTATTGTGAATCTGTGAATTATCTATCTGTGTGTATATAGATAATGGAATTTAATTGTTTTACCTTTAAAACAACTTGGCCTTAAAAGATACGTTTTGGATTTCGATGAGACCGGGATCGGGTTTCCGTATACCGGATTTCCAGGTCTGGAGACCCGAATACCACATCGATCCAAATTAACGATAGGTCGTGAATCAAGTGAAGATGAAGATTCAGAGTGCAAGGGTTATTGTCGTTAACTCTGAGGGTGATTCCAAAATGAGTGTAACGAGATAATGCCTTCGGTTTCGTTCGAACCCGGAACGAACTTATATGGACTGAATGCTTTCAGCACATCGTCAGGTGGACGATGAGCATTCTAAGATAGATGTGTTCTATTTAAAGGTAATCGTGACCTCAAGCCTCACAAACCGGGAATGGCTAAAACAGGGGAGGTGCAGCAAGGTTAGTGGGTAGCACCCAAGTAGGACAAGATTACCTCTGTCTAGAAGTCCCTTCTTATTTCGGCTTAGTGTGTGCGGTTGCTGATCCCAACCGTGAGGTATCTTGTGCGGGAATTATCCAGTAAGGGATGTTCCGACCTTGTGTTGCAGGGGATTGGGAGTGATCCTCGGTACGGTGATCTAGGCCACGTACTGTGACGGGCGGTACCCCGGTAGCCCTGCCATTGTATGGAATCCAAACTCCAATAAGTGCCGTACGTATTAGTTGTGCCCAACTATGTTGAAATGTGAGATGTAAGCATTTCAGCTATTTCTGTATTTTACTTGAAAACCCTAGACCCTATTATAATACAATCGAATTTCCTATCAAATGTTTTGGTTAGCGTAAGGTAAAAACTTTTCCATGTTTATGTGTGGGAAGTCTTACGTGATACCTTTGTTTTCAAAAGGTTTTGAAGTTAAGCAAGTTTAACCCGTTTACTCACACCAGACCCATGTCTGACCCAAGTGTTTATTTCTGTTTTATAAACTCTTGGGTACTCAAATTTTTACGAGTAGCCAAGGGATTCAGGTTTAGCTTTGACGAATTGTGGAGGAGCAATGGAGCAGGAGGCTTCAGCGTTGTAGATAGATAGTAGTTTCCACTGTGTTGATTTTGTATTGATCTCTGTATTGTATTGAGATGTAATAACTAGACAGATGTTTATAACTGTCTAGTATATGATATGTAATCTGTGTAACTCTGATAAGGGTTGTATATGATACTATGTAATATTTATGTGATATAATATATTTTGTTCGTTTCCGCTGTGAGTATTTGTGTTTGTTTTCTTTCTCTTTCTCTTCTTTTCTATTTCTCACCCCTTTCTTTCTTATTAGCGACACGACTTTCTATGGAGAGAAAGTCGTGGTCGTTACAAATATTAAAATACTTTAAATAAAACATCAATAACTCATTTACAACTCATTGTCAAAGCTGATTATAAAATTAGAATTTATTTCAATTTATATTAAATATTGAAAAATCCACTTTCCTAAGTATTTCAATACTAAAAACAGCTTTAATTTTCATAGTTTAAATAAATGAAATATTCCTCTTAAAACAAACTGACCTTCTCGATAAAAAAAATATTTTTAAAATCCCAATAACAAATTTCACTTCATAAATCCCTCTCGATTTATAACACATTGATTTCATTCTGATTCCCAAACCATTCTCACATTTCAAAAATAGAATCCACTATTTTTCCTGAAACCGATTTCCATATTTTGATATAAATTCCCACTATGAAATTATATTCCTAATTTATCAACCGATATCATTTCCCTTATTTATAAACATCGTTTATACAATAAACTCCTTTGGGTTTTACTTGTCTTCAAATATAATCTCATTTATAAAATTCCATTTTTATAAATCCATTTCTTTGTAAATTCCATTTATTTTACGAATCTATTTTTAATATCAATTTCAACTTCTTTTCCACAAATCAAGAATACCACTTAAAAATTCCACAGTTAAAAAAGTGCTTTATATAATTTATTTTTAAAATCTCTAATTAAAATATTTTACGAATAGTTAAGTACAACTCCAAATTAAATTATTATTTTATCCAAATCAATTTCTTTTAAAATAATCCAAATTTCGATATAAATATTTTGTAACGATCCGAATTTTTCGCGCTCGAAAATCGACATCCATACTTTACATCGTACTCGAATGCCGCAGATTCGATCGTTCAAATCCGAGTCGCCGGAGCTTATAACAACATTAAGTAAATAACACAGCGGAATAAAAGAATAATACATTGATATACCATATCTGATACAACAGAGTGATACAATGAATATCAATATACAACAGAAATATGATACAAGAAATAGCAGCGGAAAAGAAAATAGATAACAAATATCAGCAGCGGAACAAATAACTCTAAGATAGTCTTCAAGAGAGAACTCCAGTAGTAGCTCGAACTCCCAATAACGAGGCACAAAGATAAGCAAGTGAAGTCCATATCCAAAGACTGAACTAGTTCCAGATACAGAATACACAGCGGAATAAATAATATCAGATACAAATACTACGTCTCGTCATCCAGCTTATCTCCAAAGCTCCAGAATATCTTGATAACATAACTCTAGGCTGCCCGTGTGGAAATTTGGTGGGCACCCAGAGTTTAGAACGGAACAATAAACTGCGAGTCAGTCATGGTGACTGGTGTGAGATCGTAAAACAGTTATTCTTCACAAAGAAAATAAAACAAATTCGCAATGCTTTGGGAAAATGAAACTACCATAAGACCTCCCACCACACACACAATGCAAACGCAAAATTGGAGGAGATTTCTTCTTATGATAGTCAAAGATGCTTACTACGCAAAATCAAATTCTTTTTGATATTATTATTAGTGCATAGTGTAGAAAACATTTCGAAAGTAGAATATAAATCTTAGCCAGCATAGGCATTTCGAACTATGCCTACTATAGCTACCATCCAAACAGTGGGGCGCCACCATAAGTGAATGATAGGTTCTACAACTAAATCCGTACAAGGCTCGTATTGTTTCTTTGGATTTCCAACAAATGGTCAGGCCAAGAAACTTCCTTTTCCACGATGGGTACGTCCCTGGAATAGACGACCCGAGAACCTAACGTTACGGTTAGATCTCTGCCAACACAAAGCCGGGTTACCTCTGCAAAAATAGGTAACTACTGACACGCGTATGCCATCCCCCGATCGTAACCGATCTTCCCGAGGATCCCCGATTTCCAACAAACCACATCAAAATAATAATGCAGCAACCACATAGGTTAAGTATCTGGGCTCCATACCATGATACCACCTCTATCCAGAAGGAATGACATACACTAAGGGGCGCTACTCCCTAGAACCTTGCTGCATCCTTCCTGTTTTGACCATTTCCGAGGTGTGAGGCTCGACGAAGTCTCGTCCACAAAGCTACGCTTTCTACAAAGCCATGCTTCGGGTCAAACAAAATGATCAACCTATGCTCACAAAGATATAAGATCAAACAAATGATCATATCGCAAATGATCAAACACTGATCATTTCACAGCTACACTCAGTATGCCACGTTACCAAATTGGGATATATCGCTGATGAATTTCAACTACATAACCTCTGAGCTCGTACATCTCAGAGAAGGGTGTTAAGCTAAGAGAATAAATTCTCCGCCACCAATAGAAATGTATTTGAAAGAAATCAGCTTTATATCTCAAATTGTAACGTCAGACACACAATCCATACAAGTCTGTTCCGGGATCGAACAGAACCGAAGGTACTTCTCACGAAGCCCTTGCACATCCGGATAATTTTCTAATCACGTCCGGACTTCCCATCACTAAGGGTGATAAAACCTCTAAATCGGAGATCAGCCGATGTAGAGTAACTCGACGGTAATCCTTCCGTTTTCAAAAATATCCGGTCTTCAACACCGGTCTTCAAATGCGATTCATAACGACGTATCACATATTCGGAATGGGTTATACGACCCCATGGTCCTTTCCCGGTTAACCCGAATAGTGAGCGATTATTCAAAAATAAGTGTGGCATTCAAATTCATCCAATTCACAACAAATACCATTCAAGGTAATTATTGATAGTCGGTTATTTAACTATCAATAAAGATGCGCAACATCATCAGATTCCAAATAATTTTCCAAATAATTTATTTTATCTTCAAAAATATCTTTACTAGATATATAATTTCCACACTTAACCGTTTGAAACAAATTTCAAATCAATTGCCACATTTCATTTTATCTTTGAAGATAAAAACTCAAAACAGTTCATTTCATATTGGAAAAGCATTCCATACTTATTTAAAAATAAGTATTTCACAAATCTATTTATTTTCAACATTTGAAAATATTCGATATACTTAAATCAATATTAAGTATATATTCATTTTTTTAAGGAAATCATAAATTTTAACATCTATTTGAGTCAAAACGAATGTTGCGTAAAACATCGTTACGACGACTCGAAATCACTAGTATAGGGATTCGGATTTTAAGATAGATATATATAAATCCCAATACTACATAAAAACATTTCCTTTCGGAAATCATTTACTAAAACAATAGTGTTATAGTCCACCATTTCCTTATTTCTCGAAAACGTCTATTTCAACAAGAACTATTGAAATCTATGCTTTCGATTTCATAATACATTTTAAAACATCTTTAAAACGTTTAACTTCATTTTTTTAATATCACTTCTTCAAAAATAAATCCATTTTACTTAACAATATATTCACTGTCCAAAACCGTGAATATAATTCACTTAACCAAATTTCACTATTTTCTACACATTTTATTTCAAGAATTATCCACTATCCAAAATCGTGGATAAAGTTCCCTTAATAACCTTCTATATTAAATTCATCAAATTTGATTGATTTTCGAATTTATAAAACAACGTTTATAAATTCACCTTTTTATATTTTATAACAACTTTGACTTATAAATCTTCCTTTTTATTACTTCGATCAATATTCCATTTAAAAGCAAAAGCCCAATTTATAAGTAAATTCCTTATAATCTTTTATTTTACAATTCCATTCATTTTATAACTTCATACTTTATAAATCTATAAACTTCAAACTTTATAAATCTATAAACTTCAAATCTTCACAATTTATAATTCAATAAATTTCCTATCTTTAAAATTTATAATTTTATAAATTTTTTATCTTCACAATTTATAAAAACTCGTTTTAAATTCCAAAAATTTTAATTGATAAATATCAATTTTGTACATCTTTTAGATACATCGTTTTTAATAATTCGAAAATCCAAATTTAAACTATTTTATAAATTACTTAACTGTTTATTTCAAAAATCACTTCTCGGTTATATTTCACCAAAATCTTAACCTTTATAACTTTAGTAATTTTAACGTTTGTAAATTAATTCAAAAATTTAATAACGTATACTTACAAATAATCACTTTAAAAAAATATCTTTTAAAGTTAAAATCGTTATTTTAAAACTTCCAAAAATTGAATCCAATGATGCAACGCATCAATTAGTCAATCACAACATCCAACATCATATATCAATATGATAACAGAATCTACATCAATATATCTGTAAATAAATAAATAAAGTTGAGGAATCCAGTTGGATCCCTCCAACCTGTTTCCCTGCATCCAAAGACGTTAGCACAATACCAATTCCACTTCGAGGTGGAATATCGCAGTATATAGGTTTTATAAAAATCATCCGCTTACTAACAGCGCAATAGGGTCTCATCCGCTATACGAGGCGGGAAATCATCAATCCAATATATACATATGCCAATATGTATATATTGCTATATATATACTAGATATATCCTACTATATCTAATATCACAATCAACATAGCAATCATATCAAACAATCAATAACTGCAATCAATTTTTTTTGAGTGAGAAAAATCTCACCTTAGCTTTTATTTTGCCATCCATTTTCCAATTTGATCATTTCTCCAAATTTTGACCTTGTATAAATAATGTATACAATTTATAAGTATCTGAATCAATTGACAATAAATTATCATCTGTTAATTTATTTAAACCAATTTCTTTATAAATAAATTTATTTAACCAACATTTCAATTTTAAACTAACTTTCCTTTTAAATAATTTCCTTGAAAACTAAAATAAATTTAACAAGTTATTATTTCCCCAAAATTACATATACATACCTATAAAATAATCTATGCCCATTTAAAAATCTATTTTCTTTTATATAAACTATATGATATTATAAATTTACTGGATATGCATTTCTTTATTGTAACATATACATAATCCTTTAAACTGAAATATAAATTTGTTTTAAACCTTACTGCACAAAATTTTCATTTAATATTTTAATTAACTAATGATTTAATTCCTGTTTATCTCTACTGTATATATTCACGTATAACTTTAAATTTGAAACTAAATTATACCTCACTGCCCAAAAACAAATATTTTAAATTTACTTTCAACATTTTGAATTGAATAAACATTTTGTAAATACTCTTACCTAGCTGTCGAGACGAACTCTAGAATCATGACCCTGCAACCTCCAGTTCGTCAACGTCCCTTTCAAAATCGAATGTGCCATCTTCATTGCGCGCCCACGAAACCCCCAAAATCCACGCGCTCCTCCACGCGATGCTGAGTCGATCGCCATTGCTCAGACATGTTGTCAAGACGAGTCGCGGTCCTTGCCTCCTCTTCGTTCGCCAGCTGCCGCCGTGACCTCAACATTCGCTTGTGAACGAGCCGCCTTACTCCGCCTTGAACGACCACGTGCTCGCCTCCAAGCCCCGATTACAATCCCCCACGTGCCCACGCACTCGTACGTGCGAGCGCCTCCAGATCGACTTCCCCCATCGATCAATTTCGCTCGTCGCCATTATTTTTTTTATTTTATTTTGACTTGGGTTTGAACAGAAGAGGGAGAGGGGAAGTATGAATTGAAGAAAGGAGTTCGATGTCTTTCATTTGAACGAGAGGAGGGGCTTCGGCCATTTTAAAGATTTTCTTCTGTGTTTTGATTATTATTTTTTTGAACGAAGGTATGGGGTAGAACTACGCGATTTTCTTTTGAACGAGACTTCGGCCATGCCTTTGCTCGATTATTTTCGTGATTCACTGCGTGATTAAAGGGACGAACGTGCAGATGTTAACCAGTTTAAAATTTAAATTTTAAATTGAATTTGTTATAAAATCCCAATGCGTTTACTCACCGTGTGGTCACATAACAACTCCTATAAATACAAAATTTGAAATCCGGTAATAATTCAATATTACGGACCCAATGGAACTAGTTTCGTCGAATTCCGAGACTGTGCCTCGGACGGCTATTTTTAAATATCAGTTCGAACGATATAAATTTCAAACTGAACAAATTGTTTCCAAATCAATTCCTGAAGCTTCTATTTTCTTCAGTATTATCAATATAGATTTTTCAAGCGTTTGAAATATTTTAAATCAGCTTAAAATTGAAGATTCAAAATTTTATCCAGTTCCAATATATTAAATTTTAAAATTTAATCGCCAAATTCATATTTATATTGGGAATTAAAATTAAATCATCATTCAAATATTTAAAATTAATTAAATATTTTCAATTTAATTTGTTCAAAATTCTGGGTCGTTACAGACTTCCCCCCTTAAAAGAATTTCGTCCTCGAAATTACAAGTTAGGAAAAATGGTCCTTAACTCGTCTACTATTTTTCACAATTCAATAGTTTTATCAATTTATCAAAACAAATCTTTCTACTAAAGATTCGTTATCATTCAACTAAATTTCTAAACCTTTTATAGTTTTCAAACATCATTGTTTACTTCAAAATTCAAATTTAAATTCAAATTTCAAATTTAAACTTCAAAATTTTCTCAAAAATTTTCTAACACTCGAGATTTTCAAAAAATTTCGCCAGCGTCTCCTTTGCGCGGCTAATACGGCACGACTACAAAACGCCCCTACGAACTCTCAGATTTCAAAAAGAAAAGAAAAAGCCAAGCGGCTAGACAAGAAATCAGCAAATCTCATATTCAAATTTAAATACATACCTTTTTCGAGCAATTCAAATTATCTTTGAAATCAAATCCAATTCCTTTTATAACACCTGTATGTCCTACTAGCCATAATATCTAGTTACACATTCAAACCATTTTGCAAATTCTATTACAAAAATTTTAATATAAACTGCTTATACATTTTTACTTCACTGTTGAAGTTATATCCATTTTCATTCAACTTTACATTTCAAAATTCCATTTGAATTCAATTTCACATTCCAATTTCTCATTTGAATTAAATTTACCATTCAATTCAATTTGGATTCTATTCATCTCCTGAATATTGAATTTTATCGATTATCTGTCATTTACAACTGCACTATCTTAAATTAGTTCCAATTACTAATTCAAATTGATATCAATTCAATTTATTTTAATTCTACTTCGATTAAATCTACTTACATTTAAACTAGATTTCCAATTTCCATACGAAATTTAATTCATCTTTCATTTACAATTATTCAATTCAATTCATTTGCTTACGAATTCGAAATGAATTTCAATTTTCAATTTCACTTTCATTTATTCAAATTTATTCACCTATACTTTTTTTAATTTAACTCCATCTTTTAAGTTAGATTTATTCTATCAAAATTCAATTTGTATAGGTTATCAACTTACAATATTTCATAAATATTTTTATATATAGTATCCCAGAGTCTTTTCAACCTTTTCAAACCCATTTTTGAAAACAATTCAAATCATCCTTTGAATTTCCAAAACAAAACCCAAATTTTCCAAACACTTCCATTTAAAACAATTAGGCAGCAATTCCTCTTTTGGAAACCCGAAAATGAACACCGATAGTGTCGCGATCACCAATCGGAATTATTTTCCAGCGACCGAAAAGAGTTTAGAGCTTTTATCTCTCTAAAATACTTTTCAAACCTTTGAAATTCATTTTCAAATCAAAAGGGAATTTAAACTTTCCAAATCTCCAAAATTTTCAAATTCTTTTTAAAACATTTCCAAATACTTCTCTGGAATTCTACTTCCAATTATAAGTCACATTTATAATTTATATTCTTAAATTTCATTCGTATGTGAATTTATTTCTTAACTTTGGAGTTATGATTTCAGTTTCTTATTCAATTTCAATGATAATAATTTAATATTATTATTTCCTAACAACCAAACATCCAAATACTATGATAATTCGCAGAAAAACATTTCTTTTCTATACAAAAATAGTTTTGGGCAAAATTATCTCATTCACCCTATTTTAAAACAATACTGTGCTGAATTGTTCTATTCAAGTGTTTAGAGATCCCTATCAATGATCATTAATTACTCGTATTGACCAGAATCCATATACCACTCAATAAATCAATCATCACAATATAAAACAATTTTTTATATTCACTAACAAATACGCTCTCATATCTATTATTACACTCAACTCATTCTAGAGTACTACTGACTCTATCTCTAATGAGTAGCACCCAACAGAGCAGGGTTGTCGCTTAACCATATGCTCTGATACCAGCTTGTAACGGACTACCGTCGGCAACCACCGGTAGGCTTTGCAACCATCCCAGTCCCACCGTGGCTTACAATGGTACCCTGCCCTTGCTTTTACGGCCAGCCTTTCGACTGTCACGGCTTACGCCTAACCAACCCATCCCTCTCAGGGACATGTAGGGGTAAGAGTCTCCCGTTCGCCACCAAACCGCGAAGCGAGAACCCCCTATCATGCTGTCCCTGAGAGGGATGGGTTGGTTAGGCAGAGGCCGTGACAGTCGAGAGGCTGGCCGTAAAAGTAAATGCGAGGTGCCAGTGTAAGCCACGGTGGGACTGGGATGGTTGCAAAGCCTACCGGTGCCCGCTGTCTGTGTATCGTTACATATTTTTATATTCAAAATCTCCTTTTTAAATTCTTTCAAATTCAAAAATAGTATTTATGGTATTTAAAATACTAAAATTAAGGCCAGTGCTACTATAGCATCCAATAATTCAAATCACAACCATAATCTATAGCAGATTATTCTAACACATCATATATTATTATTGTAACGACCCTAGATTTTAATTAAATTTAAATTGATAACTTAATGAATTTTTGAATAAAAAAAATTGTATAATCTATTATAAATGGAAGCGAGTTTCCCCGAAGCCAAATTAAAATATGTTAAATCATTTAAACTTTAGATATTTATATATTGGATTTGAAATTAAATCTTCAATAAATAGTTTTAAAATATAAAATAAGACAATGGAACAAAAAAATATACATTTAAAATGTAAATACATGTTGATAAATTATGTAAAAATATAAAATAACACATTAGCAAATTCTAACAACATAACAACTATAGGATTTTATTTATAAGCAACATTAGAAAAGAAAAGAAAATACAAATAAACAAACTAAGTAAAGGAATAAAACAAATGAACAAATGTGAACTGGAAAAGCAAAACAAAAGTAAAAGATAACAAGTGAAAAATATATGCAAACTATCATCATAACAAAAACAATATAAAATAAAATAAGGACCTGGAAAAAAGAAACAAGCTAACAGAGATAAAGTAAGAAATACAAAGTTAAAAAAAAACAAACAAAACCATATAAGTATAACAACCAAGTAAATATAAAGCAAGCTACCACAAAATCTTCTCGAGTACCCCAAAACAAATCTCTCAGCCGAAATGCAATGTATAAAATAAAAGTAATATGTACAAAGCATGGGCAGGCAAGCAAAAGAAGGAAGATGTGAAACATGAAGTACTCAAACATTAAATGCTAGCACAACTCAAGTCAATTCGAGTTTGCTTAGGATCCTTTCAGCCATACCTGTGTATAAACAAATAAACATCACCTTTTACAAATTGTTATAACCTGTAACATCTTCTTTTATATACATCTACTTCTCATTTTTTTTATTCGTTCATTCTTGGCTAAAGGAGAATGGAGTAAGCATCATCTACAAACTAAAAACAAAAATCAAAACCTGAGAGATTAGAGCAAAGGCAAATAAGTGCAAGATCAACTCAGGAAAATTTCAAGCCTGAATCAGTAAATCAAATACAAGTTCACTAATATCAAAGCCCAAATCAAAATGAAAATTCAATTCCAGATTTTGGAACCTTTTCCAGGCTTTTGCTACCTCTGTTTCAACAGTTTCAAGTGAGTAACTTTTGTTTGAAATCTTAACAGTAAATCTGTTGAATACTTCTCTATTTTTAATATTCAGTGAGCAAACTTAAATTTTTCAACCACTTCTTTGGTTCTGGAGTCTGTGATGATAAATAAGTGTTGCATACGTCTGTTTGTATATGTATTCATGGCAAGGATAGGGTGTATGCTTGGTTACAGGCAGATAAGTTTTGTTTCAGGTTTACAGAGTAAACCATTTCAAAAATTCAAATCTCCGAGTGTAAGTAGTTTTGAGTTATAATCTATAAAGGAAATTTGTTAGGGGTACTCAGATTCAAATTTTAAAAAAATAATCTCAACCATAGAATATTAGTAAATAATTTGGAATTGTGAAATTACAGAGGAAAAACCTTTTAAACAGAAAATTCAAGTATTTTCATTTGAAGTTTTGATCATTGGATCAGATTTATCTTGTAATAAGATGATTTTTAAAAGGAATTCCACGATTTTTAAGTGAATGGATGTTGAGATTTCTCATGATGAACGAAAATCGAGTTGATGGCAATTCCCAGCGATGGACGAACAATTAAATCTCGAGTTTGATGTCAGAAGTAGCTTGAGGACTAATGATCATTAGAAAAATGGTAAATAAATTTTTAGATACTCGGTGAAGTTAGTTGATGTGAATTTAGGGTTTTTTTGTGTGTTTTTGGTCATCATTGAATCTCGAATTCGTGTTTCTCCCATGGTGGATCGGAATGAATGAGACCAGTGGCGATCGAATCTGGGGAGGTAGGCGGAGCTCTGACGAAGTTTTCGTGGCCTCCGATGGCCTAGGGCGATGGTGCGAGACGATTTCGTGACGACCCTTTCGTACTAGTCTGGACCTGGTAGTGAACTTCGAACTCGTCGTCGTTGATGATGTCTAGGTGTTCGTGGCGAATATGGGGAAGGCTGATGACTCGCCGTCGAGGTGACGATGATCGGAGCAGCAGCCAATGACGTGTGCACGTGCACGCGTGGGTGGACGTATCTGGTTTTAGTTAAGGAAATTGGGGAAGATGAAGTTTTGTCTCGGGTTCGAAATCGAGATTTTGTCTAATTGGCTCGGGGCGAAATCGAAGTTGGCTCGGGGTTGTCTCGTTAAATACCAGGTTTTAACATTTTGAAAGGAAATCTTGTTCCAGGTTTTAAAAAGTAAAAGGAAAGCATAGTTTTATGTTTAGGCAAGTTTTTAAAACTGTATTTAAAGTGAATGAGTTTTTAATGGAATGATAATAAAGTTTTCAAAGAATAAGTATTTATTAAATTTATTCATCGGGTTTTGAACAAATTTTCAAAGACTTAAATGTTAAAGTTAACTGTTTTTTTTCTTTAGTTGTTTGTTTTAAAGTAATTAAGGATGGATAATTATTGATTAAAGATTAATTAATCAAGTATCTAAAGGATAATTAATTTAAACGAAGAATTAATTAATGTGATTAATTAATTAAGGTGATTAATTCGAGAATAATTAATTAATTTGAAGGTTGATTAATTAATGAAGATGATTAAGGAATGATAATTAATTGAGAAATAATTAATTAAAGTAATTAATTAATGATAATTAATTAAATGGTGAATTAAATAATTAAAGGTTAATTATTTAATAATTAAAGGTTGATGAATTATAATTAAAAGTTAATTTATTTATTATTAATGGCTAATTAATAAATGATTAAGGAATAATTAATCAAAATGATTTGTAATATTAATTAACCCGGATTAGTAATTCATAAGTAATAAATCTAATTTAAATAAATCAGACAATTAACTGATTTTACTTATGAATGTTTGAATTTTATTGAATGTTGAATTGTTTGATATCCCTGATATATGATGCTTTGTGATACATACTGATTTATATTGTGATCTGTAATGTACTTACCTATGATATATATCTGTGATCTGTGAATAAAAGATAAGCGATATAGTTTATATCGTTTATCAACTATATCCTGTATTTTGATCTGTGATGATTCATTGTGTTGCACTATTGTGTGTAAAACCCCTGGACTACACTGTTACACACACATATGGATTTCACGTGGAAATCGGTTAAGTCACAGATAATTTAAATCTGATGTTTTTGAAATTGAAATTTTAATTTCAATTGATTTTGAAATTGGAAATTTGGGTTTAAAATGAAAAGCTTTTGAAATGGAATTTCAAAGATAAAAGTTATTTTGAATAACTTAATCGAGTTTTGAAAATTTAAATAATTAGATTTAAATTTGAATTCAAGTTTGAAATTAAATCTATGATTTGGGAACTAGGGATAAAAGATGATATAAATGTGTTTGTATGAATTAAACCATTTTAAAAGTATAAGTTGGGAATTTGGATTTAACCCAAGGATTTCAACTAGTATGAATGAATCAGATTTCCAAAGTAAAAACTGTTGTTTTTAAATGGTAAAAGCTTTCAGATAAGAAATGAAATTCCAGTTAATTAAAGGAATTTCAAGTAAATTGAAAAATGGATTTTCCAAGTTATGAATTGTTTTGAAAGCCATGAATCAAATCTGTTATTTTTAACAGATTTAAAATGATGTTTTGTTTAAACCATTTGAAATGGAATTGTTTTGAAAGCTATTAGTTAAATCTTTGATTTAAAGATTTAACGAATTAATTAAACTGAAATGGAAATCAATTTGGAAAATCTGTGAAGGAATCTTTGTGAAATTAAGTGAACTTTGTGAATTGAATCTTTTTGTTTAAAAAGATTAAAATGGTAATTTGTTAAACCATTTGAAAAGAAAGTTTGGGTTTAAATTGTGACTTAATTGAAATCCCAATATCCATATGTTTTTGAATATTGCGCTCACTATTCGGGTTAGCGGGGAAAGGACATTTGGGTCGTATAACCCATTCCGAATATGTGATACGTCGTATATGGATAGCATTTGAAGACCGGTGATGAAGACCGGATATTCACGAGAACGAAAGGATAACTCATTGATTGTCTCTGCACTGGGTCGCTCCTGGTATAGAGATCCCCTAAGTGATGGGAAATCCGATCGGGGTTGTGAATACCCGGAATTGCAAGGGCTTCGTAAGAAGTGCCTTCGGTTCTGTTCGAACCCGGAACAGACTTGTATGGTTACATGTCTGACATTACACTTTGAGATATAAAGCCGATTTCTTTCAAATACATTTCTGTTGGTGGCGGAGAATTTATTCTCTTAGCTTAACACCCTTCTCTGAGACGTACGAGCTCAGAGGTTATGTAGTTGAAGTTATCAGCGATATATCTCAATTTGGTAATGTGGCATGCTGAGTGTTGCTGTGTGATGATCAGTGTTTGATCATTTGTGATATGATCATTTGTTTGATCATTTATCTTTGTGATCATAGGTTGATCATCTGTTGACCCAAAGCGTGGCTTTTTGAAAAAGCGTAGCTTTGTGGACGAGACTTCGTCGAGCCTCACAACCCGGTAATGGTCGAAACAGGAATTGTGCGGCAAGGTTTTCAGGGGTAGCTCCCCTAGGGTATGACCATTCCTTCTGGAAAAGGGTAGTATCATGGTATGGAGCCCAGATACTTACTCATGTGGACACACTTTATTTATGACGTGTGATGTTGGATTCGAGGTACCTCGGTTAAAGGTCCCAAAGGACCGGGGGTGGCATATCTGAGGTTTCTTTTATCCCTTGGGAAAAGGGGTTGCCGGCCTTGTTTGGCAGAGAACAGTTGGTTCTCGGAACGTCCCGCCAGAGGCGTTTCTTTCGTGGAATAGGAAGTTCCTTAGCCTGACCATTTGTTGGAAATCCAAACAAAACAATACGAGCCCAGTACGGTTTTAGTTGTATTACCTGCCATGGAATGTGGTGGTAACCTGCTATTGAACATGGTAGCTATAGTAGGCATAAGTGCGAAATGTCTATGCTGGCTAAGATTTATATTCTACTTTCGAAATTGTTTTCTGCACTATGCACTAGTAATAATATCAAATGATTTGATTTTTGCGTAGTAAACATCTTTGACTATCATAAGAAGAAATCTCCTCCAATTCTGCGTTTGCATTGTGTGTGTGGTGGGAGGTCTTATGGTAGTTTCATTTTCCAAAAGCATTACGAATTGACTTTAAAATTCTCTGCTATTTGTTGTATCATATCTCTGATGTATATAGATATTCATTGTATCATCATTGTATCTGGATATTGTATCAGATGTTGGATGTCTATATTCTTTTTCTTTTCCGCTGTGTTGTTTACTTAATGTTGTTATAAGCTCCGGCGACTCGGATTTGAACGGTCGAATCTGCGGCATTCGAGTACGATGTAAAGTATGGATGTCGATTTTCGAGCGCGAAAATTCAAGACGTTACAATTATATATGAAATTAAAAATCAACATTTTTGAGGAATCCAATTGGATCCCTCCAACCTGTTTCCCTGCATCCATAGATGTTAGATAACATAAAATACCAATCCCGCTTCGAGGCAGGATATCACGGTAATATAGGGTCATCCGCTATTATGCGGGCGCATAGGGTCTCATCCGCTCCAATCGACGGGAAAGATATCCAACTACTAATATATATATACATACTACTATATATAAATATATAACATCCAAACTGATAATAATTTATAATTTCAACCAATCATCCAATAACCAATTTTAACTATTTTAAAATAACAGCAATTATCCAAATGAGTGAGATTTACTCACCTTGACTTTTTATTTTGCCGAATATCTAGATTTTAAACTAAATCAAACAACGTTCGATTTAATACAAAATTCCAACTGGCTCCGAAAATCACCAAACCAATTTTGTTACCTAGCACTCGCCGATACGAATCCATTGCCGATTGTTTTGTTTCGAACAAACCTCGTATAAGAAGGATATGCGTTATTAAACAATTGAAACTTAAATAAATAAATTAGGTAATTAGTTTAATTTTAACAACCTTGTTAATAGCAATTAGCGGTAATCCTTCCATTCGTTCACTGAATTCAACCGCCACCACTTCCGTACCCACGGCCACCGCCTCCGGAGTCACCTTTGACGTAATCGCCACCAGGCCCATTGACATCGATCGCCTTAGATCATCGCGACTCCATCTTCCTCCCCTTTTTTTAATCTCTGATCGAAGTCAACCTCGCCTTCATGCAAGACCCAGCAAATCGAATCGCCACTTCTCCCTTACCTCGATCGCCAGCAATTCCACCTCACCTCATCACGACTTTGTTTCCAGCCGCCATGCCCCATACGAGATCGCCACACCTTCGCCTGTCAGTTCGCACGCCCTAGCTCACCTCTGTCGCCGCGTCCACCTACGCATACGCGCTCGCACGTGATGCTCCCCAGCGCGCCTCCGCCTTCCTCGATGATGAGCTGCGACTTTTCGATTTATTGAATACGATTCCATTTTTTTTTGTTCGAGATTTTTTTTTTCTTTTCTTCGTTGATTCAAACTGAAGAGGGAAAGAGGAGATAAGCTCGTGATTTAATTTGAATTGTTTTTGTTTTCACCGGAGAAAAAAGAAACGTGATTTAAACATTGAATAGGCGGCTTCGTTCAGGGGTTAGGGTGGCTCACGTTCCATCATAGGGTGCGGCTGATTTAAAAGAAAGGGGTTGTGGATAAAATATATTATTTAAAATTTCCAAAATACCTAGATATTTTATTTGAACCCCTATCGAGGCGTGCCACCAGGCGTTTCTAAAGTTATATCGCTATTCTGAACCAAATAGAATAAGTTTCAAAGCCTAATTCGATCGTATGCAGAAGATAGCTTTTTAAACTCAATTAAATATTAAATTTTCAATATCGTGTTTCTATCCCGTACGGCCAAACGGTAAATTCAAACACTACAAAATTTGAAATTCGATAATAATACCCTATTACGGATCTAGTGGAACAGGTTTCGTCGAATTCCGAATATGTGCCCCAGATCGCTATTTTAACGCGTCGATAAAATCGACGATTTCAAAAATTTATGAAATCGCTTGAAATTTCAGTTTTTAAAAACTTATTAAACTCAATTATAATTCCAACAGAATTTATATCAGTATTAGAAATCGTTTCGATTCATATTCAATTCAAATTTCAATTATTCACCATTTCCGTATTACGATAAATCGCAATATTTGAAATTTAAATTCATTCTATAATTTCAAAAAAATCTTCATATTCAAAAATCAAATTATATCCCAATTCAATATTTAAAACCATTTAAATATTCAAAATTAAATGTCGGAAAATCCGGGTCGTTACACTTTAAGTTATGTGACTCGTGTATCTTAACTAAAAAATAATTTTACCAATTTTGTTAATATGAATGTAGTGTAAATATTTAAGTTTTCATATTTTCATAAATTGGTAAATGAATTAGCGAATATTTGTTAATTTGATTTATCTGATCAGTTTAAATCTAACATCGCTCGATTATTTGAAATATATGGGATGAAATGTAAAATATTAGGAGAAAAGTGAGGTAAGTTTTGCGAATAATCATGGTGTTTTTAAATGCAGTTATTTGAAGTTAAAAGTATAATTTACAATGAAATGTGTGATTAATTTATTAAGATAAGTGAACTGCAAATTATTATTATTTTGTTATTGTTTGATGTGATCTATATATCTTTATAGTTGAACGAAAAATTGATTTTACCATTTTGGTTGTTACAAAAGTAGTATACATACTATTTATAAGAAATATTAATAAATATTGGTCAGTTAAATTTATTTAAATAGCTTAAACTTTGGATTATGTAATTAACATAAATCAATGGACTTAAATATAAAATATTAGGACATAACTGATAAATTATATGTAAATATGTAACGACCAAGAATTTTCGATCGCGAAAATTCCAGATAGTTAGGAAATGAAGAAAGAGATAGAAGAAGAAGAAACATAAACACAGCACTGATTCTCAAAAATCGCAGCGGATCAAAATATAATATCAAATAATAACAGTTTATAAAGAATACTTGTATCTGTCAATTATATTTTTACATCAGAGTTACACTCATACACAAACAGTGGACATATACAAATCGCATGTCTCTGATAAATAGAAATAATATCATAGAGGAAACACTCCATACGTTCCTGCCATCCAGCTCGTCTTCTGAGCTTCCAGAACGTCCTAACCTGAAAATCTGTAATACTCGGTCTGACCCGAGCATTACAACAAAGTTACACCCGGGTCAGGCTGGAAACCAGCGTGAGTAAACCCATATAACATGAAATTCTAATGCACAAAGCATATTTAAAAACCCAGGGTAACTCGTACCAATTTACAAATTCACAATTTGTTATAGACATCACTTATTTCACACATCAATTTCTAAGTACCAAAACTTAGATTAAATGGTCCAATTCACTTAAATCATTCCATACCAGCCTATTGATTTCACATATCGATCTATAAAGAATCGAAGTGGTTTCGGGTATTAACTAATACCCGACTCCGGTCTCTTCGAATCCAATGTCATCTTAACCCAAGTTATTCAAGTGGTTAAATTTTAAATATAGGATGTCACTTTTACACCACAATTCATCATAGATAACCACATTATCTCTGTTCAACCCAACATATCATATTACAAAAACATTTCATTTCACAAAGCATCACAATCACATATCAGGGATAACAAATAATCCAAGGCATTCAAATACCATTCAATCATTCATAGGCAAGATAAATTAGTCATACCATTTCTGATTAATTTAATTAACTACCAATGAATTAAATTAATTACTTTATTACTTAAAATCTTGCTTATTTAACATTAATTAATTATATTCAATTAATTAATCATCCCTTAATTATTCATCTTGATTAATCATCCTTGATTAATCATTCTCTAATTACATTATGTAATTATCCTTAATTAATTACACAAATTAATTATTCTCAAACAATTATAGTAATTAACCTTCAATTACTCCTATTAAATTTTTAACTATAATTAATTACATTAATTAATTCTTCTATAATTACTTCATTGATTAATTAACCTAAATTAATCAATCTCTTAATTACTTCATTAATTATATTAATTAATGATCCTTAATTGCTTCTTTAATTAATTATTGTTCTAATTAATCAAATCTTTATTCATTAATCAGCTTGATTAATCACATTTAGTAATTAATTACCCTTAATTAATTACATTACTTAATTAACTTAAAATAAATTTTATTAATTAATTAAGTCTTAAATTAATTACACTAAGTAATTAATCCTTAATTACTTTCACAAAGTAATTATCCTTCATATTAATTACACAAAGTAATTAAACCTAAAACCACTACCATTCTTCAATTAATTACATCCAGAAATTATTCACTAATTACTTCATTAAGTAATTATACTTTATAAATTATACTAAGTAATTTATACTTAACCCATCATCTAATGATCATTAATTAAACTAATTAATTAACTTAAACTTGTCACATTAATTTAATTAATTACACTGAGTAATTAATCCCTCTAATTACTTCCATTAAGAAATTAACCTTTTTAAAAAAACTTATACACTTTGATACTGATCATGCTTCCATTTAAAAACTTGGATTACAAAATTTACTTTTACATTTTAAAACTTGAACATGTTTTCTCCTTTAAAATTTAAAACCTGGGTATACAAATAAAACAACCCTAGCCAACTTCGATCCCCCCCCCCGAGTAAACCCCCGTGCCAATCAAATAAAAACCCGAGCATCTCACCTCGTCACTTGACTTCGAGAAAATGTCCCGCCTACTTCGAGCCTGACCCATGCACGGTGCTTCTTCCCAAACTAATCGAACCACATCAGATACGAACGTGCACGTGCACATATACATCCACTCCGACCACCATCGATCGGCTCCATGACCACCCACATGTCGATGATAACTACGTCACTCCTCTCGATAACTCAGATCAATGAAATCGACGACCCTTCGAAATTGAGACACTCGATTGGAAACTGGAAACGAACCTTGATCGGAAACCACCAATCGCCGACGAACCCGCCCTCGAGAACCCTCCCCGACCTTGCCGAAGCTTCGCCTCGACTTCCAGCTCTGATTCCCCACCTCGCGATCGAGTCCGGTCTCCACACGGCGACGCATTCGCCTCGAACACATCGACAACCCAAACCCTATTCCGATGATCCCTGGCCACCACAACCAACGATAAAACCCTCCAATATTTTTCCTGCAACCACCAGGCTACCCACTACCTCTAGCTTTGATCCCGACGAACTTCATCACGCCGATCGTCGGAAATCGACGAATAACCCAAAACCGTTCAAATCAGAAATTCCCAACAACCACCACATTAAAAATCATAAACTTACCATCAAAAATCATCATATTCAAGTACGAATCAAGTTATATAATCAAAACTTGAAATATTAAAAATCAAATTTTTGACTTGAATTCATTTTCACTGTCATTTCTTATTTTCGAAATAATTTCTCAATATGTACACTTGGGAATATTTTTAAATATGATATTACATCCATACAATCACTTTTCCTTTAGAGATTCTAACCCGAAATTGTTTAGATGAAGAGCCATTAATTTATTTTGATTTGAGTTGAACTTGTAATTTAAGAACAGAGCTTGGATATACATACATAGACATGCACAGGGATATACCCACAGTAATTCACTAAAATTTCAACCAAAATACATTCATGTAACATTTCTACATTTTTACTTAAATTATTTATCACATGCAAAATCATATAAAACAGATTTAGCTTAAGAAAATAATTGTTTACTCACTTTGCGTTGAAAGCAGAAGACCTGGAACCCGTTGATGCTATTGAGTTTGATTTGGAGGCTCTGGTCGGTTGAATTGAATTTTGACTTTAATTGTTGCTTGATTCCAGTTGAATCTTGTTTTTTTTCACTTAGCTTGCTCTCGAATGAATTGAAGAAAAAGAAAACAGGAGTGGATGTACAAATAAGAAAAGGGGTAGGCTGCCTTCTACCCTAAGCTTCTTCTCACTTATATATATATATATATATATATATATTTTGGTCAGAGGTTGTTTGAACTGATTTGATTTATCTTTGACCTGATGCAATGTTTTGTAAACTAGGATTTGATGTTGTCTCCTCTTATGTTTACATGTACATTCACTTATATATTAACTTATGTGTTATATATATAAATATATATATATTTTTGGATAGGTATCATATCCATATATGTTGTTATTATACATATATACATATACATATATATATATATTGCTAATACTTGCCATCATCTAAGTTTACACTTATTTATTTTTTTGCATGCTTATTTACATATTCCTATTTAATATGAACACACAAATATACTTGTATATTTTTATCATTATATATATTTACCTATATTCAAACTTTTACATATTTATTTACTTGCATATGTTTTCTATTCATATACATTGCTTATGTATGTTTTGATATTACATATATATTTATTTATTTTTATATTCAAACTTTCCCATATTTTACTTCATATGGGTATATACACATATATGCATTTACATATGTATATATTTAACATCATAAAGTTTGTATATATTTGTCTATATATATATATATATATATGGGTATTTTACCTTAATTTAAATGATGGAGTTTATATATATACACATTTCTAGAATATTTATCAATCTATACATACCCAGCTGTTTTACAAATCCCAAATATATATAATTTTTAGGTCACTATATAGATTCAGGTATTTTATCATCAGAAAATTTATTTATTTGATCAATCAAAATTAATATTCCGATAATTAAAATCAGTTAATTTCCCAATTAATAGGTGTTAAAAATCCGGGTCGTCACATTCCTCCCCCCTTTAGAACTTTTCGTCCTCGAAAAGGAACGAAGCGAGAATTTAAATTTTAATGTTTATTATCAATTAAATCATTCTTTAACATTTAAACTCCTTACTCTTTTATTTTAAAATTTTAAAACACTTTGAAATCTACATAATATTACCAAAATAGTTTTATAAAGAATACCTTTCATAACTCGATGTCTCAACAAGTCCATCCTCGTTCTCACAGAAATTCAGTCATACGTTGATCAGGCATAGGACTGAATATCTATAAGTACTTGGTAAACTCGTTTCCCACACCTAGTGAAAATACTTTGGAAAATAATTTTATTGAAAATATAGAAAACAGTTTCGAAAATAGAGAAAATATCTTTGGTGAGAATGCTTTGGAAATCATCACCCCCATCCATGGTCGCAGTTACATCCGGGGTTACGTTGCCATCGCAGCAAAAGTCCATGTAACTGTAGGCATCAGCGCCCTCGATTTTCGCTGTCAAAAATGAAACTTCTCCACTCCCACATAGGTCGCAGTCTACCGATGTAAAATCAAACGCAGACTATTAGCTCTCAGCAGCACACGCGACTTTCGCTATTGTGAAGACCCAAAAGTTGGCCTTCGAAAATCGGCACCCGTACTCCACTTGTACTCAAAATGCCGTAGATTCAAATGCCAAATCTGGTTCTCCGGAGCTTATAACAACATTAAGTAAATAACACAGTGGAAAAAAAAGAATAATACATTGATATACAATATCTGATACAACTGAGTGATACAATGAATATCAATATACATCAGAGATGATACAACAAATAGCAGCGGAAAAGAAAACGATAACAAATATCAGCAGCGGAACAAATAACTCTAAGATAGTCTTCAAGAGAGAACTCCAACAGTAGCTCGAACTCCCAATAACGATACACCAAGAATAAGCAAGTGCAGTCCGATCCAAAGACTGAACTAACTCCAGAAAATCTACTGAACCTGACTATCTGAAAAACCCAACTCTAGACTGCTCGTGTAGAAAATTATGAGCACCCAGAGTTTAGGAAATGAACAATAAACTCCGAGTCAGTCGTGGGACTGGTGTGAGCAACAAAAACAGTTTATCTTTAAAAACGAACAACAAAAGAATTTAAAGTCAATTCGCAATGCTTTTTGAAAAATGAAACTACCATAAGACCTCCCACCACACACACAATGCAAACGCAGACTTGGAGGAGATTTCTTCTTATGTTAGTCAAAGATGTTTACTACGCAAAATCAAATCATTTTGATATTATTACTAGTGCTGTGATAACCCGAATTTCTCGGCATCTGGAAATTAACAGGATAAAAATTATTAAATCTGTTATTTTCAAATAATAATTATAATACTTAGTTCTTATGTACATAAATGGATTTTTATAGAAATAGGTCTTGTTATTTTTAAATTTTAATAAGAGTTATATATACTTATATATAACTTGATTTTTAGATTGAAATTTTAATTCTATTTAAATTTGGTTTCAATGTTTTGAAATTTAAAAGAATAAATACTTAAGTATTTGAATAGGCTTTTATTTATAATTTGTTTTGTTTTGTTTTTCTATATAAGAAAAGAAGAAAAATTATTTATATACATACATAAGAAAGAAATAAATAAGTTAAAGCTTTTATAAACAATTTAAATTAAAATTTAAAATACTCTAAATACATGTGTAAGTCTCTTAAGACATCTAAATAACATGTGTAAGCCATTAAATAAACCAAGTGACAAATGTTATATATATATATATAAAAAAAAAAGACTGGCTATTCATTTTCAGATCAAAGCTAAAACTTTCTCTTCACCTTCATATTTCTTTCATTCATTTTCAAATCTGGAAATTCAAAACAAAGAAAAGGAACAAAAGAAAATCAAAACCTGTTCAAGCAATAAATCAAAAGAAATTCAAAGCTTCAGTTTTAACCTGGAAATGCAATGCAAAGATCAGGCTTTAATTAAAATCTCGGATCAGTTTCCAATTCAAGATTGCATCACGAATCAAGTTACAAATCTAAATTCAAATAGCAGTTCAATGATCAACATTTCAAGTTCCAGTTCAAAAAGGCAAAGTTCTGTTTCTCTGTTCTTCAACTAAAAGTGAGTAAACTATCTTGAACTTATATTATATTTTGATGTTTGGATAAATACTTGAAAGTATGTTTGTGAAAATGGTTTGTATAGATATAAAATAAGATTGCATGCCTATATATATGAATTTTGAGTATGCATGTCTGTATATATATGTTGAATTGTGTGCATGTCTGTGAACAAGCAAATATGCCTCTGTTTAAAGTTTTTACAGGCTTTAAGCAAGTTAAATTTTCAATTTCTCTTCACCTAATTTATTTTAGGCTTTGTTGTTCAAACAAAATGTGATTTAAATTATCAAGATCTTGATTTTAAAATTACTGTATGTATAATTAGTTGAGTATTGGCTAGAAAATTAGAAATTACAGTAAAAGCCCAATGCATGTCAAAAAAATTCAAATGTTAAGATTTCGGGACTCATATACATCATCAGATTCGTATGTAAATACCATGAATTTTAATAACAAAATCAAAATTTTTAGTTTTGATTTGAGGTGTAATTTTGGGGTTGAACGGAAATCCTACTTTGGGCATTTTCTGGCGATGGGCAGGGTAATGGTTGTCGGGCTTGGGGCTGAAGGTAGCTGGAAGTCAGGGGATCCATGGAAAAATGTTCGAAGGATTTTTAGGTAGTTATGGTGATCGGACGATGGTGATTTAGGGCTTTTGAAAGCTGTTTGGTCGTCAATGTTTCTCGAATTCGTGTTTCGTCTTAGGTGGATCGGGAATGATCGGAGCATGGGGGATCGAAGCTTGGGTTCGTGACACTGCTCTGGACGAGGCGGCGTGGATTCTGGTGGTCGGGATCGTTGGGGCATGGCGATTTTGTCGATCGAGATTGATTCTAGTTAGGTGCCGTGTTACTCGATTTTGAATCTCAGTCGAATTGATCGATCTGGGTGTTAGGGATGATCGACGATGATGTCGGTGACTTGTTGAGGGGATCGGCGAGGGTCAGAGATGGTCGGAATACCTGTACACGTGCACGCGTGTATGTTCGATTTTTGAATGATTTTGGGTAATCGAGGAAGATGAAGTTCCTGGGGTCAGACTCGAAGTCGATGTGGGTTTGACTCGAAGAAAGAAAGAGGAAGTGGATGACTCGAAGAAGTACCCAGGGAAAATGATGTTAGGCTCGGGTCTGGTTTTCAAATTTTGGGAAAATAAAATTAACAGGTTTTGAGAATTTTAAACTTAAAACAAAATTTAAGAAAAAAAAAAGAAGAAGAGAAAGCTCGGGAAAAGAATGAGGAAACTCGGGTTTAGTTCGAGTAATCCCTAGGATTTTCTCGGGTAAAATGATTATGTTTAAAGTGTTAAAAGATAACATGAATAAGTTTTATTAATTCACTTAAATCAATATTTTAGATAAAGGTGTTTATTTGAATATTAGTTTAATTAAGTTGATTTTTTTTTTAAAGTTGTTTAAAACTTAATTAATAAAGTGATTAATTTAGAAGATTTAATGTGTTTTATCATTAACTAAACTTAAGAACTAAGTTAATTTTAGATTAATGATAATTTAATTCAAAGTTTATTTAATATGATTTTTAAGAAGTTAAGTAAGATAATTACTTTTTAAAAATAATTAAATGGAAGTAATTAAGGATAAATTACTTAAGTGTAATTTATTTAAATATGGAGTAATTGAGGTAATTAATTAAAGAATAATTAATTAATGGAAGAAATTAAAGGATCATTTATTAATTAATTAATTAATTAATAAATGAGATTGATTAAAATTAGTGTAAATGGTTGGGGTTATTTCGTTAATTAAAGGCTAATTACTTAATGTAATTAAAAAGAAATTAATCAAGAATGATTAATAAAAAGGGGAGGTAAAGAATAATTACTTATTGTAATCAAGGAATAATAAATCAAGAAAGATTAATTAAGATAAATAATTAAGAAATGATTAATTAATTTATAATTAGTTAATGTTAAGTAAGATGGATTAAGGTAATCCAAGTAATTAAAGGTTAGTAATTAATTTAATTAGAGATTAATTAAATTAATTAAGAATGAATTAACTTGTTATGGATTGATTGAATGTTATTAGTGACCTTGGATTAGTTGATATATCTGATATGTGATTGTGATATGATGTAACAACCCTAGATTTTGGCCTATATTTTAAATTTTGACTTTATTTTATTTTAAATTATTTTAAACTTGTTCTATTTCAAGCATTTCATTTTAAATATAAATGTTGACTATTAAGTGATTTATAGTTCAAACTAGTATAAATTGGATATTTCAGTGAAAAGTGAATTTCTATTGAAACTGGTCAAACTTTGACTTTTGAACTTTAAATTTAAATATTTCAAATTCTTAAATTTTATCTTTTATTATGAAAATAGATTTAATTCCATGAATACTACTTTTCGTTTCGTTGAAAACGGACTTATATTGTAGAAGTTATGTAATTTTCAATTTTGTGTATAAACTGTTTATTTTGCAATATTATTTATTTTAAAACATATAAATTATATTTTATTTGTCATATTTTGTTCTAATATATGTTAATATTTTATTTTATGTATAATTTTGTATTTTAATAATTTTAAAGTGATTATAAAATTTTTCCAAAGCTTGTTGAATTTATTTTGTAATTTTAAAGCCTAATTTCTATTTTCTTTGCTATTTTCTTAATTTAACTATATATAATTAAAATTTATTTATTTATTTTATACATTCACTTTATTTTCTTTGTTTTACTTTATTAATATTCACTTTACATGTATTTAGATTAGAATAGATTTTTCCAAAGATTATTTGAATTTGTTTCAGTTTAAATAACCTAGTTTGTATATAGTGTTATTTTTCTTCATTTAATTTAATTAATATAAAATTTATTTATTTACTTTTCTTATTTACTTTATTTCTGAGTTTATTTATCTTTAATTTCAGCTATTTTCATATTTATAAAGATATACAAATATATAATGGAAATTTGAAAAGTTTATGTCTCTTTAGTTGCTTAAGGTCCTTTAATCTTCCGACCTTTCATTTTCTCAACCTCCACCTTAATGATTTTTTTTGCCGTGCTTTTCTTTTCTTTTCCAGCAACATCTTCCTCATTTTTCACGTGAATTCTCACCTCTAACTTGAGAAAAAATGTCGGCCTCTCCCTTGTTCAAAGATTTGGTAAAATTCCCTTTCTTTTCCATTGTTTTCTACTTGTTTTGTTGATTTTGCACTTGCTCTCTTCTCCTTTTAGGCTCGGCTCCTCTCAACTCCAGCACCTTGGCTTCCTCCACCACCACCTGAACCTATCACTACCTCCTCCAGCCCAACCCCAAGCCCAAGCCGTGGCCTCCCATGATGTTGATCCACACAAAAATGAGCAAACTTCACCTATATCTTCCTAGTCAAGCACCATACATCACCACCACCTCCAACTCCTCCTTGGCCGCCACCTACATCACCACCACCTTCCATAGTGGACCCTGACACCACTGCCACACCTGTACCTAACCCACTACAGACCTGACCATGACTTGCATTGCCTTAGCCGTGACCTTATGTGGCTTAGAAACCATGTAGTTTGCCTTTGTGTTGTAGTTCATGCTCACTTATCTTTGCACCATCACCATACATGTTTGGCCAACCCTATGGAACCCAAAACCAGATCCAAACCCACCCCTTAGCCATCCATTTCAGATCTGGAGCTGAAGCATAGGTGGTAGGAAGCAAGTGCAAACACTTTGACTTTGTTTATGCATCCATTTCTAGCATTGTTTATTGAATTTTTGGGTTGAAATCTTATGTTGTTTGTAATTGTTTGGTTTGAATGTGACAAGGCAATTAGCTTTGGCTCTCCCACACTCAAATAATTATCGTGCTCTCGTGCCTCTGGAAATCTTTGTTGTGCGTTTGTGGTTGTCATCTCCAGCTTGAACAAGTGAGTAATTCTCACCAGACAATGTGTACTTATATAACTAGTAAACTAACACCATTTGAATCTGTAAAATTATATCATCCTGTTGTAACTGTTATATTATGATCATATAATGTTTACCCCTGTTATTACATATGTTATATCATCTATTACTGTTATCTCAGGCTATTCTGTTTATTTATATCAGTTTATCACACTGCAAGTTCCCTGTAGATTAGAATCACTATGGGTTGAAATGATACATACCCGAACGGACTTTAGAATAAGGAAAAATCGTTATGGGCTGAAATGATAGGCCTGAACGGTTTTTATTTATTTATTTATATTACTTGGGATGCGGGTTTGAAATGATAAAACCCGGTTTTTCTTTGTAAACTGCGGATTGAAATGATACATATCCGTATCACTTGACCTAGGCTAGAAAATTATATACAGACCCGTGGTTTATATATTTTCTGAAATTTTTAAAATACTTTTTTTAATGTAAATATTATGGTATTTTGATTTAAATTTCATTAAAATGATTTCTATAAAGTATTTGTGATTTTCTACAAATTAAATAAGTGAATTAAGTAAATGGTGAAGTAGAATTTGAAATATAAGTTAATTTTGGAATTTATGATTTTGTTTATAAATGGAATTTTTGTAAAGTAAGAAAATATGACAAATTTGATTTGAAGATGAATTTAATGATTTTTATTAAGTAATAATAATGTTTTAAAGGTGTTAATGATTTTGTATAAATTAAGATATGGAATAAATGAACATTTAAGCTGAATTTGGAAATATAACTTAAATTGAATTTTGTGAAATTTGTTTAAAAGTGAAATTTTAATTAAGTAAAATAAATGGAAATAAGCTATATTTTTGGAAATTTAAACTTAGTTGTTAAGTTAATAATTTAATTAAAGAAATGAAAATTTAATTGTTATTAAATTTGATTTTTGTATGGAAATTTGACTTTATAAAATCATAGAAATAAAGGTATTTAAATGATTGTGTTAAATGTGAAATATATGATTTTATAAGTTAAAATGATTTATATTAAAAGTTAATTATTTGTGGAATTGTAAATAAAACTCTGAATATGATTTAACAGCATTTTGAAATGTAATGTAAAGGATATTACAGCATTTTGTAAATGTTGTAGTGTTTTAAATGAACTAAAAGGTTAATTTGAAATAAAGGCTATTATAGCACTTTGTAAGTGCTATAGTGGTAAAACTTAACATGTAAGTTAATTGAAACTTAAAAGAAATCTATTACAACATTTAACGCTGTCTTTTGTTAATTAACTGTTTTAAACTATAACTTTACGTAGCATTTTATAAGTGCTACGGAAACTATATTTTGTTGTTTTAAATTAATTTTAATGAAAAATAATCTCTGGAAAATGATATAATTTTGGGAAATTAAATGTTAAATTTCTAAAGATAATGAAGAGATATTTAAGTGGAAGAATTTGATTTCTAATGTGAGTTTAAAATGGTATTTAAATTTAATAAAATGAATGGATTTAAATGGTATTTAAATGAATAAAAATGAACGGTGTTTTGAATAATATTTTGATATTGTGAAATGAGTTTGAAATGATACTTGATTTCTGACTTATTTAATTTATTTGATAAATGAATATTTGAAGTATATATTAATTGAGTTTATTTAAATGATATTGGATTTATGAAATGTGGGAGATTTAAAGTTTTGAAATATACTAAAGATTTAATATTGTATTTTGTGGATTTAATCTATATTGGGAATTGATAAGATTTGAAACGGTTTGTTGGTAAACTGTAATTGAATTGAAATTTGATGGTTTGAATTTAATAAGTTTGTAAATGTATAGAATTAAAAGATGATTTTAAATATATGATTTCGAAATGCTGTGATTTTCAAAGTATAATGATTTCAAATGTTTTGTTTCAAAAGAGTTATAACTTTGAAAGTATAGACTATTTGAAAGGTGAATATATGTTTGAAATGGAAATGATGTTGTTTTGAAATGAACATAGTTTTGAAATAAAATGATTTTGGTTTCGAAGTATAACTATCAAAGGTATGATATTTTGATATATAAAAATGATTTGAAATAAAGTTTGAAAAGATATAATATTTTGATGTATTAAAATGATTTGAAAAGAAGTTTGAAAGGATACGATATTTTAGAATATTGAAATGATTTGGAAATGATAAATCTTTATTTTGATAAAGACATGATTTTGAAATGGTATCTTATTTTGAAGTAAAGTATTGTTTTTAAAAGTTATAACCACGGGTTATAATAACGATTGGTTGGCAAAGAGACCGGGATCGGATATGGACATACTCTCTGTCGATACCGAAAACCACTTTGACAACCGTGTACGCGGTGGAGATTCCAGAATGAAGTAGGATGGTGGCGACGTTCTTAAGGTATGTTACGTGGACCCAACTCCCGTGAGTTGGCATAAGGTGGCTAAAACAGGAGCGATTGACGGACCAAGGAGGTAGCACCTCTTATCGGACACACTTCTTCGATACCATTCTATTACTTGTGATTGATTTGGTGGCCACCCTTGATTGGGAGTGTTGTTCGAGGTGGGCGGTAGTGGCTGCTATGCGTCACCACTAGTCCGGATGCGTAATTGGTATATCTACCCTGGCATTGCCTAGTTGTGCCGTGTCACCTACCATATCGAGCTTTACTACGATTATGATTTTAAGATCCGACCGCGTTAAGGTTCTCCATCCCCTTAACGCTATTTTCTATATGATTATACTTTACTGATTAGACATTATTATAATAGCGAATATTACTACATAGTAGATAGTTTAACGGATCCTTAAAGAATGGGCGGTCCCAAGCATTCTTTAAGTTACTTGTACCTTATTACAGTTCACTTGAGTTGGTTTATATTATATAAGTATATATTGTCCTGACTCGAGTGTTTGTGTTTTGCTTTACGCTCGGGTCAGCCTGAGTATTCACAGATTTGGATTTCCACCTTCTGGAGATTTGAATCGCTGGAGATTATCTGCTAGTCTTGTTCTATCGACTTCAATTATGTTGCTCTGTTCAGCTTGTACTTGGTTATCTTATTTATACTTCCGTTGTACTCTATTTCTTCTATTGTATCTTATGTACTCTGATATATTTATATAGTAGCTTCATGAACTACTATTTCTTTTACTTCCGCTGCATTATTTTACTCTGTGTCTGTGATCTGTGATTATATTTATTTACTGTATATTCTGAGATTTGCCAAATTTTAATTACAACGCGGTATTTTGAGCAATTCAACTCCGGCATGAGTGTCTACCTATACACTTATAATAGATGCGAATGGTTGAAAATATCGGGTCGTTACATATGAGATGTTTTGGATGAATTGTGATAATGTAAGTTATCTATCTGTGATTGATTTGTTATATGATATCCTGAATTTAAATTAAATTGTTTAACTGAAAATCTTGGTTTTAAGGATGACATTTGACTCGAAGAGACCGGAGTCGGGTATCAGTAATACCCGAAAACCACTTCGATTTGAAATCCTCTATAATTCTTTATAGATTGATATGTGAAATCAATAAACCAGTTTGGGATAATATGAACCATTTAAACTAAGTTGGATACTTAGATATTGCTTGGTGAACCTATGTGTTGACTATATAAGTTGTTTAAATTACAGTAAAGTACGAGTTACCCCGGGTTTATATAAGTTCTATGAATTGAAATTTCATGTTAAATGAGTTTACTCACGCTGGTTTCCAGCCTGACCCGGGTGTTACTTTGATGTAATGCTCGGGTCAGACCGAGTATTACAGATTTCAGGTAAGGACGTTTTGGAGCTCAGGAGGCGAGCTGGATGGCAGGAACGTATGGAGTATATTCCGCTGTGATATATTATAGTTGTCTGAGACATGTTAATTCTAACTGTCTAGTACATTTGTGAATGTTGTAACTCTGATGTATTAAAATGTAATTAACAAATACAGTTTTCCTTGTATAACTGATATTATTATTTGTTATTATATTTAATCCGCTTCGAATGTGAGATGTTGTGTTCTCTGTTCTTCTTTCTTCTTTCTGTTTCTTCCTTCTATCTCTTTCTTTTTCTTCTAACTATCTGGAATTTTCGGGTTCGAAAATTCCGGGTCGTTACAGTTGGTATCAGAGCGAAGGTTAAGCGAGAACCTTGACTCTGTTGGGATTACTCGTTAAGGATAAGGTCAATGGTACCCTAGAACGAGTTGAGTGTATATATATATATGAGAGCGTAATTGTTATTTTCTTATATAAGGATTTTAAATGATTTTATATAAGAATATATTTTGATATATAAAATGATATTTCTTTCTAATAAATATTAAGGCAATTGGTTGTTAAAATATTGGAATTAAATTAAGTGGTAATAGAAATAAAGCCAAATTAAAATTGAATAAAGATAAGTTTGAAATGAATTCAAACTAAAATTTAAAATCTTGAATTTGTAGAAATGTTATCAAGAATAAAGGTAATAATGAATTGGTTTCCAGATATGATAATCTTGGTTATTATCATAAATGGTAATTGTGTTTAATAATGAATGTTGTTAATGATTTAGCAAAATGAAATGTTTAGGGAAGTAAACATTTAAGTGAGTATAACTTATAAATTGGAATTGAAGATAATTTAAAATTGTGAAGTTTTAAATCTAAGTCCAGAAAACTTGAGATTGTTTTAAAGAAATTTGTTTTGAAATTAGAAACCAAGAATGGTTTAAAATTTAAAGTATAACTTGGTGTGTAAAGAAAATGTATATATGTGGAATATACATAATACCAATGATGATTTGAAATAAACACTTAGTGTTGAGTTTTAAATTGGAATGTGATGTGAAACCCAAAGTAAAGTAAGTTTTTAAACTTGGAGAAAGTTGACCGGATTAAGAAAATTTAACTTGGAGAAAGTTAAATAAGTTTGAATGAATAACTTGAATTGGAAATTTCAAGATGCAATTTAAATTTAACTTGGGTAGTCAAATGGATAATTTAAATGGGAGTTATGAGTGATCTCAAAATGGGTTTGAGATCTAGAATTGAAAATGGATAATAAATTAGAATCTGAAATTTAATTGTTTTTGAATCCTTATTTGAACTTTATAATAAGTTAAGTAAAGAAAATTTTAAAATAGAATTTTTGAATTTGGATTCAAAATTAAATGGTTTAAAAGACTTAAGTTGTTAAATTAAAAATAAAGGTTGATTTGATTTAAAAGTAAGGGTTAATTTGACTTAAGGGATTAAATCAACAATTAAAATGTTTAACTCGAATTTATATAATTCGAGATGATTTTAAATTAAGATTTGAATAAAATTAGTTCAAATTGAAATTGATTTGGATTAATTAGAATTGTGATTTAAGATGGATAAGCATAAGTTTAAATGGAAAATTTGAATTGAAATAATTTGAAGTAAAATTGAAGTTGAATAAGTTTAAAATTCAAATGGGAGATGGTTTGAATGTGGGATAGAAATTGAGGTTATAAATTGAATTGAAATCAATTTAAATGGAAGTAGAAATTTAAATTGAATTGATGGGGAATTGAACGGTTTGACTCTGGACTAGTTTCAAAGTAAATTGTTTTAATATAAACCTATTTTTTTCAAACTATTTACTATACAATCTTTCTTCTTAAACCCCAAACTATCTTATACTTATTTTACAATTATTTTGGAACTATTTAACTATTTTGAAACTGTCTTATAAACTAATTACTATTTTTCAGTTACTTATATCTAATCCCTCTTTTTAAAAAAAACTATTTTGCAATTATCTAACTATTTTATACCTACTTAACTATTTTACAGCTATTTTACAAACTAATAACTATTTTTCAACTGCTTATCTATTTTAAACTTTTTCAAGTTATATTTTTTTTTTAAATTGGTCAAAGTTCAAACTGTTTGTAATTAAAGTAATAAATCAATTGGAAATGGAAGCAATTGAGAATAAGTGAATGGAATTAAAGGAAATGTGAATAGAAAAGAGAATTGATTTGGCTAATAATCAATAAAGTTAAATACGTAGGATGTACGTATATTATTCTGTTCGCATAGTGATTTGATCCAGATTCGAACACAGAATTTCGAGATAGTATTATCGATCCGAGTTGGGATTTTTCGCTCGATTTTCGACGGCGAACCTGGATATGCGTTTTTGATTGGTTCTGGATATTCTCTATCATAGTTGTGACTATGCAAGGAGAATGACGGTTTCTGATCAAGAAATCAGATCTGAGTCCGCACTAGGAAGTCGGGTGGACGATACTAGTTCGGAAGTGAAATTGTGTGATCGATTGAGCGGTCAAATTTATATAGCGTACGGATGATATGTGTACATCGTACGGGTTTGAATGAAATTGGCATTGAAAATTTGTGAATAAGGAATTTGAAATGGTTTTCAAAAATGAAAGGAATATTATGTGAAATATAATGGAATTGGATATTTCTTGGGTTGAAATTTACTTTATGGAGATAAGTAAATAGTAAATAACTTTATAAAGAAATCAAACTTGAATATTTGATTTGGCAATAAATAAAGTTATATTTTGTAATATGATAAATTTCCCTTATTGAATCTAGCCAGAATAAAAAGGGTTTTGAAAGTATTTGAAGTATAAAGGAGGTTTTATACAAGTTTGAAGTGATCCAAAGATTTTTAAAGTTATATATATCTATATATATAAAGAATTTTATGAGAATGATTTTGGAAAAGGTTTTGGGAACCTATATAATTTGGAAAAGGCTTTTGATTTTTGGAAAATCAATTTTGGATTTTGAAAAGCCTAGTTTGAGAATTATCGATTTTGGTAATCGATTTTGTGTAAAAGAGATTTTGATAAATCATAAAGGGTATGATTTGAAGATACTATAAGTATATAGTATAAAGTGTTTTGAGAATAGCTCTGGGGAAAAAGGCGCTTCCTTGAAATGAACTTCTCAGGAGTACCACTGGGTGGTACTGCCTTGAGCCCCAAGGGGGGATTCTAAAGTTAATCCTGTGAGGAGTCCGGAATAAACTAGTTCCTGAGGATTATTTGTGTAGCGAAAGTCGAGGGGCTGGTGCCCACAGAGGCATTTGGGTTATGCTGTGACGATAGTTTAACTCGATGTCACTGCGATCTACTGCAGACCATAGCGAAAGTCATGTGTGCGCTGAGAGCCAACTGTCTACGTTTGATTTTATATCGGTAGACTGTGACACTATGGTAACATAGCGAAAGTCGTTTGTGCCGCTGAGAGCCAACAGTCTGCGTTTGATTTTATATCGGTAGACTGCGACCTATGTGGGAGAAGTTTCATTTTGATAGCGAAATCGTGTGTGCCGCTGAGAGCCAACAGTTACATGGACTTTTGCTGCGATGGCAACGTAACCCTGGAATGTAACTGTGATCTGTTGTGGGTTCCATGCTGTCATCAGTTACATGAACTTTTGCTGCGATGGCAACGTAACCCGTGATGTAACTGTGACCATGGATGGGGGTGATGATTTCCAGAGCATTCTTATCCAAGATATTTCTTCTATTTTCAAAACTGTTTTCTATATTTTCAATAAAATTATTTTCCAAGTATTTACACTGGGTGTTGAAAACAGGTCTGCTAAGTACTTATAGATTTTCAGTCGTACGCCTGATCAACGTATGACCGAATTTCTGTGAGAACAAGGATGGACCGGTTAAAACATCGAGTTATAAAAAGTATTTTATAAAACCATTTTATAATATTATGTAGATTTTAAAAGTGTTCCAAAGAATAATTTTTCTAAAAATAAGCATTTTAATAAATTCTGGCTTCGTTCCTTTTCGAGGACGAAAAGTTTCAAAGGGGGAAGGAATGTGATAACCCGAATTTCTCGGCATCTGGAAATTAACAGGATAAAAATTGTTAAATCTGTTATTTTCAAATAATAATTATAATACTTAGTTCTTATGTACATAAATGGATTTTTATAGAAATAGGTCTTGTTATTTTTAAATTTTAATAAGAGTTATATATACATATATATAACTTGATTTTTAGATTGAAATTTTAATTCTATTTAAATTTGGTTTCAATGTTTTGAAATTTAAAAGAATAAATACTTAAGTATTTGAATAGGCTTTTATTTATAATTTGTTTTGTTTTGTTTTTCTATATAAGAAAAGAAGAAAAATTATTTATATACATACATAAGAAAGAAATAAATAAGTTAAAGCTTTTATAAACAATTTAAATTAAAATTTAAAATACTCTAAATACATGTGTAAGTCTCTTAAGACATCTAAATAACATGTGTAAGCCATTAAATAAACCAAGTGACAAATGTTATATATATATATAAAAAAAAGACTGGCTATTCATTTTCAGATCAAAGCTAAAACTTTCTCTTCACCTTCATATTTCTTTCATTCATTTTCAAATCTGGAAATTCAAAACAAAGAAAAGGAACAAAAGAAAATCAAAACCTGTTCAAGCAATAAATCAAAAGAAATTCAAAGCTTCAGTTTTAACCTGGAAATGCAATGCAAAGATCAGGCTTTAATTAAAATCTCGGATCAGTTTCCAATTCAAGATTGCATCACGAATCAAGTTACAAATCTAAATTCAAATAGCAGTTCAATGATCAACATTTCAAGTTCCAGTTCAAAAAGGCAAAGTTCTGTTTCTCTGTTCTTCAACTAAAAGTGAGTAAACTATCTTGAACTTATATTATATTTTGATGTTTGGATAAATACTTGAAAGTATGTTTGTGAAAATGGTTTGTATAGATATAAAATAAGATTGCATGCCTATATATATGAATTTTGAGTATGCATGTCTGTATATATATGTTGAATTATGTGCATGTCTGTGAACAAGCAAATATGCCTCTGTTTAAAGTTTTTACAGGCTTTAAGCAAGTTAAATTTTCAATTTCTCTTCACCTAATTTATTTTAGGCTTTGTTGTTCAAACAAAATGTGATTTAAATTATCAAGATCTTGATTTTAAAATTACTGTATGTATAATTAGTTGAGTATTGGCTAGAAAATTAGAAATTACAGTAAAAGCCCAATGCATGTCAAAAAAATTCAAATGTTAAGATTTCGGGACTCATATACATCATCAGATTCGTATGTAAATACCATGAATTTTAATAACAAAATCAAAATTTTTAGTTTTGATTTGAGGTGTAATTTTGGGGTTGAACGGAAATCCTACTTTGGGCATTTTCTGGCGATGGGCAGGGTAATGGTTGTCGGGCTTGGGGCTGAAGGTAGCTGGAAGTCAGGGGATCCATGGAAAAATGTTCGAAGGATTTTTAGGTAGTTATGGTGATCGGACGATGGTGATTTAGGGCTTTTGAAAGCTGTTTGGTCGTCAATGTTTCTCGAATTCGTGTTTCGTCTTAGGTGGATCGGGAATGATCGGAGCATGGGGGATCGAAGCTTGGGTTCGTGACACTGCTCTGGACGAGGCGGCGTGGATTCTGGTGGTCGGGATCGTTGGGGCATGGCGATTTTGTCGATCGAGATTGATTCTAGTTAGGTGCCGTGTTACTCGATTTTGAATCTCAGTCGAATTGATCGATCTGGGTGTTAGGGATGATCGACGATGATGTCGGTGACTTGTTGAGGGGATCGGCGAGGGTCAGAGATGGTCGGAATACCTGTACACGTGCACGCGTGTATGTTCGATTTTTGAATGATTTTGGGTAATCGAGGAAGATGAAGTTCCTGGGGTCAGACTCGAAGTCGATGTGGGTTTGACTCGAAGAAAGAAAGAGGAAGTGGATGACTCGAAGAAGTACCCAGGGAAAATGATGTTAGGCTCGGGTCTGGTTTTCAAATTTTGGGAAAATAAAATTAACAGGTTTTGAGAATTTTAAACTTAAAACAAAATTTAAGAAAAAAAAAAGAAGAAGAGAAAGCTCGGGAAAAGAATGAGGAAACTCGGGTTTAGTTCGAGTAATCCCTAGGATTTTCTCGGGTAAAATGATTATGTTTAAAGTGTTAAAAGATAACATGAATAAGTTTTATTAATTCACTTAAATCAATATTTTAGATAAAGGTGTTTATTTGAATATTAGTTTAATTAAGTTGATTTTTTTTTTAAAGTTGTTTAAAACTTAATTAATAAAGTGATTAATTTAGAAGATTTAATGTGTTTTATCATTAACTAAACTTAAGAACTAAGTTAATTTTAGATTAATGATAATTTAATTCAAAGTTTATTTAATATGATTTTTAAGAAGTTAAGTAAGATAATTACTTTTTGAAAATAATTAAATGGAAGTAATTAAGGATAAATTACTTAAGTGTAATTTATTTAAATATGGAGTAATTGAGGTAATTAATTAAAGAATAATTAATTAATGGAAGAAATTAAAGGATCATTTATTAATTAATTAATTAATTAATAAATGAGATTGATTAAAATTAGTGTAAATGGTTGGGGTTATTTCGTTAATTAAAGGCTAATTACTTAATGTAATTAAAAAGAAATTAATCAAGAATGATTAATAAAAAGGGGAGGTAAAGAATAATTACTTATTGTAATCAAGGAATAATAAATCAAGAAAGATTAATTAAGATAAATAATTAAGAAATGATTAATTAATTTATAATTAGTTAATGTTAAGTAAGATGGATTAAGGTAATCCAAGTAATTAAAGGTTAGTAATTAATTTAATTAGAGATTAATTAAATTAATTAAGAATGAATTAACTTGTTATGGATTGATTGAATGTTATTAGTGACCTTGGATTAGTTGATATATCTGATATGTGATTGTGATATGAGATGTTTTGAATGAATTGTGATAATGTAAGTTATCTATCTGTGATTGATTTGTTATATGATATCCTGAATTTAAATTAAATTGTTTAACTGAAAATCTTGGTTTTAAGGATGACATTTGACTCGAAGAGACCAGAGTCGGGTATCAGTAATACCCGAAAACCACTTCGATTTGAAATCCTCTATAATTCTTTATAGATTGATATGTGAAATCAATAAACCAGTTTGGGATAATATGAACCATTTAAACTAAGTTGGATACTTAGATATTGCTTGGTGAACCTATGTGTTGACTATATAAGTTGTTTAAATTACAGTAAAGTACGAGTTACCCCGGGTTTATATAAGTTCTATGAATTGAAATTTCATGTTAAATGAGTTTACTCACGCTGGTTTCCAGCCTGACCCGGGTGTTACTTTGATGTAATGCTCGGGTCAGACCGAGTATTACAGATTTCAGGTAAGGACGTTTTGGAGCTCAGGAGGCGAGCTGGATGGCAGGAACGTATGGAGTATATTCCGCTGTGATATATTATAGTTGTCTGAGACATGTTAATTCTAACTGTCTAGTACATTTGTGAATGTTGTAACTCTGATGTATTAAAATGTAATTAACAAATACAGTTTTCCTTGTATAACTGATATTATTATTTGTTATTATATTTAATCCGCTGCGAATGTGAGATGTTGTGTTCTCTGTTCTTCTTTCTTCTTTCTGTTTCTTCCTTCTATCTCTTTCTTTTTCTTCTAACTATCTGGAATTTTCGGGTTCGAAAATTCCGGGTCGTTACAAGTGCATAGTGCAGAAAACATTTCGAAAGTAGAATATAAATCTTAGCCAGCATAGGTACCATTATATTATGCCTACTATAGCTGCCATATTAGATGGCAGGTTCTACAACTAATACCGTACACAGTTCGTATTGGAGTTTGGATTTCCAACAAATGGTCAGGCAAAGGAACTTCCTATCCACGATGGGTACGTCCCTGGAATAGACGACCCGAGAACCTAACCGGATCTCTGCCAACACAAGGCCGGGTTACCTCTGCAAAAATAGGTAACTACTGACACGCGTATGCCATCCCCCGATCGTCATCGATCTTCCCGAGGATCCCCGATTTCCAACAAACCACATAGTAAAAATGCAGCAACCACAGAGGTTAAGTATCTGGGCTCCATACCATGATACCACCTTTATCCAGAAGGAATGACATACACTAAGGGGCGCTACTCCCTAGAACCTTGCCGCATTCTTCCTGTTTCGACCATTTCCGGGGTGTGAGGCTCGACGAAGTCTCGTCCACAAAGCTACGCTTTGTTCACAAAGCCATGCTTTGGGTCAAACAAATGATCAACCTATGATCACAAAGATATAAGATCAAACAAATGATCATATCGCAAATGATCAAACACTGATCATTTCACAGCAACACTCAGCATGCCACATTACCAAATTGGGATATATCGCTGATAAATTTCAACTACATAACCTCTGAGCTCGTACGTCTCAGAGAAGGGTGTTAAGCTAAGAGAATAAATTCTCCGCCACCAACAGAAATGTATTTGAAAGAAATCGGCTTTATATCTCAAAGTGTAATGTCAGACATGTATCCATACAAGTCTGTTCCGGGTTCGAACAGAACCGAAGGCACTTCTTACAAAGCCCTTGCAATTCCGGGTATTCACAATCCCGTCCGGACTTCCCATCACAAAGGGTGATAAAATCTCTATACCGGGGACCAGTCGGTGCAGAGACATTCGACGAGTTGTCCTTTCGTTTTCGTAAATATCCGGTCTTCAACACCGGTCTTCAAATGCTATCCATATGCGACGTATCATTATTCGGAATGGGTTATATGACACAAATGTCTTTTCCCGGCTAACCCGAATAACGAGCGCAATCTTTAAAAACATATGGATATTGGGATTTCAATTAAGTCACAACTTAATAATTCAATTTCTTTTTAAATGGTTTCAATCGATTACCATTTCAAATCTTTTAAACAAAAAGATTTATTTACAGAGTTCACTTAGTTTTCACAAAGATTCATTCACAGATTTTCCAAATCAATTTCCATTACGAATTTAATTAATTCGTTAAATCTTTAAATTAAAGATTTAACTCAATACTTTCAAAAAAATTTCATTTCGAATGGTTTAAACAAATCATCATTTTAAATCTGTTAAAAATAAACAGATTCAATTCATAGCTTTCAAAAACAATTTCATTTCAATTTCAAACTTGAAACTTCTCAACCCAAATTGGAAGTTCATTACTTACGTGAAAGCTTTAATTATTTGAAACAAACAGTTTTTTATTTTCAGAAAAAAATCCAATTTTATCTACGCGAGTTAAAACTTTTGAATTTAAATTCAAATTCCCAAATCAATACTTTTAAAATAGTTTAACCCATATATAATTGATATAACATCTTTAATTCCTAGTTTCAAATCTTAAGATTAAATTTCAAACTTGAATTCAAATTTAAAACCAATTATTTAAATTTTCAAAACTCGATTAAGTTATTCAAAATAACTTTTATCTTTGAAATTCCATTTCAAAAGCTTTTCACGTTAAACCCAAATTCCAATTTCAAAATCAATTGAAATTAAAATTTCAATTTCAAAAACATCAAATTTAAATCATCTGTGACTTAACCGATTTCCTCGTGAAATCCATATTTGTGTGTGTAAAAGTGTGGTCCAGGGGTTTCACACACAATAGTGCAACATCAATCATCACAGATATATCGATAAGCGGTATAATCGATAACGCTTATCTTCATTCACAGATTCATAGATAAAATAAATTTATCAGTCACAAAGATTCACAATTACGATTCGATGTGGGTTTCGGATAACCAACTGGAATCCGACTCCCTGTCGCATCGAAGTTCAAGTGCCGTTTTACAGGCCAAGGGTTTCATATTCACATAGTAATATATCGCAGAAATAGAAATCACAGATCACGACATAAATCATGGTATATCACAAAGCATCACAATCAGGGATATCAAACAATTCAACATTCAATAGAATTCAAACATTCATAAGTAAGGTCAAATTTATTATCTGATAAATTTAAATCAGATAAATTCCTTATGAATAAATTACTAATCCTGGTTAATTAACATCGATAAATTACAAATTAGTTTGATTTATTATCTTTTAATTAATTAATTAACCTTTAATTAATTATTCTTAATTAATTACAATAAGTGATTTTCCTAATCACTTATCACATTTTAATTACATCGAGTAATTATACATAAACCCCTTGATTAATTATCTTTAATTTATTAACCATTCATTAAGTAATTAAGCTTTAAGTAATCACTTTACTTTTTTATAATGTTGTAGTTTTGAAAACTAACCCGAGTGCTTCCCATGACTTACTCAAGTAAATACCCGAGTCTTCCCCAGTATTCATCCCAAGTCCAACCCGAGAAAAACTTCCCTTTTTCTTTCTTTTAACATAGCTTAGTTTAAAATTTAAAACTGTTACCATGTAAAACTCACGCGCACCAACCCGATGTCACACTCGAGCCCCTATACTGCTACCCCGAGATCAACTTCGAGACGCAGACCTTCATCCCAAAACCCAAACTCTGACACACACAATCCTTCGTGCACGTGCACCGGAACTCGACCAACTTCTGGCGATCCCCACTAGCTCCGGCAAGTCACGATCGATCACACCCTCGACCCAGATCGACCCAAAAACCCAAACCTACCCTCACTCGAATTCGAGCATAGCTCGAGCCATTACGACCAAAACAGCGACCAAAGAAATGTCTCGTCGCCGTGCCTCTGACCACCAGTCGACTCGAACATCCAGCTATGGCTTCGTCAACCTCCGAGCCATCGTTCCCCAAAGCCACGCGCCACTCGGTGCACGCACTAAGCTCCAGCGATCACTTTTCCAACCACCGCAAAAATTAGGGTTAAAAATTAAATCCCCTCACCATCGCCACCACAGTGAACTGGAACACCTCCGAATAATTTTCCCCGACTCACCGTAGTCCCTTCCACCTCCACGCAAAGCCACGACCATCATCATCATGCCGCTGACCAGAACTCGGCAAAAACTCCAAATTTGATTATCTCTGCTTATCTCAGTGATTACTAATTTAAAAATTATGATTTTGCTTTCAAAAATCGTTATTTTCTGTAACATTTCAATTTATATAACTGAAATAAAAGAATAAGATAATTAAATTTTCAATAGGTTTTAGTTTTGCCTGTAAACTCAAATTTTCAGAAGATTCTTGCATTGGATTTGTTTCGAATTATTTTTAAGTGTTGAATCATGTAAAAACTAACAACTTCCTTTCAGATTCTATGGCCTGAAGTGAATCAGAGATATTGAAATTGTTTTTTTTTTCCTTGAACAGGTTTGATCCTTGTAAGTATGGAACAGAACTAAAGTTTTATAACTTCCAGACATGTACATATACAAATATACACTTATACAAGCATTCTTCACATACATTCAGACCTAACTTCAACATCAAGTTTAAAATCCAAATCCAAAGAGGTTTACTCACAAGCAACAAGAAATCAAAACAGGGTAAACTCTAAAAATAGGAGTTGCTCACCTGATCTAAATAGGAAGAACAGAACACTTGGAAATTGACACAGCTTTGAACTTTAAAACTGAGAGTTTGTTTGCTTTGATTCCCTTCCAATATGTTTGTCTTTATTATTGTATAATGCTTCAGTTTTAAAGATGGAAATGTTGCTTTATTATTCTCAGGTTTGTTATGTGTTGAACGAATGAAAATAGGTAGACATAAGAAGATTTCTATATAAAATGCTAAGTTTTGTTTTGAACAAAACTGAAATGAAGGTGATATAAAAAGAGAAAGTATGGACTGGTTTGTATATTTGAATCAGAGATTTCTTTTCCTCAGTATGGTGGCTGAGATGATTTTCAACATTTCGAATTGACATAAGTGTGCTAGCATTTAATGTTTTAAGTACTTATGTTTCCTTACCTCTTTTCTTTGCCTGCAAGTCTCAATTGCCATAGTACATATATTTATCTTGCTTTGTATTTTATTTTGTTTCTTGCATTGACTATGTTACATTTGATTTCGGCTGATATGATTATGTGAGATATTTGATGTGGCTTCACTTTTCTTTTCTCTTGTTTACTTGTTCTATCTTGTTTCATGTTTACATATGTATGTTTCATATATTTTTTTTTCTTTCCAAGTGTACATGAATATGTATTTTGTTTGGTCCTATAATCTGTAATACAAGTAAACTTCTATTTTGATTTTACTTTACTTTTATT
Source organism: Allium fistulosum (assembly GCA_030737815.1). Lineage (NCBI taxonomy): Eukaryota > Viridiplantae > Streptophyta > Magnoliopsida > Asparagales > Amaryllidaceae > Allium > Allium fistulosum. The sequence goes on from CM060906.1 coordinate 735,311,042, forward strand.
ACCTTTGACTTCATTCTATATACATAGATTTATATTTTATAAATATACTTTGTTTGTGGTTCATTTTACTTATATATTAAATTCTAATTTAGCTTAAACATTTATTTCTAGAATCTTATACGTTCATTTCATATCTGACATAACCATAGATTTAGTCGAAATACTCGTTTAACATCAACACTTATTTCGAATTCCTTTTAAAGTTTTATTACCCAACATTTTATTATTTATATTTTAAACCATTTATATTCAAGATTTCAAATTCAAATCAAATATATACATATATATTCAATTTTTACAATATTTTTACTTTTAAATGATTTATACCGAATATACTTGGAGTTGGGGAAACTCGCAATCTATTTACCGTTTTATTTTACTATTTTAATTCAAATATTCAATAAATTATCAATTTAAATTTAATTAAAATCCGGGGTCGTTACAAACTTCCCCCCTTAAAAGAATTTCGTCCTCGAAATTCGCAGGCACGAAAACAACACAGAGATAGATAGATTCGTTCTCCTATAATTCCTTAAACACAAGATACGGATTCCAAATTCAAGTCGGAATATCTCAGAATACATACCAATTTGTCCCTCTTCGGACTTCGATATACACAAGAAATTTCAATAGAATTTCAAAATTCGGTTTCAAACGAAATCGTTTTATCGATTTAATTCAATTTAGCTTCATATTCTATTAATCAATTTAACTCAATTCAAAATTTCCAACTTCAAATTCATTAATGTTTAAATCAAAAAGCTGATAAGAAACCGATGAAGATACGAAGTAAGGATCTTCTACAACGATCCGTAGAGCCATCATCACACCGAAACTTCTTCTTGTAGCTGATACGAAGAAATCAAAAGAATTTGGAAACGAATCAAAGAAGATTGGTAAGAAGGTTATTTCCACTGTTACAGGGTATTGACCATTTATAGTCGTATTCCCTTGTCCCTTATCTCGTTCTCTTCTTGCACTCATACTCACTATCAGTGGATAGTAAGAGAATTTACTGAGACGTTCAGACGGATATCTTAAGGATTACTCATTCCAGAGTTTACTTCACTCTATCTCTAATGAGCTACTTAACGTGTTATACTCCTGAGCTAAAGTTCAACCTTAGCTCTGATACCAAATGTGAAGACCCAAAAGTTGGCCTTCGAAAATCGGCACCCGTACTCCACTTGTACTCAAAATGCCGTAGATTCAAATGCCAAATCTGGTTCTCCGGAGCTTATAACAACATTAAGTAAATAACACAGCGGAAAAAAAAGAATAATACATTGATATACAATATCTGATACAACAGAGTGATACAATGAATATCAATATACATCAGAGATGATACAACAAATAGCAGCGGAAAAGAAAACGATAACAAATATCAGCAGCGGAACAAATAACTCTAAGATAGTCTTCAAGAGAGAACTCCAACAGTAGCTCGAACTCACAATAACGATACACCAAGAATAAGCAAGTGCAGTCCGATCCAAAGACTGAACTAACTCCAGAAAATCTACTGAACCTGACTATCTGAAAAACCCAACTCTAGACTGCTCGTGTAGAAAATTATGAGCACCCAGAGTTTAGGAAATGAACAATAAACTCCGAGTCAGTCGTGGGACTGGTGTGAGCAACAAAAACAGTTTATCTTTAAAAACGAACAACAAAAGAATTTAAAGTCAATTCGCAATGCTTTTTGAAAAATGAAACTACCATAAGACCTCCCACCACACACACAATGCAAACGCAGACTTGGAGGAGATTTCTTCTTATGTTAGTCAAAGATGTTTACTACGCAAAATCAAATCATTTTGATATTATTACTAGTGCATAGTGCAGAAAACATTTCGAAAGTAGAATATAAATCTTAGCCAGCATAGGTACCATTATATTATGCCTACTATAGCTGCCATATTAGATGGCAGGTTCTACAACTAATACCGTACACAGTTCGTATTGGAGTTTGGATTTCCAACAAATGGTCAGGCAAAGGAACTTCCTATCCACGATGGGTACGTCCCTGGAATAGACGACCCGAGAACCTAACCGGATCTCTGCCAACACAAGGCCGGGTTACCTCTGCAAAAATAGGTAACTACTGACACGCGTATGCCATCCCCCGATCGTCATCGATCTTCCCAAGGATCCCCGATTTCCAACAAACCACATAGTAAAAATGCAGCAACCACAGAGGTTAAGTATCTGGGCTCCATACCATGATACCACCTTTATCCAGAAGGAATGACATACACTAAGGGGCGCTACTCCCTAGAACCTTGCCGCATTCTTCCTGTTTCGACCATTTCCGGGGTGTGAGGCTCGACGAAGTCTCGTCCACAAAGCTACGCTTTGTTCACAAAGCCATGCTTTGGGTCAAACAAATGATCAACCTATGATCACAAAGATATAAGATCAAACAAATGATCATATCGCAAATGATCAAACACTGATCATTTCACAGCAACACTCAGCATGCCACATTACCAAATTGGGATATATCGCTGATAAATTTCAACTACATAACCTCTGAGCTCGTACGTCTCAAAGAAGGGTGTTAAGCTAAGAGAATAAATTCTCCGCCACCAACAGAAATGTATTTGAAAGAAATCGGCTTTATATCTCAAAGTGTAATGTCAGACATGTATCCATACAAGTCTGTTCCGGGTTCGAACAGAACCGAAGGCACTTCTTACGAAGCCCTTGCAATTCCGGGTATTCACAATCCCGTCCGGACTTCCCATCACAAAGGGTGATAAAATCTCTATACCGGGGACCAGTCGGTGCAGAGACATTCGACGAGTTGTCCTTTCGTTTTCGTAAATATCCGGTCTTCAACACCGGTCTTCAAATGCTATCCATATGCGACGTATCATTATTCGGAATGGGTTATATGACACAAATGTCTTTTCCCGGCTAACCCGAATAACGAGCGCAATCTTTAAAAACATATGGATATTGGGATTTCAATTAAGTCACAACTTAATAATTCAATTTCTTTTTAAATGGTTTCAATCGATTACCATTTCAAATCTTTTAAACAAAAAGATTTATTTACAGAGTTCACTTAGTTTTCACAAAGATTCATTCACAGATTTTCCAAATCAATTTCCATTACGAATTTAATTAATTCGTTAAATCTTTAAATTAAAGATTTAACTCATAGCTTTCAAAACAATTTCATTTCGAATGGTTTAAACAAATCATCATTTTAAATCTGTTAAAAATAAACAGATTCAATTCATAGCTTTCAAAAACAATTTCATTTCAATTTCAAACTTGAAACTTGAAACTTCTCAACCCAAATTGGAAGTTCATTACTTACGTGAAAGCTTTAATTATTTGAAACAAACAGTTTTTTATTTTCAGAAAAAAATCCAATTTTATCTACACGAGTTAAAACTTTTGAATTTAAATTCAAATTCCCAAATCAATACTTTTAAAATAGTTTAACCCATATATAATTGATATAACATCTTTAATTCCTAGTTTCAAATCTTAAGATTAAATTTCAAACTTGAATTCAAATTTAAAACCAATTATTTAAATTTTCAAAACTCGATTAAGTTATTCAAAATAACTTTTATCTTTGAAATTCCATTTCAAAATCTTTTCACGTTAAACCCAAATTCCAATTTCAAAATCAATTGAAATTAAAATTTCAATTTCAAAAACATCAAATTTAAATCATCTGTGACTTAACCGATTTCCTCGTGAAATCCATATTTGTGTGTGTAAAAGTGTGGTCCAGGGGTTTCACACACAATAGTGCAACATCAATCATCACAGATATATCGATAAGCGGTATAATCGATAACGCTTATCTTCATTCACAGATTCATAGATAAAATAAATTTATCAGTCACAAAGATTCACAATTACGATTCGATGTGGGTTTCGGATAACCAACTGGAATCCGACTCCCTGTCGCATCGAAGTTCAAGTGCCGTTTTACAGGCCAAGGGTTTCATATTCACATAGTAATATATCGCAGAAATAGAAATCATAGATCACGACATAAATCATGGTATATCACAAAGCATCACAATCAGGGATATCAAACAATTCAACATTCAATAGAATTCAAACATTCATAAGTAAGGTCAAATTTATTATCTGATAAATTTAAATCAGATAAATTCCTTATGAATAAATTACTAATCCTGGTTAATTAACATCGATAAATTACAAATTAGTTTGATTTATTATCTTTTAATTAATTAATTAACCTTTAATTAATTATTCTTAATTAATTACAATAAGTGATTTTCCTAATCACTTATCACATTTTAATTACATCGAGTAATTATACATAAACCCCTTGATTAATTATCTTTAATTTATTAACCATTCATTAAGTAATTAAGCTTTAAGTAATCACTTTACTTTTTTATAATGTTGTAGTTTTGAAAACTAACCCGAGTGCTTCCCATGACTTACTCAAGTAAATACCCGAGTCTTCCCCAGTATTCATCCCAAGTCCAACCCGAGAAAAACTTCCCTTTTTCTTTCTTTTAACATAGCTTAGTTTAAAATTTAAAACTGTTACCATGTAAAACTCACGCGCACCAACCCGATGTCACACTCGAGCCCCTATACTGCTACCCCGAGATCAACTTCGAGACGCAGACCTTCATCCCAAAACCCAAACTCTGACACACACAATCCTTCGTGCACGTGCACCAGAACTCGACCAACTTCTGGCGATCCCCACTAGCTCCGGCAAGTCACGATCGATCACACCCTCGACCCAGATCGACCCAAAAACCCAAACCTACCCTCACTCGAATTCGAGCATAGCTCGAGCCATTACGACCAAAACAGCGACCAAAGAAATGTCTCGTCGCCGCGCCTCTGACCACCAGTCGACTCGAACATCCAGCTATGGCTTCGTCAACCTCCGAGCCATCGTTCCCCAAAGCCACGCGCCACTCGGTGCACGCACTAAGCTCCAGCGATCACTTTTCCAACCACCGCAAAAATTAGGGTTAAAAATTAAATCCCCTCACCATCGCCACCACAGTGAACTGGAACACCTCCGAATAATTTTCCCCGACTCACCGTAGTCCCTTCCACCTCCACGCAAAGCCACGACCATCATCATCATGCCGATGACCAGAACTTGGCAAAAACTCCAAATTTGATTATCTCTGCTTATCTCAGTGATTACTAATTTAAAAATTATGATTTTGCTTTCAAAAATTGTTATTTTCTGTAACATTTCAATTTATATAACTGAAATAAAAGAATAAGATAATTAAATTTTCAATAGGTTTTAGTTTTGCCTGTAAACTCAAATTTTCAGAAGATTCTTGCATTGGATTTGTTTCGAATTATTTTTAAGTGTTGAATCATGTAAAAACTAACAACTTCCTTTCAGATTCTATGGCCTGAAGTGAATCAGAGATATTGAAATTGTTTTTTTTTTCCTTGAACAGGTTTGATCCTTGTAAGTATGGAACAGAACTAAAGTTTTATAACTTCCAGACATGTACATATACAAATATACACTTATACAAGCATTCTTCACATACATTTAGACCTAACTTCAACATCAAGTTTAAAATCCAAATCCAAAGAGGTTTACTCACAAGCAACAAGAAATCAAAACAGGGTAAACTCTAAAAATAGGAGTTGCTCACCTGATCTAAAGAGGAAGAACAGAACACTTGGAAATTGACACAGCTTTGAACTTTAAAACTGAGAGTTTGTTTGCTTTGATTCCCTTCCAATCTGTTTGTCTTTATTATTGTATAATGCTTCAGTTTTAAAGATGGAAATGTTGCTTTATTATTCTCAGGTTTGTTATGTGTTGAACGAATGAAAATAGGTAGACATAAGAAGATTTCTATATAAAATGCTAAGTTTTGTTTTGAACAAAACTGAAATGAAGGTGATATAAAAAGAGAAAGTATGGACTGGTTTGTATATTTGAATCAGAGATTTCTTTTTCTCAGTATGGTGGCTGAGATGATTTTCAACATTTCGAATTGACATAAGTGTGCTAGCATTTAATGTTTTAAGTACTTATGTTTCCTTACCTCTTTTCTTTGCCTGCAAGTCTCAATTGCCATAGTACATATAATTTATCTTGCTTTGTATTTTATTTTGTTTCTTGCATTGACTATGTTACATTTGATTTCGGCTGATATGATTATGTGAGATATTTGATGTGGCTTCACTTTTCTTTTCTCTTATTTACTTGTTCTATCTTGTTTCATGTTTACATATGTATGTTTCATATATATTTTTTTTCTTTCCAAGTGTACATGAATATGTATTTTGTTTGGTCCTATAATCTGTAATACAAGTAAACTTCTATTTTGATTTTACTTTACTTTTATTACCTTTGACTTCATTCTATATACATAGATTTATATTTTATAAATATACTTTGTTTGTGGTTCATTTTACTTATATATTAAATTCTAATTTAGCTTAAACATTTATTTCTAGAATCTTATACGTTCATTTCATATCTGACATAACCATAGATTTAGTCGAAATACTCGTTTAACATCAACACTTATTTCGAATTCCTTTTAAAGTTTTATTACCCAACATTTTATTATTTATATTTTAAACCATTTATATTCAAGATTTCAAATTCAAATCAAATATATACATATATATTCAATTTTTACAATATTTTTACTTTTAAATGATTTATACCGAATATACTTGGAGTTGGGGAAACTCGCAATCTATTTACCGTTTTATTTTACTATTTTAATTCAAATATTCAATAAATTATCCATTTAAATTTAATTAAAATCCGGGGTCGGTACAGCTATGTTACCATAGGTCGCTGTCTACCGATATAAAATCAAACGTAGACTGTTGGCTCTCAGCAGCACACGCGACTTTCGCTGTTGTCTGCAGTAGATCGCAGTGACATCAAGTTAAACTGTCGTCATAGCATAACCCAAATGCCTCTGTAGGCATCAGTGCCCTCGACTTTCGCTACACACTATACATCATCCTCAGGAACTAGTTTTGTCCGGACTCCTCACAGGATCAACTTTAGAGCCTCCCCCTCTTTGAGGCTCAAGGCAGTACCACTCTGTGGCACTCTTGAGAAGTTCATTCAAGGGAGCGCCTTTTTCCCCAGAGCCACTTCAAAACACTTTATACTATACACATATAGTATTTTCCAAATCATACACCTAGTATGAATTTCATATAAATCTCCTTTCTCAAAATCGATTATCCAAAATCGATAATTCACAAACTAGGCTTTCCAAATTCCAAATTTGATTTTCCTCAAAAAACAAAAGCCTTTTTAGAAATCCATAGGTTCCCAAACTTTTTCCCAAAAATCATTTTCACAAAATCCTTTATATATACGTATATATATATATATATAATAATCTTGGGAAATTTTTGAATCACTTTATACTTGTATAAATTCACTTGTATACTTCAAATACATTCAAAACCCTTTTCTTCTGTCAATAGATTCAACAAGGGGAGTTTACCATATATAACAAAGATATATAACTTCGTTTATCCCAAATCAAATATTCAAATTTGATTACTCTTTTGTAAAGTCATTTACCATATTGCTTACTTCCATAAAGTAAATTTTAATCATAGAAATTTCCAATTTCCATTTTACCTCATCATATATTTCACAAAATATACTCTTCATTTCAAAGACCATTTTACAATTCTTATCCATAAATTTTCAATATCAATTTCATTCAAACCCGTACGATGTCCACATATCATCCGTACGCAATATCAATCTGATCGCTCACTCGATCACACAATTCCACTTCCGAACTAGTATCGTCCACCCGACTTCCTAGTGCGAACTCAAATCTGGTTTCCTGATCAGAAACTGTCATTCTCCTTGCATAGTCACAACTATGATAGAGAATATCCAGAACCAATCAAAAATCCATATCCAGGTTCGCCATCGAAAATCGAGCGAAAAATCCCAACTCGGATCGATATTCTATCCCGAAATTCTGTGCTCGAATCTGGATCAAATCACTATGCGAATAGAATAATATACGTACATCCTACGCATTTATCTTCATTGATTATCAGTTAAATCAATTTTCTTTCTATTCACATTCACATTAATTTTCATTCACTTATTCACAATTGCTTCAATCCTCTCTTGGATTACGATTTCAATTCTTATCTCGGTTGGGTATTTAATCAATAACAGTTTGAACTCCAACCAGTTTATATTTAGAAAATAGCTTGAAATTTTTTAAAATAAATAACTAGTTGAAAAATAATTATTAACTGTAAAAAGCTGTAAAATAGTTAAATAATTGTAAATAGTTGAAAAATAGTAATTATTTATAAAACAATTGAAAAACAGTAATTAGTTTATAAATCAGTTGTAAAATTGTTAAATAGTTCCAAAAGTAATTGTAAAACAAGTTTAAGATAGTTGTAGGTTTAAAAAGAAAAGTTGTATAGTAAATAGTTTGGAAAAATAGATTTATATTAAAACAATTTATTTTGAAAATAGTCGAGAGTCAAACTGTTCAATTCCCCATCAATTCAATTTAAATTTCCACTTCCATTTAAATTGACTCACTTCTAATTTGAATAACTTCAATTTCCCTTGAACTTGACTTATCCCCAATTCAAGTTGAATTAACCTCAACTTCTTTCCAAATTCAGTTCAAATTCCATTTGATTTTAAACATATTCACTTTAATTCCAATTTCAAATTATTCAAATTAATTTAGACTAATTTCAAATTGAATCCACTTCAATTTAAAATCATTTCAATTTCTATATGAATTAATCCCAATTCCCATTCGAATTTGAACTCATTCAATCTTCAATTTTATTTCAAATTAATCCAATTCAAATTTCCCATTTGAATTTTATACTTATCCATCTTCAATTCTAATTAATTCAAACTAAATTCAATTTGATCTAATGAAATCTAAATCTCCACCTTCAACCATCTCGAATTATATAAATTCAAGTCAAATTTTCAAATGTTGATTTAACCCCTTAAATCAAATTAACCTTTATTTTTAAATCAATAATCCAAATCTTTAAACAATTTAATTCTGAGTCCAATTCTCAAAATTCCATTTTAAATTATCCTTACTTAACTCATTTCAAAGTTCAAATAAGAGTTCAAAACAAATTTTATCTTAAAAATTAAATTTATTACCTAATTTTATCTTCCAGTTTCTAAACCAGTTCTTAAACAAATTCGAATTTACAAATTCAATTATTCAAATTTTCAGTTCAAAGTAATTCCATATCCTTAATTTCAAATTAAAGTTTAATTTCCTTTTTATCACAATGATGGATATATTACCACACTTCATTCCTCATTCATTTAAACAAATCCAGTTCACAATTTAAAAATTATTAATAACAATAGGATGACATCATCCAGTTTATTCTAAAACATCCATCCATTTCCAATTTCCGGATCTCAAACCCATTTTAAGATCATACAAACTTCCCATTCAAATCAACTATTTAACTTCCCAAGTTAAATCTCAAATTTCATCTTGAAATTTCCAAATCAGGTTGTTCATTCCAAACTTATTTAACTTCTTCTAAGTTAAATTCAATTTAATCCCATTAACCTTACACAATTTGAATTCCCATTTCAAATTTTAAATTTCTATCAATATTCTTTCTTAAAAGTTCAAAACTTATTTCATTTTAAGTTTTTACATCACACTTCAGGGAAATTTAAACTCATCACTCTAGAGTTTATTTCAAATTATCTTTGATACTATGTATATCCCTCATCTATACATATTATTTCCTTTACACACCATGTTATCCTTAAATTTTAAACCACCTTAGGTTTTTAATTCAAACAAATTCCTTTAAATTTTCAAACAACTCCTGTTTGAATCAAGCTCTTTCATTCAAATAATATTATTTCTTATTTCTTTATCACTTTGAAACAATTTTCAAATTTTGGGCTCAGATTTAAAAATTCACAATTTATATCATCTTCGGTTCCAATTTATAAGTCATACTTGCCTAAATGTTTTACTTCCCTAAAACATTTCATTTTGCTTACTCATTAATACACATTTATTATTAAACACAACAATCATTTATGATAATAAACAAGATTAGCATATCTGGAAACCAATTCATTATTATCTTATTCTGAAACTTTTTCCCAAATTCAAGATTTAATTTCAGTTTGAATCCATTTCAAACTTACCTTTATTTAATTTCAATTTGGTTGTATTTCTATTACCTCTTAATTTAATTCTAAAAATTTAGCAACCAATTACCTTAACATTTATTAATTAAGGAATATTGCTTTATATATATCAAAATATATTCTTATATAAAATCATTTAAAATCTTTATATAAGAAAATAACAAGTACGCTCTCATATACATATATACACTCAACTCATCCTAGGGTAATACTAACCCTATCCCTGATGAGTAAACCCACCAGAGCCAAGGTTTTCGCTTAACCTTCGGCTTCGATACCAACTGTAACGACCAAGAATTTTCGATCGTGAAAATTCCAGATAGTTAGGAAAAGAAGAAAGAGATAGAAGAAGAAGAAACAGAAACACAGCACTGATTCTCAAAAATCGTAGCAGATCAAAATATAATATCAAATAATAATAGTTTACAAAGAATACTTGTATCTGTCAATTATATTTTTACATCAGAGTTACACTCATACACAAACATTGGACATATACAAATCGCATGTCTCTGATAAATAGAAATAATATCACAGTGGAAACACTCCATACATTCCTGCCATCCAGCTCGTCTCCTGAGCTTCCAGAACGTCCTAACTTGAAAATCTGTAATACTTGGTCTGACCCGAGCATTACAACAAAGTAACACCCGAGTCAGGTTGGAAACCAGCGTGAGTAAACCCATATAACATGAAATTCTAATGCACAAAGCATATTTAAAAACCCAGGGTAACTCGTATCAATTTACAAATTCACAATTTGTTTTAGACATCACTTATTTCACACATCAATTTCTAAGTACCAAAACTTAGATTAAATGGTCCAATTCACATAAATCATTCCATACCAGCCTATTGATTTTACATATCAATCTATAAAGAATCAAAGTGGTTTCAGGTATTAACTAATACCCGACTCCGGTCTCTTCGAATCCAATGTCATCTTAACCCAAGTTATTCAAGTGGTTAAATTTTAAATACAGGATGTCACTTTTACACCGCAATTCATCATAGATAACCACATTATCTCTGTTCAACCCAACATATCATATTACAAAAACATTTCATTTCACAAAGCATCACAATCACATATCAGGGATAATAAATAATCCAAGGCATTCAAATACCATTCAATCATTCATAGGCAAGATAAATTAGTCATACCATTTCTGATTAATTTAATTAACTATCAATGAATTAAATTAATTACTTTATTACTTAAAATCTTGCTTATTTAACATTAATTAATTATATTCAATTAATTAATCATCCCTTAATTATTCATCTTGATTAATCATCCTTGATTAATCATTCTCTAATTACATTATGTAATTATCCTTAATTAATTACACAAATTAATTATTCTCAAACAATTATAGTAATTAACCTTTAATTACTTCTATTAAATTTTTAACTATAATTAATTACACTAATTCTCAATTAATTACATTAATTAATTCTTCTATAATTACTTCATTGATTAATTAACCTAAATTAATCAATCTCTTAATTACTTGATTAATTATATTAATTAATGATCCTTAATTACCTCTTTAATTAATTATTGTCTAATTAATCAAATCTTTATTCATTAATCAGCTTGATTAATCACATTTAGTAATTAATTGCCCTTAATTAATTACATTACTTAATTAACTTAAAATAAATTTTATTAATTAATTAAGTCTTAAATTAATTACACTTAGTAATTAATCCTTAATTACTTTCACAAAGTAATTATCCTTCATATTAATTACACAAAGTAATTAAACCCAAAACCACTACCATTCTTCAATTAATTACATCCAGAAATTATTCACTAATTACTTCATTAAGTAATTATACTTTATAAATTATACTAAGTAATTTATACTTAATCCATCATCCAATGATCATTAATTAAACTAATTAATTAACTTAAACTAATCACATTAATTTAATTAATTACACTGAGTAATTAATCCTCTAATTACTTCCATTAAGAAATTAACCTTTTAAAAAAAACTTATACACTTTGAAACCGATCATGCTTCCATTTAAAAACTTGGATTACAAAATTTACCTTTACATTTTAAAACTTGAACATGTTTTCTCTTTTTAAATTTAAAACCTGGGTATACAAATAAAACAACCCTAGCCAACTTCGATTTCCCCCCCGAGCAAACCCCCGTGCCAATCGAATAAAAACCCGAGCATCTCACCTCGTCACTTGACTTTGAGAAAATCTCCAGCCTACTTCGAGCCTGACCCGTGCACGGTGCTTCTTCCCAAACTAATCGAACCACATCAGATACGAACGTGCACGTGCACATATACATCCACTCCGACCACCATCGATCGACTCCACGACCACCCACATATCGACGATAACTACGTCACTCCTCTCGATAACTCAGATCAACGAAATCGACGACCCTTCGAAATCGAGACACTCGATTGGAAACTGGAAACGAACCTTGATCGAAAACCACCAATCGCCGACGAACCCTATGACGCCCCACCTCAATACCCACGCTAGCCAAGGACACTACGATGTAGCGCTGTCAACTAGCACGGAGAATAAGGCTGTTGAGGAGCAACCATCCATGTAATTGGTTATCACACGGTGGCTATAAAATAATCTTCGGAAACAAACATAGAAATAAACATAACACAAAGCAGTCACAGACATCCATATCACAAAGGCGGAAGAAGATATGAATATATAACTAACACATGAAAGTGTACATCAGAGTAGTGGTTAAAAAGTTCCACAATAATACAAAAGAATAGCAACACGTGCTATACCAAAAGAATACAACTATGAGTCCATATCTCATGTGTATACAACAAAAACTGCTAAACTAAATAGTCATCCAAAAGTCAGAGTAGCAAATCCCGGAAGGAAATCAAGCAGAAGCACCTGTAACATCTCGGTCTGACCCGAGTATTATTTAAGAAAATAATAAACGGATCCGTCTAACTATAAATATCAGATGACATGATATAAAATAAGAGATATGGCATAAACGTAAAATATCCATACTGACATACTACTATAAGTATGAAAATGATGATCAACAGGAGATCAACCGATGAGAAATGATCAATATCACGAGAATCTTCTCAAAGATCCAAAGAGGGCATCATACCCTAAACTTGTACTCATAACAAGTCAATGACATAAAAATCCAGAAATCAAACAAGAAATCCAGAAATCATAAAAAAGAGAAAGAGGCCTATCACATGATGGTCCGAAGACCATGGGGCGCTACCCCATATGTGTGAGTCGGAATCACACTGATTGAGGCCTAGGCTAACCAAAAAGCAAAAAGGTATGTGTGAATGGAATCACACAAGTGGTGTCTAGCCTAACCTCGCAAACAAAAAGATATGTGTGAGTCGGAATCACACTACTGCGGTCTAGACTAACCTTGCGGACAAAGAGATATGTGTGAGTCGGAATCACACTACTGCGGTCTAGTCTAACCTTGCAAACAAAGAGACATCGCACAATTGCTAGTCTAAATCATAAAATGATCATCATGATCAGCGAGAAGTGTCAATCACACCAAGCTAGTAAATATATGAGTTTAGCTTCATGTCCCATAACCACTTGCTTAACTTAAATATTTACGAACAAGCTGTAAATCTTCACTAGGAAATTGTCACGAAAAGGGTTCAATCGAACAAGTCCAAGAGCTAACCGATGAAGTGAACGCAAGCGTTTCATACCACTCGTTTTACTAAGTCGTTTAAGTCGATTTCTCATTCGAGTGAAGTAAAGGCTTATATATATTAGTAGATTGGAAATCGGTTTGAGAAAATGAACTTTTGATATTAAAAATAGTATTGAAATCGATTTGATGAAAGAGTTTTGATATTTACTACTAGTATTAAAACCTTCATATCTTTAAAGTGACAAGTCATAAAACGATTGTTGGAACAATCTATCACAAAAATTCACATTCAGAGACGTGAATAAAATCCAAGGAAATCAGCTCAAAATGCATCAAAGTGGAAGTTCTGATGAATGCTTTTCAGATAAGATTGCCTACGCAGAGTAATACGGGGTTCGACCTAAGGGATACGACCTAGTGAAGGCAAGCTGGTCAAGCGACCTAAGGAAAAATGAGGTCTAACGACCTAAAGAGTTCGCGACCTAAGGGATACGACCTAAGAGGCGCGACCTAGTGGATGACAGGTCATACGACCTAAGGGTAAGGCCGGGGGCGACCTACAACTTAGTGGGATCGAGCGACCTAAGTGGAATGGCCATGCGACCCAACGACCTAACGAAGGAACAGGGTGCGCGACCTATAGGGTTCACGACCTAAGAGGGTTCGCGACCTAACGGGTCAAAGGTCCAACGACCTAACAGAAGAATGCGTGACCTAACTGGGTACGCGACCTAAAATAGTGGACGAGCTAAGTTAAGACGCGACCTAAGGAGGGTGCGCGACCTAACTGGTTCGCGACCTAAGGATGGTGCGCGACCTAACTGGTTCGCGACCTAAGGATGGTGCGAGACCTAAGGATGGTGCGCGACCTAACTGGTTCGCGACCTAAGGATGGTGCGACCTAAGGCCTATACGACCTAACAACCTAAGGTTGAATACGACCTAACGAGTTAACTTGCGAACGACCTAACTCTTTAACTCACGAACGACCTAAGCCTTTAACTCGTGAGCGACCAAAGCCTTTAGCTCGTGAGCGACCTAAGTCTTTAACTCGTGAGCGACCTAACACTTAACTCGCGAGCGACCTAGCACCAGAACGAAAATCTGCAGACAGAGGCTTTGAGACAGTACGACCTATAGCCCAGATTTTGCCAAAAATGCTGAAAAATTGGGTTTCTCGCCAATTCAATCCAAACCAAAAGCAAATATGCATGCTAAATCGATGGGGAATCACTCCCAACAACCCAATGACAATATAGGCAAGATGTGAGATTAAAAATCTCACCTTTTCCACGAAATTGATGTTGGAGAGCTTAAGAGCAAAGCAAGAATCAACCCCTAGCTTGAATCTATGTTCTTCACCTTGAATTCGGAGCTTGATGTTGAATTTACTAAAGATCTCGAGCTTGGAATTTTAGTTTCTCTTTCCCTCCACCATTTTTGAAGAAGCTTGAAGTATTTGATGAAGTGATGAAGAGAAGAGGGGGTTGGGCTGAGTTAAGAAGGTGCAGTCCCAACCAAAGTCACAAGTGGGAAAAGTGACGAAAATTTCACTATCTCCAAACATATCGAAGTTTATACTCAAAAAGATCGCAAACGTCATTTTGAACTCAATGGGGGTGGTCTCGAGTCCTAATTTGACTGTATGCAAAAAGTAGCTTTTCGGACTAACATCCGACTAACGATAAAATATTTAAATATAAAATCGATAGATATGCGGGTTGTTACAAACCCGCCCTCGAGAACCCTCGCCAACCTTGCCGAAGCTTCGCCTCGACTTCCAACTCTGATTCCCCACCTCGCGATCGAGTCCGGTCTCCACACGGCGACGCATTCGCCTCGAACACATCGACAACCCAAACCCTATTCCGATGATCCCTGGCCACCACAACCAACGATAAAACCCTCCAATATTTTTCCTTCAACCACCAGGCTACCCACTATCTCTAGCTTTGATCCCGACGAACTTCATCACGCCGATCGTCGGAAATCGACGAATAACCCAAAACCGTTCAACTCAAAAATTCCCAACAACCACCACATTAAAAATCATAAACTTACCATCAAAAATCATCATATTCAAGTACGAATCAAGTTATATAATCAAAACTTGAAATATTAAAAATCAAATTTTTGACTTGAATTCATTTTCACTGTCATTTCTTATTTTCGAAATAATTACTCAATATGTACACTTGGGAATATTTTTAAATATGATATTACATCCATACAATCACTTTTCCTTTAGAGATTCTAACCCGAAATTGTTTAGATGAAGAGCCATTAATTTATTTTGATTTGAGTTGAACTTGTAATTTAAGAACAGAGCTTGGATATACATACATAGACATGCACAGGGATATACCCACAGTAATTCACTAAAATTTCAACCAAAATACATTCATGAAACATTTCTACATTTTTACTTAAATTATTTATCACATGCAAAATCGTATAAAACAGATTTAGCTTAAGAAAATGATTGTTTACTCACTTTGCTTTGAAAGCAGAAGACTTGGAACTCGTTGATGCTATTGAGTTTGATCTGGAGGCTCTGGTCGGTTGAATTGAATTTTGACTTTAATTGTTGCTTGATTCCAGTTGAATCTTGTTTTTTTCACTTAGCTTGCTCTCGAATTAATTGAAGAAAAAGAAAATAGGAGTGGATGTACAAATAAGAAAAGGGGTAAGCTGCCTTCTACCGTAAGCTTCTTCTCACTTATATATATATATATATATATATTTATTTATTTATTTTTGGTCAGAGGTTGTTTGAACTGATTTGATTTATCTTTGACCTGATGCAATGTTTTGTAAACTAGGATTTGATGTTGTCTCCTCTTATGTTTACATGTACATTCACTTATATATTAACTTATGTGTTATATATACAAATATATATATTTTTGGATAAGTATCATATCCATATATGTTGTTATTATATATATATATATATATATATATATATATATATATATTGCTAATACTTGCCATCATCTAAGTTTACACTTATTTATTTTTTTGCATGCTTATTTACATATTCCTATTTAATATGAACGCACACATATACTTGTATATTTTTATCATTATATATATTTACCTATATTCAAACTTTTACATATTTATTTACGTGCATATGTTTTCTATTCATATACATTGCTTATGTATGTTTTGATATTACATATATATTTATTTATTTTTATATTCAAACTTTCCCATATTTTACTTCATATAGGTATATACACATATATACGCATTTACATATGTATATATTAAACATCATAAAGTTTGTATATATTTATCTGTATATATATATATATTTATGGGTATTTTACCTTAATTTAAATGATGGAGTTTATATATATACACATTTCTAGAATATTTATCAATCTATACATACCCAGCCGTTTTACAAATCCAAAATATATAATTTTTAGATCACTATATAGATTCAGGTATTTTATCATCAGAAAATTTATTTATTTGATCAATCAAAATTAATATTCCAATAATTAAAATCAGTTAATTTCCCAATTAACAGATGTTAAAAATCCGGGTCGTCACAAAATAATTGTTCAAAACTTTAGAATGTCCGTACCAAAATGTAAAATGATGGAAGAGATTTGATAAAACAAGTGTAAAGTGATAAATTAAATAATGTAATAATAAAACATATAGAAAGAGAATTAAGGAGAAGAGAGAAAACTCCTAGAATGTAAGAGAGAGCCAGAAATTCTTATGGTGTACTATTATTTACTAGATTAATAACTAGATAAAAAGAATTGGAGAGAACTAATAGAACATTGTGATTTGCTATAAAAATAAACTATTATACATGGATTTTAAAGTAACAATCAAGAGAGAACTATGGAAATGGGAGAAAATTAATACAGTTAATGGGATGGTTTGGAATTTTTCTGGTTTCATATTATTTAATTTAATAAATTAACAGATATATCATATTGTTTAATTTAATATATTAGTTGATATATAGTCTATTAAAATAAATGAATTATAAATTAAAAAAAAATTGATGATATATTGAGATAAATAAATTATAAATTCTAATTTTTATCATTGTTAATTATTTATGTAGAAGATTTGTTTTGTGTTGAATATATTTTCATACATGAATTAAATTTAGCTATTTCACATTTTTGTTAATATGAATGTTAGTTAATTAAGTCTATTCAAATAGTTTAATTTTAAAATTATATAACTGATTTTAGTATATTGAATTAAATGTAAAATCATAGGAAAGAATCGAGGAGACTTTGTAAAATCGTAAAAATTACAGATTGTACTATTTAACTATTGTAGGTATTTGAATGAAAATGTGGAGAGAATAAAAACACATTGGAATTAGTTGTAAAAGTACAAATTATATGGAGAAATTTAATTTTAGCACCTCGGAAATTTTAATAATAATAAATTAAAATAAATAAGGGCAAAAATGTAATTTTAATAAAAGCAAAAAATAGTGAATTTTCTCAAACATTGGAATTAGGCCTTAAAACCTATTCCATTGCGTCTGAAATGTCATTTATAGTTAGAGAACATATATAAATTGTTAAATTTGATAAACCAAGCCAAAATTAGTAAAAACTATAACCAATGGCATTTTCGTAATTATTAATTTTGGGTTCAAAATATATAACCCTAGCTTTCAACTACAAATAAGTCCTTGACACTCACTCTTTTTCACTGTAAATCCTAACCACCATCTCTCTATTCTGTATATATAATTCTTCTTCTTCCACTACAGAAACTTCTCAAATCTAAACAATACTTCTATTCTCCTTAAAAAAATTCAGACCCAAAATAAATTAAAACATATCAAATTCAAAGGAGAGGGAGAGAGAATCGAAATTTGAGGAGAAAGAGAGAAAGAAGGGTGAATCAATCAACATGGAATCCTAGGAAAGGAGATTTAAATCAAGTTAGAAGAAAAAAACCTTTGTAAAGGTAAGTGAATTAATTACGATGTTACGATGATTCATACCTGATTTAGAATATAATTGTTGAATTTGGAATAGTAGTTTCAACCTAGAATTTAGTTGGATTATAGTTTTAGCTATAAATCATAAAGAATAGTAATGATGGAAAACCCTAGGTGTTAATTTAATGGAAATAATCATAGAAAAATAGAGAAAGATATGTTAGAGTACTTCACCCTAAATTATATAGATTTAAACCTTTATACGATAAAGATTGGGTTGATTTGGATAAATGGAAGAAATTAATACCTTTTTATTTCACCTTGAATTGATTATATAACTTGTAATATACGTAGACTTTTTCTTTGGAAGCATTTAGGTGGTTAAATAAAAAAATTATATATATACATATAATCATTGGAATTAACTAGCTGAATTCGTGTAAATAAAGATAGAGGCTATACACGAAATCTGGTTAAATTTCAACCTTATGTGACGACCCACCTTTTTGGTCAATTTAAGTAGACAATAAACAACACATGTCTGACTCAAACCATTCAAAAGGGCGGATTATCAATGGGGTTTAATAGAGAAAATAAGAGAAAAGAAGGAAAGCAATACACAGAATCTCGCAGCGGAACGACAAAATATAATAATCAAATAAAACAGTTCATGAAGCTGTTTTACAATATACATTTGATTACACTTTTTTTTACAACATTAATCAGAGTAAAATAAATGAACATATCAAATAATGCAGTGGAGAATAATAATAAGTACGATCACCAATCTTCATCTTCATCTCCAAGGAATCACGTCTTCAAACACTAAAATACTCAGGCTAACCCGAGCATAATGAAAAACAATACAGTCGAGTCAGAACTAAAATTCCTATGTAAATCAAATCAATATCAAGTAAAATATGAGTGTAGTAGCTTTAGAGATGTTACGGGATTTTCCATCTCCTATCAAGTGTACAACGTGAGTATAATAATTTAAGCGATTTCAAACAATTCAAAATACCAATTTTAACCACTTTAATTAAAATAAATCCGAAGTTTAAATTTAAAAACTTAATGTAACGACCCGTAATTTTCGATAATTAAACTTGTTAAATTAATAAGATTTTTTTTATTTAATATTGGAAGAAATAAAAAATAAAAAAATAAAAAAAATTCTAATTTAATAATGAAATAAAAACCAAAATGAAATATAACATTGTTAATTAAAGTTAATCGTTAACAATTTGAATGAAGTTCAATTAATTGAAATAAGGTAAATGTTATAACTTGGTTATAAATCTAATATAGGAAACAAGTGTAAATATGAATTAATTAATAAGATAATATATAATTAAAATTGATAATTGGAAATTAATTGCAAATTAATTCACTTAATTAGTACAGTTAATGTAGGTAAAATTGATAATTGTAGAATGTAATTTAATGAGATGTAACCAATGAAAATTTTGTGCATAACATGGCAATTGGATGAATAAAAAGAATTGGAATCAAGTTGGCTCAATCTATTAGAATCTAAATTATAAAAAGTGGATTTATTACAATTAAATGTAATTAAAAAATTACGTTAATGAAAAGTAAGATGAAAAAGGTAAACTATTAATGTAATGAAATATATAACAATGTTAACTATGTATGTAGAGAAATAATTGATTGAGTATAAAGACTAAAATCAAATAAAATCAATTTATTGGAATTAAATTTTAATTAATAGGATTTATGGCAGTTGAAATTAAACACTGTAATTATTGAAATAATTAACACTGAATTGATATGTAAACTTATTTTAATTTATTATAAATGTCTTTGCAATCAAAAATGATAAAAATATGCTAGTTTATAAATATTGAATTAAAAGGTGATTAATTAATTTAATATTAATTTATTTAATTAACTTGAAATATAGCCATTTTGGCAACTGTCTCGGATTTCAACGAAACCTGTTTCATCGGATCCGTAACGGTGAATTATTGTAAGGTTTCAAGTTTCGTAGCGATCGGACTTGTCGTATGATCGTACGGACTCGAAACGCCTAGAAATCAATTTAATTGAAATCAATTTGAAATAAGCTGATTTTAACATAACTTCTTCATACGATGGAATTAGGACTTGAAACCTGAAACCTATTCCATTGAATTTAAAATTATCGAAGACATCTATTTGGATATATGGGATGACCAATTTTCGTTCCGGAGACAGAACGGGCTTTTCGGGTCATTTATCGTTCAACATGTAAATCAATTTGGTCCATTCCTTCTATTTTCAGCTTTTCCTATAAATAGCCCGTTATAAACCCTAGCAATCTTTTTATTTTCTATTGTATGTACGTACATTTCTTTCTCATCTCCTCTTTCCAATGGCAGACAATCAAAACAGTAATTCCCAATTTGCAAATTCAATTTCAAATTCAATACCAAAACTCAAACTCCTCCAACCCAATCAAATTTTATACCATTTCGAAGCTCTTGACGAGCGCATCTCGTATCTGCAATTAGTTTTTGCAATTGGATCGTGGTTTGGTCAGAATTTGAAGAAAAAATCGCGACCGTTCATCGAGCCGCTATTAACTTTGCATGATCGTCAATCTGATGATGCAGTTTTGTAGAGAGGACCGAGGGGAGTGCAATTGTGCAAGTTGGAGGCTGATCGGATGGTCGGATCGATGGCAATAATTCGATTATGTAACGACCCTGAATTTTTTACATTTGAAATGTGAATATTTAATTGGGTTTAAATATTCGAATGATAGTTTAATTTGAAAATTCGAATATCAAAGTGAATTTGGCGATTTAATTATTGAAATTAATTACTGAATCTGAGTAAAAATTTGAATCTTCATTTTTTGCTGGTTAAAAATATTTTCAAGGCTTAGAAAATATATATTGATAATTCTGAAGGTACTGGAACTTTCAGAATTGAATTTGGAACTGTTTTGTTCGGTTTTGAAATTTTGTTGTTTAAATTGAATTTAAAAATAGCGGTCCGGGGCACAGTCTCGAAATTTGACAAAACCAGTTCCATTGGATCCGTAATATTGTATTATTATCGAATTTCAATTTTCGTAACATTTGGAGTTGTTATGTGAGCGTACGATATAAAAACGTCTCGATTGGAGATCGAGAATGTGAGTTGCGGAAACCGAGACGATTTGAATTTGAATTTAAGTATAATATTATTGCATTGAATACTGTGGCAGGCCTTTGCAGACACGTATAGAAATTCAGAGCATGTGTCCTTCCTGGCAACGTTCTCTTCTTGCCTAAGTAATTAAATGTAGATACGTATATTAATTAAACACGTGTTCAACTGGTAGAACACGCGTCTCCTCTTCAGTTATCCTTAGCAGATCGAACGAAGCAAATACAAAAGAAAAAAAATTATCTCTCGTTCCTTAATCAAATAAAGAAATTGCCGAGCTTATCATTTAAACTCAAACGAAATAAAAACGAAATCACTTCCTTCCCTTTCGTTCAAATTTCAAAGCAAATCGAGCCCTTCCCTCGTCTAAATTATTCGTTCGAAAAGGAAATTGAAGTGGGGTCACGTGACAATCTGAAAGGGAAGTTTCGAAATCAAGGCGACAGGCGTATCGTGGAAGGCGACTCGGTCTCGTAGGAAGGAGGAGCAAGGCGCGTTCGAAGTGGGGTCTGGCACGTCATCTTCGTGGTCACGAGCATGTCTCTGATTAGATCTTGGAGTTTGCGATCGATTGGAGTTCATTGGCGGTGGTTCGTCATGATGGTGATGAGCACGAGATCTGGGTCATGGCAGGGAATGGCAGGCTGGAGGCATTCGCGAAGTCGACTGTGATGTTGTACTTGAATTCGAGAATAAGGTTAAGCATCGTGATTTTTGGGTGGTTCGAGCTTGGGTAATTTTTACAGTAAGGTAATAGTTCTGTTTCAATTTAAATTCATAAATTTGTATACAAAGGAATTTGTTTTAACATGTATGTATACAGCAAAAGAATATGAAATAGTTTATATACAGATAAGATTTAGTAAATAAAAGTTTTAAAATCTATATAGACTATTTTATAAGTATATATATATACATAGGTAGTTTGAAAAGAAAAATAAATAAATAAAATATTTTTTCCAGTAAGTATATAAAGATATTTCTGTTTTAGTTAATGGAAATATATGTACGTATATTCAGTTATAAATAAAAAAATAGATATATAAATATTTTTCCGAAAGCTAGAAATAAATAGAAATTTTTTTTATATACAGTGAACAGATATATATACATAATTTTAAAGGGTTTAAACAAATTTTTAGATATTTTTAAAACTATTGATGATTAGTTTGAAAGGGAAGAATAATTTATTTAAGTAAAGTTTAGTTGAGATTAAATTTTAATTAGATAAATTTGTTAAGAGTAATCTGTTTAAAATAAAAAGGGAAATTAATAATTAGTTAATTCAATCTATCAAAAATGGAAATTGAATTGTTCGATTTAATTCAAATATTGATAAATTGTATAATTATTTATACAAGGTCAAAAATTTGGAGAAAACAAACTGGGATGGGAAATGGATTGCAAATTAAAAGCTAAGGTGAGATCTTCTCACTCAGATTTAATTTTGAATTGCAGTTATTGATTGTGTTGATTGCCATTGATTGTGATATTAGATATAGTAGGATATATCTATATATATAGCAATATATACATATTGGCATATGTATATATTGGATTGATTGATTTCCCGCCTCGTATAGCGGATGAGACCCTATTGCGCCGTTAGTAAGCGGATGATTTTTATAAAACCCATATACCGCGATATTCCACCTCGAAGTGGAATTGGTGTAACGACCCACTATTTTGGACCATTCAAATCGACAATAATGCACACATGTCAGACTTGAAAAATGCAAAATAACAGATTGTAATAAAATTTGGAGCAAATAAAATCATTCACAGAATCACAGACACAGAAATATCAGAATAACTCGCAGCGGAATTTAAAATAACCATAGTGGTTCATGAAGCCACTAAAATACATAGTCTAAAATCAAATACAAAATACATAGTCTGAAACCCAATACAGTGCTGAAACAAGTACAATAGAGATCCAAATACACAAGTCTCTAAAAAAAAAGCTGAAATAAGGCAACTGAAACTGAAATAGGAAGATAACTAGATAAGCAGAATCTCCAGTGATTCCGAGCTCCAGAAAAGTGAAGTCCAAAGCTGTGAATACTCAGGCTGACCCGAGCGTAAAATAAAACATAACACTCGAGTCAGGATATACATACTTATACAATGTAAACCAACTCAAATGAACTGTAGTAAAGGTACAAGTAACTTAGAAGATGCTTGGGACCGCCCATCCTCTAAGGATCCGTTAAACTATCTACTATATAGTAATATTCGCTATTATAATAGTGTCTAAATAAGTAAAGTATAATCATATCGGAAAATAGCGTTAAGGGGATGGAGAACCTTAACGCGGTCGGATCTTAAAAAATCATAATCGTAGTAAAGCTCGATATGGTAGGTGACACGGCACAACTAGGCAATGCCAGGGTAGATATACCAATTACGCATCCGGACTAGTGGTGACGCATAGCAGCCACTACCGCCCACCTCGAACAACACTCCCAAATCAAGGGTGGCCACCAAATCAATCACAAGTAATAGAATGGTATCGAAGAAGTGTGTCCGATAAGAGGTGCTACCTCATTGGTCCGTCAATCGCTCCTGTTTTTGCCACCTTATGCCAACTCACGGGAGTTGGGTCCACGTAACATACCTTAAGAACGTCGCCACCATCCTACTTCATTCTGGAATCTCCACCGCGTACACGGTTGTCAAAGTGGTTTTCGTATCGACAGAGAGTATGTCCATATCCGATCCCGGTCTCTTTGCCAACCAATCGTTATTATAACCCGTGGTTATAGATTTAAACAATTTATCAAATATACTTTGAATTAAAACATTTTAAAACAAAGACATTATTCCTTAAAACAAATATTAAGTTATTAAATTTCAAAATCTAACCTTTTCGGAGTTCACTTATTCACTTAAAACAATAACGTTAAGTTATATTTGAAAACAATTTTTATTCAACAAACCAACATTTATAAACTGCTATAAAAATTCAGTTTTAAAACAAAATCAGATTTTCAGCCTACTGCAGTCCTTAACAAGTGCTACAGTAACCCTTTATTAGTTCAGGTTCAATTTTTAGTTTCTGCTACAACAGCACTTACCAAGTACTATCATAGCCTTAGTTCATTTTAGTCTTTTGGTTCATTTATACAATCCACAACACTTAACAAGTGCTACAGATTCTACCTAGTTAAAACTTATAAAATCATACATTAAAACGTTCATTTAAATCCTTTAACTAATTTTATTTCAAAAGAAATTTTTTTTTTCAAGTTAAAACCAAAACTTTCCAATTTGCCTATTACATTCATTTCAACATTTAAACTTAAACTTCATTTTTTCCACCCATTTAAAACTAATTTCATTTCAATTAAATTAACTTAAGTTTCGATCTTTCCTTTTTATCAAAATTTCAAATTTTAGTTTTGTTTCTAAAAATCAATATTCCTCCATTTATTTATATTTATCACATAGAAAAATCAGTTCTATTTTAAATAAATCATTTAAAAATTCGATTTAAATCAAATTAAATATTATTACAATTCTTAAATGATTTAAAAAAATATTCAGAAAATACATAAAAATAACCACGGGTCTGTATAATATTTTCTAGCCTAATTCAAGTGATACGGATACTATATCATTTCAATCCGTAATTTACAAAGAAAATCCGGGTTTTATCATTTCAAACCCGCAATCCCAAGTAAATAAAATTTAATTGAAAATCGCTCAGGCCTATCATTTCAGCCCATAACGACCTTCCCTTATTCTAAAGTCCGTTCGGGTATGTATCATTTCAACCCATAGTGATTCTATTCTACAGGGAACTTGCAGTGTGATTTAACAGAATAGAATAACAGTAAAATAAGAACAAATATAACAGATGATACGATATGCAGTTTTAACAATTAACATCAACTATAAATAAATCACAGGTAAATATAACATCATTTATTTATTTATTTATTTATTTCTACACATTCAGTTGCGGTCGTTTCACAATTATATAAGTATGGATATTCGTGTGAGATTTACTCACCTCTACGGAGCTGGAGATTCGGAAAGAAAGAAGTACGATGTAATTTGAAAGCACGCGGATAGCACTATCAGTCGTTAGCAGACTCGCCGACTTGATTCTGATCTAAAGTCGAAAGAATAAAGCGAATAAATAGACAATCAAAGATGCACGAATAACGAATTTCCCAAATTGAAGTAAACGATCGAAAAATAAATCAAGTTGAAAAATAGAAGGAATTGGTTCGACCACTCTTATTGGAGATTATAAATTTTAAAATTTTGCAAAGTAAAAATTTTGTATTATTCACAAATTTTCCTTTTCACACGGAATTTACAACATTCAAAATAAAACAAGAAGTGGAAATTTCTGTTCACCATTTCATTTCAGCAAGACAGAGGTAATACAAAATTCACGGTTGCAAAGAAAACAAACTGAAATAGATTTTTGTTCATTTTTTTTTCTTCAAAACCAAAGTCAGTGAAAAATAACGAAAGTTTGCAAATACAGGTGGCAAAAGCAACTTCCTTTTTATAAACAACTCAACAAAACAATGTTCTCCTCTCAGTACTACTCCTTTATTTTTAATTTCAAACTGGTTCAGGGAAAACAACACACAACAAAGAAAAATAAAATAAAAGGGACGAACAGTTCAACTTATTCTCATATGCCAGGCTTGGTCTGACCTCTCGGCATGGGTTTGATCTGACGAAGGGGTTGACTGACATGAGTTCGTGGAGGAGGGCAGACAGGGTCTCAGTCTGGTGGTGGGATTCAGTGGTGACAAGCGAGGGTTCTCGGTCTGGGTGGAGTTTTGAACTCGTGGTGGATGTCAGGCGACTGCCGTGGTGGGATGGTCACGGTTGGAGGACTGGAAAGCTGTCTCGGTCTGGTGTTGGCAGTTGGGATTCGACTGGGTTGGCTGCCTTGGTGATCAGCTGGGGTGGGTTTGGTCTCGTGGTGGGTCAGGGTAGAAGGCTGGTATCGTATGAGGCAGTGAAGGTTGGCCTAGGTTTGGAGACGTGGTGGGATGGACGCAGTCTGGTGGTGGGTGCGGTGTAGGGTCAGGCGAAGGCAGTGGTTCGATCTGGGTATGGGTTTCGGTCTGGGAATAGGCTGCCTGGGTGTGGGGATTGGCTGGGGTGGGGTTGGTCTCGTATGGCAGGGTGACGAACGGGGTTGCCGTGATGGTTGTCTGACGCGGGTCAGAGGCCTGGGGTAGGGAGGTGCGGAGGAGGGTCTGGCGAACAGGCGGAGGGGTGAAGCGGTATTGTTTAGGTGGCGAATCACAAAAGCAGTGACAAACGAAAAAAAATCAAAAAAATGAAAAGAGAAGGCAAAACAGCAATCAGCAAAGGAAATACAAATAAAAGGGGAGGCACGTTTACCTTTGAAGAAGGTTCTGCAAATTGATAGAACGAATGTAATATGCAGTCTGGAATTTTTTTGTTTGCAAGGATGAATAAGAAATGAAACGTGACCAAGAGGGCAAGTTTTTATTGCTTTGAACGGTAAGAAATTTAAGGTTGTTAATTATTATTGAATAGGTGGAACGCATGGAAGGCCAAGGGAACGAATATTTTTCTCACGTGAACGATTTTTTTGAACAGCTGAGACTTGAATTGCCAACACAAACGAAAAATCAATTTGGACGGTGAAAACAAAAGAAATTATAAAACGTCCAAATAACGTACAATTTGTCTTATTTCTTTTATTAAATAAATTCAATAAATGTTAACGGTTTCTCAAAAAAAAAAAAATATAACGTATCTTTTTAACCCGAATTTAAAAATAGTTATTATCAACTAATAAGATTTTATTCTACAGTAAAGTTAAGAACGGACAAAACGTAACGAAATGTAACGTTTTAAATTTCGTTTTATACAAATTACTACACTTTATTTTTAACTCAATATTTCAAAATGTTTTATTTTTATTTAAAATTTCGTTTAAAAAATCGGGCTGTTACACTCTCCCCCACTCAAAGCTTTTCGTCCTCGAAAAGGAACGAAGAAGGAAAACAAGAAAGATAAGACAGAATAGTGAAGTACCTGAAATAAACAATTCCGGATTCAAAGCACGAATGCTCTCCACCGTCTCCCAGGTGCAATCCCGTTCATCAGTGCTCCACTGCACTTTGACCAGGTTGACAGATTTTCTTCTTAGCTGCTTCGTACCTCGATCGACGATACGAAGTGGCTTCCTCTCAACAGTCAGATTTTGTTCAATATCCAAACTATCAAGAGCAGAAGGCTGAATAATAAGAGATGGATCATGCAGATAGCGACGAAGATGAGATACATGAAAGACGTTGTGAATTCCAGAAAATTTCTCGGGTAAATCCAGACGATAAGCAAGAGAACCAATTCTTTCCAAAATGCGGAAAGGACCAACAAATCTAGGAGAAAGCTTTCCTCTACGACCGAAACGAATAACATTTCTTCAGGGAGAGACCTTAAGGAAAACCAAATCACCAACAGCAAACTCTAAACTCCGTCTTCGACGATCGGCGTACTTTTTCTGTCTATCCTGAGCAATCCTCATCTTTCTCTTAATCTCTTCAACTCTCTCTGAAGCTTCCAAAACCAATTCAGGACCAAGAACCAATCGATTACCGGATTCAATCCAACAAGAAGGAGATCTACAAGGTCGTCCATAAAGAGCAGAAAATGGAGATGTCTCAATACTGGCCTGATAACTATTGTTATAAGTGAATTCGACAAGATGGAGATGATCTTCCCAAGATCCTCCATAATCAAGACACAAGCACGAAGAAGATCTTCTAAAATCTGATTCACCCTTTCCGTTTGACCGTCAGTCTGTGGATGGTAAGTAGTGCTCAGATTTAGATGAGTACCCAAAGAATCCTGAAAGGCTTTCCAAAACCTACTAGTAAAGATAGGATCACGATCACAAACGATACTGAGAGGAACACCATGGAGACGAACAATCTCCCTCATGTAAATCTCAGACAAACTAGAAGCTGAACGGGTAGACTTGACCGGAATGAAATGAGCTGATTTGGTCAATCTATCCACAATAACCCAGATACTCTCGTTCCCCTTCCTAGTCCTTGGTAAACCATCAATGAAATCCATAGAAACTTGTTCCCACTTCCAATTGGGAATCTCAAGAGGCTGCAATAAACCAGGGGTCTTCTGATGATCTGCCTTGACTTGCTGGCAAGTCGCACACCTATTGACGAAAATGGAAAAATATCTCGCTTCATACCTTTCCACCAATATAACTTCTTCATGTCCTGGTACATCTTGGTTACGCCTGGATGAATAGAAAGTCTGGACTGATGATTCTCCCGAAGTAACTCCTGTCTCAATCCATCAACATTCGGGACACAAATCCTATTATTAATCCTCAATACACCCTTATCGTCAATCTGAGCTCCATTACCATCCATACTACTACTTCCAACTCTACTTCGAACATTCTCCTTAATCAATCTAAGCATCTGATCTTCATCCTGTCTAGCCATAATACGATCCACAAGAGGAGAAGAAACAACAATCTGGCACAACAAAGCTTTCTTCCTACTCAAAGCATCTGCCACAACATTAGCCTTTCCCGGTGTATAGTTGATGTCGAGGTCATAAGAAGCAAGGAACTCTAACCACCTAACTTGTCTCTGATTCAAATCCTTCTGAGAGAAAATATACTTCAAAGACTGATGATCTGTGAAAAGCTCAAACTTGGTACCCAACAAATGATGTCTCCAAAGCTTCAAAGCGAAAACAACAGCAAGCAACTCTAGATCATGGGCAGCATAATTTACTTCATGAGTTTTCAACTGTCTACTAGCATAAGCAATCACTCTACCATCCTGCATCAGAACAGCTCCTAAACCTTCTCGACAAGCATCAGTGTATACCGTTAATCCCTCATCTCCATTTGGAACGGTAAGAACAGGTGCAGAAGTAAGCTTGTCTTTTAACTCATTGAAGGCGGCCTTACACTCGTTACTCCAAATAAACTTAGCATTCTTCCGAGTTAAAGCAGTGAGAGGTGCAGCAATCCGAGCGAAATTCTCGATGAATCTCCGGTAATAACCGGCGAGGCCCAGAAAACTACGGATATCAGTAGGAGTCTTAGGAGTTTCCCAATCCTGTACAGAATAGGGAAAAAGAAGGATAATAGAAAAGATAGAGTAAATTGAAATGAAACAATGAAAGAGAAGGAAAGAAGGACTTACATTGATCGCAGCGATCTTGACTGGATCAACTGAAACTCCATTACTAGAAACAATATGCCCGAGAAATCGGACTTCATCCTTCCAGAAGTGACATTTGGAAAATTTAGCTTTTAACTGATGATTGCGAAGGGTCTCAAGAACAGATTTTAAATGTGACTCATGTTCTTCTTCAGACTTAGAGAAGATGAGGATATCATCCACAAAGACTAGAACAAATTTATTAAGCACATCACGGAAAACACGATTCATCAAGTCAACAAAGAAAGCGGGAGCATTAGTCAAACCAAAAGGCATGACTAACCATTCGAAGAATCCATTTTCAGTACGGAAAGCAGTCTTAGGAATACTTTCCTCAGCCACTCTGAGTTGGTGAAAACCTGTGGCGAGATCAAGCTGAGAGAAAACAGTAGCCCCATAAAGCTGATCGAACATGTCATTGATGCGAGGCATTGGGTATCTATTTTTCATAGTGAGTTTGTTCAACTCCCTATAATCAACACACATCCGAAGAGAACCATCGGATTTGGTGACGAAGACTACTGCAGCTCCCCATTCAGAAAAACTAGGTCTGATCAGACCCTTGGAAGATAGGTCTTCAATTTGTTTCCTTAACTCAACCTTCTCGCGGGGTGCCATTCTTCTGGGAGGAAGAACTATAGGTCGAGCTCCAGGAATGAGGTCAATGCGGAAATCAATTTCCCGCTTGGGAGGTAAAGCAGTATCTTCTCCAAACACATCCGGGTAGTGATTAACTACACGGGTCGACTGAAGATCATCAATAGAAGCATCCAGAGAAAAGATAAAGCTACCAGCATAATCATGAGGCATACGGCCCTGAATAAGCAAAGAATTTCCTCGATCATCCTTAAGAGAAACAATTCGGGATTTACACGAGATACGGGCATCGTGTCCATCAAGCCAATCACTTCCAAGCAACAAATCAAAAGCATCGAAACCTAGGACATAGAAATCTCCAGAAAATTTATGACCAGAATAGAAGAGTCTCACTTGCTTACAAATCTTATCTAGATTTGCGGGACCACCAATAGGATTTGAAACACATAGAGGAACAGAAACATACTCAGGAGAAAGGAGAGTTTCAAACTTATTACACAAAACATCAGAAATAAAGCTATGCGAAGCCCCAGTATCAAATAAAACACGAACAGGATGATGAAATAAAGTAAAGGTGCCCTGAAGAGTACCTTGATCATCGCTAGGAGCAGGAGTAGGTGCAGGAGCAGGTGATGAAGCAGATGTGACAGCAAATACGCCAGATGGCCTTCCCTTCTGATATAAAGGACAATCTTTCTTAAAATGACCCGGCTGAAGACAAACATGACAAAGATCGTTCCTGGTAACCTGGGGTGGAGGAACATCAGCAACAGACGGATTAGAGCAACTATTGGCATAGTGTCCCTTTTGGTCACATTTGAAGCAAGTAATGGAGGAAAGATCAATAGGGTGCCTCTGGGAAGGAGCAGATGCTGAAGATCCTAAGCCCGGATGTTTGAGCCAATTCTTCTTCTGCTGGTGGAAGTTGGGCTTTCTCTTCTTGGAATTAGAAGAGGAGGACTGAGATACATGAGCACTGGAAGCAGCAGGACCCTTGGAAGTAGGGTTCTCATAGCGAATAGCCATATCCATGAGCTCAGTAAAAGTGCCATGAACATGCGAAATAAGACGGTCGTAGAACTCTGGGCGAGCTCCAGCAATGAACTTCTCATTCTTCTTTAGCTGAGTATCGATAAGACCAGGACCGAATTTGGAAAGTTCATTGAACTTCCGTTCATACTCTGAGAAGGACATGGTACCCTGCTTGAGGTCCATGAATTCACGGTAAAGCTGAGATTTTCCGGCTTCGGGCATCCATTTTGCCACAAAAGCCTCCCGGGAAAGAAGATACAGAACTGAACTTAAGATAGATTCGAAAAAGAAAGGAAATGGGGAAAAATTCAAGTTAACACAAAGGATACCTGAACTGCTCCCATGAAAGATCACCTTCGTTAGTGTGAGTCGTAACAGACTCCCACCAATCTAGGGCGGCCTCTTGCAGCTGCCATGCTGCTAACTGACGCTTCTGGGCATCAGTGATCTCTAAACCAGTAAAGATTCTTTCCAAACTTCTTAGCCATTGCTGGGCTTCGATGATACTTTCTGAACCGGTGAACTTAGTGCCACCGAGCTGAGAGAATTCTTTGCAGAGAACTGTAAACTTAACTGGTGCAACGGGTGGAGGAACTGGGGCAATACCACGACCCCTACCTCTAGCATTTCCACGATTCATCCTGGAAATATCAAGAATAAATTTAGGACAAGGTACAGAGAAGACAAAGATAAGTTAAGATAAAACACGATAAGAACACTTGGGTGAAATCCTAATAACAAAATTCCTAACAAGGTAGATGCGGAAAGATGGAAGTTTAGAAAATTTCTTCTTAAAACAAGAAAACTTTATATCAAAATAATCTTTGAAAAATCATTTGAAAAATCATTTTAAAATCATTTTATACTTTAAAAATACGTTCACTCACAAGGAAATGATTCTGAGTTTGATTTCACTCATTCTAGGGTATTTCTACCCTATCTCTAATGAGTTTTGCTCCATAGGCTAAGGTTTGCCTAAAACCTGGCTCTGATACCAAATGTAACGACCCACTATTTTGGACCATTCAAATCGACAATAATGCACACATGTCAGACTTGAAAAATGCAAAATAACAGATTGTAATAAAATTTGGAGCAAATAAAATCATTCACAGAATCACAGACACAGAAATATCAGAATAACTCGCAGCGGAATTTAAAATAACCATAGTGGTTCATGAAGCCACTAAAATACATAGTCTAAAATCAAATACAAAATACATAGTCTGAAACCCAATACAGTGCTGAAACAAGTACAATAGAGATCCAAATACACAAGTCTCTAAAACAAAAGCTGAAATAAGGCAACTGAAACTGAAATAGGAAGATAACTAGATAAGCAGAATCTCCAGTGATTCCGAGCTCCAGAAAAGTGAAGTCCAAAGCTGTGAATACTCAGGCTGACCCGAGCGTAAAATAAAACATAACACTCGAGTCAGGATATACATACTTATACAATGTAAACCAACTCAAATGAACTGTAGTAAAGGTACAAGTAACTTAGAAGATGCTTGGGACCGCCCATCCTCTAAGGATCCGTTAAACTATCTACTATATAGTAATATTCGCTATTATAATAGTGTCTAAATAAGTAAAGTATAATCATATCGGAAAATAGCGTTAAGGGGATGGAGAACCTTAACGCGGTCGGATCTTAAAAAATCATAATCGTAGTAAAGCTCGATATGGTAGGTGACACGGCACAACTAGGCAATGCCAGGGTAGATATACCAATTACGCATCCGGACTAGTGGTGACGCATAGCAGCCACTACCGCCCACCTCGAACAACACTCCCAAATCAAGGGTGGCCACCAAATCAATCACAAGTAATAGAATGGTATCGAAGAAGTGTGTCCGATAAGAGGTGCTACCTCATTGGTCCGTCAATCGCTCCTGTTTTAGCCACCTTATGCCAACTCACGGGAGTTGGGTCCACGTAACATACCTTAAGAACGTCGCCACCATCCTACTTCATTCTGGAATCTCCACCACGTACACGGTTGTCAAAGTGGTTTTCGGTATCGACAGAGAGTATGTCCATATCCGATCCCGGTCTCTTTGCCAACCAATCGTTATTATAACCCGTGGTTATAGATTTAAACAATTTATCAAATATACTTTGAATTAAAACATTTTAAAACAAAGACATTATTCCTTAAAACAAATATTAAGTTATTAAATTTCAAAATCTAACCTTTTCGGAGTTCACTTATTCACTTAAAACAATAACGTTAAGTTATATTTGAAAACAATTTTTATTCAACAAACCAACATTTATAAACTGTTATAACAATTCAGTTTTAAAACAAAATCAGATTTTCAGCCTACTGCAGTCCTTAACAAGTGCTACAGTAACCCTTTATTAGTTCAGGTTCAATTTTTAGTTTCTGCTACAACAGCACTTACCAAGTACTATCATAGCCTTAGTTCATTTTAGTCTTTTGGTTCATTTATACAATCCACAACACTTAACAAGTGCTACAGATTCTACCTAGTTAAAACTTATAAAATCATACATTAAAACGTTCATTTAAATCCTTTAACTAATTTTATTTCAAAAGAATTTTTTTTTTTCAAGTTAAAACCAAAACTTTCCAATTTGCCTATTACATTCATTTCAACATTTAAACTTAAACTTCATTTTTTCCACCCATTTAAAACTAATTTCATTTCAATTAAATTAACTTAAGTTTCGATCTTTCCTTTTTATCAAAATTTCAAATTTTAGTTTTGTTTCTAAAAATCAATATTCCTCCATTTATTTATATTTATCACATAGAAAAATCAGTTCTA
Organism: Allium fistulosum; assembly: GCA_030737815.1. Taxonomy (NCBI): domain Eukaryota; kingdom Viridiplantae; phylum Streptophyta; class Magnoliopsida; order Asparagales; family Amaryllidaceae; genus Allium; species Allium fistulosum. The sequence goes on from CM060906.1 coordinate 735,345,619, forward strand.
TTTTAAATAAATCATTTAAAAATTCGGTTTAAATCAAATTAAATATTATTACAATTCTTAAATGATTTAAAAAAATATTCAGAAAATACATAAAAATAACCACGGGTCTGTATAATATTTTCTAGCCTAATTCAAGTGATACGGATACTATATCATTTCAATCCGTAATTTACAAAGAAAATCCGGGTTTTATCATTTCAAACCCGCAATCCCAAGTAAATAAAATTTAATTGAAAATCGCTCAGGCCTATCATTTCAGCCCATAACGACCTTCCCTTATTCTAAAGTCCATTCGGGTATGTATCATTTCAACCCATAGTGATTCTATTCTACAGGGAACTTGCAGTGTGATTTAACAGAATAGAATAACAGTAAAATAAGAACAAATATAACAGATGATACGATATGCAGTTTTAACAATTAACATCAACTATAAATAAATCACAGGTAAATATAACATCATTTATTTATTTATTTATTTATTTATTTCTACACATTTAGTTGCGGTCGTTTCAAAATTATATAAGTATGGATATTCGTGTGAGATTTACTCACCTCTATGGAGCTGGAGATTCGGAAAGAAAGAAGTACGATGTAATTTGAAAGCACGCGGATAGCACTATCAGTCGTTAGCAGACTCGCCGACTTGATTCTGATCTAAAGTCGAAAGAATAAAGCGAATAAATAGACAATCAAAGATGCACGAATAACGAATTTCCCAAATTGAAGTAAACGATCGAAAAATAAATCAAGTTGAAAAATAGAAGGAATTGGTTCGACCACTCTTATTGGAGATTATAAATTTTAAAATTTTGCAAAGTAAAAATTTTGTATTATTCACAAATTTTCTTTTTCACACGGAATTTACAACATTCAAAATAAAACAAGAAGTGGAAATTTCTGTTCACCATTTCATTTCAGCAAGACAGAGGTAATACAAAATTCACGGTTGCAAAGAAAACAAACTGAAATAGATTTTTGTTCAATTTTTTTTTTCTTCAAAACCAAAGTCAGTGAAAAATAACGAAAGTTTGCAAATACAGGTGGCAAAAGCAACTTCCTTTTTATAAACAACTCAACAAAACAATGTTCTCCTCTCAGTACTACTCCTTTATTTTTAATTTCAAACTGGTTCAGGGAAAACAACACACAACAAAGAAAAATAAAATAAAAGGGACGAACAGTTCAACTTATTCTCATATTCCAGGCTTGGTCTGACCTCTCGGCATGGGTTTGATCTGACGAAGGGGTTGACTGACATGAGTTCGTGGAGGAGGGCAGACAGGGTCTCAGTCTGGTGGTGGGATTCAGTGGTGACAAGCGGGGGTTCTCGGTCTGGGTGGAGTTTTGAACTCGTGGTGGATGTCAGGCGACTGCCGTGGTGGGATGGTCACGGTTGGAGGACTGGAAAGCTGTCTCGGTCTGGTGTTGGCAGTTGGGATTCGACTGGGTTGGCTGCCTTGGTGATCAGCTGGGGTGGGTTTGGTCTCGTGGTGGGTCAGGGTAGAAGGCTGGTATCGTATGAGGCAGTGAAGGTTGGCCTAGGTTTGGAGACGTGGTGGGATGGACGCAGTCTGGTGGTGGGTGCGGTGTAGGGTCAGGCGAAGGCAGTGGTTCGATCTGGGTATGGGTTTCGGTCTGGGAATAGGCTGCCTGGGTGTGGGGATTGGCTGGGGTGGGGTTGGTCTCGTATGGCAGGGTGACGAACGGGGTTGCCGTGATGGTTGTCTGACGCGGGTCAGAGGCCTGGGGTAGGGAGGTGCGGAGGAGGGTCTGGCGAACAGGCGGAGGGGTGAAGCGGTATTGTTTGGGTGGCGAATCACAAAAGCAGTGACAAACGAAAAAAAATCAAAAAAATGAAAAGAGAAGGCAAAACAGCAATCAGCAAAGGAAATACAAATAAAAGGGGAGGCACGTTTACCTTTGAAGAAGGTTCTGCAAATTGATAGAACGAATGTAATATGCAGTCTGGAATTTTTTTGTTTGCAAGGATGAATAAGAAATGAAACGTGACCAAGAGGGCAAGTTTTTATTGCTTTGAACGGTAAGAAATTTAAGGCTGTTAATTATTATTGAATAGGTGGAACGCATGGAAGGCCAAGGGAACGAATATTTTTCTCACGTGAACGATTTTTTTGAACAGCTGAGACTTGAATTGCCAACACAAACGAAAAATCAATTTGGACGGTGAAAACAAAAGAAATTATAAAACGTCCAAATAACGTACAATTTGTCTTATTTCTTTTATTAAATAAATTCAATAAATGTTAACGGTTTCTCAAAAAAAAAAAATATAACGTATCTTTTTAACCCGAATTTAAAAATAGTTATTATCAACTAATAAGATTTTATTCTACAGTAAAGTTAAGAACGGACAAAACGTAACGAAATGTAACGTTTTAAATTTCGTTTTATACAAATTACTACACTTTATTTTTAACTCAATATTTCAAAATGTTTTATTTTTATTTAAAATTTCGTTTAAAAAATCGGGCTGTTACACTTGGTATTGTGCTAACGTCTGTGGATGCAGGGAAACAGGTTGGAGGGATCCAACTGGATTCCTCAACTGTATTTATTTATTTACAGATATTGTGGTATATTCTGTTATCATATTGATATATGATGTTTGCTGTTGTGATTGACTAATTGGTGCTGTTGCATCATCGGATTCAGTTTTGAAGTTTAAAAATAACGACTTTTACTTTAAAAGGATTCTTAAAGTGATTTTTTGAAAGTAGACGTTTTATTGAATTATTGAATTGATTTATTTCAAATGAATAAACGACTAAAATTTTAAAGTTATAAAAGTTAAGATTTTTGGTGAAATATAACCAAATTGTGATTTTTGAAATAAAGGTTAAGAAATTTATAAAATGGGTTAAATTGAGAATTTTTAAGTATTATAAATGGTTTATTGAAAAGATGTACAAAATTGATATTTATAACTTTAAATTATTGGTATTATAAAACAAGTTTTTATAAGCGTTAAAATGAATTTTTAAGAATTCATAAGTAAATGAAATTTATAAATTGTGAACTTATAAATGGAAATGATTTTGTAAAATAAATGAATTATAAGTATTTAACTTATAATATGGATTTTTGGTATATACATTGAGTTATAAATTGAATTGGTCGTTAAAGGAGATTTATAAAATCGAAGTTAGAAAATAGAAATAGAATTTATAAACGTTGTTTTATAAATTTGAAATCAATTGAATTTGATAAATTAAATGTAGAAGGTTATTAAAGGAAATATATTCGCGATTTTGGATAGCGAATTATCATTGAAATAAAATGTGTAGAGAGTATTGAAATATAGTTAAGTGAATTATATTCACGATTTTGGACAGTGAATATATTATTGAATAAAATGGTTATGTTTGGGAAAGCAATATTTGAAATGAAGTTAATTGTTTTAACAATGTTTTAAAATGTGGTAAATATCCAAATCATAGATTTCAACATTTATTGTTGAAATAGACGTTTTCGAGAAATAAGGAAATGGTGGACTATAACATTGTTGTTATAGTAAATGATTTCCGAAAGGAAATGTTTTTATGTAGTATTGGGATTTATACATCTATCTTAAAAATTTGAATCCCTATACTAGTGATTTTGAGTCGTCGTAACGATGTTTTACGCAACATTCGTTTTGACTCAAATAGATTTCCTTAAAGAATGAAATGTATACTTAATATTGTTTTAAGTATATTGAATATTTTCAAATGTTGAAAATAAATAGATTTGTGAATTACTTATTTTTAAATAAGTATGGAAATGCTTTTCCAAAATGAAATGAAACGTTTTTGAGAATTTATCTTTGTAAAGATAAATCGAAAGTGAATATTTGAAATCGATTGAAAATCGTATATGAGTAGATATTTGAAAATATAAATTCACTATGGAATTTATAAAGGAAAGGGAAATTGTTTAGAAAAATAAATGTTGATTTATTTTTGAAGTGTGGAAATTTTATATCTAGTAAAGATATTTTGGAAAATAAATAAATTGGAGAATTATTTGGAATCTGATGATGTTGCGCATCTTTATTGATAGTTAAATAACCGACTATCAATAATTACCTTGAATAGGTATTTGTTGTGAATTGGATGAATTTGAATGCCACGCTTATTTTTGAATAAGCGTTCACTATTCGGATTAGCCGGGAAAGGACCATGGGGTCGTATAACCCATTCCGAATATGTGATACGTCGTTATGAATCGCATTTGATGACCGGTGTTGAAGACCAGATATTTTTGAAAACGGAAGGATTACCGTCGAGTTACTCTACATCGGTTGATCTCCGATTTAGAGGTTTTATCACCCTTAGTGACGGGAAGTCCGGACGTGATTGGAAATTATCCGGATTTGCAAGGGCTTCGTGAGAAGTGCCTTCGGTTCTTTTCGATCCCGGAACAGACTTGTATGGATTGTATGTCTGACGTTACAAATTGAGATATAAAGCCGATTTCTTTCAAATACATATCTGTTGGTGGCGGAGAATTTATTCTCTTAGCTTAACACCCTTCTCTGAGACGTACGAGCTCAGAGGATATGTAGTTGAAGTTATCAGCGATATATTCCCAATTTGGTAATGTGGCATGCTGAGTGTTGCTGTGTGATGATCAGTGTTTGATCATTTGTGATATGATCATTTGTTTGATCATTTATCTTTGTGATCATAGGTTGATCATCTATTGACCCAAAGCGTGGCTTTTTGAAAAAAAGCGTAGCTTTGTGGACGAGACTTCGTCAGGGCCTCAACAACCCGGAAATGGTCGAAACAGGAATGTTGCGGCAAGGTTATGAGGGTCGCGCCCTTTAGGGTATGTCATTTCCTTCTGGAAAGGAGTGGTGTCATAGTATGGAGCCCAGATACTTACTCATGTGGATACACTTTCTTTATGATGTGTGATGTTGGTTACCGAGCGCTCGGATAAAGGTCCCAAAGGACCGGGTGATGACATATTTGTGAGTTACCTGTTACAGGGGTAACCCGGCCTTATTTGGCAAAGAGCGGTTTGTCTCTCGGGACGTCCAGCCAGAGGCGATCCTATTCGGCAGGAGAAAAGGAAGTTCCTTAGCCTGACCATTTATTGGAAAATCCAAAGAAACAATACGAACCTTGTACGGTATTAGTTGTAGAACCTGCCATTTACTTATGGTGGCGCCCCACTGTTTAGATGGTAGCTATAGTAGGCATAGTTCGGAATGTCTATGCTGGCTAAGATTAATATTATACTTTCGAAATGTTTTCCACACTAGACATTAATAATAATATCCAATGATTGGCGTAGTAAGCATCTTTGACTATCATAAGAAGAAATCTCCTCCAATTCTGCATTTGCATTGTATGTGTGGCGGGAGGTCTTATGGTAGTTTCATTTTCCAAAAGCATTGCGAATCTGTTTTATTTTCTTTGTGAAAATAACTGTTTTACGATCTCACACCAGTCACCATGACTGACTCGGAGTTTATTGTTCCCTTCTAAACTCTGGGTGCCCATAATTTTCCACACGGGCAGCCTAGAGTTATTTTTATCAGGATATTCTAGATATTCTGGAGCTTTAGGGATAAGCTGGATGCCGAAGCATACTTCCGTACTTGTTATTTATTTCCGCTGTGTATTCGGTATGAGGACAGGTTTATATAACTGTCCATTGTTGTATTGAGTTATATATTGACTCTGATTGATGTATGTATAAACTGATATAGTTCTTTGTTTTAAAAGACTAGTGATAATTTATTATATATTGTTCCGCTGCGATATGTGAGATTCTGATATTGTTTTGTTTCTGATGTTGTTCTGTTGTTCTTCTTCTCTCTTTCTTCTATCTTTTCTTCTACCTCTTCTTTTAACCCTAATGGTTCGGTTTTCCGGCATTCGATTGCGCGACATTTGATATAGTGGACGTATTAATGTCGACTTTCGAGCGTCGAAAAGTCCAGATCGTTACAGATTAGGTTTGGATCTTTGGGTGGCAGTTGTCTTCAGAGCGTGACCGTGGTGGCCTTCGACGTCACTGGAGGGGGTCGAGGTGATCAAGGAGTGGCAGGCGGCCGCGTGCGTTCAAGGTTAGGGGGTAGCGTTTGAGTTGGTGGCGGCCTCGTTTACGTGCTAGGGTTTCGAGCTTCTGCGCGCATGAAGGAGCATCTGGGCGAACACGTGCATCGTGTGAAGGAAGGTGCTTGGCTGCTTTTTTTTTATTTTGTTTTATTTTATTTTATTTCAATTCTTTTTCCAATCGTTCTAAATTACATAACTTTTGCATACGAGGTCCGATTCACCCGCGGTTTGTTCTGCTGGGATCGTATCGAAATTCTAGACATTTTGATGCTGGTCTGGACGAATTCTGAGATCGTTTGAATTTGGGCCCTAAATTAGTTTTTTTATTCAATTTAAATTCAAAGGTGAGTGTTTTGACCCACTCACAACTTCTAAAATTTCTTATGTTAGTTAAATTAAATTTGTGATGTGATTTGAAATTTATTTATTATTGTTTGGTATATTTAAAGTGTCATCTCAGTTGATTTGAATTTATTTTGAATTAAATAGCCATTAAATTTATTATTATTGAATTTAAACTGCCAATTAAATACCTGTTATTGATAATTAGTTAATTGTTGATATTTATTGGTTGAATTGAATGATGATTTTGATGGATGTCTGAATTTTTGATATTGGATGACTGGAGTGTAATTTATATTGTTATAACTGCAAGTTCCCTATGGGTTGAAATGATACATACCCGAACGATCTATATATTAGGGAAAAATCGTTATGGGTTGAAATGATAGACTCGAGCGATTTTATGGATTTTTTTTTAAATACGGGATTGCGGTTTGAAATGATATATAACCGTAAAATTTTAAATTGCGGATTGAAATGATAAATATCCGTATCACTTGACCCTAGTGAAATGACCCTCCTATTTCTACTCTAATTCCATAAGGATTTTTTTTTTCTAAGGTAAAGAGGATATATATATATAGATAGATATATCATCCATTGCAATTATAATTCTCAGGGTCAATATCTTTCTCCAATAAACCAAATATATCCAGGATCACAATAATCAACCAATATAAATATATCAGTACATTCACAAAGATAAGCACATACATGTGAGGATGTATATGCCTCTCTTGTTTGAATCAGAGTTCTGGAAAACAAGAGGATATTGGATTGCTGATTTTTTTTTTGACCAAACAATCCACTGGAAACATTTACTTTAGTCTGTTTATCCTAACTAAGAAGTGATCAAGTAATAATCAGTGGAAAGCAAGCTTTTAATATAGATGTTTGAGTTAAAGTCTGAATAGTATCAAACTCAGGCTAAAAGAAAGCGGGTCATAAGAGAACACAAGCAACATCTAGGCGTAATGGAAACGCGCCTAACTTATACACGAGGGGTCACGAGTTCGAGTACTATGCTGGTTGGTTCAAACACAATTTTTGTTTTTTTTTTCTTTTTCATTTTTCTCCTGTACAGTTTGGAACCTGTTATCTACCTATATCTGCACATATATACTTTATTTTTGCCTATATTCTATCATACAAAACAATAATTCTTGCTTTATTATTTTTGAAACCCATTCCTACAACCTGGAAGGCTTCATGATTGATGTAAATTAAGAGTCTGTTGCTTGGGTTTGGTAAATGATAGAAGTGTTTATCATTATCCAGGTTTGAATTTCTTCTCACAAAATCTGTCTGGAATTAAGAATGCATTTGGTTAGAATCTGAGTGAAATTCAGATTCTTATCACAAATACAAAGGAAAAGGTGTGGTAATATTTGCACTAAACATGTTTATGTGCATATATATCTGCAACTATTTGGATCTGGCTTACAATTCCCTTATTACAAATCCTTTCTTTAAAAATAGGACATGAGACATTTGTATGAAACAAGTTTAATTATGGGAACCTTGCAGCCATATAAAACATTCAACCTATGCCTATTTTCTTTTGTATACATATGCCATGGTAGAAAATAAAACCATTTAATTTTCTGAGAATCAACTATCCAGATTTTCCAAAACTTAAATCCTTTCCAAAGACTCAAGATTGACTAATACATTTATAAAATGTAATCATTCGATCTTAACATGGTGTTCTTGCTAAATCCACTTGCAAGATTTGATTAAAATTCTTTTTAAACATAACAGATATTTAACTTGGTTCATAAATTCCAGATACAAGTCAATCTCTTAATAAAATACCTAACAAAATATCCATCCAATATTCAACACTTAATACAAGTAGCAATTTAAATTGTCAATACATGCAGATTTCAACATTTAGGCTCTTATCTAACTAAGTTTAGCATGCTATATCTTCTTCTCAAAGCCTTGCTCCTACTCCTACTTAGTTGCTGCAATCCCTGAAAAAGCATTTGAAACTGCCTCATTTTAAATGAGACACCCCAGATGCCATTAGCACACTAGGGTCAGACACATGTCTGGTATGAGAAAGCTCACAAAAATAATTAGTTAATTAGGTTAAAGTCAAATTAAGAACATATACAGAAAGTTCGGCCCTTTGGAATCAGACAAATACTTGTGTGCATGCTCTGTGTCATTGTGCATGTGCACACTTTAATTTTCTTTCCAGAGACTACATATAAAAATATGGCACATACATTCAAGCATACAATTCAATCATAGTCAAACAATCCTTCATACCAAACAGGAAAATAACCAATATGATTTAAATCATTTATTCAATTCTCATATTTCAAATCTGGGAAAAACTCTAGTTTTCTCATCATCTCAAGTATTATTCCCTTGGTATATTTATCTATCCTTAGTCTCATCTGCAATATTTATGAATCAATGGACACACTGTAATGAACTAATTCACTCCATTACACAAAGATCTCAGGACTTAAACAAACCATGTGTCAACTTGTGTTACTCAAGCACACAAGTCATTCCTGCAGTGTTCTTGACCCCAATTTCCTAATCAGGTTTAAGTTAATAATAACTCTTTTGATTTTTCATGACAAAACCATTCAGTGATTCATTTCATTAGCTAAAAACATCCATAACATGGCATCTCATATTATTCATGACCATACAGAGGCAAACAAGCAAACAACCATTGGTGATTACAAAATAAGGTTCTGTATATATATATATATATATATTCATCCTGGTATTTAAAAGGAGTTTAGGCAACTAACATTGGCTTATGGTTTCTGGGAGAGTTTTTCTTTTGCAAACATTTGTGCTTGAGTTAAACTCAGGATGACCTGGTTTCACTGAATCACAAAATTTTGTTTGCTATGCATTTTATTGAATCAGGAGCATCAGCACATAGGCAACCCTATTGCACCCCTAATTCCTTTCTATTTCAAGCCTCAGCACTTATACATGAGTATATTGCAGCTCAACATTATTTACATCTTTCTGGGTTGAGCCAAAACCAATACTACTTGCCTATTCTCAACATTTTATTTTCTGGGTATTTGTTTATATCCCTAAACATTAACATATCAGAGATCTGAGTGTATAAAACAGATATGTATACTAACAACACATAAAACTTTGTTATAATAAAACAAGTGATCAACCAAAGAGAATCAAAACATTTTCAGATTTAAATTCACAGATAAGCATTCATATATGAAAATACTCTTTTAAGAAAAATACTTATAATTGGCTGCCTACATTAGGACTTATTGCCTTAGGTTTTTGAGTGAGTTTTCTCACCTAGCTCTCTTCTTTGTTTCCTTAATTAATTGATGAGCTTCTGCCCTTAGCCTCAAGCTCTCTTCCTTCCCTTGTCTTATGATTTCTATGGTGTTGTTTTTTTTTCCAAAATTCTTTTCTGAGGAGGAGAGGAGGCTGCTGCATATACATGTATATATATACAAGGTCTCTCTTAGGGTTTTGGGTATTGGCTAAGTCCATTTTTGCCCACCAGAAAAATCATGTTATCTGCATTTTAAACCCAAAGTTTTACCCTTCCCGGCTTAATTTGGGTGAAGAGAAAAGTGGTTACACATTTTTTTCAGAAATTTGCTTTTTAGAAAATACTTTTCCCCTTGTCTACAATCATGCTAAAAATGTGACTTGATTTTGTTATTTATTAAATACTCTTTTCTAATTCTGTCTATACCAAGCACTTCCCTGTTTTATCTTATTTTTTTCTATTTTTAGCTTTCATGCAAATGGTATGTACTTCCTTCATTTATTTATAAGAGGACTATTCCTTTTTATATCTTCATTCTTTTTATCTCTGCTTATATTAAAATATGTCTGTATATTTTATTTCACTAGTTTAAACTCTAGTATTTTATTAACACATATATATTTATATAAGTCTTACTGAAATAATTAGTACACCCACCTATATATTCATACATCATTCTATACTGACACACACATGCACATGTACACTCAAAAATATTCAGTAGCATTCATATATATATTTACTCATGCATACTACTTTTAAGAATTTAATCTACATATATATATATATATATATATTTCCATACACATCAATATGTATGTATTCTTGGAGTTCAGGGTTTTAGCTTATATTCATGTGCATTTCCTGTGCACACATGTACACACACTGATACACTATCAAGCTATATCAATTCCTCCTTCAAAATTTATTTAAAAAAATTATTTTAAATTTATTTATATTTTCCAGAATAAATTCCTAAAATCTTGGGTCATTACATACACCCCTCCTTTTAGAAATTGTGTCCCACAATTTTCCTAAGCTTAAAATAAATTTTAAATAAATTTTAAACTTAATTCAGAGAACAAGTATATTCTCTACCAAATAGATTCTTAGTTCTATACTAACTAAAAATATATTCATCCAAAATAAAGAAAACAATCAAAAATCAGAATTACCTTAATTTGAAAATAGCTTAGGATAATTCATCCTAACTTTGTCTTCTAATTCCCATGTGCAATCACTAGGATCAAGACTCCACTGTACCTTCACAAGTTTCAGAGATTTATTCCTCAACTTCTTCACATCTTTTGCCAAAATTCCCACTGGATCCTTTTCATAAATCAAATTAGGATTTATCTGCACTTGGGTTGGGGTTTCAAGAATTTCTGCCTTGTCATGGACCCATCTTCTCAATTGTGATACATGAAAAACATCATGTATACCTTGCATGTTTTCTGGTAATTCCAACTTATATGCCAAGGGACCAATTCTCTCCAGAATTTTGTATGGTCCAATATATCTTGGGGTTAATTTGCCTTGTTTTCCAAACCTCAGCACATTTTTCATGGGTGAGATTTTGATGAAAACAAAATTTCCCACCTCATATTCTACCTACCTCCTTCTCATGTCTGCAAATTTCTTTTGCCTATCTTGAGCTGCTGTCATTCTTCTTCTTACCAACTCAATTTTCTCCTTGGTTTCTTGTATGTACTCAGGTCCTAAAATAGACCTTTCTCCTGCTTCTACCCAGCAAACAGGTGACAAACAGGGTTTACCATATAAGGCTTCAAATGGAGCCATTCCTATGGTGCTTTGGTAGCTGTTGTTGTATGTAAATTCAACTAGATGAAGATAATCTTCCCAGTTGCCCCCAAAATCCAGTATACATGCCCTCAACATGTCCTCCAAAACTTTGTTTACCACCTCAGTCTGCCCATCTGATTGAGGATGGTAGGCAGTACTTAAACATAGTTCACTTCCCATTGCTTCTTGAAAGCTTCTCCAGAATTTCGAAGTGAAGATGGTATCCCTATCACTCACAATGGTTTTGGGAATGCCATGTAACTTTACCACTTCTTTTATAAAAATTTGAGCTAGTTTTGGTGCTGTTCTTTCTGACTTGACTGGGATGAAGTGTGCTACCTTGGTTAGCCTATCAACTATCACCCATATACTTGTATTACCTCTCTTAGATCTAGGCAGTCCATCTATGAAGTCCATAGATATGTCTTCCCACTTCCACTGTGGTACACTAAGAGGTTGCATCAACCTTGATGGTCTTTGAGTTTCAACCTTGACTTGTTGGCAAGTCATACATTTGGCAATGTACTTAGCTATATCAGATTTCATCCCCTTCCACCAGAAGTCTCTTTTCAAATTTTGATACATTTTTGTGTTACCTGGGTGTATGGAGTATTTACTTCTGTGATATTCATTCAATATCTCCTTCTTCAATTCTATGTCCTCTGGTACACACATCCTATTCTGGTATCTCATATAACCATCTTTATCAATGTGGTGATTCATTACTTCCTCCCCTCTTGAGAGGAGCATTCTCTTCTCTAATAAGTGAGCATCTTGTTCTTGCATTTTTCCTACCTTCAGAATTAAATCTGGTTGAAGTGTCATTAAGCTTAACTTCCATTTATCTTCTTGTGCACCATGCATCTGCTCATTAATGTGCACACAACCATTCTCCCCAATCTCTAACTCAGTTAGCAAAAATAAGTTTTTAAATTCTTCTATCATCATCATAGCCAATTTAGCATGCTGTCTACTTAGAGCATCTGCAACTTTGTTTGCTTTACCTGGTGTATAAAGTATGTCAAAGTCATAGGCAGCTAAGAACTCCACCCATCTATGTTGCCTCATGTTCAAATCTTTTTGTGAAAACAAATATTTTAGAGACTTGTGGTCAGTGTAAAGTTCAAACTTAGTGCCTAACAAATAATGTCTCCAAAGTTTTAAAGCATATATCACAGCTGCTAATTCGAGATCATGTGTGGCATACCTTACTTCATGGGGTTTAAGTTGTCTGGATGCATATGCAATGACTTGGCCTTGTTGCATCAACACTGCACCCAAGCCAAATCCACTAGCATCAGTGTATACCACTAATTCTTCATTTCCATGTGGTACCTTTAGAATTGGAGCATTCACCAATGCCTCCTTCAACTGTTCAAAAGACTTTTCACATTTTTCTGACCAAACAAAAGCTTGGTTCTTCCTGGTTAGGTTAGTGAGTGGTGTAGAAATTTTTGAAAAATCTTTTATAAACCTCCTATAATACCCTGCCATCCCCATAAATGACCTCACTTCACTCACAGTGCTTGGCCTCTTTCATGCTTGAATAGCCACTACTTTATTGGGGTTCACAGAAATTCCTTTGGCAGATATAACATGGCCAAGAAAATGTACTTCCTCTTTCCAAAACACACATTTTGAAAATTTTGCCTTTAAATCTTTTTCCCTTAGTCTAGACAAAACCAGGTGCAAATGATGCTTATGTTCTTCCACTGTCTTGGAATAAATCAAAATGTCATCTATAAAAATAAGCACAAACTTGTCTAAACAATCTCTAAAGGTTCTGTTCATTAAATCTACAAAGTAAGATGGTGCATTGGTCAAGCCAAATGGCATAACCAAAAATTCATACAACCCATACCTAGTGTTAAAGGCAGTGTACTTGATGCTTGATTCTTCCACCTTCATTTGATGAAAACCAGATGCTAAGTCTAGTCTAGAAAATACTTTTGCCCCTGCTAATTGATCAAAAAGATCATCTATTCTTGGCAATGGGTATTTATTTTTAATAGTTACTTTGTTTAATTCTCTATAATCTATGCAGAGTCTTAAGGAGCCATCTTGCTTCTTAACAAATACCACTGGTGCTCCCCAGCAAGAATTACTTGGTCTTATAAAACCCTTTTCTTCAAATTCTTCTAACTGTTTCTTTAATTCTTTTAGTTCATTTGGCCCCATTCTAGTTGGCTTTTTAATCACTGGGCTTGCTCCTGGAACTAGATTGATCTGGAATTCTACTGGTCTATGGTGTGGAATACCCTTGACCTCACCAAACACATCCAAATATTCATTGACTATGGGAATTTCTTCAATGGTTAGTTCACTGAAATCTTTTTCTGAGTCAACTAAATGATATAGTTTTCCTTCCTTAGCTACCTCACATAAAACTGTGATTCTCTGGCCTCTAGAATTTTGCAATGATATGGTGGATGAGTCTAAATTAATTATGGCTTTAAATTGCCTTAACCAGTCTACCCCCAATATAACACCTATATTTGGGTAATTCAAAACATATAAATTGGAAATAAAAATATTTCCTCCTATGTTTAATTCCACATCCACACAAATCATATTTAAAACACTAGAACTCCCCAATGGACTGTGTATATGCAATGGGGTTTCAACCAATATGCAATTCAGTTTTAGCATTTTAACCAATTCATAAGAAATTAAAGAGTGAGTTGCCCCAGTATCATATACTACTGTTATGGGTATGGTACAAATAAGTAATGTACCTTCCACTTGGCTATGGTTTACAGTGTTACTCTCCACTGTGGCTTTGCCTTTTCCTTCCAAATTTGCCAATTTGCCTTGTTGTTTATACTCAGGACAATTCCTCTTCATATGCCCCTCTTTCCCACATAGATAGCATTTGAAAGCTCCTCCTTTCAATTCTGGACATCTTGGTTTGATATGCCCTTCCTTTCCACACTGATGGCACACAATTTTCTTCTTGTTTTCCTTAGCTTTGACATCTCCAGTGCTTTTGTTACTAGCCTCTTCTTTCTTCTTATCATAAGGGTGATACCTCCCCTTACCTTTCTTGATATTATTGCTCTTAAAGTTTCTGAACTTCTCCATTTCCTTGTCATGCTGCTCCAACCTCAAAGCTAAGTCTATCACATGGTCAAAAGTCTTGTCTGCATAGGGTAACATGGCTCTGCTAAGTCCTGGGTTCAGACCTTTTATGTACCTATCATTTTTAGATGCCTCATCTGCCACAAGCATTGCTCCATATGTGGAAAGCCCCTCAAACTTTTGAGTGTATTCTGTGACAGTCATGGTTCCTTGTCTAAGTCTAATGAATTCTTCTAGCAAGGTAGTCTTTGCTGATGCTGGTACAAACCTTGCTTCCAACATCTCTTTGAATTGATTCCAAGTGATTTCATTCTCATTCCTTCCTGCAATGATTACTTCCCACCAGCCTAAAGCTACTCCTTTTAGCTGTCTTGAAGCCACTTGCCTCTTTCTTTGATCATCAAGTTGCATGTCATTGAAAATTCTTTCCAATGTTCTCAACCATGTTTGAATTTCTATAATACTCTCTGTCCCTTCAAAGCTTTTGCCTCCTAAATGAGTATATGTCTTAAGTAATTTTGAGAGTTCTTCATAGGGATTTTCTTGCCTTTGTCCTGCCCCATCCCTAAATGCTCTCACTAAGTCTTGCAGATTGACCATTGGTGGTGCATGGGAAGATCCTGCTCCCTGATTTGGTGGTCTCCCTACCATAGTTTGCTAATAATAATTTACATAGCTGGTTAGTTTGATTGGTAATTTGGTTGTTTCAGTGGGTTTTTTTTTTCCACACTGAACACATTGTTATATATATATATTTAGTTCCTTTAAATTTTATTTCTATCTAAGAACTTGATCCTTACTTCTACTATGTTGAATAACATAGCTCTGATACCAACTGAAATGACCCTCCTATTTCTACTCTAATTCCATAAGGATTTTTTGTTTTTTCTAAGGTAAAGAGGATATATATATATAGATAGATATATCATCCATTGCAATTATAATTCTCAGGGTCAATATCTTTCTCCAATAAACCAAATATATCCAGGATCACAATAATCAACCAATATAAATATATCAGTACATTCACAAAGATAAGCACATACATGTGAGGATGTATATGCCTCTCTTGTTTGAATCAGAGTTATGGAAAACAAGAGGATATTGGATTGCTGATTTTTTTTTTGACTAAACAATCCACTGGAAACATTTACTTTAGTCTGTTTATCCTAACTAAGAAGTGATCAAGTAATAATCAGTGGAAAGCAAGCTTTTAATATAGATGTTTGAGTTAAAGTCTGAATAGTATCAAACTCAGGCTAAAAGAAAGCGGGTCATAAGAGAACACAAGCAACATCTAGGCGTAATGGAAACGCGCCTAACTTATACACGAGGGGTCACGAGTTCGAGTACTATGCTGGTTGGTTCAAACACAATTTTTGTTTTTTTTTCTTTTTCATTTTTCTCCTGTACAGTTTGGAACCTGTTATCTACCTATATCTGCACATATATACTTTATTTTTGCCTATATTCTATCATACAAAACAATAATTCTTGCTTTATTATTTTTGAAACCCATTCCTACAACCTGGAAGGCTTCATGATTGATGTAAATTAAGAGTCTGTTGCTTGGGTTTGGTAAATGATAGAAGTGTTTATCATTATCCAGGTTTGAATTTCTTCTCACAAAATCTGTCTGGAATTAAGAATGCATTTGGTTAGAATCTGAGTGAAATTCAGATTCTTATCACAAATACAAAGGAAAAGGTGTGGTAATATTTGCACTAAACATGTTTATGTGAATATATATCTGCAACTATTTGGATCTGGCTTACAATTCCCTTATTACAAATCCTTTCTTTAAAAATAGGACATGAGACATTTGTATGAAACAAGTTTAATTATGGGAACCTTGCAGCCATATAAAACATTCAACCTATGCCTATTTTCTTTTGTATACATATTCCATGGTAGAAAATAAAACCATTTAATTTTCTGAGAATCAACTATCCAGATTTTCCAAAACTTAAATCCTTTCCAAAGACTCAAGATTGACTAATACATTTATAAAATGTAATCATTCGATCTTAACATGGTGTTCTTGCTAAATCCACTTGCAAGATTTGATTAAAATTCTTTTTAAACATAACAGATATTTAACTTGGTTCATAAATTCCAGATACAAGTCAATCTCTTAATAAAATACCTAACAAAATATCCATCCAATATTCAACACTTAATACAAGTAGCAATTTAAATTGTCAATACATGCAGATTTCAACATTTAGGCTCTTATCTAACTAAGTTTAGCATGCTATATCTTCTTCTCA
Source organism: Allium fistulosum (assembly GCA_030737815.1). NCBI lineage: Eukaryota > Viridiplantae > Streptophyta > Magnoliopsida > Asparagales > Amaryllidaceae > Allium > Allium fistulosum. The sequence continues at coordinate 735,362,475 of CM060906.1, forward strand.
AAGCCTTGCTCCTACTCCTACTTAGTTGCTGCAATCCCTGAAAAAGCATTTGAAACTGCCTCATTTTAAATGAGACACCCCAGATGCCATTAGAACACTAGGGTCAGACACATGTCTGGTATGAGAAAGCTCACAAAAATAATTAGTTAATTAGGTTAAAGTCAAATTAAGAACATATACAGAAAGTTCGGCCCTTTGGAATCAGACAAATACTTGTGTGCATGCTCTGTGTCATTGTGCATGTGCACACTTTAATTTTCTTTCCAGAGACTACATATAAAAATATGGCACATACATTCAAGCATACAATTCAATCATAGTCAAACAATCCTTCATACCAAACAGGAAAATAACCAATATGAGTTAAATCATTTATTCAATTCTCATATTTCAAATCTGGGAAAAACTCTAGTTTTCTCATCATCTCAAGTATTATTCCCTTGGTATATTTATCTATCCTTGGTCTCATCTGCAATATTTATGAATCAATGGACACACTGTAATGAACTAATTCACTCCATTACACAAAGATCTCAGGACTTAAACAAGCCATGTGTCAACTTGTGTTACTCAAGCACACAAGTCATTCCTGCAGTGTTCTTGACCCCAATTTCCTAATCAGGTTTAAGTTAATAATAACTCTTTTGATTTTTCATGACAAAACCATTCAGTGATTCATTTCATTAGCTAAAAACATCCATAACATGGCATCTCATATTATTCATGACCATACAGAGGCAAACAAGCAAACAACCATTGGTGATTACAAAATAAGGTTCTGTATATATATATATATATTCATCCTGGTATTTAAAAGGAGTTTAGGCAACTAACATTGGCTTATGGTTTCTGGGAGAGTTTTTCTTTTGCAAACATTTGTGCTTGAGTTAAACTCAGGATGACTTGGTTTCACTGAATCACAAAATTTTGTTTGCTATGCATTTTATTGAATCAGGTGCATCAGCACATAGGCAACCCTATTGCGCCCCTAATTCCTTTCTATTTCAAGCCTCAGCACTTATACATGAGTATATTGCAGCTCAACATTATTTACATCTTTCTGGGTTGAGCCAAAACCAATACTACTTGCCTATTCTCAACATTTTATTTTCTGGGTATTTGTTTATATCCCTAAACATTAACATATCAGAGATCTGAGTGTATAAAACAGATATGTATACTAACAACACATAAAACTTTGTTATAATAAAACAAGTGATCAACCAAAGAGAATCAAAACATTTTCAGATTTAAATTCACAGATAAGCATTCATATATGAAAATACTCTTTTAAGAAAAATACTTATAACTGGCTGCCTACATTAGGACTTATTGCCTTAGGTTTTTGAGTGAGTTTTCTCACCTAGCTCTCTTCTTTGTTTCCTTAATTAATTGATGAGCTTCTGTCCTTAGCCTCAAGCTCTCTTCCTTCCCTTGTCTTATGATTTCTATGGTGTTGTTTTTTTTTCCAAAATTCTTTTCTGAGGAGGAGAGGAGGCTGCTGCATATACATGTATATATATACAGGGTCTCTCTTAGGGTTTTGGGTATTGGCTAAGTCCATTTTTGCCCACCAGAAAAATCATGTTATCTGCATTTTAAACCCAAAGTTTTACCCTTCCCGGCTTAATTTGGGTGAAGAGAAAAGTGGTTACACATTTTTTTCAGAAATTTGCTTTTCAGAAAATACTTTTCCCCTTGTCTACAATCATGCTAAAAATGTGACTTGATTTTTTTATTTATTAAATACTCTTTTCTAATTCTGTCTATACCAAGCACTTCCCTGTTTTATCTTATTTTTTTCTATTTTTAGCTTTCATGCAAATGGTATGTACTTCCTTCATTTATTTATAAGAGGACTATTCCTTTTTATATCTTCATTCTTTTTATCTCTGCTTATATTAAAATATGTCTGTATATTTTATTTCACTAGTTTAAACTCTAGTATTTTATTAACACATATATATTTATATAAGTCTTACTGAAATAATTAGTACACCCACCTATATATTCATACATCATTCTATACTGACACACACATGCACATGTACACTCAAAAATATTCAGTAGCATTCATATATATATTTACTCATGCATACTACTTTTAAGAATTTAATCTACATATATATATATATATATATATTTCCATACACATCAATATGTATGTATTCTTGGAGTTCAGGGTTTTAGCTTATATTCATGTGCATTTCCTGTGCACACATGTACACACACTGATACACTATCAAGCTATATCAATTCCTCCTTCAAAATTTATTTAAAAAAATTATTTTAAATTTATTTATATTTTCCAGAATAAATTCCTAAAATTTTGGGTCATTACACCTAGGGTAGAAAATTATATACGGACACCGGATTGGTTAAATTAAATTAAATGATTTTTAAATCCTTAATTTTGAATTGAGTTAAATGATATTTTGAAATAAAATTTGATTTATATAAAATTGAATTATTTTCGAAATTCAAGTTTTATGTTAAATTTTGTATTGGTTCAAAGGAATTGCTTAAAGAAATTAAATTGAAGTTTTAAAGTTGAATTTGAAGTATACGTGAAGTTTGTCAGAATTGGGTTATTAAAATTGTTTGAAATATAACTTTAGAATATATTGAAATTGGAGTAATTTAAATTGATATTTCAAACATAGATTGGAAGCGATATAGAATTAAATATTTTATTGAGAATTTGAATTGAAAGATTTGAAATTGGGTTTTTGGAAATTGAAATAGTCCAAATGTGTTGAAATGAATTGAATAGTTTAAATTGATATTAAATTCATATTCATATTTTTAATAAACTGTTTTAAAAATATATTATTTTAAAGGACCTAAATTTTAAGATTTTCAAATTATTAAACTATTTTAACCTATATTAACTATATTAAATCATTTAACCTATTTTAAACCATTTAATTTATTTTAAAACTAATTAACCCATTTTAACTTGTTTTAGACCTAATTAATCTATTTTAAAGCTATTTAATCTATTTTAAATCTATTTAACTATCTTAAATCAATTTAACAAAATCTTTAATCTATAATTAAACTATTTTAGAGTATTTAACTATTTATAACTATTTTAACTATTTTAACTATTTTAACTATTATAACTATTTAAACTATTTTCTAAATTTTCAGACTAAGTAAAGGGGAAGTTTTATATTCAAAATTCATTGGTTTAAAAGCAAATACAGCTAAATGATGTTATAACCTAAGTTGGGAGTTAAATGATATAACTAATTGAATACGATGATTTTGAAGTAAGGATTTAACCTAATTGGAAATATGATTTTGAAAGGAATTATGATTTCGCAAACAATGTGATTTCAAAGGTGAATATGATTTCGAAAGTATTAAGGTTTTGAGAATATGATATTTTGATATAAATTGAGAATTTGCTTTTGAAACGTAAAAGAACCATCCGGTGTGAAATAAGCGTTTGGCTGTTAAAGAGAACGGGATCAGATATTGTCATACTCTCTGCCAATACCAAAAACCACTTTAACAACTGTGTACGTGGTGGAGATTCCAAAAATGAAGTAGGATGGTTTGGTGAACGATTTCTGTATGAGGTATGACGTGACCCTAACTCCTATGAGTCAGCTTAGATGTGACTAAAACAAGAGCCACGCCGGCCCAAGTGAGGTCATTCCTCCTATCGGGCACATTCCTTCGATACTATTCTGACTTTGTGATTGATTTGGTAGCCACCCTTTGATTTTGATTTGGGAGTGTGTCCGAGGTGGGTGGTAGTAGTTGCTATGTGTTACCACCAGTCTAGATACGCAATTGGTATATTGTAACAACCCTAGATTTTGTATAATATTTAAATTGGACTTTCTTTTATTTTTAAAATTATTTTTAATTTGTTTTATTTCAAACATTTCATTTTTAAATATAAATGATGATTATTAAGTGATTTATAGTTCAAATTAGTATAATTTGAATATTTTACTGTAAGTGAATTTCTGGTCAAACCATTAAAACTTTGACTTTTAAACTTCAAATTTAAATTATTTTAAAATCTTAAATTTTATCTTTTATTATGAAAATAGATGTAATAACTTGAACACTGCTTTTCGTTTCGTTGAAAATGGAGTTAAACAGTGAAAGTTATGTATATTTCAATATTGAGTGCAATTTGTTTATTCTACAATTTTGTTATTTTAAATTGTATAAATTATATTTTCTTTATCATATTTTATTTTTATATGTATTAATATGTTATTTTATGTATATTTTTGTCTTTTAATATTTTTAAAGTGAGGTAGGAATTTTTCTAGAGCTAGTAGTATTTTTCTTGTAATTTCCATGCCCTGTTTTCAAATTTTAAACATTTTCTTTAGTTCTTTTTCTATTTTTCTCCAATTTAATTATTTATTTTATTTTGGAAATTATAACTAAATTATTTTATTTCAAATTTTCACTTCATAATATTTTTAAAATGAAGTGGTTATTTTCCCAAGACTAGTAGTGATTTGTTTGTAATTTCTAGACACTGTTTTGTATTTTTAAGCAATTTCTTTCATCCTTTTTATATTTTATTTAAAATTAATTATTTATTTTCATATTATTTCACTTGGTTTCGGTTTTTAAAGATATTTTCTTATTTATTGTTGTTTTTATTTGATCTTTAAAGAATGGAAACGTGAAGAGTTTAAGGCGTTTCATTTCTAGACGTTTCATTGTCCAGAAACGTTTCAAATGTCATAACCATCTCATTTATTCAATTTGGCTGCCATTTTCAGTTTTCTAGCCGTGACTTTCATCCTATTTCTCACTCAACAAACCATTCTTTCATTTTATTCATGACTTCAAACATTTTGGGTAGTGTCTACCTCTTATTTTCTTCCTTTTCTTCCTATTTTCTTATGTATTTTTGCCTTATTCTCTCCACTCTTTTGCTCGGCCTCCACTCCATAGCCATGGCCACCACCTCCTACACCTCTTCCCTGTCATCATCACCACCTACTCCTCAGATCTGAACCATGGTCGAACCCACCATGATACTAAAATCTAAAAAAATACAACCTATGCCTTGAAAACATGCTAGTTTGAGCCTTGTTGCTTCACCACCTCTTTTTCCACCACCACCTCTAGCCGCCACCACCACCTTGACACACCCATAACCATCACCTTCATCCTCTGTCCAGATCTGAAACATGTCATAGCTGAGCCCAATGACCTTGTAGACTGAGCCAAAGTTGAACCAAAACCACTATTTTGCATAAGCCTCTTCATATTCATGCGTAGTAACTTCTCCACCACTTCAATACCTTGTAGCCATGCCTTATAGGAACCAAACCTGAACCAAAGTATGTCCAAACCTGAGCCAAAACATTCCCTAGGCCGTGCAATCAAATGTAGGAAGCAAGGCAAAAGACTGTGTATTCGTAACTCTTTTTACTTCAAAGTTGTTTCAATTTAATGTTGTATTGAATTGTGATTTTATTTTGTTTTGTTTTGGGTTGTAACACAAGTTCTAAGCTTGGATCTCTTCCCACTTGAGCCTATTTTTGTGTCATCGTGCCTTCTGGAATCCGTTGTGTCATTTGAGTTGATATCTCCAGCACAAAAAAAGTGAGTAATTCTCATCAGACGATGTGTACTTATATAACTAGTAAACTGACACCATTTGAATCTGTAAATTTATATCATCCTGTTATAACTGTTATATTATGATTATATGATGTTCATCCCTGTTTATACACATGTTATATCATCTGTTACTGTTATATATTGTATACTGTTTATTAATATCAGTTTATCACACTGCAAGTTCCCTGTTAGTATAGAAATCACTATGGGTTGAAATGATACATACCCGAACGAACTTTAGAATAGGGAAAGATCGTTATGGGCTGAAATGATAAGCCTGAGCGACTTTTTATTTATTTTATTTAACTTGGGATTGCGGGTTTGAAATGATAGAACCCGGTTTTTCTTTGTAAACTGCGGATTGAAATGATACATATCCGTATCACTTGACCTAGGCTAGAAAATTTTATACAGACCCGTGGTTTATATATTTTTCTAAAATTTTTAAAATATTTTAAAAAGGTAAATATTATGATATTTTGATTTAAATTTTATTAAAATAATTTCTATCAAATTATTAGTGATTTTCTATAAATTAAATAGGTGAATTAAGTAAAATGATGAAGTAGAATTTGAAATATAAGTAAATTTTGGAATTGATGATTTTGTTTATAAATAGAATTTATGTAAAGTAAGAAAATATGACAAATTTGATTAAAAAAATGAATTTAATGATTTTATTAAGTAATATTAATTTTATAAAGTGTTAATGATTTTGCACAACTTAAAATATGAAATAAATGGATATTTAAAATGAATTTGGAAATATAACTTAAATTGAATTTTTGTGAAATTTGTTTAAAAGTGATATTTTAATTTAGTAAAATAAATGGAAATAAGTTGTATTTTGGAAATTTAAACTTAGTTGTTAAGTTAAGAATTTAATAAAAAAATGAAAATTTAATTGTTATTAAATTTTTTTTTTGTATGGAAATTTGACTTTATAAAATCATAGAAATAAAGGTATTTAAATGATTGTTTTAAAATGTGAAAATATATGATTTTATAAGTCAAAAGGATTTATATTAAAAGTTAATTGTTTGTGAAATCATAATTAAACTCTGAATTTGACTTGACAGCATTTTTGAAATATAATGTAAAGATATTACACATTGGTAACTGATGTAGTTGTTTTAAATGAACCAAATAGCAAATTTGATCTAAGGGTTATTATAGCACTTTGATAGTGCTATAGTTGTTAAATTTAACTAAAATTTAAATTGAAACTAAATTAAGATATTACAGCATTTAAAATGTCGTCTTTTGTTAATGAACTATTTTTAAACATAACATTTCGTAGCATTCTCTAAGTGCTGCGAAAGTTGAATTTTCTTTGTTTAATAAATTCAAATGAATAAATGATCTTTGAAAAATATTAAATTTGGAAATTAAATATTTAATTATTAAATATAATGAATTGACTTTAAATGATTTAAATGGAATAGTTGATTTGGGAAATACAACTATTTTGAAATGTGATTAAATGGTATTTAAATTTAATTTAAATAGATGATGTTTTGAAATGATATTTTGATATTTTGAAATGAATTTGAAGTGATATTAAATCTTGGAATAAATAATTGATGTTTATATTAGTATGAAAAATATTTGGTTTACTTGTAAAATGAATCTATTTAAAAGATATTGGACTTATGAAATATAGGATATTAAAGCTTTGAAATTTATTTTATAATTTGAATAGTTATTTTGTGGATTAAATCTATATTTGAAATTTATAAGATTTGAAATGGTCTATGGAAATTTAATTGAAATAAATGTTTGAATTGAATTGAAACTTTGAAAATTTTAATACTTGATTTGAAAGTATAATATTTACACTTTTAAATGGTTTAAATGAATTATTTTGATTGAAATATAAACTATTTAAAAGGTGACTTGAAATGATAATAAATGAATGATATCTTTGAATTTAAAAGGTATTTAAAGTTGAATATTTGGATTTGAACTCAAATGATGATTTGAATGAAGTTTTGAAAGGATATGATATTTTGATATATTAAAATGATTTGAAATGAAGTTTTGGAAAGATATGATATTTTGATATATTGAAATGATTTGAAATGAAGTTTTGAAATGATATGATATTTTAAATATATTGAAATGGTTTGAAATTGATTTAATCTTTATTTTGATAAAGATTTGGATTTGAAATGATATTCTATTTGGAAGTATAAACTGTTTTAAAATATAACCACGGGTTATAATAACGATTGGTTGTTAAAGAGACCGAGATCGGATATGGACATACTCTCTGTCGATACCGAAAACCGCTTTGACAACTGTGTACGCAGTGGAGTTTCCAGAATGAAGTAAGATGGTGGCGACGATCCTAAGGTATATACGTAGACCCGACTCCCGTGAGTTGGCATAAGGTGGCTAAAACAGGAGCGATCTCGGACAGTGAGGTAGCACCTCTTATCGGACGCACTTCTTCGATACCATTCTATTACTTTGTGATTTTTGGTGGCCACCCTTGATTTGGGAGTGTTGTTCGAGGTGGATGGTAGTGGCTGCTATGCGTTCCATCAGTCCGTGTGCGTAATTGGTATATCTACCCTGGCATTGCCTTGTGTGTCGTGTCACCTACCATATCGAGCCCACTACGATTTTGGTTTAAAGATCCGACCGCGTTAAGGTTCACCATCCCCTTAACGCTATTTTCTATATGATTATACTTTACTGATTAGACACTACTGTATATAGCGTATATTACTATATAGTAAATAGTTTAACGGATCCTTAGAGGATGGGCGGTCCCAAGCATCTTCTAAGTTACTTGTACTTTTACTACAGTTCACTTGAGTTGGTTTACATTGTATAAGTATGTATGTCCTGACTCGAGTGTTTGTATTTTTATTTACGGTCTGGTCAGCCTGAGTATTCACAGATTTGGATTCCACCTTCTGGAGATTGGAATCGCTGGAGATTATCTACTTATCTAGTTTTATCTATCTCAGTTCCGTTGTTCTACTCAGCTTGTACTTGGTTATTTTATTGAGACTTCTGTTGTACTCTATTTCTTCTGTTGTGTCTTATGTAACTCTGATATATTTATATAGTAGCTTCATGAACTACTATTTCTTTTACTTCCGCTGCATTATTTTACTCTATGTACGTGATCTGTGATTATATTTATTTACTGTATATTCTGAGATTTGCCAAATTTTATTTACAACGCGGTATTTTGAGCAATTCAAGTCCGACATGTGTGGATGCGAATGGCTGAAAATAACGGGTCGTTACAGTTGGTATCAGAGCTCTGGTTTTAGGCAAAACTCAGTATATAGAGTAAATTTAATTTCAGAATCACTTTCGTTCGAGCTTGAATTCCTTCTTCTTCAATTCGGTTTCCTTTGAATTTTGGAACTTTCCCCTGCGGTTCCAAAAATCCATTCATGTCCCTCACTATTCATCTTCTTGATTCTGGAGTATCCCATAACTCCGCTTCAAATGATCTTTATAGCGAATTGGCGGTCCCACCAATCTCAAAATTTGAATTGTAAAAGGGTGAAATTTATTTACAATCAGCATCGATTCACCAGAGATTTATATCTATCCTTGGTTTAGATGCTAATATTTTTTGTTATTCCAAACTCTAACTCTTGAGATCGAATGTAGATTTACCCCAGAAAAATCCACATTGATCTTATTCTTTAAGTCACGGTTAACCCGGTTAAGGTTGTTCGTGATATATATAAGCTTATCCATCTTCCTATTCTGTTATTTAATCATGTAATCCTTGTTTCCAACTTATTTCCAAATCAGAATTTCCTTTGATTTGAGTTAATCATATTTGAATCTCTATCTTTCTTTGAAAATCTATTCATGTATAGTGTATTTGTAAACTAATATTTAAATTTAAAATGTTTTATATATTGTAATGTTTGAGTTGTTGATGTTGAATTGGGTTTCCGATCGATTCGTCTGATCAACGCTATCGATAAGATTTCCAAAACACTTTGACAGAACAAACTGACACAATATTATTTTAAAATTTGGTTAATGAAATAAAATTTGGATATATATTTATTGAACTTAATAAAATGATTTAAATTGATAATTTGAAATGATAATACTTGATTTATCATTTATTGTTCTACAAATCAATCTATAAATAGTTGTTTATAAATTGATTTGGGAACTCAAATGAATTTAAAACAAGAATTTGAGAATTTAAATTCCGATTATTTCGAACTTTGATTTAAAGTTTTAAAAAGGGATATATTATATAAAGTATTTTAAAATAGAATTTGTTTCCAAAGAATTTTAAAGTGCTCTTCTCTTTGTCGCTGGAAAATAACTTCGGTGATGATCGCGACATCATCGACGTTCATTTTCGAGTTTCGAAGTTAAGAGACTGTTCTGTAGTCTTGCTACAGTTTTGTTTTGGGGAATTTAAATTGATTTGAATTTCAAAAAATATGACTTGATTTATAATATATATAGATATATGATTTAAATTTGATTTGATAAGTTATGTACATACATTTATTTATCTCTAAATGGTTTGAAGAAATCGGAAATTTAATTCTTAAATTCAATTATAAAAAGAAAATCAAAAATTTGGATAAATGATTCAAACTTGAGATAATTGAATTGGAAAGTTTTATTTGTATAACACAATTGCATTCAAACATAACTTACCTTAATTTCAGAAGTTAACAATGTAATTGGATAATATACAATATAAAAAGATTTTATAAATGAAATTTGAGTGGTTATAATAAATGTTATACACTTAAATTTTAATTATAAAATGATTAACAGAGGTAAATATAAGGGTAAGTTTGGCTCACATCCCTAATAAGTTTCAAAATAAACAAAACATCCTTCACATACAAAACTTACATTTCCGCCCCCTATTTTCAAATTCGCGCAGGCAAAAATACACAAATACCCTTTACGTTTTTAACATTTCAAACGCGTATAACTTTATGTACAAAAACCGGATCAACAAACCGTTTTCACCAAAAAATCACAAATTTTATGATCTTTGAAATGAGATCCATTGTTGATACCAAAAATTCATATTTGTAGTAAATGTGCAATTATTTCAAATATTTGCAGACAATTCAGCAACTTTTAAACCTTTTTGATTTTTTTTCAAATTTACAAAATTTACAAATAATTGCAGATATTTCTGCAGCTATATGGTATAGTTGCATAAATATCTGCAACTATTGGGTATAGTTGCAGAAATTTATGCAACTATACGGTATAGTTGCAGAAATATCTGCAACTATTGCATATAGTTGCAGACATTTCTACAACTATTGCATATAGTTGCAGAAATGCAACTATTGCAAATAGTTGCAGAAATATCTGCAACTATTGCACATAGTTGCAAACATTTCTGCAACTATTGCAAATAGTTGCAGAAATATCTGCACCTATTGCACATAGTTGCAAACATTTCTGCAACTATTGCATATAGTTGCAGAAATGCAACTATTGCAAATAGTTGCAGAAATGTCTGCAACTATTGCGTATAGTTGCAGAAATATCTGCAACTATTGCGTACAGTCGCAGAAATATCTGCAACTATTGCAAATAGTTGCAGAAATGTCTGCAACTATTGCGTATAGTTGCAGAAATATCTGCAACTATTGCATATAGTTGCAGAAATGCAACTATTTCTAATAGTTGCAGAAATGTCTGCAACTATTACGTATAGTTGCAGAAATTACTGCAACTATTGCTTATAGTTGTAGACATTTCTATAATTATTGCTTATAGTTGCAGAAATTTCTGCAACTATTGCGCATATATTTGCATAAATTTGTTGCGATTATTCATAACTGCAAATATTAAGAATATCATATTTCATAAAAAAAAATTGATTCATCTTTAATATTATTGCAGTTTACCATTCAATCGAAAAATAAGAAGAAGATTCAGCTCCACAGCGAAACGTAAGGGTAATTTGGGAAAAAAAATGGCGGAAAACAGAAACAGGGTTGTAAAAAATATATATTTTATGACAGGGACCCGCTTTGAATTTAAGTTCCGTTTTAAGGATGTGTAGCTAATTTTCACTAAATATAATAAGGGTAATTGAATAACTTACAATAAAATAATGTTAAAAGAACTAAGGATAAAAGAAAGCAGTTATAATAAGTGTAAGTATATTTAACATGAGTGATAAATATATTGAGAGGAATAAATTTAATTTTAATTAGGAATAAAGAAGAATAAAATTTATTAAGTACATTGTGAGTATAATAAATGATTTTTTTTTTCAAACCCATGGTTTTAAAAATTGTTAATTTAAGATGATTGGATAATAAGATAATGAAATTTGAGATAGTTAAGATTTATTTAACTTGTGTAAAGATTTATTCTCTACTTAAGTTGAAATTTCCATGCTTTCAAATTTATTTCCTTATTTTGTTTTTCAAACTATCTTTTAGTTGTCCTTATCATCCTTATCTTGCTATAGACTGGTATAGGCATCTTTCTATAGTCTTTCTATTTAGAAATCTTTCTATAACCTTTGATAATATTTGGCACTCATTTTGAATCTATTTTTGCGTGCTTGTGTTCTTGATTTTGGAGAATCTTTGAAAGATCATCTCCACCTTGTTAAGCATACCTGTAACAATAGTTATCGGGTATAATTTAAATCTCCTTGTCATCTTACCTTAATTTTATTTCACTCTATCTTTTTCTGTGCTTTCCCGTACCTCATTCCTTTTCGGGGACGAAAAGTTTTGAGTGGGGGAGAGTGTAACAACCCTAGATTTTGTATAATATTTAAATTGGACTTTCTTTTATTTTTAAAATTATTTTTAATTTTTTTTATTTCAAACATTTCATTTTTAAATATAAATGATGATTATCAAGTGATTTATAGTTCAAATTAGTATAATTTGAATATTTTACTATAAAGTGAATTTCTGGTCAAACCATTCAAACTTTGACTTTTAAACTTCAAATTTAAATTATTTTAAAATCTTAAATTTTATCTTTTATTATGAAAATAGAAGTAATAACTTGAACACTGCTTTTCGTTTCGTTGAAAATGGAGTTAAACAGTGAAAGTTATGTATATTTCAATATTGAGTGCAAATTGTTTATTCTACAATTTTGTTATTTTAAATTGTATAAATTATATTTTCTTTATCATATTTTATTTTTATATGTATTAATATGTTATTTTATGTATATTTTTGTCTTTTTATATTTTTAAAGTGAGGTAGGAATTTTTCTAGAGCTAGTAGTATTTCTCTTGTAATTTCCATGCCCTGTTTTCAAATTTTAAACATTTTCTTTAGTTCTTTTTCTATTTTTCTCCAATTTAATTATTTATTTTATTTTGGAAATTATAACTAAATTATTTTATTTCAAATTTTCACTTCATAATATTTTTAAAATGAAGTGGATATTTTCCCAAGACTAGTAGTGATTTGTTTGTAATTTCTGGACATTGTTTTGTATTTTTAAGCAATTTCTTTCATCCTTTTTATATTTTATTTAAAATTAATTATTTATTTTCATATTATTTCACTTGGTTTCGGTTATTAAAGGTATTTTCTGATTTATTGTTGTTTTTATTTGATCTTTAAAGAATGGAAACGTGAAGAGTTTAAGGCGTTTCATTTCTAGACGTTTCATTGTCCAAAAACGTTTCAAATGTCATAACCATCTCATTTATTCATTTTGGCTGCCATTTTCAGTTTTCTAGCCGTGACTTTCATCCTATTTCTCACTCAACAAACCATTCTATCATTTTATTCATGGCTACAAACATTTTGGGTAGTGTCTTCCTCTTATTTTCTTCCTTTTCTTCCTATTTTCTTATGTATTTTTGCCTTGTTCTCCCCACTCTTTTGCTCGGCCTTCACTCCATAGCCATGGCCACCACCTCCTACACCTCTTCCCTATCATCATCACCACCTACTCCTCATATCTGAACCATGGTCGAACCCACCATGATACTAAAATCCAAAAAAATACAACATATGCCTTGAAAACATGCTAGTTTGAGCCTTGTTGCTTCACCACCTCTTTTTCCACCACCACCACCACCTCTAGCCGCCGCCACCACCTTGACACACCCATAAACATCACCTTCATCCTCTGTCCAGATCTGAAACATGTCATAGCCGAGCCCAATGACCTTGTAGACTGAGCCAAAGTTGAACCAAAACCACTATTTTGCATAAGCCTCTTCATATTCATGCGTAGTAACTTCTCCACCACTTCAATACCTTGTAGCCATGCCTTATAGGAACCAAACCTGAACCAAAGTATGTCCAAACCTGAGCCAAAACATTCCTAGGCCGTGCAATCAAATGTAGGAAGCAAGGCAAAAGACTGTGTATTCGTATCTCTTTTTACTTCAAAGTTGTTTCAATTTAATGTTGTATTGAATTGTGATTTTATTTTGTTTTGTTTTGGGTTGTAACACAAGTTCTAAGCTTGGATCTCTTCCCACTTGAGCCTATTTTTGTGTCATCGTGCCTTCTGGAATCCGTTGTGTCATTTGAGTTGATATCTCTAGCACAAAAAAAGTGAGTAATTCTCATCAGATGATGTGTACTTATATAACTAGTAAACTGACACCATTTGAATCTGTAAATTTATATCATCCTGTTATAACTGTTATATTATGATTATATGATGTTCATCCCTGTTTATACACATGTTATATCATCTGTTACTGTTATATATTATATACTGTTTATTTATATCAGTTTATCACACTGCAAGTTCCCTGTTAGTATAGAAATCACTATGGATTGAAATGATACATACCCGAACGGACTTTAGAATAGGGAAAGATCGTTATGGGCTGAAATGATAAGCCTGAGCGACTTTTTATTTATTTTATTTAACTTGGGATTGCGGGTTTGAAATGATAGAACCCAGTTTTTCTTTGTAAACTGCGGATTGAAATGATACATATCTGTATCACTTGACCTAGGCTAGAAAATTTTATGCAGACCCGTGGTTTATATATTTTTCTAAAATTTTTAAAATATTTTAAAAAGGTAAATATTATGATATTTTGATTTAAATTTTATTAAAATAATTTCTATCAAATTAGTAGTGATTTTCTATAAAACAAATAGGTGAATTAATGAAAATGGTGAAGTAGAATTTGAAATATAAGTAAATTTTGGAATTGATGATTTTGTTTATAAATGGAATTTATGTAAAGTAAGAAAATATGACAAATTTGATTTAAAAGATGAATTTAATGATTTTATTAAGTAATAATAATTTTATAAAGTGTTAATGATTTTGCACAACTTAAAATATGAAATAAATGGATATTTAAGCTGAATTTGGAAATATAACTTAAATTGAATTTTTGTGAAATTTGTTTAAAAGTGAAATTCTAATTTAGTAAAATAAATGGAAATAAGTTGTATTTTGGAAATATAAACTTAGTTGTTAAGTTAAGAATTTAATAAAAAAATGAAAATTTAATTGTTATTAAATTTGATTTTTGTATGGAAATTTGACTTTATAAAATCATAGAAATAAAGGTATTTAAATGATTATTTTAAAATGTGAAAGTATATGATTTTATAAGTCAAAAGGATTTATATTAAAAGTTAATTGTTTGTGAAATCGTAATTAAACTCTGAATTTGACTTGACAGCATTTTTGAAATATAATGTAAAGATATTACAACATTGGTAAATGCTGTAGTTGTTTTAAATGAACCAAATAGCAAATTTGAACTAAGGATTATTATAGCACTTTGATAGTGCTATAGTTGTTAAATTTAACTAAAATTTTAATTGAAACTAAATTAAGATATTACAGCATTTAAAATGTCGTCTTTTGTTAATGAACTGTTTTTAAACATAACATTTCGTAGCATTCTCTAAGTGCTGCGAAAGTTGAATTTTCTTTGTTTAATAAATTCAAATGAATAAATGATCTTTGAAAAATATTAAATTTGGAAATTAAATATTTAATTATTAAATATAATGAATTGACTTTAAATGATTTAAATGGAATAGTTGATTTGGGAAATACAACTATTTTGAAATGTGATTAAATGGTATTTAAATTTAATTTAAATAGATGATGTTTTGAAATGATATTTTGATATTTTGAAATGAATTTGAAGTGATATTAAATCTTGGAATAAATAATTGATGTTTATATTAGTATGAAAAATATTTGGTTTACTTGTAATCTGAATATATTTAAAAGATATTGGACTTATGAAATATAGGATATTAAAGCTTTGGAATTTATTTTATAATTTGAATAGTTATTTTGTGGATTAAATCTATATTTGAAATTTATAAGATTTGAAATGGTCTATGGAAATTTAATTGAAATAAATGTTTGAATTGAATTGAAACTTTGAAAATTTTAATACTTGATTTGAAAGTATAATATTTACACTTTTAAATGGTTTAAATGAATTATTTTGTTTGAAATATAAACTATTTAAAAGGTGACTTGAAATGATAATAAATGAATGATATCTTTGAATTTAAACGGTATTTGAAGTTGAATATTTGGATTTGAACTCAAATGATGATTTGAATGAAGTTTTGAAAGGATATGATATTTTGATATATTAAAATGATTTGAAATGAAGTTTTGGAAAGATATGATATTTTGATATATTGAAATGATTTGAAATGAAGTTTTGAAATGATATGATATTTTAAATATATTGAAATGGTTTGAAATTGATTTAATCTTTATTTTGATAAAGATTTGGATTTGAAATGATATTCTATTTGGAAGTATAAACTGTTTTAAAATATAACCACGGGTTATAATAACGATTGGTTGTTAAAGAGACCGGGATCGGATATGGACCTACTCTCTGTCGATACCGAAAACCACTTTGACAACTGTGTACGCGGTGGAGTTTCCAGAATGAAGTAGGATGGTGGCGATGATCCTAAGGTATATACGTAGACCCGACTCCCGTGAGTTGGCATAAGGTGGCTAAAACAGGAGCGATCTCGGACCAGTGAGGTAGCACCTCTTATCGGACACACTTCTTCGATACCATTCTATTACTTTGTGATTTTTGGTGGCCACCCTTGATTTGGGAGTGTTGTTCGAGGTGGACGGTAGTGGCTGCTATGCTTTCCATCAGTCCGTGTGCGTAATTGGTATATCTACCCTGGCATTACCTTGTGTGCCGTGTCACCTACCATATTGAGCCCACTACGATTTTGGTTTAAAGATCCGACCGCGTTAAGGTTCACCATCACCTTAATGCTATTTTCTATATGATTATACTTTACTGATTAGACACTACTGTATATAGCGTATATTACTATATAGTAAATAGTTTAACGGATCCTTAGAGGATGTGCAGTCCCAAGCATCTTCTAAGTTACTTGTACTTTTACTACAGTTCACTTGAGTTGGTTTACATTGTATAAGTATGTATGTCCTGACTCGAGTGTTTGTATTTTTATTTACGCTCTGGTCAGCCCGAGTATTCACAGATTTGGATTCCACCTTCTGGAGATTGGAATCGTTGGAGATTATCTGCTTATCTAGTTTTATCTATCTTAGTTCCGTTGTTCTACTCAGCTTGTACTTGGTTATTTTATTGAGACTTCTGTTGTACTCTATTTCTTCTGTTGTATCTTATGTAACTCTGATATATTTATATAGTAGATTCATGAACTACTATTTCTTTTACTTCCGCTGCATTATTTTACTCTGTGTCTGTGATCTGTGATTATATTTATTTACTGTATATTCTGAGATTTGCCAAATTTTATTTACAACGCGGTATTTTGAGCAATTCAAGTCCGACATGTGTGGATGCGAATGGCTGAAAATAACGGGTCGTTACATATATCTACCATGGCATTGTCTCGAGTGCCGTGTTCACATGCCCAAGAGCACCTTCTACGAGTTTGTTTTGTACCATACCTATGGAGTGCCCTTTGATAGCTCTCCAGTTTACGAGGAGAGTTACGGTACTGTATAGACTATGGGAATATATATAAAATGTGTTAAGGGGGATATGGGTAATGTCTTAACGCTATTTTAATACTTTTACTTTACTGTAGACATATTATAATAGCGTATTGTACTACATAGTAGATAGTTTAATGGATCCTTAGGAGATGTGAATCCTGAACATCTCTTAAGTTACTGCACCCACGTTAGACACTGGATAGGAGATGTCAAACCCCGTAAAAATCTCTGATGTCGTTCCACTCATATTTATTTACCGTTGATTTAACTTACATAAGATCTTTTAGTTCTGACTCGAGTGTTTTGTCTTTTCAATTCGCTCGGGTCAGCCTGAGCATTTCAGGGTTGGAGATTTTTCTGGAGGACGAAGACGAAGATTTGTACTATTATTATTTATGATATGTATGCCTGCATCATGTTGTTCCACTGCATTTATATATTTATTCATGTTTATGTTACTCTGATGTTTGTGTTGTAAAGAATAATCAAATGTATTTTTTTTAAACAGCTTCATGACCTGTTATTTGATTATTATATTTTGCAATTCTATTGCAAGATTCTGTTTTGTTTTATTTCTTTCTCTTTTTCTTATTTACCCCATAACAATTTTCCCTTTTGAATGGTTTGAGTCTGTGACGCCCCACCTCTATACCCACGCTAACCAAGAACACTACGATGTAGTGCTGTCAATTAGCACGGAAAATAAGGATGTGGAGGAGCGACCATCCATGTAACTTCTTTGTGCGAGCACCGATATGTCAGATAGAATAGAATGCATATCTTTTAAGGAGGAAATCCGACATACCGATACAAACACAAAGCTATCACACGGTGGCTATATATAATCTTCAGAAACAAACATAGAGGTAATCATAACATAAATCAGTCACAGACATCCATATCACAAAGGCGGAAGAAGATATGAATAAATATATAACACATGAAAGTGTACATCAGAGTAGTGGTCAGAAAGATCCACGATAATACAAAAGAATAGCATCACGTGCTATACAAAAGAATAAGTACATTACATAGAGTCTATAACTCAAATGTGTACATCCAAAAACTACTAATCTATGTAGTTAGCCAAAAGTCAGAATAATCCTGAAGAGAAGTCAAGCAGAAGCACCTGTAACATCTCGGTCTGACCCGAGTATTATTTATAAGAAAATAATAAACGGATCAGTCTAGCTATAAATATCAGATGATAAGGTATATGATAAATAATATGGCATGAACATGTAACAACCATAACGGCACACTACTATAAGTGTGAAAATGATAATCAACAAAAGATCAATCAATATCACAAGAATCTTTTCAAAGATAAAATAGGGTATCATACCCTAAACTTGTATTCATAACAAGTCAATAACACATAAATTCACCAATGCACAAAAACTGATATCATATCAATGAAAATCATGAAAATTGGTGAAGCACAAAATTCCAGAAATCATCACTAGAAATCCAGAAAACACATAAAAAGGGGGGAAGGCCTAACACATGAATGGGAGCGTGAAAACTCACCTACGCGTAAAACACATGACGAGAAGCTATCTCATGGAAGCTATTCATTAAATTTTCACACAGGAATGGCCCGAAGACCATGGGGTGCTACCCCATATATGTGATGGCGAAACATCACAAAAGCGGAGTCTAGTCTCCCTCGCAGACAAAGAGACATCGCTCAATCGCTAGTCTAAATCACAAAAATGATCGTCATGATCATAAGGAAGTGTCAATTACACAAAGCCAGTAAATATATGAGTTTAGCTTCATGTCCCATAACCACTAGCTTAACTTAAATATTTACGAACAAACTGTAGATCTTCACTAGGAAATTGTCACAAAAAGGGTTCAATTGAACAAGTCCAAGAGCTAACCGACGAAGTGAACGCAAGCGTTTCATACCACTTGTTTGCACAAAAAATGGACAAACACCTCAAAGTTGTATGATTTAGTAGATCTTATGTTGTTCTTAGCGATTTAAGTGATTTATGCAAATATATGAAAAGCAGGGGCTAAACTGTAAAAAGACATGCAAATTTATAGTGGTTCAGCCAGAATGTGCCTACGTCCACTTTATATGTTATTTCTCTTCTTTTCTTTTGATTACAAGTACAAAGCTTTGATACAAGTAAAAGAAAGTTGTTTGTTTGAAAGTTCCTTCCGTGCTTGAACTCTCAAAACTTGTCCTCCATTGTTGTACCCCTGCCCCTCTATTTATAGAGTGAGGCTGGGGGTAGGGGTCTTGGAGGTATACAGCAGCTGGTGGGCATGGGCTGATGTAATCTGGCCTGGCGCGTCTTGGTTCGGCCTCCCTTGGTTCGGTGGTAGGAGTTGAATGTTAGTATGGAGACGACTTGGTCCGGTTGTAGACTGGTCCGGCAGTGGATTGGTTTGGCATTGCTTGGAGAAGAGGTTGGTTCGACATGACTTGGAGATGTCTTGGTCCGGCTGTGTTGATCCGGTGATGATGGTTCAGCTAGGCTGGTTCGATGGTAAGAATCCATCCAACATTTGCCCCCCAAAGTGGAGCATATGCTAGTATATGCCGCGCTTTGTTTCGGCTAAGGTGTTTTCATTTGGTCCCAGAGTGTCGAGCCGTTTGGTTCGGCGTCTTGTATCTGCTTATAAATAGGGGCTACACACCTTCGTTAGTCCTTACCGAACAGAGAGAGCCGAATCAAACTGAGTACCGAATCACCTGAGTACCGAATCATCTGAGTACCGAATCATCTGAGTACCGAATAGTCCAAGCTCTGAACCAGGTATGTATTCTTTTGCCGAATGAGCCTACAAATTCAGTACCGAATGAATCTTATATGGAAAATGCCGAATGATTCCTTGTGTTGGGATGCCGAATGAACTCTGTCTCTTGAATTATCGGACGGAACCGATGGTTTCTAAGTACCGAATGAATCTAATACCGGATGAGCTTTAATACTTGTATTATTAGTGAAGTTCTAGGTTACATAATTCATGTATTTTGGTGATGTACTTTCTGTTGTTTGCAGATAATGTCTCAAAGAGTAGAAACTCGATCAGGCAGAAAGAAGTCCCAGGGCGAAGGAGAATCTCCCTCAGTGCCCCCTGTTCAGCCAGGTCCGGAACGTCATGGATCTACCCCGAGATCACTAGTGGACGGGTACGGCCCTCAGGAGCTTTTGAACTCCCCGCTCGATTGCATTCCCAGCTCCCTTAAGGAAGAGCAGCTTGATGTCATCTCCCGTTCTTTCGGGATTGATAGGGCACGAATGCTGTTGCCAGGGAGAGAAGTTATGCCCTACGACCCTCCTGAAGGGTATTTTGCTTACAGCAGATACCACTGCATGTGTGGTGCCATTCCGCCTCTTAATGTTTGGGTAGCCAGCTTCCTTACATATCTAAAGGTGGCCCCATTCCAGCTTCAACCCAACTCCTATGCTATACTGGTGAGCCTCTTCATCATTTTCCGGAGGAAGTATGGTCGTGCTCCTTCTAACCGGGAGATCCGGTACTTATATAATCTGAGGGGCTATAAGAAGGGGTCCCCATACATCAGCTTGGAGTCAGCTGTAACCTTCAAGCCGGTCTTGGATCTGTATTCCAAATTCAGCATGTTCAAGAAGTAGTGGTTCTTCGTCAGGGACGACTCTGTTTCTATCCGGCGTTTTACTTCTGGATGTAAGTTGATGCTTTTACTTATAATTTCCATTCCGATTGCGATGCTTCTTCTCATACTTTCTCATTTTTTGCTAGCGACAGGTGGCTTTGCGATTGTGGAGACTGACCGCCTGGTTCAGACGGCGGTTGAGATAGAAGCTATTCTCGGGAAGTATAGATCATCTGCCTTCCTGATCAGAAATGCGACCCTCCTGGAGTATAACTTAATCCTTCCACAACAGTCAGTAGTCAAGCTGAGGGAAACGGTGGAGGAGAGGGTGGCTGCTCAGACTAAGGGAGGTGTTACGGTAGAGAGTAGCAAGAGGAAACCTTTCGCAAAACCTCCAACCGTCGGAGGTAAGAAACTCAAGAAGTCGGACGGTCCCTCCCCCAGCAATTGTCCACTTACCCAGGAGGAGGAAGACATAGAGGAGGAAAGAGGTGAGGGTGGAGATGGTCGGGAAGGTGATAAAGGTGGCGATGGCATCGGGGCCTTGCTTCCTGGGCAAGCGGGCGAGATTCAGGAGTGGACGGACGATGCGTTCTACCAGGCTTTCGAGGGGCTGGACGAAGATCTGGCTTTGGTAGGGAAAACTGGGGAAGCGGACAAGGCCGGGACCGGTGCAAGTGAGTCTTCTCAGACCATTCCAGCCAAGGGGGCTCCGACGACTCAAGGTGAACTCTTGACTCCTGCATGCTTCATTAATGATAGGGACTTAGGAATATTTTACGATCCGCTCCCGTCCTGGAATGACATCCAGGACTCATTGCAGTATCCTACTTCTCCGCAGGGTTTGTATAACAGACGTGTTTTCTTTCTTCTTTTACTCTGCCGCGTTTCTCGAATTATATAGTGATGTAAGTTTGTGACACTTGTTCTTCATGTCAGGAGCTGGTAAGACATCCAAGGCCTCGGATCTTCGGCACAGGCTTGAGCAATACAAGCTTTCAAAAACTTCCGCTAAGCCGAAGCCTTCGACCCACCGCTCTGGGGATGTAGTCGGCTACCGTCCTCTTCTCGGGGTTATCGAAGAGGGTATTCAACGGAGAAAGAGGAGTCATCCTTCATCCGAACCTTCACTTGGTCCTCAGCTCCCGGCTCAGCCTCTTCATGATATCACAGGGGAGGATATCGAGTTTGCACTCTCTCCGCGCCCGCCCGGAAACCCTACCGTTATTCATATCGACCGTCCTGACTTGGCTCGTAATCCATTTGCGGGTCATCCTAACCTGGATCCAAGCTCCCATGATATTACCTTTGACGAGGTCACCGGTGAGCACCTTCTTCCCCGCAACCCCATGGTACGGGTACTTGATGAAGCTAAGTCCTTAGATCTCGATTTACTTACTACTCGTATAATTACTATGGGAGACGAGGCCAAGGTTAATATTGATCGGGTGGCGGAGGAGACTAAGAAGCTGATGGGGCATCATGCCCGGTTGGTTAAGGCCGGAGAGGAGATTGGGAGTGCCAACATCCGACTGCGATTGGTGGTTTCGGATCAGGCCAAGCAGCTTGCGGATCAGGCTATTCAGATTTCTCAACATGAGGCTGCTTCTGGACAACTAAAGAAAACCATGGAAGAGGCCAGCCGGGCCGAACTGCGGAAAATGGAAGCTACTTGCAAAGAACGGATTGACATGGCTATTGCCACGGTGGACGAGGTTCGGAAAGCGGATCTTGAGCAGGTGGAGGAGTTGTCCGGGAAACTTGAGGCTACAGAGCTTGCTCAAGCCAAGTTGAGGGAGGATATGGAGGCAATGCGAGGATCCCTTCTGGTTGACTGCTCGAGATACCGATTGGAGAGAGATGTTGCCGTTGAAAGGTTGTCGGCTTTCGAGGCCCGGATGAGGGAGTTTGAGGAGAATGAGGGGATGATGGACGAAATGCTTCAGGACATGTACTTCCGAACCTGGAAGCAGGGCAACCTATCTTGGATGGATGATTATCCTAGGGTCATGGCTAAGATCTATCTTCGGGCTCTGGAGGAGGCTAAGGCCGATGCGGAAAAAGATGGTGGCGTGGTCTTCAGCATGGATGCGGTCACCGCTCAGTTTGCCAAGGAGGAGAAGGTGGCGGTGAAGGAAGGTATGCGGTTGCTCGCCGCTGAGGAAGTAGGCGTGCAGGTAGAGGATGACGATCCGGATAGTCAAGAAACAGGTGCTGGTAAGGCTTCCTTTTTAGCCTCTCCATTAACTTGGTTGCTTATTACTAATGAATCATTTCTCTGACTGGACAGGTGGTCAACAGGACAAGGATAAAACTCCAATGCAGCCGACCCCTTGATCAGACCTGGAAAAACTCTTTTTGTGGACTTGACAGGGTTGTATATGTTAGTCTTTAAACAGTAGAGTAACTTTTAGGTTGTAATATTTTGCCACTTGTAATAAGTAGTCTTATTTTTGACGTGTAATTCTTTAACTTAAGCTGATTTTGTCGTCTTTTGAATGTTTGCTTGTTATTTCGACATGTCGTATGAGAAATATAGCTATGTATATTCTTATAATTGAATTGTGTTTGATGTCGGGTTCTGGTTTAAGACATAATTTCATGACTTGCAATGCTAGTGTGTGGTGTTAACAAATTATAGTCATGTATTTGTACATAAAGGAAGAAAATACCATCTTTCATGTTCTGTTTGTAGATGGCAGTTTCGAATATCTTGTATGACTGAGCATGGAAAGCAGTCGAATGCCCTGCCATCCGATTGTGAATCCCTTCATCCATTGGCGAGTATCTCCTACTCTGTATCCTGTACTTTAGGGATTGTTATAGTGGATAGAAGGAAAACTCTTTAAGAAAAAATTGAAATATGTGAAAAGTAAAACTTCCAATCACGGAAGGCCTTCGATGTGCTTAGGTTCGTGGCAAACGTGTTTTGTAGTCACTTTACCTAGCTGTGGGTCTTGGAGACAATTGTCACCCATCTTACGCCTCCGCGGGGAGTTAATTCTTTTTTACCACAGCCGTACCTAAGACACATCGGAGCCGAGATCGCGCACAGTAACTACCCGGGCCATTATGGCCCGTAATCGTGGGTATTATTCGATTTACTGTGGCCGGCTAGCGTGGGTGTCGATCGTCAACTGTGAACTGCCCCTGGCTGGCCACACCTTATGTTGGGGCTTATAGTCGGTTCATAGTTGCCGGCGAGCCTAACGCCGTAATGAGCTGCCTCGGCTATAGTCGGCCTTCTCGGTGGCTTATAATCGGCTCATTACAGTTGGCTTTAAGGGCCGTCGCGAGCAATGAGTTAACCCGCAGCAGAGGGATGCTGGAGCAAAAGTGTCTCATTGGCGAGGGCATAGATTCGCATAGTACCTGTTAGGTTTTGCCCAGGTGAAGTTGCGTCGTGGAGTGCTTTGAGTGGAAATGCTATACGCATAGTATTTTGTTCAACAGAAAAGGATAAAGTTTAACAAGTAGCCAAGATATAAAGGAACAAGTTAAAAAAGAGACAAGGTTTTTTAAAGTGGTTCGGCATGAAAAGGCCTACGTCCACTGATTCTCTTTGTTAATTCGCTTCATATGGGCAGTACAAGTTAAGAAAAGTATCGACGGAGGTGCTGGATGTTCCATGCCCTCTGGGACACCTCTTCGTCCACTGTTGACAAAATATAAGCTCCATTGTGGAGATTTTTATGAATTACATATAGTCCATCCCAGATTGGGTCTAGTGCTCCGAGGCGAGGGAAGATTCGCTTGAGGACAAGATCCCCTTCTTGTAAGGTACGATGTTTGACTTTGGAGTTGTATTGTGCTGCCACTTTCTGCTTGTGGGCTGCTGTTTTAAGGACTGCATCATTTCTTCTCTCCTCAACTAGATCCAAAGACATGTGGAGGAGTTCTTCATTCTCTTCTGGGTTATAGTGGATCCTACGGTGGGAAGGCACAATGGTTTCAACTGGGAGCATAGCCTCCGATCCGTATGCCAAAGAGAAAGGAGTGTGCCTCGTTGATGTTCTGAAAGATGTGCGGTAGGCCCACAGTGCCGTAGGGAGTTCATCCACCCAAGCGCCCTTTGACTTTTCGAGCTTCTTCTTGATCAGAGTTTTCAGAATTTTGTTGACTGCTTCGACTTGTCCGTTTGCCTTGGAGATGAATCAGCTTAGGGCGGCCACTTTTCCATTTAGGCTTTGCATTTCCTTTCGGGTGGAAGGTATCTTGATATCCCTTAGCGCTCGGACTTGTTCAGGGTTTGCTTCAATCCCTCGGGCATGGACGATGAACCCTAAGAATTTTCCCGATGATACTCCGAAGGAGCACTTTAGTGGATTCAACTTCATTCCATACTGTCTAAGTACCTGGAACATTTCGCCTAGGTGGCTTACGTGATCTTTGGCTTTCCGTGATTTCACCAGCATGTCGTCCACATATACTTCCATAGTTTGTCCTATTAGCCCCGCAATTGGTGAGTGTGTTTCATTCTTCTTGGCGACTTGTGTTCGATTCCTGTCTCTGGCATTTTACATAACGTTCCAGCTTCTTTCTTCTGATGTGTTCCTCAATCAGATCTCGGAGATGATGGCATTCGTTGGTATCATGCCCGTGAGATTCGTGGAAGCGGCAGAACTTTCCAGACTTCTGCGCGTTATCTGATTCCTTCTTGTATGGTGGGCGTTTGTATCTAACTTCGCCTTGGGTGGCAAGGAAGATATTTTCGACGGTCTCGTTCAAAGGAGTGTAAGTGTCGAACCTTGGTCCTGGCCGATATAGGCGCTTTTCTCCCTTCTTGCCCCCAGCATTGTCTCTGGAATCATTTCTTCGAACGTCCCTTGCCACAGCAGGGGCGTTGCCATGGGTTGTCTTATTTTGCTGTCCTGACTACTCCTCAACGGCAACATCCTCAAGCCTCATGTATTTCCCGGCTTCATGGAAGAAATCGGGTAAAGTAGCTGGTTTTTTTTGTCAACCTTCTAGCAAATTTAGTGTCCGGATGCACACCACTGCAGAGGGCCATTAGGATAAGCTTCTCATCGGCATCTTGGACTGCGGCTGCTGCGGCGTTGAATCTGGTTAGGTATTGCTGCCGCTTTTCTCCAGGTTTCTGTTTGTCGCTGGATAAGGAATAAGCGTCCTTAGGTTGCTCCACATGAATGCGGAACTGACTGATAAATTTTCTTTCAACATTTCCCACGAGCTGATGGATCCCTGGGGTAGATGACAGAACCAGGAGGTAGCAAGATCTGCTAAGAAGAGCGGAAAGCATTTGCACAGTACTCCCTCTGTCGCTCCACTCATGAGCATATGCTGCGTGTACCTCTGTAAGTGTACAACGGGATCGGAGGTTCCTTTGTAGGGTTCCATTGTTGGCATCTTCCATTCTCAGGGGGTGATAGCAATTTCGATATTGCGGGCGAAAGGGCTGGTTACCCTAGCGCCTATCCCTCGATCTCTTTGCTCCCGTTGGACACACTCTCTGAATAAGCGTGCCATCCTTTCATCAGAACTTGGAGCAGATAGAAATGAGTTTGGTTCTGTTCTGTGGGATTGATTCCGTCCAGATGACCTGTAGGGATGGTATCGTCTATCATTCCTCATATTTTCCAGTGGCTGCCTTTGATCTTCTGGGAGCATGCTCGGGTCAGCTACAGTTGGCCCTTGCCTCGATCTCCCCCTGTTGGGTTCTGATCTAAGCACTTCCTCGGGTCCAACTTCAGGCTGGACTCTAGCTCGGCCCCGTTCACCGGCGTTTCTATGGTTAGGCAGCATGACCGGTTCAGCTACAGTTGACCTTCGCCCGGTACCTCCCCCGTTGGGTTCGGTACCAAACGTTTCCTCAGGCCTAACTTCGGGCTGTGCTCGGTCTCGGCTCCTACCATGGCTACTTCTGCCGTTAGCTCCTTCGAAGAAGGAAGATCTTTGCTGTCTCTGAGATCCTCCAGACTGGGACTCGCCCCATGATTCAGTGTTGCGGTTGGATTCTTCAGCGTCCCTTAAGCGTGACATGAGATGGTCCACCAAGGCTTCCTGCTCGGACGTGAAGCGGTTAGTTACTTCAACCACAACTCTGTCCAAGTCTGCCCTAGTAATTGCTACAGGCTGTTCTGTGGCAGGAGTGGTTGGGTTGGTCTGTTCTTCATTTGTTACTGTTGCTGGAGGAGGACGATTTACTTGATTCATGATAGCTGGATCTGGAAGACTGCTGGATGCGATGTTTTTTCCTTTGTTAACATCTTTTCTCTATTTGGGAGGCATGTTTTCCAAGTGGCGGACGATGCTGTTAGGAAAACTTGTTAAGCGGATGAAGCTGAAGCTTCGAGCTTCTAGCTCTCAGTGAAAGCACCAAAAATGTTTGCACAAAAATGGACAAACACCTCAAAGTTGTATGATTTAGTAGATCTTATGTTGTTCTTAGCGATTTGAGTGATTTATGCAAATATATGAAAAGCAGGGGCTAAACTGTAAAAAGATACGCAAATTTATAGTGGTTCAGCTAGAATGTGCCTACGTCCACTTTATATGTTATTTCTCTTCTTTTCTTTTGATTACAAGTACAAAGCTTTGATACAAGTAAAAGAAAGTTGTTTGTTTGAAAGTTCCTTCCGTGCTTGAACTCTCAAAACTTGTCCTCCATTGTTGTACCCCTGCCCCTCTATTTATAGAGTGAGGCTGGGGGTAGGGGTCTTGGAGGTATACAGCAGCTGGCGGGCCTGGGCTGACGTAATCTGGCATGGCGCGTCTTGGTTCGGCCTCCCTTGGTTCGGTGGTAGGAGTTGAATGTTAGTATGGAGACGACTTGGTCCGGTTGTAGACTGGTCCGGCAGTGGATTGGTTCGGCATTGCTTGGGTAAGTGGCTGGTTCGGCATTGCTTGGAGAAGAGGTTGGTTCGGCATGACTTGGAGATGTCTTGGTCCGGCTGTGTTGATCCGGTGATGATGGTTCGGCTAGGCTGGTTCGATGGTAAGAATCCATCCAACACCACTCGTTTTACTAAGTCGTTTAAGTCGATTTCTCATCCGAGTGAAGTAAAGGCTTGTATATACTAGTAGATTGGAAATGGGTTTGAGAAAACGAACTTTTGATATTTAAAATAGTGTTGAAATCGCTTTGATGAAAGAGTTTTGATATTTACTACTAGTATTGAAACCTTCATATATCTTTAAAGTGACAAGTCATAAAACGATTGTTGAAACAATCTATCACAAAAATTCACATTCGAAGACGTGAACAAAATCCAAGGAAGTCAGCTCAAAATGCATCAAAGTGGAAGTTTTGTTGAATGTTTTTCAGATAAGATTGCCTACGGAGGGGGGTCCAGGGGGGTGGCAACCCCCTAGGTGGGGGTGCGGGGGCAACTTAGTGAAGACAAGCGACCTCGTGAAGCCAAACGACCTAAGGGGCCATGCGACCTAATGGGTCATGCGACCTACGACCTAAGTGGAAGACAGGCTTAGAGACCTAAGGGATGCAATAGGTCTAACGACCTAACAGAAGTAGGTCTAACGAGCTAAAGTTGGTTCGCGACCTAACGGTGACACGCGACCTACGACCTAACTGGGTCGAGCGACCTAAGAAGGGCGAGCGACTTAAGAAACTCGCGACCTAAAGGCGACGCGACCTAAAAGTGGCGCTACCTAACTGTGACACGAAGCGAGATGGCAACCTAAGTGTTCGTGACCTAACGGCTTAACTAGACACGCGACCTAATGTCTTAACTAGGCATGCGACCTAGCGACGAAATACTATGCGACCTATCGTCTTATAGGCCAAGCGACCTACGACTTATACTGGGACGAGCGACCTAAGAATCTCGCAACCTAAAGGCGATGCGACCTAAAAGTTTGCCGAGTGATAGTAGGTCGGCAACGACCTAAGGCCATGCGAGCTAACGTTCCAGAACGACCTAGTGCCAGAAAATCACCAAAAACTTTGAAAATTGGGGCTTTTCGCCAATCCACTCCAAACCAAAAGCAAATGTTCATACAAATGCGATAGGGAATCATTCCCAATAGTCCAATGACAGTTATAGGCAAGATGTGAGATTAAAAATCTCACTTTTTCACTAAAATGGATGAAGATGGAGATTGAAAGCAAGGAGAAGCAATCCAAAGCTTGAATCCACTATCTTCTACTTGAATTTGGAGTTGAATCTCGGATTTGCAATAGAATTGGAGTTTGGAGTTTTAATTTCCACTTCCCACCACCATTTTTGATAAAGCTTGAATGTTAAAACAAATGGTGAATGAAGTGAGGAAGAGGGTTGGGCTGAACTAAAGAAGGTGCAGTCCAAACCAAAGTCACAAGCGGGAAAAAGTAGCAAGAATTTCACTAACTCCAAACATATCGAAGTTTACACTCAAAAAGATCGCAAACGTCATTTTGAACTCAATGAAGGTGGTCTCGAGTCCTAATTTGACCGTATGCAAAAAGTAGCTTTTTGGACTAACATCCGACTAACGATAAAATATTTAAATATAGAATTGATAAATATGCGGGTTGTTACAGAGTCTGACGTGTGTGTCTGCTTAAAACGTCCAAAAAGGCAGGTCATTACAGTTGGTATCAGAGCTTAGGTTTAGTGATAATCTTAGCTTTGTAGGGTCTGACTCATATTAAATAGGGTAGTAATACCCTAGAATGAGTCGCTGAGTGTATACATATGAGAGAGCGTATTTGTTAGTGCTATAAAAGGTTTTTATATTGTGTTAATTTGTTCCGTTTTGTATTTATAAATTCTGGTTGGTGCATAGGACGCTATGACATTGATAGGGATTTCTAAACACTTAATAGGACAGACCGACACAATATTGTTTTGAAATATAGGTAAATGAAATTTTTTTGCCTATTATATATTTTGTATATAAAATAACAATTTTATAAATGATATATTTGGTCGTAATTTATTTGTTGTTAGGTAATGAAATTTTATAAATATTGATTGTAAAATAGGATTTACAAGTAAATTGAATATAAATTGAAATTTGAGAATTGAAGTTCCGAGATTTTTGAAAATTTCTTTCGAAAGGTTTTGGAATATAATACTCGTAGTGTTTAGAAGTATTTTCTGATATAAATATTTCAAAATGATTTGAAAGAAATGTCTTTAAAAGAAATTTTTTAAAGGAAAAAGTGTTATACTCCCCTCTTTGTCGCTGGAAAATAATTTCGGTGATGAGTGCACACATCATCGACGTTCATTTTCGAGTTTCAAAGTGGGAAGACCGTGTAGTGATTTTACTTCACAATCATTTTGATAAATTAATCTTGATTTTTAAATTCCAAATATGATTTGATATATATAACAGATATAATTATATGTATTATTTTAAAATAATTGAAGTGAAACCCGTTTGTTTAGTTCTTAAGTTTCTATAAATTAGAAATTTGAAAATATTGTAATGAATGGAATCTTGATTATAATAATAATTGGAAACTTCTAAAATGAAATTAAGAAATTTGATGGTAAAATGATAAATGAAATAAATAAGAAATTGAAAATTTGTAAACTGTAAATAAAATGGAAATAAAAATAAGGAAATGATAACTATTGAGCATTTTGCAAAATAAAATAAATAAGATAAACTTGTGTAATATTAAATTTCATTCTTAGAAACATATATATATATATAACTTACCTTAATATTAAAAGTTGTAATGTTGACTAGAACATGTAATGGAATGTTATGCAAGTAAAACTTAAAATAATGAAAGTGTTCAGTGAATTGCTTTATAATTAGGAATTTTGATATTATAATTGTTATAAACTTAAGTTATAATTGAAATACTATTAAATAAAGTGAAATAGAAAAGTGAGTGCTGTAAGTAAATAATTATAAACTTAAGTTAATGTTTGAGGCTATTTATAATTAAAGTAAATAATAAATTGAGCACAAAAGTTAGTAAATGAATATAACTACAGAAATTGTTGAAAGGATTCACAAAATAGATTGAATATTCTGTGACACTATATAAGGAAATGGAAGTAAAATAAAAAATAAGTAAGAAACTTAAGTATGAATCTATGCACAAAAGAATATTATTATCTAAGGGAAATCAAGTATATAAATTAAATAATGTGAACTAAACCGTAATAAAATGTTTGTAATACTTAAATAATGAAATCGTAGATTATTATAAATAATTGAATGGATATAATTTATGTAAGAAATGAATGTAAAGCAATAAAAAGAATTTGACATTATATGAATAAATGAAAAAAATGAATTTTGTGAGTAATGAACGGAAATAAATGAACTAAGTACTGAATGAATGAATGAATGTGAATTTATTTACAAAGAAACTTATATAGTACTTTAAGAATTGATTTACATATGTTTAAATAATTATATATGAGTAACATATGTAAGGAAATGTAAATAACATATGTAAATAAATGAATGTAAATAAATGGAATTAAGTATTAGATGAATGAATGGAAGTTGAATTTTGAAAGAAATAAATGTAAATTGAATAAATAATCCTTGTATGAATGGAAAGAAAAACTAAAAACTGTAAATGTTGTGAAAGAAAATTTAATAAGAATAACTTAAATAACATTGTAAATTATTGTTTGTTTTAGCTTATGGGTTGTTTGGGAAAGGATACTTCTAATGTGTAAGATGTATAAATGATCTATTGAGTTTTATCTAAGGCTGTTGAGTGTATGGTATACTTAGTAGTTTATTTATCCTTTTATATGATTAGAAGTTCTGAATCCGAACAAAACCATATAATTTGGTTGCTATGAATGGATGATTGATTTCTTTGCTAAAAATGATGTTGTGTTGGTTGTTTGCAAAATGATTGTTGTTATGTTGTATTGATTTGTTTGTTATTGGCTAAAAGCAACTTAAAATATTTCTCTTTTATATAATAATTAACATCTTTGGATTATATAAGTGAAATACAGGTTATGGAAGCAATAGCTACTGCTTTTAGTTTCATAAATTAAGCGTTATTTGCCCGACAAATAGGTACGTTCTCGGATTACGGTTTTGTAGCAATATTTTATTATTTTCCCGTTGTTGGGATATGTTACTTTGAAATATATGTGATATATATTGTTATTATTGATATTATTTTATGTCCCAGACCTCTCCGTACAAAGGAGACTCTACCGAAATTTTCTGTGAATTTTGGACTTAGAAAATTTTGTGAAGTGTTTTCCAAATTTTTCTAACTTGATATAAAAGGATTTAATTGTTATAAATTAATATATTTTATTTAAACTATTTAATTATGTAAATTAATTGTTTATAAATTTAATATTTTGAATAAGATATATTGATTTCTTAATTCCTTTTCCCTGGGACAAAAAGTTTTGAGTGGGGGAGAGTGTAACGACCCGTAATTTTCGA
Source organism: Allium fistulosum (assembly GCA_030737815.1). Classification (NCBI taxonomy): domain Eukaryota; kingdom Viridiplantae; phylum Streptophyta; class Magnoliopsida; order Asparagales; family Amaryllidaceae; genus Allium; species Allium fistulosum. Next base: position 735,394,984 of record CM060906.1, read on the forward strand.
TAATTAAACTTGTTAAATTAATAAGATTTTTGTTATTTAATATTGGAAGAAATAAAAAAAATTGTAATTTAATAATGAAATAATAACCAAAATGAAATATAACATTGTTAATTAAAGTTAATCGTTAACAATTTCAATGAAGTTCAATTAATTGAAATAAGGTAAATGTTATAACTTGGTTATAAATCTAATATAGGAAACAAGTGTAAATATGAATTATTTAATGAGATAATATATAATTAATGGTAATTGAATAAAATTAGTGTTAGGAAAGGAATTACAACATTTGTTTGTAAATAATAAACTTATAAGTGTGATTAAAAGTTAATGGTAACAATTATTATATGTTACCTATTTATTTAGCTTGTTAAATTAAAATTGGAAATTAATTGCAAATTAATTCACTTAATTAGTGCAGTTAATGTAGGTAAAATTGATAATGGTAGAATGTAATTCAATGAGATGTAACCAATGAAAATTTTATGCATAACATGGCAATTGACTAAATAAGAAGAATTGGAATCAAGTTGGCTCAATCTATTAGAATCTAAATTATAAAAAGTGGATTTATTACAATTAAATGTAATTAAAAAATTACGTTAATGAAAAGTAAGATGAAAATGGTAAACTATTAATGTAATGAAATATATAAAAATGTTAACTATGTATGTAGAGAAATAATTGATTGAGTATAAAGATTGAAATCAAATAAAATCAATTTATTGGAATTAAATTTTAATTAATAGGATTTATGGCAGTTGAAATTGAACTTATTTTAATTTATTATAAATGTCTTTGCAGTCAAAAAAGATAAAAATCTGCTAGTTTATAAATATTGAATTAAAAGGTGATTAATTAATTTATTTAATTAACTTGAAATATAGCCATTTTGGCAACTATCTTGGATTTCGACGAAACTAGTTTCATCGGATCCGTAACGGTGAATTATTGTAAGGTTTCAAGTTTCATAGCGATTGGACTTGTCGTTTGATCGTACGGACTCGGAACGCCTAGAAATCAATTTAATTGAAATCAATTTGAAATAAGCTGATTTTAACATAACTTCTTCATACGATGGAATTAGGACTTGAAACCTATTCCATTGAATTTAAAATTATCGAAAACATCTATTTGGATATATGGGATGACCTATTTTCGTTCCGAAGATAGAACGGGCTTTTCGGATCATTTATCGTTCAACGTGTAAATCAATCTGGTCCATTCCTTCTGTTTTCAGCTTTGCCTATAAATAGCCCATTATAAACCCTAGCAATCATTTTATTTTCTATTGTCTGTATGTACATTTCTTGCTCATCTACTCTTTCCAATGGCAGACAATCAAAACCCTAATTCCCAATTTGCAAATTCAATTTCAAATTCAATCCTAAAACTCAAACTCCTCCAACCCTATCAAATTTTATATCGTTTCGAAGCTCTCGACGAGCGCATCTCAGATCTGCAATTATTTTTTGCAATTGGATCACGGTTTGGTCAAAATTTGAAGAACAAATCAACAAACAACAATAAAAAATTTATCTATCACTTCATAAATTTTATTTAACTTGCAATGAAAATTTTAGTATTGCGTGAGTGGGTTTAATCACTCACCTTTTGGCTTTCCCTTTTCTAGTCAAATTTGGATCCACTACTACTTTCTTCTTTTGATTTATTTTCTTGCTATCTTAATCTCTTTTCAGAATGTTTTGGAAGAGGCAGAGAAGTTTGTATAGATCTGGATTTGAAGAAAAAGATTTGGAAAGAAGAAGAAATTTTGGAAAAGAAGAAGAAAATTTAAAGAAGAATTGAAAAATAAAAAGAAGCTTTGAAAATGAAGAAGAAGATTTGAAGAATAAGAAAAAAAAGGAAGCTTTGAAAAAAAAGAGAAGAAGGAGATTTGAAGAAGAAAACAAATGAAAAAGGAAGGAGGAAGGTGAAGAGAGAGAAAATGTAACGACCTGTAATTTTCGATAATTAAAAATATTAAATTAAATAAGATTTTGAATTTAAATTAAAATTTATGATTTATAAATGGAATGGATTATTAGAATTAAATTTAATAATGTTAATTTAATGTAATTGATAACTATTTTAATGTAATATCAATCAACTGAAATAATTGCAAAGTTAATTTGGTTATAATTGTAAATAAGGAATTAAATTGGTAATTAATGGAATTAATGAAATTGAAATATTATAGTTAATATGGTAAAAGATGATAACGGTAATATGGATGTAATAAATGTAAACTACTGTTAATTATTTTTATAGGGTGTTGTTGATTAAATAAGAAGAATGTAAATCTAAATAAATGAATTTATTGGAAATTTAATTACAATTAATGAATTTATTACTATTTCAATTGAACCTTGAAATTGTGTAATATTTAAATATTGGATTAACATAAAAAAATTATTTTAAAGGATTTTAATTTTTGTGTAATCAAGAATGATGAAAATTGTTAACTATTAAATTTGAATTTAAAAGTGATTAAATTTATTTAATAATAATTTATTTAATTAACGTGAAAATTTGCCATTTTGGCCACTATCTCGGATTGTGATGAAAATTCATCAGATCCGTAACAGTGAATTATTGTAGAATTTCAAGTTTCGTAGCGATCGGACTTGTCGTTTGATCGTGCGAGCTCGAAACGCGTAGAAATCAATTTAATGAATTCAATTAAAATAATCTGGTTTTAAAGGCTAACTTATGTATACAATGGAATTAGGTTTTGAAACTAGTTCCATTGAGTTTAAAAATATCGAATACATCTATTTTGACATATAGGATGACCTAATTTCGTTTCGGAAACGAAACGGGCTTTTCGGGTCGTTATTATCGTTTCGACCCAATACGATCTTTCCATTCATTCTTATCTATCTCAGCATATATAAATAAATTTCTTTTATAAACCTAGCGGCCTTTTTATTTTTGTCTATACATACATTTCCTTCTCATCTCCTCTTTCCAATGGCAGACGACCATAACCTAAATCCCAATTCAATTTCCAAATCAAAATCAATTTCAAAAATTCAAACTCCTCAAACCATAGCAAATTTCAAGCGATCGATTTCATGCTGGCGTTCCACCGAAACTTCCAAAAAAATTTCCACCAAATGAACGAATGCGTCGTGCTGGACGTAAACATCATTAGTACAAGCAATGGAACTTTGTTTAACGTGCCCCGCAATAGGATGGATCGTCGGAAGAAACTTTAGTCCATCAAAGCATATTTTTGGAAATGTGGTTTTAAGCTCAGCTAGCTTCTTTGCTAACGATGGACCATGTGCAGGACTGGAGGAAGTTTGTTTCGTCGAAACAACAGATTTCTTGTGAACCTCACGGGACTGCCTGGTGCTTGATGAACCGGAATATTGATCGCGAGGAGCTTTAGGTTGAGACCCCCTTTAAGCAGATTTATCCCTGCTATGCTCTGGTTGAGGGGGAGGATCGTTGGGGTAGGAAGAGTGGCTATAAGTTTTCCTTCGAGACGATGAATCTCGAGAATGATAGTCTCTATTGCTTTCATCATCTCTATCTCGGTGTTTTGCGGACCCTGTGTCTCGGCTGGAATGATGGAAAATAGAGGACCCGCGAAGGCGGTCGAATCCATGAGAGCATCCCATATCACATGCGCAGAAATTAAGTAAGTACGAGTTAGCAAGAATAACATGGTGGCTGAAGTTTAAGTGTAAGATGAGGTGTGAGTGTTAGCATGCGTGTCTTAGTGTTTCCTCCCGACGGACCAGTTTCTTTAGCTTTAATTATCGGAGTTTTTTCTACTTGATGATGGGCATAAACGCTTTCATCGCCTCTCGCGAGCGAATGAAGTTTTATGGCTTTCGGATCGTCGAAGCCGTATTTGAAAAAATCATCAGGAATAGTAAGGTCAGACAAGCCTTTCAATGAACCCTCTAAGTGTTGTGGAGACGGCTCTTTCTCCATTGGAGTAATTATCACTTTCGAAGTTCCGTCCACTATCTTCTTCCTCAGCTTGTAAGCTAGTTTCTTTTTTCCCTTTGAAGGGGGAGGTGGTTCATCAGTGCCATGTGCTTCAATCACTGGTTACGGAGTAGGACTTACATTCTTAACCGGTGCTTCGGCCTCCTTTATTTCACCTTCCTCAGATACATCGGGGGTCTCTCTTGTCGAAGGCATCAAACGCCCAGCTTGCCTTTTGCCTTTGTCCAAGGCAGGTCCGGTTGTAGTGACGCTGTGAGGGAGACTTATTCGGCGACCTTCAACCAACAACCCAAATTTTGAGAGCGATTCACTGGAAATGATGGATCCGATGTCTCCCGTGGGAACAGCTCGAATAGCTTCGACGGCCTCAAAGTACCCGGAGCCTTCGGGACGTGGGATGAAACCTTTGAAAGTCGAGAAAAGATTTAGTAAGAATTCACTTTTTGTCGCATACAAATATTGATCCAGAAAAGGAACCTACTCCTTCTAGCCATCTCCTCACAAAGCCACGGGGACAGCGCACGTAAAACCACTCCTGCTTATATTGGGAGAATTTTCTCCACGCTCCCGTCAGGATTTGGCATTTGTTATGTGGCTCAAGGAATATGAAAGATGGGTCGTCGGACCATCTCTTGAAATGGTGGATATAGCGGATATCATCGGGAGTGGGGAGCTTGAATAAAACACTCATGAAAAGAATACACGTGCCATATATGAACGCGTGGCTATTGGGATGTAACTGTGCTGGGCCGATCTCAATATACTGCAACACATCACGGAGGAAGGAGCTGAAAGGTGGCACGCTACCAACCCAGCACATGAATTTGTTGCAAGCCGTATACCCAGCTGGGGCAGGTGGGGACGATCTTGTCCCAATGGAACCAGCACGTCGTCAAAAGGGATTCCATGGATTGAGAATAATCGGCGAAGAGCGTTTTCATTAATTCTCGAAGCTTGAGAATCAACCGGATTGTCTAGGATAATCGCTCCATCTATGGCATCAGGAGCCGAGTCAATAGTCGCAGCCATTGGGCTCGGGCTATTCTGAGCAGGAGTTATCGATGGATTCGAAGTTCCCACTACTTCCTGTTGAGAACTTGGCTCAGGTTTATCTGAGATTGTGGCGGAGCTCGACTTTCTAGACATCCTCAATGAGCGTCGAATTTGGAATAAACACATGTTTGAACTATACTTGAAAGACAATCAATATTAGACATAACGACGAAAGTACTCCCCCCGTGTGGTGTGCGGACTAGTGCAATTTTTCAAGTATAAGTGTAAGAGAATCAAAGGTCCAAAGCTGATAAAGTAAGGTTAAGCATTGAACTGTCATCTTCGAAGACCGTCATCGCTGACCGTCTCCGAGAGCTCGCCCTATGACGGTTTTGGTCTTGAACTCGGACATTAGTACTATATGTTGAAGGCTATTATTTGTTTTATCGAGTTGAACTCGGGTTTATAGTTGATGGAATTGGGGAGTTATCAGTCAAAATCAGTTCAATATGCTTGTATGCCTAAATTGTTGTCGTTGTTCATTGTTCTATGGTAAGGCATGGAAGTATGTAATTTTGATATGTGATGTACTTAAGTGGAGACAGTCATGATTATTAACACCGACCCTAGGACCTGAAGCCGAGCGACTCACTAGACCGACACTCTCTCTTCATCGAACGGTCTTCGAGGGGTATACCGAACCACACTCGCTCGGTATATCGAACCCACCTTGTGGTCTCTAACCGGGCCATAACACAACCCTTAACTGGTTATGCCATACTCTCTCCCTCAACACTGAAACCACACCGGGCCACTGTCCCTGACTCTAGAAACCATTCATACCGACCAACCCACACGCTTCCTGTCTTTTCCTAACAACCAAATGGACTCCCTCCATCAGACTTTGGCTGACACACGACATCGTCGAACGGCGTTTCTCTCCCTAGACCGAATGACACCTCATTCCTCTACCTCCCTAGCATTATTCTCACAAGAAGTCCACCGAGCAGCCAACTTCCACCTAAAATACAAATGTCGACCCGTTCACACTCTCTTCTCTCTTGCTCCTTGATCACCGAACGACCTCAACCACCAATCTAGCCCTATCAAGCTCTTAACCTAATACATGTCGTTATTTCTAATTCGACCTCCCTTGACTACAATAACTCCTACTAAATAGAAAAATGTACTCGCGAATGCGAGCTTCATGCAAAATTCCTGATTTGGGAATATGGGTCGAATAAGAGATTCGTACCTACAAGAGTGGTTCAGAAATTGTAGGGGTCTTGAATTTCGGAGCGGAATTCGTTCGGGTTTATTAAATGAGGCAGTTACGAAACGCACGTTTTGAAGTAGGGGAAGGAAGGGGAACTGGAGTGAAAGCGGAGGTTCGGGAGAAGGTAATTTGGTAAATCTCGGAAAAATAAGTAAAGGTAAGGAGAAGGAGAAAGAGAAAGTTCTTATATATGGGAGAGGGGAGGCGAACAGGCTATCTCCTATTGGGCCGGTCAGTGTGGTTTGAGAAGTCAATTGTTGGATGTATACGGCCTAGTTCGAGTAAGTTTATTGTGTGGGTCAGTCTCTATATGCCGAATGGTCCCTTATTTATATATAAGGAAAAAGAGAGGAGAAAATAGACTCCGAATTGTACAAAATACTAAGGAAGACGGCCTTGTTTCAACTTTCACTGAACACATTCGACTTTTGGACAATAAGAATTGATCATTGACTCAAAGCGTGTCGTGTTGACTCACACGACACACTTTGGGGGACAAATGTTACCCGGCACCTTGGTCGGGCTACAAGGAGACAGTTAAAGACATTATCATGAGCATGAGACAAGGTTCTGACCAAGAGGAGCCTGTTGATATACGGGTTTGATGCAGTTGACATGTTGTGGCATTTAGGTACGGTTCGACACACGTCGCTCGGTCCACATGGCTCGGCAAGCCTCGTTCGGACAGTTGAGTCAACGTCGCCCGGTATGTACCACTCAGCTTCACGAAGTGGAGTAACACATGGCTCGATCAAAGGAAGGGACGCCTCGTTCGGTCTGAATTATTCGAGATGCCTCGTTCAGTTGAGACGGCTCGGCATTTCTCGTTCAGTCTCGGGGAGTCCTATTCAAAAGTAGTTCAGTCTGGGAGGAGCACAGTATATGCCGCTCGGCAAGGGTGGCTCGGCATTGGAGCGTTCGGCAGGAATACCTTAGTCCCATGCCGCTCAGCCATAGAAATACGGTTGTGTGGCTCGGTGAGGAAGGCTACGTGGCTCGATGACCCTCGAATGACATTGGAAGGGAGATCAAGCGGCGCGGCCAAGGGGCGCTCGGAATGGACGCCTTAGTCATTCGGCTCGGTAAGGCCTCTCTCGGCATCTCTCGATCGGTGTTTATCGTTCGGTGTGTCTCGATCGGCATACCAGGCTCGGTGCGTAGAAGTCATCTACTATGGGCCGAAGTACCTTGTTCCCGAGCCCGCACAAGAAGTCCAGCCTAACTTCGTCTATAAATAAAGGGGCAGGGGCATAGTGAAAAGGGACCTTTTTTCGAGAACTCCGGGGAGACTCTGCCATTTTCAAGACTCATTTCTTTTCTACAAAAACTTGTACTCAAGTTGTTGTTGCACGGATTGTATCTGTATTCAATTATTCGAAAAAGTAATAAAGATTACGATCAAAGTGGACGTAGGCAGTTACGCCGAACCACTATAATTTTGGTGTTCTCGTTTTTTATTGTTCTTACTGCATTCTATTGCGATATTCCTCAGTTTTAATTTATTTTCTTCATTAATCTCTCTACACAATCTTACTCAAGGGTGTTAGTGACCAATTTTGGTGCTAACAATTTCAAACAACATCCAAATCATCCAATATATCACAATAGTTCATAGTAATCAATGTTGGGGTTTTAACTAGCAATTGAATTCCAGTATAAATTTAAATGTCAATTTAGATCCAATATCAATTCAAATTTCAGTTTAAATCAACAAACAGCAATCAAAAATTTATATATCACATCATAAATTTTATTTAACTTGCAATGGAAATTTTAGTATTGCGTGAGTAAGTTTAATCACTCACCTTTTGGCATTCCCTTTTCTAGTCAGATTTGGATCCGCTGCTACTTTCTTCTTCTAATTTGTTTTCTTACTATCTTAATATTTGTTTTTATAAGGTTTTGGAAGAGATAGAGAAGTTTGTGTAGATCTGGATTTGAAGAAAAAGATTTGGAAAGAAGAAGAAATTTGGAAAAGAAGAAGAAAATTTAAAGAAGAAGAAAATTTAAAGAAGAAGAACGTAACGACACGCCTTTTTGGACAGTTTAAATCAACAATAAACCACACATGTCGAATTCAAACCATTCAAAAGGGAGGATTGTTATTGGGTAAATAAAAAAAAGAGAAAGAAAAGAAAAACAAAACATAGAATGTCACAGCGGAATGACCAAATATAATAATCAAAATAAACAGTTCATGAAGCTGTTTTACAAATAACATTTGATTACACTTTACAACACAGATCAGAGTTATACATTCAGCAGAAATAAATAAAAATACAGCGGAACAACATGATGAACTGGACTAAATATAATAAATAGTAATAATATACTGAATCTTTGTCTTCGTCCTCCAGAAAATAGTCTTCAATACATTGAAAAGCTCAGACTGACCCGAGCGTAATGAAAAGACAAAACACTCGAGTCAGAACTAAAAGATCTTATGTAAGTTAAATCGACGGTAAATAAATATGAGTGTAACGGCTTCAGAGATGTTTACGGGGTTTTACATCTCATATCCAGTGTCTAACGTGCGTGTAATAACTTAAGAGATGTTCGGGATTGCCATCTCTTAAGGATCCGTTAAACTATTTACTATGTAGTAATATACGCTGTTATAATATGTCTATCAATAAAGTAAAATATTAAAATAGCGTTAAGGTGTTACCCATATTCCCCTTAATACATTTTATATATTCCCGTAGTCTATACAGATACTATAAGCTCCACCAAACCGGTGGTTTACTCTGTGAGCACTCCATAGGTACGGTACAAACCAAACTCGTAGTGGGCGCGATAAGGCATGTGACAATGCACGCGAGGCAATGCCCAGGGTAGGATACTACCGTTTTGCGGATCCGAACTGGTGGTAACGCATAGCAGCTACTACCACCCACCTCGGAACACACTCCCATAATCAAATCGAGGGGTGGCCACCAAATCAATCACAAACTCATAATATGGTATCGAAGAAGCATGTCCGATCGGAGGTGCGACCTCACTTGGCTCGGCGTGGCTCCTGTTTTAGTCACATCAAGCTGACTCGAGGGAGTCAGGGCTACGTTAATACCTCATACGGAATCGTTCGCCAAACCATCCTACTTTATTCTGGAATCTCCACCACGTGAATAGTTGTTAAAGTGGTTTTCGGTATTGGCAGAGAGTATGACAATATTCGATCCCGATCTCTTTAACAACCAAACGATTATTTCACACCGGATGGTTCTTTTACATTTCCAAAACTGATTCATAATTGATATTAAAATATCATATTCTCACAAATCATACCACTTTCGAAATCGTATTCACTTTCGAAATCATATTCACAAAATAGGTTAAACCCTCGTTTCAAAATTATCATATCTACTCAAAATATGTCATTTCGCTAGAAAATATCATTTCAATTCCAAAGTAAGTTATAACATTCATTTAACCATATTTGCTTTTAAATCAAGGATTTAAATATAACAGTTCAACCTTGCAACGTTTGAAGTTTAGAAAATAGTTTAGATAGTCATAAATAGTTTAAAATAGTTTTTAATAAGTAAAATATTTTAAAATAGTTTAAAGTGGTTTTAATACTTAAATTAGTTTTAAAATATTTTAAAATAGCTTAAAATACTTTAAAATAGTTTAAACGGTTTAAAATAGTTTAAAAATAGATTAAAATAGATTAAATAGTTTAAAATAGATTAAAGTAGATTAAATAGTTTAAAATAGATTAAAATAGTCTAAAATAGATTAAAATAGTTTAAAATAGATTAAAATAGTTAAAAATATACTTAATATATTTGTAATAGTTTGATATAAAATGGTCTGATTATTGAAATGGTTATATAATAAATAGTTTGAAAATCTAAATAAATCTGGATTTAAATAAATATCTTTAAACAGTTTATATTAAAATAATTAATTTGAAATTAATATCAAATTAAACTATTTCTTCCATTTCAACAAATCTAGACCATATCTAGCTTTCAAATCAACAAAACTTAATCTTTACCTTTAAATTCAGATTCTCAATAAAACTTCTCAATAAAACCATTTAAATCTATATCGATTTCAAATCAATGCTGAACTACAAATTTAAACCACTTCAAATTCAATAGACTTCAATAAACATCTCTGGTTTTTTTTTATCTTTTAATTTTTATTTTTTTGTTTTATATTTATTTATTTATATATTTCATTCCTATTTTATTTTATTCATTTTTTTATATATATTTTTTAATATACATTTTTATTTTTATTTTTTATATTTTATTATTTTATTGTCTATTATTATTTTATCTTTTATTTTTATTATTGTTTTTATATTATTATTTCTTTTTATAATTTTATTTATTTTCTTAATTACAATCTATAACCAATTATAACTTTTTAATCATTTCAATTAGTTGGAGTTTCATTTAAAGTAGTTATCAATTACCTTACGTTAATACTATTACATTTCATTCTATTTTATTTCTTATTAATAAATCACAAATTCTCATTTCTTCCAATATTAAATTACAAAATCTTATTAAATTCAATAATTTAATTCTCGGAAAAGTGCGGGTCGTTACAACAATAACTTAATTTTGATAAATTTCATTTATATTTCAAAATTCAACTTTAAAATTCCGTTTAAATTCTTTAAACCATTCATTTAAGCCAATTTCAATTTCAACGTTCTAAAGCTGGGATTTTGAAAATAACTCAATTTATATATATATAATTTCTTTAAAATATCATTTAAGTGGATCCAAAAATTAAGGATTTATAAATCATTTAGTTTAACCAATCTGGTGTCCGTATATAATTTTCTACTCTATGGTCAAGTGAAATGGATATATATCATTTCAACCCGTAATAATTTGAATTTACAAATATATATCATTTCAACCCGCAATCCCGAAAAAAATTCAAAATCCATAAAATCGCTCGAGTTTATCATTTCAACCCATAACGATTTTTTCCTAATCTATAGATCGTTCGGGTATGTATCATTTCAACCCATAGTAATTTTCCTAACAATAACTAAGGGAACTTGCTGTGTGATAACAATATATAATTTAAACATCTAGTCATCCAATATAAACAGTTAAACATCCATCACAATCACCATTCAAATCAACAAATAAATAACAACAATTAACTGATTATCATTGACATGTATTTAAGTGGAAATTTAAAATTCAATATAAATTAAATAGCGATTATATTCAACAAATGTCAGCTTTAACTGGAATGACCATTTGAATATATCAAACAGCAATCAATCAACTTCTAATCACATCATAAATTCAATTTAACTAACATAAGACAATTTAGTAGAGTTAAGTGGGTTAAAACACTCACCTTTGATTTTAAATCGATTGAAAATCCAAATAACAGCCCAAATTTTAACTGTCTCAGAATTCGACATAACTAGTTCCATGTCGTCCGAAATTTCAATATGATTGCAGCGGAGAAAATCGCGCGTGAATCCGACCTCGTATGCAAAAGTTATTAACATTCGAAGTTTGAAATTCAAAATTAAATAAAATAATATAGGGAAATAAGAATGTGACATGTCACCTTCCCTCCCAATACACAGAACTCGATCGTCTCCTTCACGCCACAGTCGCTACTTTGACCGGCCCATAACTCACGTCTCCGACCACCAGGAGATCGCCGACCACCACCATCCTCTCCGCCTTGACAAGCCACGACCCTTGGCCCACTCTCGAGCCCTCCGGCCTCCCCTTGACATCGCGCCACCACCTTCAAGTTTTAGGGTTTCGAACCCTAATTCATCGATTCTGACAACCACACGCAATTTTAGGCCATGTGACAACCAACGACGAACTCTAGACGACGAGCTCTACAAAACAATATCCTAATTTCGCCGATTGCTGCCCAGATTAAAAACCCCCCAATTCAACTTTTGACCGCGATTTGCCATTGACTCGATTACTATTTTAGAAAATGAACACTTGCCGTAGATTCGTATGGTCGAGAGCTTCAAAACGGTATATAATTTGATGTAGTTGAGGAGTTTGATTTTCAATTTGAATTTGAAATTGGATTTAGGATTTTGGATTTGCAGCCATTGGGAAGGAGGAAGAAGTAGATAGATTGAATAGACAGATACCTACAAAAATAAAGAATAAAAAGGCTGCTAGGGTTTAGAAAAACTATTTATATAGACAAGGCCCGATAAAATGAATAAACATATCGAATTGGTTCGAAACGACAATAACGATCCAAAAAGCCCGTTCCGTTTCCGAAACGAAAGTGGGTCGTCTCATATATCAAAATAGATGTTTTTGATATTTTTAAACTCAATGGAACAGGTTTCAAATCCAAATTCCATTGTATATAGAAGTTAGCTTTTAAAATCAACTTATTTCAATTGAATTCGTTAAATTGATTTCTACACATTTCGAGCCCGCACGATCAAACGACAAGTCCGATCGCTACAAAACTAGAAATCCTACAATAATTTACTATTACGGATCCGATGAAACTGGTTTCGTCGAAATTCGAGATAGTGGCCAAAATGGCTAATTTTCACATTAATTAAATAAATTATTATCAAATTGATTTAATTACATTTAAATTCAAATTTATTAATTAACAATTCATCATCCTAGATTACATAGAAATAAATAATCTTTTAAAACAAATTTTTCATGCCAAATTCAATATTTAAATATTGCACTAATTATAGTGTTTAATTATAACTGTAATAAATTCATTAATTATAATTTAAAATTCCAACAAATTCATTTATTTTGATTTCGCTCTTATCATCTAATCAGTTATTACCTTATGAATATAACTAACATAAGTTTACATCTTATTACATTCATATTTTACACTTATCATCTTTTACCACATTAACTATAATATTTAATTACCTTAATTCTATTAATTGGAATTTCATTAAAATAGTCGTCAATTACATTAAATTAACATTATTAAATTACATTTTAATTGTTTTCTCATTAACAAATCATAAATTTTTAATTTATTCCAATATTAAATCCCAAAATCTTATTTAATTACTATTTTTAATTATCGAAAATTAAGGGTCGTTACACTCTCCCCCACTCAAAACTTTTCGTCCTCGAAAAAGGAAATTAAGGAATTAAGGAATTAATATTTTTATTCAAAGTATTCAATTTATAAACTATTAAGTTACAAAATTAAGTATTTTAAATAAAATATACCAAATAAATAAACAATTAAATCTTCATATTCAAGTTTAATAAAGTTTGAAAATACTTCACTTTTACAAAAATTTCTACGTCTAAAATTCACGAAAAATTTCGGTAGAAGCTCCTTTGTATGGAGAGGTCCAGAAAAATAATAATATCAATAATATTGTATATATATCATATTTCAAAAGTAAAATATCCCAAACCATGGGAAAACAATTAAATATGGCTATAAAACTGTAATCCGAAAACGTACCTATTTGCTAGGCAAACAACGCTTTATTTATGAAACCAAAAACAGTAGCTATTGCTTCCATAAACTTGTATTTCACTTATAAAATCCAAAATAGTGATAATTATATACAAGAGAAATATTTTAGTTGTTTTCAAATTAATAACAAATGCAAATCACACAAACATATGCAAACAAAACAGTACAACCATTACATGCAACAAAAGAATCAATCATACATCCATAGCAACCCATACTAATGGTTTGTTCTGGTTCGGAAACTTTTAATTGTACAAAGGTGATAAACAAACTATCAAGTGTATCCTGCGCTCGACAGCCTTAGACAATAACTTAATAGATTATTCATACAACCTTAAACAATTTGAAGTATCTTTTTTCCAAACTTCCCATCAGCCAAACAACAATGAATTGTAAATATTATTTAAGTTTATCCAATCAGTTTCCCTTTTTACTCTTTTATTTTTTTAATTTTTTTTCATTCATACAATGTCACTTTTTCATTAATGTCCATTCATTTACTTACATATGTTGTCTTCCATTCAATATTTATAATAATCAATGAATTCATTATTTAAGTATTACATACATTTTATTGCAGTTTAGTTCACATTTATTATTAAATTATATACTTGATTTCCATCAAATATTAATATTCATTAGTGCATAAATTCATACTTAAGTTTCTTAACTTTTAATTTACATTCATTGTTTATATAGTTTGCTTTCAATTTTAATGAATCATTCAACTTAAGTCTCTTAACTTTTAAGTTTACATTCATTCCTTCCTGTATAGTATCACTTAATATTAATATTTTTATGAAGCATTTCATCAATTTCTTAAGTTTATAATCATTTACTTAAGTGATATTCACTTTTCTATTCAATATAATTAATAGCATTTCAAAACATTAACTTATGCTTATAACATTTCTTGTACATCAAAATTCTTATTTATAGAAATAATTCCATTTGAACACTTTCATTACTTAAGTTTCACTTGTATAATATTCTATTGCATATTCCTATTTAACATTACAACTTTTTAAACATTTCTGGTAAGTTATATATGTGTTTTAAGAATGTAATTGAATGTTACACAAGTTTATCTTATTCATTTTAGTTAACAAAATATCTAATAATTACTTCTTCTAAATTTTCATATCTTTTGATTTACAAGTTACAAATTTCCAATTTCTTATATATTTCATTAATCACTTAGCATCTAATTTCTTATTTTCATTTTAGAAGTTTCTAATTATTAAAATAGTTAAATTTTATTTTATTATAATAATTAAAATTCCTAATTCATGGAAAACTTAAGAACTAAATTCCGGATTTCATTTCAAATCAGTTTGAAATAATATATTCATATCCTTTATATATCAAATCATACCTACGAAGAAAAAATTCAAATTTGTTTATCGAAACAAATGTGTAGTAAAGCTACTACAGTGACCTTCCCACTTTGAAACTCGAAAATGAACGTCGATAATGCATGCACTCGTCACTGAAATTATTTTCCAACGACAGAAGACAGGAGTACATATTTTATTTCCCTTTAAAATTCTTTTAAAACATTTCTTTTAAATCACTTTGAAAATATTATCTCTAAAAATACTTCCAAATAATACTAATATTATATTCCAAAATTCTTTTGAAAACAAATTTCAAAACCTCGGAACTTAAGTTATCAAATTTCCAATTAAATTCATTTATTTATAAATCATATTTGCAATCGATATTTACAAAATTTTATTTCCTAACAAACAACATAGCATATACAATAATATCCATTTATAAAAATTATCCTTTTTATATACAAAACACAATACTAGGTAAAATTATTTCATTTACTTATATTTCAAAACAATATTATGTCGGTTCGCCTTATTTAGTGTTTAGAAATACCTATCGATGCCACATTGTCCTATGTACCGACCAGAATCTATAAATACTAAACAGAACAAATTAACACAGTATAAAAACATTTTATAACACTAACAAGTACGCTCTCTCATATATATACACTCAACAAACTCATTCTAGGGTATTACTACCCTATCTCTAATGAGTCAGACACCACAAAGCTATGGTTATCGCTAAACCTAGCTCTGATACCTAATGTAATGACCCACCTTTTGGACAGTTTAAATCGAAAATAAACCACACATGTCAAATCCAAACCATTCAAAAGGGAGGATTGTTATGGAGTGAATAAGAAAAAGAAGAGAAAGGAAAGAAAAATAAAACACAGAATCTCACAGCGGAATGACAAAATATAATAATCAAATAAACAGTTCATGAAGATGTTTTACAAATAACATTTGATTGCACTTTATAACACAGATCAGAGTTATACATTCAGCAGAAATAAATAAAAATGTAGCGGAGATGCAGTGGAATAAATATAATAAATAGTAATAATATACTAAATCTTCGTCTTCGTCCTCTAGAAAATAGTCTTCAATACACTGAAAAGCTCAAACTGACCGGAGCGTAATGAAAAGACAAAACACTCGAGTCAGACCTAAAAGATCTTATGTAAGTTAAATCGACAGTAAATAAATATGAGTGTAATGGCTTCAGAGATGTTTATGGGGTTTTACATCTCCTATCCAGTGTCTAATGTGCGTGCAATAACTTAAGAGATGTTCGGGATTGCCATCTCCTAAGGATCTGTTAAACTATTTACTATGTAGTAATATACGCTATTATAATATGTCTATCAGTAAAGTAAAGTATTAAAATAGCGTTAAGGTGTTACCCATATCCCCATTAACACATTTTATATATTCTCGTAGTCTATACAGATACTATAAGCTCCACCAAACCGGTGGTTTACTCAGTGAGCACTCCATAGGTACGGTACAAACCAAACTCGTAGTGGGCGCAATAAGACATGTGATAAAGCACGCGAGGCAATGCCAAGGGTAGGATACTACCATTTTACGGATCCGGACTTGTGCGCATAGCAGCTACTACTGCCCACCTCGGAATACACTCCCATAATCAAATCGAGTAGTGGCCACCAAATCAATCACAAAGTCATAATTTGGTATCAAAGAAGCATGTCTGATTGGAGGTGCGACCTCACTTGGCCTGGAGTAGCTCCTGTTTTAGTCACATCAAGCTAACTTGAGGGAGTCTGGGCTACGTTAATACCTCATACAGAATCGTTCACCAAACCATCCTACTTGTAACGACCCAGATTTTTTGACGTTTAAATTTGAATATTTAAATGGTTTTAAATGTTGAGTTTGAAATATAAATTCATTCTGAATACGGAGTTATTGGTTGAATTCGAGAAATAGTGTTTAATTTCAAAATATAGTGATTATCGTAATACGAAAAGGTGAATAATTGAAATTTAAATTGAATATGAATCGAAATGATTTCTAAGGTTGATATAAACTCTTTTTGAATTAGAATTTAGCCAATATGTTTTAAAACTGGGATTTTAAGCGATTTTATAAAAAAAATCGAAACCATTGATTTAATCGACGCGTTTAAATATCGATCCGGGGCATAGTCTTGGGATCTCGTAGAAAATGCGTCTTTTATGCCTCGGGTATTAGCCACAGCTCGTATTCATTCAGTAATTCTACCCCTTCTTCATTCTTGGACCTCTCTTAAAAATATTTTGACTCTTCCATGCTGTGTCTCAGGATCCTCTTCAATACGGTCCGTATTGCTAGCTCCCGTTCATAGTTCTGCTACAGATGATACACGAGGAATAGGGGTATAACATTAGGAACGCCAGGTGGCACGCCTCGATGATATTTTGGAAATTTATATATATATATATATATATATATATATATATATATATATATATAGCTTATCATTATCACTTCAGCCCACATTCTTTCCAGTCAAGCCACCCTACATGGGCTGACCTACTTCATATACGAACCCGCCATCTCCATCTTTTTAAATCGCGATTTTCTTCAATCAGTTCGAAATCGATAAATAAAAAGAAGGGGGGGAAACGAAATCAAATCGAATTCGTTTGAAAATTATAAAAGAAAGAAAAAAAAGGGAAACTCGCGACTGAATCGCGATGGGATGCGGCAGCGCTGGAAGGAGAGTAGCACAAGTTGAGGTGACGTGCGCGTGAAATGGAAGGAGTCGACTAGAGCATGAGATGGCAGAGGGTTTTGTCGCATGTGATCGTTCGATCGATTTGGAGCTGAGGGGAGTGGCAGCGCGGCACGCAGAGGAGGGCGAGATGGTGGGAGGCATTCGCGAAGGGAAATATGGTGGCGACGTGGACGATGCTAGGGTTCAGGTTGGCTCGTTTGACCGTGAAAGGTGGGTCGGTGCTGATAGGCGGAGGCTTGGCGAGGTCTAGTCATGAGTGGTGTTGTGTGTTCGGGTAGCACTCGCACAGAGAAGGAGATGATGGTGGTTTCATTGAGTTTCGTGAACGTGGTGTGAGCGAAGGAGGGGAGAAGGAACGGTCGTAGTGCTCGAACCTGAAACGAGCAGAAGCATGTTCTGAGTGGTGAGGAATTAATTTCCTTAATTTTGGTAATTAATTGTGTGGTTAAATATTTAATTTAATTTATTCAAATTCATTAACTTATGAATATGATAATTTATTCATACGAGGTCCAAAAATCACAAAATCAATCGCTTTTGATTCGTAGCTGCGAAATCTACAATATGGAATCAATTAGGAGTCGAACGGAAATAGTTGGAATTTTAGATTAAATTGAATGTTGTTCAATTTAATTTAAAATTGGAACGGATTGCAAAATTAAAAATCAAGGTGAGTAAAATCTCACTCGTTTGGATTGCTAGATTTAATTTAAAATAGTAGAAAATTAATTATTGGTTGATTTAATGAAATTATAAATTATTATCAGTTTGGATGTTATATTATATATATATATATTAGTATATATAATAGTAGTTGGATATATTCCCACTGTTGGAGGGGATGAGAACCTATGCGCCCCGCATAATGGCGGATGACCCTATATTACCGCGACATCCCGCCTCGAAGAAGGATTGGTATTTTATGTTGTCTAACATCTGTGGATGGAGGGAAAACAGTATGGTGGGATCCAACTAGATTCCTCAAATATATTTATTTTCTTCATATATAAGAATATATGATGTGATTGAATAATCTGATTCGATTGTTGTGTGTTTTAAATTATTAGATGCTATAGTAGCACTGACCATAATTTTGGGATTTAAAATACCATAAATATTATTTTTTTGAATTTAAGGAAATAAAAGGAGATTTTTGAATATAAAAATAATTATATCGAAAATTGGATTACATAAAAAGAATTTGATTGGATAAACAATAAATTTGATTTTGGTTGAACTTAACTAATCCGTAAACGATTTGAATAGAATTTTTAAAAGTGATCTATATAAAGGATTTTTAAATGATATCCGGAAAATGTAAAAAGGGGTTGAAATCGATATTAAAAATTTTAGTGGTAGAATAAATGGAATTTATAAGGAAATGGATTTATAAAATGAAATTTTATAAATAAGATTTGTTTTTATAAACATGTAAAACCCTAAGGAATTATAAAAATTTATAAACGATGTTTATAAATAAGGGAAAACGATTGTAGTTGCTAAATTAGGAATATAAAAATTCATAGGGTGAATTTATATTAGAGTACGAAAATAGGGTTGAGGAAAATAGTGGATACTATTTTTGAAAGTGGAAATGGTTAGGAGAATCGGAATGAAATCGATGGGTTGTGAATCAAGAGGAATCTATAAATTAATTGGTTAATGAGATTTTAAAAATATATTTTATTACTAAGAAATTAAGTTTTTTTTTAAAAGGGAAGTTTTATTTATCAAACTATGTAATTTTGAACTAGTAGAATTGAAATACATCGAAAAGTGAATTTTTCAAATACTTAATATTTATTTTAATAAACCCTATTTTTTTTAAATCAGCTTTGAAAATTGATGTGCTTATCAAAAATGAGTTATTAATGTTTATAAAAAGAGTTTCGATATTTTAAATAATTACTTGAACATGTTTTAAAAATAAATTATTATTCTTTAAATACTTCTTATATATAGAGTTTTGTAATGATTTAAATTTATTTATAAATCTTCTCGAGCTTTAGAAACAGGGTTTATTCAGTAAATGGGGTTTATAAGAGAAATTCTCAACATGGACTTTGGGGAAATGTAAGGAAAATTTCCGAAGTATTTAAATAAAAGTGAACTTCGAAAAAATGAATTAGGATTCATAAAAGAAGTTAGAAATGGATATTTGGAATTATAGACAAGTGTTTTGACTTTGGAAATATTAAAGGAAATTAATTAAGGAACCCCGAAACCTATAGAATTCGTTATAAATGAGTTAAGGAATTTACAATATAAATTGTGAAGGATTTTGAGAAAAGAGAAATAAATGGAACTTTCCTAAGTGTTGAGAAGTAAGGAGTTTAGAAAAATATATTTTTAAATATGTTTCTAAGTGTTGAAATAAGAGATGGTTTGAAATATCCTGATATGGATATAAGTATTTGAGTTGTCTCAAAAATTGAAAATTTGGAAGGGATTTAAATATATATCTTATAAAAATATTTTGAAAATAAATTTTGGAAAATTATAATATGGGCTTAGTGACTGCTTATGGATGTTATATTGATAGTTAAATAACCGACTATCAAATATTGGCCAATTTAGTTGTACCAAAATTGAGGACAACACTCTTCGGATGTGTTTGAAGAGATAAAATAAAGAAAATAAATGTAAAATGAAGCAGATTTAACAAACACACCAATAAACAGATAAGAAAATGCATAGAAACACACAGATTAAGAGTGGTTCGGCGAATTGCCTACATCCACAATGAAATGACTGATGTTTATTGAACTTTACTCACTGGTTACAAAAGGTTATAGCAGTACAACTGAAATTTAATGGTGATTCCGGCAGAGTATCAGCGTAGAGAAGCCAAAAAGTCCATTTTCTATAGGTCCAAGGTCACTATTTATAGGCGTAGGCAGCAAATATCTCGCCCAGATCTCGGAGGACTTCTTCTTCCACGTGGGTGGGCCCACACGATCGATCCCATGTTGTTTGCACTCGATCCGTGATCGATACGAACCGAATTCGCATCGATCAAGATTTTGTCCGATCGAGTCGAGATCGATCACGAACGTTCTTGAGGATGTATGCAAGCTCCTGTGAAAATTTGGTGGCATTTGGACTTGTAGATTTTGAGTTATGATCGGTGCAAGTTTGGATTTGTATGACATTATCGTCTTCGTATCGATACTATTTCGCATCGATCATGCGTGGCTCTATTTGTATCGATGCTTGCATGCTACTTCGTATCGATGGTTGGAGGTCGCCTTCGCATCGATGCTTCATGTTGCTTTCTTCGTATCGATCAAAGGTTGTTGTTGTTCGTATCGATGGTGGGAGATCGATACGAGATGGATGGAGGGAGACCGATACGAAATGGCCATTTGTTGATGGATACGAAGTGTTGTTAACATAATGGACACAAAGTAGCTTCATTTTATGGATACAAAGGAAGTTAGTAGGCGATGGATACGAACTGAATCTCTCTTGGGAATGGATACGAAATTGGACGGATACGAATAGAGTTGGATTTCTCAACCGTGATCGATCAATATCTTAAGCATACGAACTCCGATTGACTTGAAATTTGGAACGTTGGCTTTAATAGCTTTGCTTGTCATGTCATATCAATTGTAGCTCGATCCAGACTTGAGAAAAATTTATCAGTATCCATAATGAACCTATGTATAACCGATCTCCAAGACAAACTGTCATTGGTTTCTAGTCAAGTTCTTGGTGTCACGGTCTTGCCAAAAGGCGGGATAACATTTGGCCTCCAAAGTACATCTTGTGTGAACATGACGTGCTTTGAAAAGCTGCATCCTTCATTCTAAAAAAGTTCTATCTGATTCGCTGAGTAGTTGTTATCTTTTCGTCAAAAGATGTAACCTTTGATTGATCTTCTTTGATGTAGATGTCGAACTGTTGATTGTCAATGATCATGAGGTGTTTTGTTGTAACTGAGTATTGAGCGCTAGCGATTTGTTGTTCATCATTCTGATCATCACCAGGTAAGCATTCAATTCCTGTTAACTTCAAAAATTGAATGTTAGTTTGGCATACATGCACATGTGTTAACCTGACTCCTGTTCATGTTTGCACATTTGCGGGTCATTGTCAAGTTTTTTGTATCGAGTTTCGTATCGATCCTCTCCTGGATCGATGTGAAATTCGAGTTGTAACAATGTTCGATGGTTGTTTTAAGTCCTTCCTTTGTATCAATCCTCTCCTGGATCGATCTATGATGTTGGAATGTATGCTTCATATCGATGGTACGTAATATTGGGTCTCGGATTGATGGAAACAAGAGTAATGCTTTGTATTGATGGAGTTGAACGATCTAGACATAATCATGCAGTGATGCTTTACGGAGGATATGCCATTTCTCATTCCTTTATTCAAGAAGAATCCCCGATTGTGGATAATCTTTGATAGGAGTCATCCATGACTCTTTTTCTAGATCCATCTCTAAGATCTAGTTGATCTTCATATGTCAATGCTTGGAATAATAAGTATTTCAACTGGGACAAAGTTTATTTGTCATGCATCCCCAGAACTGGCTAGCTTGGCCAGTGAATCGGCCTTTTCGTTTTGTTCTCTGATGATTTGTGTAGTGGTGTAATAGTCGAAGTCGGCTAGTAGCTTTTGGACCCGGTTGAGATAAGGAGCAAGACGTTGCCCCCTAGTCAGATAATCTTCCCTGACTTGGCATACTACTAATCAGTAATCACATAAGACATGCAAAGTTCCCACCTAGTTTTCTTGAAGTTTGAGCGTGGCGACCAAGGCTTCATACTTAGCTTCGTTATTTGTTGCAGGGAAGATGAGTTCCAGCGCGTAGCAGATCGATCGTTCCTCAGGAGTCATTAATGCAACTTCGACGTTAGAAAGCCGATCATTGGAAATTCCATCTGTGTACGTTCTCTATCGGTTGGACGGTTCTCCACTGTTCTTCGGATAATCGTCTGATGTAGTGAATTCAGATATAAAGTATGCTAATGTTTGACCATGGAGAGCTCTCCGAGGGAGATAAGTGATATCAAATTGGCTTAGCTCGATATTCCATTTGTAACGACCCTGGATTTTATATAAATTTAAATTGATAATTAATTGAATTTTTGAATTAAAATTGTAAAATTTATTTGTAAATTGATTTGAGTTTCCCCAATTCAAATAAGATACGTGTTAAATCATTTGAATTTAAATTGTATATATATATGAGTGGATTTGAGTTTGTGTGTGTGTATATATATATATATGTATATATTGATATTTGAATTTAAAATCTTAAATATAAATGGTTTGAAAATAAATATAAAAGTATATACATTGACACAAGTATAAAAATAAATAAATAAGTAATTTTAAATTTAGAATTGATGGTTAATAATAATTTGAATTTATAAATTAAATATAAGACAATAAATACTAAAGTAAAATAATAATAAATATTTAAGCTAGAAATAAAATATATCTATGTAATTCATTAAATATGTATTTGATTTCAAAACATTGTCTTTTAAATAATATGTGTGAATACAAACAAAATATATTTACAAAGTAAAATAAATAAAGTAAAATATAAATACAATGTAAATACATTACGATAAGTATTTAAGTTGAAAATAAATATGTAAGTTAAAATAACTATTGAAGTTGGGAATAAATATTAAGTAAACAAATATTTGCTAAAATCTAACAACATACCAAATATAGAACTTTATTTATTTTTCAAAGTAATAAGGCAAAAACAAATAAAATCTATTCAAGTATCAACAAACATATGTATAGACAAGTATGTACACATAGAAATAAGGACAAAGGAAAAAAAATTATGCATATGTATGAAAGCTTGCAAAGGAAGATAAGGTAAATATTTATAATACAAGACAAGTAATAAATGCAAATGTCCTTAGAATACAATCTACATTACATTTCAGCCACCACATCAAATATCCTGTACTAGTATATGGTTCAAACCTATTCACACTTCTTATTTATACATATATTATTTCCTTATTTCTTTTCGCAAAAACAGAACTGAGTGTAGATATATAAAAAATGGACAAACTCAATTAATGCAAGACATCTTAGCATACAATATAGATGCATATCAGCCCACCAAAGCAAGAAATATCTCTGGCCAAAAATATAAATAAAAACATATTAGTACAACTAAAAATCTTTGTGACCAATAGTGGTACAACTTCCTGCACATTTGTGTGACGCCCCACCTCTATGCTCACAATAATAAAGAGTATTAAAAGAAATACTGTTATTACGAAGAATAAGGCTGGATAGGAGCGGCCATCTGTAGTTAGGCCTTACACTAGTATTGGTTACCTCGATAGGAGTGGTATATTTATTTTCATCTCTGGTTATTACTCCCATCGACATACCCAATTCCAGTATAAAACGAACTACGATGGTTCATAATAGTTTAGGATAGTATATAGAAAATAATGACACAGATAAGCTAAATGCGGAACACAGCTAATGGCAAATCTGATATATATATATAACTGAAGGCAGTTACAATACATTTGATACAATACATATGATACAACTACAACTGTCGACTCTGGAAGTTATATATACAAGTACATTAACGAATAATATACATGAATACATATCAACCTAGATCAGATACACTGACTACTACAAAATGACGACAACTACTCCAAAAGATATGAAGAGACTTCATAGCTCAAGCAGCAACCCAAAGCAAGATATCTACAACCTGTAATAACTCGGTCTGACCCAAGTATTAAATTCAAAAGAAAATAATACACGGGTCAGTCTAATTCAAACTCAGTTATTAATGCACAGAAGCAATAATAATTAAATAGCAAATAGACGACAGTCACTATAAATCTCGTCTATCCAATCCTTTAATAAGAAATCGGATAACGGTAAATATAACACTTAACAGTGTTAAACAACAAATCAGCAATTTCAAATCAACAACAAGGATAAATAAAAAGATTATCAATGAAGATAATATGAAAACCACAGAATTGCCTAAACAGCAATTAACAACAAAATCCAATTATTCAATAAATAATTAGAAACTCATAATCTAATTATCAAATAGATAATTAAACAACAACTAAATGATCCAGTCAAACCAAATCAAAATACAATTTCAAAATATTGAATTGGACACGCGAAACAATTCAAACAATTGTAATGTCAATTAAAACGTCACTTCTGTTTGGCTGCAGTGCACGCACGCATGCACTGCCTCGCCATTACAGTATATGATGCCAACACAACTCCAATTATTAACAGCAAGTCGAGACTGCAAAGTGTGTAGAGGTACGAAGCAGAGATGCAACAGAGAACCACAAACCAAACAGGGGCAAAAAGGCAACCAAATACAAACTGCCTCAATGAATCAAAAGCAAATGGCACCAACTCACAATTAAATGCAAAAGGTCAAGTCACTGACTCAACTCAACTGCAGCAACAAAACAGTACAGTAGTGCTAAAAGGACAAGAATACAAGCACATGTATGCAACAGTGAAAAGCATCAGTGAAGCTCAAAGCCACACAACACTGAAGACTTCAAATTTAAAAGCATTTCAAACATTTAAGCTCTAGACAGTGTCAGGTTCGAACAAATCCAAAGCCGAGCAAATATAACCCAAAGTCTAACAGTTCAGGTCGAACAGAGACTACAAGTAGTTAACAAATAAAACACAAAGACAAAGATAGTGCAATGTACAACTCAATGTACCAATCAAAGCTTCAAGTGATACACATGAAAACAAAACCAGGCAGTGATATGCACAGCGAACCCCAAATGTGCAATTTAAAATGATATGCACAGTGAAACTCAAATGTGCAATTTAAAACGATATGCATGTTGATTCATGAGTTTTGATTCATGACACAAGCTTCAGAGATCATACGACGAGAATACTATATGAAAGCGACAAAAAGAGAATAAGTGCATACCGTGCACTACAAAGGAGATAATCTTACAATCCAGAGATTAGTATGGATATTTTATTTTATTTGAGTCTTAGAACAATGTTAAAATCATTCCTCAAATAGTCACACACGCACACAAAACATTTTATAGCAAAAACTATGTTCACTGTGCATATAACACCAGGTCGGCCGACCGACCAGGATCCTCGGTCGACCGACCCTGTATCATGTGCACATTGACTTTCTGTTTTGTATACGTTTTAAACTCAGCTGACCGGCCAGGTTTTCCGGTCGACCGACCAGAGAAAAACGGCTAGTTTTCTGAAGAGACGCGATCATTTCATGAAGAGGAATGTCCTCTATTTTAAGAGGTATGGACACAACTGTTAACTAAAACTCTTCATGAAAGATTACAACTCTTCTACAACTATATAAACATATTCAATTCACTTCTACAATCATCGATTCTTGTTTATATTTCTGAAATCTAATCTCTATTCATTTCTGCAAATAAAAGCATTTATTCTTATTTAATATCACTAGAATCCTTGAATTTATTCATATACTTCGATTCTACGTGATTATCTTCCTTCTAAATCTTCACACACATATATACTCTTGAGGATTTTATTATAGGAAAGTTGTACTATCAAAAGACAATCAGTGTTATTCAGAACACATTCGTCAACAAACTATTTGTATTAAGTTGAAGTCCTCTTCGGCTGTTGAGGCGGGAAAATTCCCGTTCGGCTGCTCAGGTGTCGTTTACCTATTCCTCCGGGTTAAGTGAGGGGTTTAGTTTAAATCCAGAGGGTATTTCTGGGACTGGACGTAGAACGGGAAGTTCGAACCAGTATAAAAATTCTTGGTGTGCTTACTTTAATTTGTACTTTACTGTTATTACCAGTTTCCGCATTAACATACCATATTACACGATCCTTAGTACTACACGTGTACTTTCATTTGGTATCAGAGCAAGGTCATCCTATAACCATCACAAAGTTATTTGATATTTACTTTTAGTAATATGGCAACCACACAAGTTAACGATGTTAACACTCACACTAATTCTAGTTTCACAGAAGGTCAATCGACTTCACGACCTCCACTTTTTAATGGTATAAATTATAATTATTGGTCAACTAGAATGAGAATCTATATGCAATCTAGTGGATTTGATATATGGAATATTATACAAAGAGAGTATACAACTCCTACTGGAGAATACTCAACTTGGAGTAACACACAAAAACTAGGTGCTACTTCAAATGCAAAAGCAATGAATATTTTATTTTGTGCATTAGATAGAAATGAATTCAATAGAGTTAGTATGTGCACTTCCGGTTATGAAATTTGGAGAACTCTTAAAGTTTCACATGAAGGAA
Organism: Allium fistulosum; assembly: GCA_030737815.1. Taxonomy (NCBI): domain Eukaryota; kingdom Viridiplantae; phylum Streptophyta; class Magnoliopsida; order Asparagales; family Amaryllidaceae; genus Allium; species Allium fistulosum. The sequence continues at coordinate 735,422,057 of CM060906.1, forward strand.
CAAACAAAGTTAAATTGAGCAAAATTTCTATGTTGAAACATCAATTTGAAAATTTTAAAATGAGGCCAAATGAATCTATAAATGACATGTACTCTAGATTTCAGGATATTTATCATGCTTTATTATCACTAGAACAAAAGTTTACTGATTTTGATGTTGTCACAAAAATCTTGAATTCTTTAACGGATGAGTGGGAACGAAAAGTCCTAGCTATTGAAGAAGCAACTGATTTGTCAACATTAAAACGAGAAGAGTTGATAGGTAATTTAATGTCCTACGAAGTAAATTTGCAGGCAAAACGAAATGGAGCACAAGAAAAGAAAAATGTAGCATTCCAAGCAGAAAAAGATGATTCCGACTCAGATAATGAAGATATGGCCATGATCGCTAAAAATTTCAAAAAGTTTTTGAAATTCAACAGAAACAAATTCAAGGGAAACAAAAATAATTCCAACAACAATTCCAATAGCAGCAAACCATCATCTTCAACAATGGAATGTTATGAATGCCATAAGAAAGGACACATGAAGAGAGATTGTCCAGATCATAAAAAGAATAATTTCAAGAAAGACAAAACCAAACGAAAATCTTTTTCAGTCACTTGGGACGACACTGACTCATCATCCTCATCAGAGAGCGAAAGTGATAATGAACAAGCAAATGTATGCTTCATGGCTTCATCAGACGATGTAATTGATTTTACTTTTGAAGATTTAATTGAAATAAATTCTGAATTAGTAAATTTAACAAAACAACTTAAAAAGAAAAATAAGGAGTTGCAAAGAAAGTTAGATTGAACAGCTTTAGAAGTAGATATGTTAAAAGATGAGAAGGTAATATTGGAAGAAGAACTTGAAATCTCTCAACAATCGAATTCTAACTTATCTTCTCAAATTACGTCAATATCTGAGGAACTAGAAATTCAGAAAAACAAAAATGATGTTTTACTTTTTGAAAATAATAGTTTAATATCTAAGATTAAGGATTTAGAGTTAGAAAAATCTAGTCTTAAAATAAAATTTGATGATATTTCTAAAAATGTTTCTAATTTCAATAAAGGAAGAGAAAATCTTTCTACTATACTAGAAAACTCTCAAACTTCTAACAATAAATCTAGACTAGGATTTAAGAAACAAAATAATTTTGCTAATAGTAAAATTAATAATAAAATTAAGAAAGATATTAAGAAAATAGTTTATTTAAATACTAAAACTATTAAGATATGGATTCCAAAAACAAATAATATATTAATAAGGAATAAACATATCAAAAGTTTTATGGAAACTGTTCATAATAACAAAAATTATGTCTATAAAGGGAATTCTGAACCCGTATGGGTTTGGCTTCCTAAGATCTAACTCTTAGGACCCTAAAAAGATTGGGTACCAACTTTTTATAAATTTTTGCAGGTACCACATAAGAAGAGAGGAAAATGGATTTTAGATAGTGGTTGCTCAAAACACATGACTGGAAACAAAGAAATGTTATCAAACATTATATACTCAAATGGAGGAGCAGTCACCTTTGGAGATAACTCAAAAGGATATATCATCGGCAAAGGCAATGTTAATAGCAACGGTACATCTAATTTATCTCTCATTACTGATGTTTTATTAGTTAAAAATTTAAAACATAATTTATTAAGTATTAGTCAACTATGCGATAAAGGTTTTAATATAACTTTTTCAGAAAATAAATGTAACATTTTTGATAAAAATCACAACATCATTTTCGAAGGAAATAGAGATAAAAATATTTATATCCTAAATATGAATGTTAATAATGATTCAAATTTGTGTCTAGTAGCTAAAGAAAACGATTCTTGTCTTTGGCACAAAAGATTTTGTCACATAAATTTTAATACCATCAACAAACTTGCGAAAAATAAATTAGTTAAAGGATTACCCAATATAAAATTCGAAACTAACATATTTTGTGATGCATGTAAATTAGGAAAATTAACAAAATCTTCTTTTAAATCAAAGAAAGTAATATCTACAGAACAACCACTTGAACTTTTATATATGGATCTTTTTGGTCCAGCTCAAGTACAATCTATTAACCATAATAGATATGTTTTTGTTATTGTAGATGATTTCTCTAGATATACTTGGATTTTCTTTTTGAAAAATAAAAGTGATACTTTTGATAATTTTAAAGTTTTTGTTAAAAGAATTCAAAATATTAAAACATTGAAAATTAAAAATATAAGAAGTGATCATGGAGGCGAATTTGAAAATGAAGTTTTTTGAACAATTTTGTAACAAGAAAGGTATTAACCATAATTTCTCTTTTCCTAGAACACCACAACAAAATGGAGTTGTAGAAAGGAAAAATAGAACGTTACAAGAATGTGCAAGAACTTTACTAAATGGAACAACTTTATCGAAACATTTTTGGGCAGAAGCTGTAGCCACTGCTTGTTACGTACTAAATCGCGTTTCTATTCGTCCATTAACTAAAAATACACCATATGAACTTCTAAATGGAAGAAAACCAAATATTTCATATCTAAAAGTTTTTGGTTCGAAATGTTTTATTTTAAATACTAAAGATCAACTAGGTAAATTCGATCCAAAATCCGATGAAGGTATATTCGTTGGATATTCGGAACGAAGCAAGGCTTATCGAATTTATAATAAACGAACTCAAATTATTGAAGAAAGTTTACATGTTTCTTTCAACGAAAATTTTAAAAATATAAATCCAAGTGTTACTATTGATTCTGATGATGAATCTACTCAGAATGAAAATAATAATGCAAATGAAAATTTTGATATTCATGAAACCAATACAAACGTGACGTCTAATATAATAAAATCTCCACCTAGAATTTTAAGAGATCATCCTGTGCAAAATATAATTGGAGAAGTTAATACGAATGTTAAAACCAGACATCAATTAAATCAAGTTGGTCATGTAGCTTTTCTTTCTAACATAGAACCTAAGAATATAAAAGAAGCTTCAACTGATGACTACTGGATACTTGCCATGCAAGAAGAATTAAATCAATTCGAACGAAACGAAGTTTGGGAACTCGTTCCTAGACCCAGTGTCACGTCCTGAAAATTTTCGACTTTCGAAAATTCGACATCGATACTCACTTTATCGACTGCCGAGCAATCGAGTGCCGGAAACTCCAATAGTGAGGGTTTTAAGAAAAAGAAAAAGTAGAAGAAGAAGAGGATAGAAGAAAAAGAGAAGAAAGAACAACAACAGAACAAGAGAACAGCAACAGAAACAGAACAATATCAGAATCTTACACATCGCAGCGGAACAATATATAATAGATAAACACTAGTCTTTTAAAACAAAGAACTATATCAGTTTATACATACATCAATCATCAGAGTCAATACACAACAATGGACAGTTATATAACTTGTCCTCATACAGAATACACAGCGGAATAAATACTATCAGATACAAATACTACGTCTCGTCATCCAGCTTATCTCCAAAGCTCCAGAATATCCAGAATATCCTGATAATCTAACTCTAGACTGCCCGTGTGGAAATTGGTGGGCACCCAGAGTTTAGAAGGGAAACAATAAACTCCGAGTCAGTCATGGTGACTGGTGTGAGATCGTAAAACAGTTATTTTATCTTTAAAATAAACAACAGAAGAATTTTAAAGTCAATTCGCAATGCTTTTGGAAAATGAAACTACCATAAGACCTCCCGCCACACACACAATGCAAACGCAGACTTGGAGGAGATTTCTTCTTATGATAGTCAAAGATGCTTACTACGCGAAAATCAAATTCTTTTTGATATTATTATTAGTGCATAGTGTAGAAAACATTTCGAAAAGTAGAATATTAATCTTAGCCAGCATAGGTACCATTATAGTATGCTTGCTATAGCTACCATATTAAATGGCAGGTTCTACAACTAATACCGTACAAGTCGCGTATTGTTTCTTTGGATTTCCAACAAATGGTCAGGCTAAGGAACTTCCTATCCACGATGGGTACGTCCCTGGAATAGACGACCCGAGAACCTAACCGGATCTCTGCCAACACAAGGCCGGGTTACCTCTGCAAAAATAGGTAACTACTGACACGCGTATGCCATCCCCCGATCGTCACCGATCTTCCCGAGGATCCCCGATTCGCAACAAACCACATAGATAATAATAATGCAGTAACCACAGAGGTTAAGTATCTGGGCTCCATACCATGATACCACCTTTATCCAGAAGGAATGACATACACTAAGGGGCGCTACTCCCTAGAACCTTGCCGCATTCGTCCTGTTTCGACCATTTCCGGGGTGTGAGGCTCGACGAAGTCTCGTCCACAAAGCTACGCTTTCTCAAAAAGCCCTGCTTCGGGTCAAACAAAAATGATCAACCTATGATCACAAAGATATAAGATCAAACAAATGATCATATCACAAATGATCAAACACTGATCATTTCACAGCAACACTCAGTATGCCACGTTACCAAATTGGGATATATCGCTGATAAATTTCAACTACATAACCTCTGAGCTCGTACGTCTCAGAGAAGGGTGTTAAGCTAAGAGAATAAATTCTCCGCCACCAACAGAAATGTATTTGAAAGAAATCAGCTTTATATCTCAAATTGTAACGTCAGACACACAATCCATACAAGTCTGTTCCGGGATCGAACAGAACCGAAGGCACTTCTCACGAAGCCCTTGCACATCCGGATAATTTTCAATCACGTCAGGACTTCCCATCACTAAGGGTGATAAAACCTCTAAATCGGAGATCAGCCGATGTAGAGTAACTCGACGGTAATCCTTCCGTTTCCAAAAATATCCGGTCTTCAACACCGGTCTTCAATTGCGATTCATAACGACGTATCACATATTCGGAATGGGTTATACGACCCCATGGTCCTTTCCCGGCTAACCCGAATAGTGAGCGTTTATTCAAAAATAAGTGTGGCATTCAAATTCATCCAATTCACAACAAATACCAATTCAAGGTAATTATTGATAGTCGGTTATTTAACTATCAATAAAGATGCGCAACATCATCAGATTCCAAATAATTTTCCAAATTATTTCATCTTCAAAAATATCTTTACTAGATATAAAATTTCCACACTTAACCATTTGAAAACAATTTCAAATCAAATTTCCACACTTCAAAAATAAATCAATATTTGTTTTTAAACAACTTCGCTTTCTTTTATAAATCCCATAGTGAATTTATATCTTTCAAAATATCTACTGATATACGATTTTCAATCGTTTCAAATATTCAATTTCAATGTATCTTTAAAAAGATAAATTCTCAAACGTTCGTTTCATATTGGAAAAGCAATTCCATACTTATTTAAAAATAAGTATTTCACAAATCTATTTATTTTCAACACTTGGAAAATATTCGATATACTTAAATCCAATTAAGTATATTTTTCATTCTTTAAGGAAATCCATTTTCTATAACAACATCAATTTGAGTCAAAACGAATGTTGCGTAAAACATCGTTACGACGACTCAAAATCACTAGTATAGGGATTCGGAATTAAGATAGATATATAAATCCCAATACTACATCAAAACATTTTCTTCCGAAAATCATTTACTATAACAACAGTGTTATAGTCCATCATTTCCTTATATTTTCGAAAACGCCTATTTCAACAATAACAATGTTGAAATCTATGTTTTCGATTCACAATACATTTTAAAAACATCTCTAAAATGTTTAACTTCATTTTCAATGCCACTTTTCCAAAACTATCCATTTTACTTAACAATATATTCACTGTCCAAAATCGTGAATATATCTTCTTTAAAAAATCTTCTATATTTAATTTCTCAAATCCCATTGATTTCGAATTTATAAAACAACGTTTATAAATTCTATTTCTATTTTATAACAACTTCGATTTAATAAATCTCCTTTTATTTACAAATTCGATCAATATTCCATTTAAAGGCAAAAATCAAATTTATAAGTTAATCTCTTATAAATCTTTTATGCTACCGTTTCATCCATTTTATAACTTCATACTTTATAAATCTATAAAATTCATATTTTCACAATTTATAATTCTATAAATCTCATGTCTTTACAATTTATAATTCTATAAATCTCTAACACTTATAAACACCCGTTTTAAAATTCCAACACTTTAAATTGATAAATATCAATTCTGTACATCCTTTATATACATCATTTTTAGTAATTCAAAAGAAATCCAAACTTAAACTATTTTATAAATTACTTGGCTATTTATTTCAAAATCACTTTTCAGTTATATTTCACAATTTAAAATTTTCATAACTTTAAATTTATAACATTTATTTATTTAAAGTAAACCAATTCAAAGATTCAAATAAAACGTATACTTTCAAATAATCACTTTTAAAATCTCTTCTTAAAATTAAATTCGTTATTTTTAAACTTCAAAATTTGAATCCGATGATGCAACAGCATCAATTGGTCAATCACAACAACAACATCATATATCAACATATGATAACAGAATATACATCAATCCTGTAAATAAATAACTACTGGTGAGGAATCCAGTTGGATCCCTCCAACCTGTTTCCCTACATCCAAAGACGTTAGCACAATACCAATTCCGCTCCAGTACGGAATTATCGCGGTATATAGGTTTTTATAAATCCGCTTACTAACGGCGCAATAGGGTCTCATCCGCTATACGAGGCGGGAAATCATCAATCCAATATATACATATGCCAATATGTATATATTGCTATATATAATAGATATATCCTATTATATCTAATACAAACAGCAATCATAGCAATCAAACAATAACTGTAAACATTCCACATTTTATTCGAGTGAGAAAAATCTCACCTTAGTTTTTAATTTGTGCAATTCGACCCAATCCAGCTTGAGTCTCCAAGATTTTAACCCTTGTACAATTGTCATATGATTTATTAATACATGAACAAATCTGATAATCAATTTCTTTTTTTTGATAAATTTAATCAGTTAACAGTTTAATTCCAATTAAATAATTTCTCCTTAAAACATCTTTTTTTTGTAACTGAATAAATTAAGTAAGTAAATTTGGATTAATAAATTTTAAATTAAACAGATTTCCTTTGATAAATTTACTTAACAAAATACTAAATTTAAAACTACTTTTCCTTTAAATAAGTTATTTCATCCAATTAAATCTCTAATCAAATCTCCTTTTACAAATTTATTTCTTTTAAATAATTTATTAAATCTTTTCACCATATTTTATTTTCCTTCATTTCAACCGCATTTAAACAAAAATCCTTTTTAAATAAACAAAATTAACCAAAAACAAATATATATATATATATATATATATATATATATATATATATTTTCTTCTAACAAAATATTTTCTGTTCAAATCTTATAACAACAAAATTATTTTGAAACCACAGATTAAAACTCACTGTATATAAAATTTCTTTTCTATCCATGTGTAGGTAGGTATTAACCTAAGTTTGAATAAAAATAATATCGTATACCTCACTGCTGAAGTACTCGAACATCACAGCACACTCGAGCCTATCCCGAAGCACAACAGCAGCTCGATCGCCACTGCCATCCCAGAACACTTGACCATCTCGATTACCACTTCGAGCTCACGAGTCCCACTGCCCCATCAATGCCCTTAATCTCGCACTGCTTCGAAACCTCCTAACTCGTCGCCACGAGATCGTGACCTCGCTGTTGCCTCAACATCCACTGCCAGTTCCACGTATGCGAACCCACGCCCCTAATTTCAATCGCCCTCGCGTCGCCACCTCGATCTGGACGCTTGAACGCTGCCTCACTCGAGCCCGTGGCCAAAAACCCACGCGACCCCCTATCCCCTCGCGGCGCCGCTTCCTGCCGCTGATCTTGGTAAGGTCGCAAGTCGCGATCGATTATACGAACGCGAGATTTAATTTGGGAAAGAAAAATGAAGGCGGCCATTTTTATTTCTTGTTTCGAACGTGAATTCGTTTTGATTTGTTCTGATGCTTTGAACAGGTGAGGGGAAGGCTCGGTTTAATTTTAAGGAGGGAAGCGTGATTGTAGGCGTGAGTTAAGGCGTGGTTGGGGGGAAAAAGAACGTGTTCGCCTTACTTTTAATGTCGACAAAGATTTAAATTATAAAAATTTAAATTGAATTTGATTAAATCTTTAAATGCGTTTATGTGTCGTATTCTCACATAACAGCTCCAAATGCTACGAAAGTTGAAATCCGGTAATAATACAATATTACGGACCCAATGGAACTGGTTTCGTCGAATTCCGAGACTGTTTGAAAAATGACTATTTTTAAATATTGATTCGAACGATTTAATTTCAAAACTGAACAGAACAGTTCGAAATTAAATTCTGAAGCTTCTATCATCTTCAGTATTGTCAATACGAATTTTAAAAGTTTTCGAAATATTTTTCTTCAACTTTAAATTAAAGATTCAAATTTTAATTCAACATTCAACAGATTAAATTTTAAAGTTTATTCGTAAAAATTCCGAGTTATATCGGGATTCAAATTAAATTATCGTTCAAATATTTAAAATTAATTAAATATTCTCAATTTAATTTGTTCGAAATTCTGGGTCGTTACAAACTTCCCCCCTTAAAAGAATTTCGTCCTCGAAATTACAGGTTAGGGAAAAAGGTCCTTAACTCGTCTACTATTTTTCAATTCCAATAGTTTTATCAATTTTCAATTCATCAAAACAAATTTTTCTATTAAAGATTCGTTATCATTCAATCTCATTTTCCAACTTCAATTATAAGTTTCAACAGCATTGTTTACTTCAAAATTCAAATTCAAATTTAAACTTTCAAAAATTTCTCAAAAATTTTCTAACACTCGGAATTTTCGAAAAATTTCGCCAGCGTCTCCTTTGCGCGGCTAATACGGTACGACTACAAAACGTCCCTACGGACTCTCAGATTTCAAAAAGAAAAAGAAAAAGCCAAGCGGCTAGACCAGAAATCATCAAAATCTCGTATTATAATTCAAATACGTACCTTTTGTCGAGCAATTCAAATTCATCTTTGAAGATCAAATCCAATTTATAACACCTGTATATCTACTAGCCATTATATCTAGTTACAGCATTCAATCCAATTTGCAAATTCTATTACAAAATTTTCAATATATGCTTATATATTTACGGTTGAAGTTACACATATTCATTTATTCAATTTTACATTTCAAATTCATTTGAATTCAATTCACAATTCCAATCTAATTTGGATTCGGTTTATCTCCTGAATATTGAATTTTATCAGCTTTCATTCATTCACAACTGCACTCTTTTAAATTAGTTCCAGTTACTAATTCATTTCAATTCTAATTCATTTATTCACATTCGTTTTCAACATTCAGTTCTAATTCCAGTTTTATCTTCATTCAATCATCAACTTAGAATAATTTCAATATTCGAATTTTACTTAAGAATTTCGCTCTTCATTACTTAGGTTCAATATAAATATTCTTATTTTAAATTTACCACTTCGGTTAGATCTATTTACATTTAAACTGAATTTCCAATTCCCATACGAATTTCAATTCATCTTTCATTTTCAATTATTCAATTCCATTCATTTGCTTACGAATTCGAAATGAATTTCAACTTTCAATTTCATTTTCATTTAATTGATTCACTTGTACTTATATTCATTTAACTTCATCCTTTAAGTTAAATTTATGCTATCAACCTTTCAAATTGTATAAGTTATCAACTTGATAATATTTCATAAACATGGTATCCCAGAGTCTTACCAATATTTCAAAATCATTTTGAAAACAAATAAAATTATCTTTTGAATTTCCAAAACAAAATCCAATTTTCAAACAACATTCCATTTAAAATAATTTGGCAGCAATTCCTCTTTTGGAAACCCGAAAATGAACATCAGTGATGCTGCAGTCATTACCGAAGTTATTTTCCAGCGACCGAAAAGAGTTTAGAGCTTTATCTCTCCAAAATACTTTTTCAAAATCCTTTGAAATTCATTTTCAACTCCAAAAAGGATTTAAACTTTTCGAATCTCCAAAATTTTCAAATTCTTTTCAAAACATTTCCAAACATCTCTGGAATTCCGTTTCAAATTATAAATCACATTTATAACTTATATTCTCAAATTCCACTTGTATATGGATTCATTTCTTAATTCTTTATTTTTGATTTCAATTTCATATATAATTTTCACATATATATCAATGATGATAATTAACATCATCACTCCCTAACAACCATGCATCCATATACTGTAGTAATTTACAGAAAATCATTTCTTTTATATACAAAAATAGTTTTGGGTAAAATTATTTCATTTACCCTATTCAAAACAATACTGTGCCGAATTGTTCTATTCAAGTGTTTAGAGATCCCTATCAATGATCGTTAATTACTCGTATTGACCAGAATCCATATACCACTCAACAAATCAATCATCACAATATAAAACAATTTTATATTCAAATAACAAATACGCGCTCATATCTATTATTACACTCAAACTCATTCTAGAGCACTGCTGACTCTATCTCTAATGAGAAACACCCAACAGAGCAGGGTTGTCGCTTAACCATATGCTCTGATACCACTTTGTCACGTCCTGAAAATTTTCGACTTTCGAAAATTCGACATCGATACTCACTTTATCGACTGCCGAGCAATCGAGTGCCGGAAACTCCAATAGTGAGGGTTTTAAGAAAAAGAAAAAGTAGAAGAAGAAGAGGATAGAAGAAAAAGAGAAGAAAGAACAACAACAGAACAAGAGAACAGCAACAGAAACAGAACAATATCAGAATCTTACACATCGCAGCGGAACAATATATAATAGATAAACACTAGTCTTTTAAAACAAAGAACTATATCAGTTTATACATACATCAATCATCAGAGTCAATACACAACAATGGACAGTTATATAACTTGTCCTCATACAGAATACACAGCGGAATAAATACTATCAGATACAAATACTACGTCTCGTCATCCAGCTTATCTCCAAAGCTCCAGAATATCCAGAATATCCTGATAATCTAACTCTAGACTGCCCGTGTGGAAATTGGTGGGCACCCAGAGTTTAGAAGGGAAACAATAAACTCCGAGTCAGTCATGGTGACTGGTGTGAGATCGTAAAACAGTTATTTTATCTTTAAAATAAACAACAGAAGAATTTTAAAGTCAATTCGCAATGCTTTTGGAAAATGAAACTACCATAAGACCTCCCGCCACACACACAATGCAAACGCAGACTTGGAGGAGATTTCTTCTTATGATAGTCAAAGATGCTTACTACGCGAAAATCAAATTCTTTTTGATATTATTATTAGTGCATAGTGTAGAAAACATTTCGAAAAGTAGAATATTAATCTTAGCCAGCATAGGTACCATTATAGTATGCTTGCTATAGCTACCATATTAAATGGCAGGTTCTACAACTAATACCGTACAAGTCGCGTATTGTTTCTTTGGATTTCCAACAAATGGTCAGGCTAAGGAACTTCCTATCCACGATGGGTACGTCCCTGGAATAGACGACCCGAGAACCTAACCGGATCTCTGCCAACACAAGGCCGGGTTACCTCTGCAAAAATAGGTAACTACTGACACGCGTATGCCATCCCCCGATCGTCACCGATCTTCCCGAGGATCCCCGATTCGCAACAAACCACATAGATAATAATAATGCAGTAACCACAGAGGTTAAGTATCTGGGCTCCATACCATGATACCACCTTTATCCAGAAGGAATGACATACACTAAGGGGCGCTACTCCCTAGAACCTTGCCGCATTCGTCCTGTTTCGACCATTTCCGGGGTGTGAGGCTCGACGAAGTCTCGTCCACAAAGCTACGCTTTCTCAAAAAGCCCTGCTTCGGGTCAAACAAAAATGATCAACCTATGATCACAAAGATATAAGATCAAACAAATGATCATATCACAAATGATCAAACACTGATCATTTCACAGCAACACTCAGTATGCCACGTTACCAAATTGGGATATATCGCTGATAAATTTCAACTACATAACCTCTGAGCTCGTACGTCTCAGAGAAGGGTGTTAAGCTAAGAGAATAAATTCTCCGCCACCAACAGAAATGTATTTGAAAGAAATCAGCTTTATATCTCAAATTGTAACGTCATACACACAATCCATACAAGTCTGTTCCGGGATCGAACAGAACCGAAGGCACTTCTCACGAAGCCCTTGCACATCCGGATAATTTTCAATCACGTCAGGACTTCCCATCACTAAGGGTGATAAAACCTCTAAATCGGAGATCAGCCGATGTAGAGTAACTCGACGGTAATCCTTCCGTTTCCAAAAATATCCGGTCTTCAACACCGGTCTTCAATTGCGATTCATAACGACGTATCACATATTCGGAATGGGTTATACGACCCCATGGTCCTTTCCCGGCTAACCCGAATAGTGAGCGTTTATTCAAAAATAAGTGTGGCATTCAAATTCATCCAATTCACAACAAATACCAATTCAAGGTAATTATTGATAGTCGGTTATTTAACTATCAATAAAGATGCGCAACATCATCAGATTCCAAATAATTTTCCAAATTATTTCATCTTCAAAAATATCTTTACTAGATATAAAATTTCCACACTTAACCATTTGAAAACAATTTCAAATCAAATTTCCACACTTCAAAAATAAATCAATATTTGTTTTTAAACAACTTCGCTTTCTTTTATAAATCCCATAGTGAATTTATATCTTTCAAAATATCTACTGATATACGATTTTCAATCGTTTCAAATATTCAATTTCAATGTATCTTTAAAAAGATAAATTCTCAAACGTTCGTTTCATATTGGAAAAGCAATTCCATACTTATTTAAAAATAAGTATTTCACAAATCTATTTATTTTCAACACTTGGAAAATATTCGATATACTTAAATCCAATTAAGTATATTTTTCATTCTTTAAGGAAATCCATTTTCTATAACAACATCAATTTGAGTCAAAACGAATGTTGCGTAAAACATCGTTACGACGACTCAAAATCACTAGTATAGGGATTCGGAATTAAGATAGATATATAAATCCCAATACTACATCAAAACATTTTCTTCCGAAAATCATTTACTATAACAACAGTGTTATAGTCCATCATTTCCTTATATTTTCAAAAACGCCTATTTCAACAATAACAATGTTGAAATCTATGTTTTCGATTCACAATACATTTTAAAAACATCTCTAAAATGTTTAACTTCATTTTCAATGCCACTTTTCCAAAACTATCCATTTTACTTAACAATATATTCACTGTCCAAAATCGTGAATATATCTTCTTTAAAAAATCTTCTATATTTAATTTCTCAAATCCCATTGATTTCGAATTTATAAAACAACGTTTATAAATTCTATTTCTATTTTATAACAACTTCGATTTAATAAATCTCCTTTTATTTACAAATTCGATCAATATTCCATTTAAAGGCAAAAATCAAATTTATAAGTTAATCTCTTATAAATCTTTTATGATACCGTTTCATCCATTTTATAACTTCATACTTTATAAATCTATAAAATTCATATTTTCACAATTTATAATTCTATAAATCTCATGTCTTTACAATTTATAATTCTATAAATCTCTAACACTTATAAACACCCGTTTTAAAATTCCAACACTTTAAATTGATAAATATCAATTCTGTACATCCTTTATATACATCATTTTTAGTAATTCAAAAGAAATCCAAACTTAAACTATTTTATAAATTACTTGGCTATTTATTTCAAAATCACTTTTCAGTTATATTTCACAATTTAAAATTTTCATAACTTTAAATTTATAACATTTATTTATTTAAAGTAAACCAATTCAAAGATTCAAATAAAACGTATACTTTCAAATAATCACTTTTAAAATCTCTTCTTAAAATTAAATTCGTTATTTTTAAACTTCAAAATTTGAATCCGATGATGCAACAGCATCAATTGGTCAATCACAACAACAACATCATATATCAACATATGATAACAGAATATACATCAATCCTGTAAATAAATAACTACTGGTGAGGAATCCAGTTGGATCCCTCCAACCTGTTTCCCTACATCCAAAGACGTTAGCACAATACCAATTCCGCTCCAGTACGGAATTATCGCGGTATATAGGTTTTTATAAATCCGCTTACTAACGGCGCAATAGGGTCTCATCCGCTATACGAGGCGGGAAATCATCAATCCAATATATACATATGCCAATATGTATATATTGCTATATATAATAGATATATCCTATTATATCTAATACAAACAGCAATCATAGCAATCAAACAATAACTGTAAACATTCCACATTTTATTCGAGTGAGAAAAATCTCACCTTAGTTTTTAATTTGTGCAATTCGACCCAATCCAGCTTGAGTCTCCAAGATTTTAACCCTTGTACAATTGTCATATGATTTATTAATACATGAACAAATCTGATAATCAATTTCTTTTTTTTGATAAATTTAATCAGTTAACAGTTTAATTCCAATTAAATAATTTCTCCTTAAAACATCTTTTTTTTGTAACTGAATAAATTAAGTAAGTAAATTTGGATTAATAAATTTTAAATTAAACAGATTTCCTTTGATAAATTTACTTAACAAAATACTAAATTTAAAACTACTTTTCCTTTAAATAAGTTATTTCATCCAATTAAATCTCTAATCAAATCTCCTTTTACAAATTTATTTCTTTTAAATAATTTATTAAATCTTTTCACCATATTTTATTTTCCTTCATTTCAACCGCATTTAAACAAAAATCCTTTTTAAATAAACAAAATTAACCAAAAACAAATATATATATATATATATATATATATATATTTTCTTCTAACAAAATATTTTCTGTTCAAATCTTATAACAACAAAATTATTTTGAAACCACAGATTAAAACTCACTGTATATAAAATTTCTTTTCTATCCATGTGTAGGTAGGTATTAACCTAAGTTTGAATAAAAATAATATCGTATACCTCACTGCTGAAGTACTCGAACATCACAGCACACTCGAGCCTATCCCGAAGCACAACAGCAGCTCGATCGCCACTGCCATCCCAGAACACTTGACCATCTCGATTACCACTTCGAGCTCACGAGTCCCACTGCCCCATCAATGCCCTTAATCTCGCACTGCTTCGAAACCTCCTAACTCGTCGCCACGAGATCGTGACCTCGCTGTTGCCTCAACATCCACTGCCAGTTCCACGTATGCGAACCCACGCCCCTAATTTCAATCGCCCTCGCGTCGCCACCTCGATCTGGACGCTTGAACGCTGCCTCACTCGAGCCCGTGGCCAAAAACCCACGCGACCCCCTATCCCCTCGCGGCGCCGCTTCCTGCCGCTGATCTTGGTAAGGTCGCAAGTCGCGATCGATTATACGAACGCGAGATTTAATTTGGGAAAGAAAAATGAAGGCGGCCATTTTTATTTCTTGTTTCGAACGTGAATTCGTTTTGATTTGTTCTGATGCTTTGAACAGGTGAGGGGAAGGCTCGGTTTAATTTTAAGGAGGGAAGCGTGATTGTAGGCGTGAGTTAAGGCGTGGTTGGGGGGAAAAAGAACGTGTTCGCCTTACTTTTAATGTCGACAAAGATTTAAATTATAAAAATTTAAATTGAATTTGATTAAATCTTTAAATGCGTTTATGTGTCGTATTCTCACATAACAGCTCCAAATGCTACGAAAGTTGAAATCCGGTAATAATACAATATTACGGACCCAATGGAACTGGTTTCGTCGAATTCCGAGACTGTTTGAAAAATGACTATTTTTAAATATTGATTCGAACGATTTAATTTCAAAACTGAACAGAACAGTTCGAAATTAAATTCTGAAGCTTCTATCATCTTCAGTATTGTCAATACGAATTTTAAAAGTTTTCGAAATATTTTTCTTTAACTTTAAATTAAAGATTCAAATTTTAATTCAACATTCAACAGATTAAATTTTAAAGTTTATTCGTAAAAATTCCGAGTTATATCGGGATTCAAATTAAATTATCGTTCAAATATTTAAAATTAATTAAATATTCTCAATTTAATTTGTTCGAAATTCTGGGTCGTTACACCCAGTGACCAATCAGTCATCGGTACTAAATGGGTTTTCAAAAATAAAGCAGATGAACAAGGAAATATAACAAGGAATAAAGCTAGATTAGTTGCACAAGGATATAATCAAGAAGAAGATATTGATTACGAAGAGACGTTTGCTCCAGTCGCCCGACTTGAAGCAATACGAATATTATTAGCTTATGCGTGTTTTCATAATTTTAAACTATATCAAATGGATGTTAAAAGTGCATTTTTAAATGGATTCATAAAAGAAAATGTTTTTGTTGAACAACCACCTTTGTTCAATCATGAAAAATTTCCAGATCATGTATATAAACTTAAAAAGGCGTTATACGGTTTAAAACAAGCACCACGTGCTTGGTATGATCGTCTTAAAGGTTATTTATTAGAATCTGGTTTTGAAATCGGTAAAGTAGATCAAACACTTTTTATTAAGAAAACTAATAAAGATATTTTAATAATTCAAATATATGTTGACGATATTATTTTCGGCTCGACAAATGAAAAATTATGTCAAGAATTTTCAACTATAATGACAAATGAATTTGAAATGTCTCATATGGGAGAATTGTCATATTTTCTTGGATTACAAATTAAACAAATTTAAAATGGAATTTTTATTAATCAAGAAAAATATTGTTATAATTTAATCAAACGTTTTGGTCTTGAAAACACTGCTGCCAAACCAACTCCTATGAGTACAACGATTCATCTTGATAGAGATGAAGATGGCAAAAGTGTTGATCAAAAGTTATATCGTAGTATGATAGGTTCTTTACTTTATTTAACAGCGAGTCGCCCCGATATTATGATGAGTGTCTGTTTGTGTGCTCGATTTCAAGCAAATCCCAAAGAATCACATATGAGAGCAGTTAAACGCATTATTCGCTATCTAACTAAAACCAAAGATTTCAGACTATTTTTCCGAAAGAATGTCCTTTCGAATTAGTTTCCTATAGTGATGCTGATTTTGGAGGAAGTCGGACGGATCGAAAAAGTACGAGTGGAACGTGTCACTTCATTGGACGTTCCTTAGTTTCTTGGTTTAGTAAGAAACAAAACTGTGTTTCTTTATCAACATGTGAAGCAGAATATATATCTGCTGCTTTGGCATGTGCACAAGTCGTATATATGCAACAGACATTACAAGATTTTAATTGTCATCTTGAAAAATCAATAATTTATTGTGATAATACCAGTGCAATAAATCTTTCTAAAAATCCGGTCAATCACTCACGAACAAAACACATTGATATTCGACATCATTTTCTTCATGATTGTTTGGAAAAAGGATTAATTAATCTAGAATTTATCAACACTGAAAATCAAATAGCTGACATTTTTACTAAACCACTAAATGAGAATACTTTTATAAAACTAAGACGTGATTTAGGTATAATGTCGTTTAAAGACTTATGAATAAAAATATGCAAAAATATGGAAAAACAAAAATTATTTTATTTCTGACCAAAGCGGCACTCGAACTCATAACTTCTGACTTATATGTTAGATGTTGTAGTATAGCCACTTGAGCTATGGGTGTTTCTTGTTCCAGCTCTGTTTCCAATTTGTACCATTAAAACTTAATTTCAAAATATACTATTTTTGACTCTAAAGCATTGTATGTCATTCATTTACAAACAGTTTTTGTTTAAAAAGTTCTGTGATTAAAACTAAAATTTGATTTTAAACCACTATTTTTTTAGAAATAAATGGTTATATATACATACATATGTTTATTGAATAGAACATAAGATACAAAAAAAAATCTACTTACAAAACAAAACTTGAAACAAAAATGTCTTCTAACAATGATGTCTACAATTCTGAAAATTCTCATCTTTCTTATACATCCCCGGACGACGACTATTCTGATCGCATCACTGAAAATGGTCCCCAACCTACTTTTCCAATGCCTAATCGTGTTTTAGAATTCCCCTCTCCAGATAATGACCCCCGACACAGGTGGAAACCATGGGAAGACTCCCATACAGGTTATACACCTGATAAAAAGAAAGGAAAAAAAGGAAATGGTAGTATCTCCATCAACCAAACAAAAGATTGATGAAATTCATCACTACCAACAACAGATGAATATGCAAAGGGAACTTTATTACGAACAAAAAGTCACGGCAAGACGTTTAAGCTTCCTTGAAAAGATTGCCATGAAATTTTGTTCATCTAAGAAGGATGATGTTGCTGAACCTTCTTACAGAACTCCATCTCCTTCTAACCATGTTCAATCTCCAATAGCTCCAATATGGTCACCGGTAGAAAACGTTCCATCTCCAAATTCATGGGAACGTCGATACTGATGCACCATGGCTATAATTTACTATATATATGTTATTATT
Organism: Allium fistulosum; assembly: GCA_030737815.1. Taxonomy (NCBI): domain Eukaryota; kingdom Viridiplantae; phylum Streptophyta; class Magnoliopsida; order Asparagales; family Amaryllidaceae; genus Allium; species Allium fistulosum. Next base: position 735,440,482 of record CM060906.1, read on the forward strand.
TTGAATAAGATGTATAGATATATATAATGTAATAATATAATTATACTTCTATAATTCTTGTTTGAAAGGCAGCATAAACTAGTCTGTTCACATGCCTCGGTCGACCGAAAAATCTGAATCGGTCAACCGAAGCTGTCCCGAGAGGTTTTTAAAAACAGATTTCTTACAAGTCGGTCGACCGAACAACCTGTCTCGGTCAGCCGAACTTGTTTCCAGAATGACATTAGAACATTCTTTAACTCGGTCAACCGAATACCCTGCACCAGTCGACCGAAGTTCTTCCCGAAAGTTTCAGCACTATTCTGAACCTCAACTCGGTCGACCGACCCAGGGATTTCAGCCGATCGAACGAACTTTTACTGCTGAAATTGCCTACATATTTTAACCCAACCATTCACCTTTTTATCTCACCTCTTCACTTTACTCTCCCACAACAGATTTTAACCCTAGCCCCCATTACAACCTTCCTAAATTTCTTCAAAAATGGCCTTTCGCAGCGTTTTAAAAACGCTGTGAAATGCTTTCGCAGCGTTATGAAGAACGCTCTCTTTCAACAAGCTGTAATAGGGTCGAAATATATTGCAGCGTTTTGAAAACGCTGTAAGAAATATTCCATATTGCAGCGTTTTGCCTTTTTGCAACGTTTCAGAAATGCTGCAATATGTCCTAACCCTACTATAGTTCGTTGTTAAACAACATTCTTCAAACGCTGCGAATGTGTTTCACAGCGTTTTTAAAACGCTGCGAATGTGTTTCACAGCGTTTTTAAAACGCTGCGAAAGTAAATTACTACGTTTTTAAAACGCTGCAAAAAGATTTTTCACAGCATAGATAAAACCCTGTAGAAAGCCATATATTTTTATTAATTTTCTAGAACAGACCCTTGAATTAGCTGAGATGTATAAAACATATTCAAATGAAACAATAACATTAATCATATAAACACATTTAAATAGTTCAACACATTATATATAATAAACATATCCATATTTACATAATATCTTTATAATAATTTGTTCTTATATTCTTTACCATGTTAAACATAATGCAGAAAATAATAAATTATGGCCAACAAAATTACTTATTGGGATATGAATCGTTGAAGTTTATATCAAAACCTTCCAACAACACCAAATATTTTTCCAAGATTTTGCCTTGAATAATCCTTTGTTCGAGAATGGAGCAGGTGGGCTGAGGAGATGAATGAAGCAACCAATTAACAATGGTGACCAGTTCTGTCGTATCCAGCTGAATATAATGCAAAAAAGGATTAGACTGTTGTATTGGCAGTATGCATTGACATATGCAATTAGCTGAAACAAAGACTAATACAACTGCAAGCAATGACTTTCACAAAGAAATTGAATAGAAAATGAAACAATAAAATAGCGTTTAACAATAATGACAACTGGAGCAGCAATATTCTAAAGCCAACGGACTATGAACTGAATATGAAATGTGAACTGAATATCATGATGATCAATCAAACTACTGAACTAAAGAATGCTAACTAAGTGACATAAGATGGAAGCAACTAATTAGCATGTATGGAATGGCATGACGATAATTTGAGTGAGAAACATAAGGATTAGTCAGGGGTACCAGATTAGATAGAACTGAAGAAATTATTAAAATGTGCAATTGTCAGTTATGCACATGCACAAAACTGCAAGATTATTACAATCCCATTTGAGCCAGCAATATGCATTTTGATTTAAATAATGAATTTCAGTTGTAAGCTGTTAAGCTCGTGTACCTGTAAGTGTGAAATTTTTGAGAAATAAATTTTTTTCTTCCAATACAAAGTTCATGCAAACAAGTACAATCAACATGGAACTAGAGAGTACGTCTTCTTATGTCGAGGAATTGAAGACAACGTTTCTAATGGATGGGACAGATTATCAAAGGAAGAGTATTGCTTTACAGAACTTGTGCCAGGAGTTAAGCAACATATTCTATGAAATTGAATGCAGCTTGCAGTTACCTTTCTCAAAAGGTGGAACTAATCAGGTATGTGGGTTATGTTTTGACTTGTTTATTGTGATAATAAAGTATATGTGTCTGTGCGTTCATGTTTCAAATTATATCATTCCTTTTGTTTGATATATTTTGACATGTATCATATAATTGAGGTCGAGGTCAAATTTCTACCTTTTGTGATCATAATTCAAATTACACATTCCTTTGCATAATACAATTTTCCAAGTACGAATGAAGAACACAGTCATAATAAAAACATGCAAAAGCAGTAGTTGGTTTAAAGGCTCAAATGTCCCTGCTTTGAGTAAATTACCTGTGAACGAAGCCTAGAAAATGGTAGTGGAAAATAGTATTTCTGGAAAACTGAATCCTAAATTGGAAGAAATTGGAAGAGATATTTTAAAGAAATTTGAAACCTGGGAAACAAATGAATTGATGATTAAGGCATTGTCGCGACTGTTGTTATCAAATGTTAATTTGGATTACTGGAAATTGGTAAGGGAAAGCGCTATATGGAAGCTGCCTTTCTACGAAGAGATGGTTATAGCCAACGTGTTGGAATTATGTTATACTTGTGATACATCCCCATATTTAGTAGGTAACTTGAATTGTAAAGTCCTTGGTGCAACAGGATAATTGCTTGTTGTAATCAGCTTTGCGATCCTCTTATTTCATACAGAGGATTTAAACAGTCTCTGTATTATACATTTGGTTATGAATATTTTCTCTTATAAGGTCATTTATCATACGTTAATCACCATTATTCCAAATTTTTCCTTGACAAGAATGTCGTGCACCTAAGTGAATGTTATCGTTATGATGATGAATAACGTGAATGTGTATTATTCCAAACTTATTAATCCTTATAAAACTTAGGTAATTAGTTAAATTTTAATAATGCTTAATTGGTTTTTATAAACTTATTTAATTTTTATAAAAAAATTAGTTAATTTCTATAAAATTTAGTTAACTTGGTTATATTTTATATTTAAATAATATTTAGTTAATTTTTATAAACTTAGTTAATTTATTATTATTATTATTATTATACACTCTTTTATTTTTTTTAACTATAATCATCATAATTATTATTATAAACTTGTTGATTTTTTATTATACTTAGTTAATTTTTATAAACTTATTATCTTTTATAAATCGTACTTAATTTTTATAAAATTTAGTTAACTTGGTTAATTATTATTATAGATTTAGCTATATTTTATATTTTTATAATACTTAAATAATTTTTATAAACTTATTTATTGCAATTATTATATACTCGTTTAATTTTTCTAACTATAATCATCGTCGTCGTCGTTATTATTATTATAAACATGATAATTTTCATAAAACTCAATTAACTTAGTTCAATTTTCATAATACTTGGTTAATTTTATATACTTATTTAATTTTTATAAATTTTAGTTTATTTTTATAAAATTTAGTTAACTTAGTTAAATCTTTATAATACTTAGTTCATTTTCATAAACTTATTTAATTTTTATAAAATTTAGTTAACTTAGTTAAATTATTATTATTACTATTTTAAATTTAGTTAATTTTTATAAAACTTAATTAGCTTAGTTAATATTTTATAATCTATTATTATTATAAACTTAATTAATCATCATTATATTATTATAAACTTATTAATCCTTATAAAACATAGGTAATTAGTTAACAACTCGATTGTTTTTTCCTCAATTGTCGGTAGAGCTCCAAAAATTGCTCAAGTAATAATAATGCACTGGTCAATTGATAGTTTTTGGTTAAATTAGCAACTACAAGCAATTTCTTTTACAGCTGAATCATTAAGAAATGTCATCAGCAAGTAAATTGTTATACTTACCTGATCCCAATTATCCTCATCTATAGTGCCTTTAATATTCCCTAAAAACTCAGGCAATTGACTGCCTTTTTTTCTATCAGCAAGGGAAGTAGCTACACTTGCATAGATCTCAACCTCTTGAAAATTGTAAAGTAAAACACAACAACAGATTTGGGGACCATGTAAAAGGAAAATAAATACATAATAATTGAGTCCAACATATTTAAAATGGAGATGTGTGTGGGTCAAATGATGAGGTTACTTGGAATAAATATGGAAGTAAAGACAATGCAAACTTCCAAACCTGAAAGTTTCTGGATCGGTTGGATTCCCAAAAGGAGAATGCTTCCATTGAGGCCTATCTGCATCATTGAGTGATTTCACAAACTCAACCTACAGTTTATCAAGCTATTTTATGAAATTTATAAGAGACAACATGATGTATTGCTTAAAGCTATTTCATTTTTTCATCTTTCAGAACAACATCCTTAAAACTATCATATGCCCATGTCAATGTCAGCTCAATCTAAAGTTTGGATACCGATACCACTTACACTAGGTTATTGTAATGATAAACTCCAAAATGCATCCCCTTTTCATTTTTCATCGCCTCATTTATCAGGGCCTTATCATCGTGCCCTTTCAAAACTACCTGTTTTCATGAGATCAGTAGTTACCAACTGAAGCCTTTCCTTTGCTCCTTCTAGCTCCCATAAGTGTGCTACTTTTTTGTGATCTCCTGTATAATAATTAACATAATGTAATATGAAGGTCAGTTTAGAAGCTTTTGGTCGATGTTTGTACAAAAGAAGAAAAACCTGGTAATCACAAATAACTAGAATTAACAAGAGGAATATAAGGAAACCTGGATTTCTAACGGTTCCTTTGACGCTATACCCAGATTCGAGAAGTCTCTTTATGAGCCATGAAGCTACGAAACCAGAGGCTCCTGTCACACAAACAGTTCCCTTTTCACCCATTTTGTTTTCAAGAAAAAAAAACTAAAGAAGCTCTAAATATATAAGCATACATGCAGACCGAGCTTCGAAAATATTGTGGGTCATTCATTCCATGTTTATGAATAAATTATCTCTGGAGGTAGATTGTAGACTTGTAGTTAACACCCTTAAACTAAAGGTCATAAATTTGTTAGATAACAATATTGGTGAGTCATCTAATGTGAATGAATGATTGTTTTTTTTTCCTGAAAAAAATTCAACTTAGTATTCAGCAGTTTCAAGCTATAGAAAAGTTAAGAATGATAATTATTTTCCAAAAGACAAGAAAATTGAGTTAAATACCAAAATACAAGAATGGAATAAGATGTGCCGGAAAGGAACATCTCCTTTCCAATCGATGAAGTCTGAATGCTATTTAAGGTAAAATAAAAAGGTGAAACCACACAACAAATCATTACCGACCCTTAGTATAGAATGCACTTATAGATATAAATGGTCACTAGATCAAAACACAAAAAAAGTTCCCTCTCGAAAACAGTTAAAAAGAATGGTCTACCTTCGTTATAAAGTTTATAAAGCTGAGCGATAAAATAAAATAAGAAACTAAGAAAAATAAAATAAAATAAGAAACCATGATGAGTTTTTCTAACATGTACAATTAAACCGATAGCATTTTCCAGTCAAAAGCCAAGAAAAATAATTTTAATTAACTTATCATAAAGTTGCAGAGTATGCGAACTTAATGTAAAGAGTACCTGCTTTTCAAGATCCTCCGAATAAAGGAATATATTTGAATACTAATTTCTATGTAATTTCTAACATACCTTAACACAATAATCACGCCAATGCATTTTAGTTGTAAGCCAACCAAACAAAACATCTTCTTCCATTATTTTGCGGAATGCGTCGCGGTTTTTACGCTCTTCACGCCTTAGTTGCACCTTAATAGAATTTTAAGGGTTAATGAGAACATTCCAATTATATTAAGAACTGAAAAAAAAATATAGCTATCCTTTTTTGTAATCACCATTTTGTTAAAATATTAATAATGATATAAACTTACTTTTTTGTACTTTTTTGTGCTGCTCCTCTTCTTTCTCAAGATCATATATGTACTCCTGAAAACATATGCAAGTTAGAGGAAGTATCACATTATAAGTGATATTACAAATGAAAATAAATAAATTTGGCTTACTTGGAAAACATCCAATTGGTCCAGTAATTCAAGTTGACGACATCTATCATTATCCTCATCCATCATGTGAACCTGAACTTTCCTCCATGTAGTGTTGAACTAAGCATGAAAGTGAAATAATCAGTGCTATAATATAAAAAAATACAAAAATAAAGAATAACTATGGTCTATGTTCAGCACCTTAATGAAATCACATGACTCGAGAAACGATCTGAATTCAGCAATACATTGCTTGTGTTCCTCTGCTATTTTCTCTCTCCTACAACAGTTTTAAAACTGTGACCAAATATTTATAATCTAAAGTTAATCTACACCATAACTGATGAGATACAAGTTCACAGCTAGTGATTGAACTTCAAAACTTCAATATTCATGCCACTTATAGATTTTATGACCAATCTCTCTTCTGATAATCATTTTCGTTTGGGAAGGAATAACTCCTATAAGCGGTGAGAGATATGCCAATCTAACACCCAACTGCTTAATGCCCCATATCTCAAAGAGTTGCAATATTGATTAAAGAGAAACCAAAAGGTAAAATATGAATGACAAAAAGTTCATCAGAGGCACATGACAATGGCATATTCAATAATATGAAAAAAAGTGTTTAATTTTAATCCATTGTTTGATAATTTTTTTTAATTTATGTTTTTGAAATAATCATGGGATTGGAAGCTGGAATATTTTGACAGTAATTGAGTGAAATACCAAAATCAGTCATTCCTAATTTGGACAAAATTTCAAACATTTAGTCTGAAATATTGGACTTCATCTCCCAAATTCTGAACATGCATTTTTTTGGAGGATCCCATGAGACTAAAATAATATGACAATTTCATCTAAACTAGGATATGGTAACAACATAAACTCTTTTAAAGAGTTTGACAATAATATAATGAATCCTACCACTGATAACTATTTAGTGAAGAATAATATCATGTAATAACTGACTAGCAAAAACATAAACCTAATTTATCAAGGGAAATGAATTTGAAAAACATTAATAGGGAAACATCAATTAGAAAAAGTAAACATGAATTATTCATTTGCCTACATAATAGTCGGATTCCTTAACAGTACAATAGTAAACCTAACAGTACAATAGTAAAAAAAATTAATTCTAAATTGAGCAGAAAGAAATTCACAAATTCTAACCTAAAAAAGGATTGCAACTGAGAACTCGTAGCGACGTGAGTGGACCGAATTCAAGATTATGGATGGAGCTTTTACACGAATCTACGAAGTGTCATCGATGTGATGTGGAGGTCGGAGAAGCAATTAACAGTGCGAGCTAACGTATCTGAGGAGGAAGGGTAGGTCGGCAATGAAATGAAGGAAGCAATTAACAGCGTGAGCGAAAGTATCTAAGGAGGGAAGGTATTTCGTTTGGAAATGAACAAGGAAGGGTTTGGGAGGGGAAATGAAAAAAGGCCAAAAACATGGAGCGAAAATTTGCAGACGCCCCGCCAAATCAATAAGGCAGCGATTTTTGTAATTAAACAGCGATTTTTATTGTATATTATAGAAGTAAAATTGAATAATTACAGCTTTTTAGCTTAAAGGCTGTTATATAGAGCTGTTAAACACAATTTTTCTTGTAGTGTAAATTCTTCAAAGAAAAAATGGCACCCAAGAAGAAATCTAAGACTACTGCTGGCCAATCTTCATCAACTCCTATAGACTCTCAGATTGCTTCTTGGCTAGTAAGTGAAAATGCTTTAGAAAGATGGATAAGGCTTCAAGATGCAAAAATCTTTGAGGAGTCTTTTGTAAGTTATCCTGATTTTACCGCCTACGGTGTTGAAAATGCCGCTCTTGAAAGTGGTCTTGATGCTTTTCTTGACCATAGGAAAAACAACTTGAAAATTAATCATATAATGGTAAAGTTATTCCTAGCAAATCTCAATCTTGTAAATCCACCAAGAAACACTGAAAATTGTGTTTGGACATCGGTTTGTGGCACTTCGATTTTTCTCTCCATTGATCGAATGAATCATATTTTAAATGCTCGACCGGGTGGAATATCATTACATGATGTAGACTGTAATACATCAACTCGTGATCGCCTAAGTCATCTATTCTTTGAAGATGATGCTACCGATTTAAGGCAAACTTCATCTCTCCGACCTAAAGCACGACTCTTTCATCGATTCATGATGAAGTCTATTGTTCCAAGAGGAGGGTCATACCACTTAGTATATCCCGAAAACTTCAAGGCGTTATATGCTATGTGTGGAAATATTCGGGTAAATTGGACACAACTTCTCATGGATGAATTCCTTACGTTCTACCAAGGGAAAATGCTCCATATTTATTATGGAGAATACATAATGCGGTTGATTAATAACTTTGTCACCCATGCTCCGGAATCCGAAACATCCAAAGTTCGTACCTTTGACTCACGAACAATAAAATTAATGAAGTTACCCGATGCACCATCCCAAATCACCACCTTTCAGCAATGGCGTACCATTCCACGAGAACAACTACGTCGCAGCTATTCTACACCTCAACCATCCACTCATTCTACAGAACGTATAACTCGTCAGACCTCTATCCAAAGACCACCTCCCGGTACTAGCACAGCGGCTGCCATTGATATTTTGGCCCAAAATCAACTAGCTTTGGATTCTCGCCTTCGAAAAATTGATGGGCGTTTCAAGAAGATCAAAGGCTTCTTCGTAAATTTATGGGATGCCTTATCATGATCTTCTGAAGCCGGTGCTTCATTTGTTGCTCCTGGAAAAAGACCAGCACCAAATTTCTCTTGGTCTACATCCGATAACACAAGTTCCAGCACAGCGGCAACTCCCGCACCTACCACTCAAAGACGGGGTAAGGAACCGGCTCCTCTCGATGAAAATCTTCATCCAGAACAGTGGGATACCGACGATGATGAGGAGTAATTGTAGTATTTATAAATTTATTTTACTTTCAAGAATTTCTTGTACTTTATTTGTTTCTTAATTAATTGTTATGTTATGTTCTAAGCAAACATCTTTAAATTATTTCTAATTAAGCTCAAGAATGTACCATGTAAATTTAAATGTTTTGCATTACTTTAATCTGTTATAAGTATTCCTTTTTGTCGATGACAAAGGGGGAGAAATGTATGCAAACTAACAAATTTTTGCAGAAAAGTCGCCATATATTCAGGGGGAGAACTATAATATATATGTCAATATTACTTCGTCGCATAAGTATTGTCATCAATCAAAAAGGGGAAGAATGTTGATTCATGACACAAGCTTCAGAGATCATACGACGAGAATACTATATGAAAGCGACAAAAAGAGAATAAGTGCATACCGTGCACTACAAAGGAGATAATCTTACAATCCAGAGATTAGTATGGATATTTTATTTTATTTGAGTCTTAGAACAATGTTAAAATCATTCCTCAAATAGTCACACACGCACACAAAACATTTTATAGCAAAAACTATGTTCACTGTGCATATAACACCAGGTCGGCCGACCGACCAGGATCCTCGGTCGACCGACCCTGTATCATGTGCACAGTGACTTTCTGTTTTGTATACATTTTAAACTCAACTGACCGGCCAGGTTTTCCGGTCGACCGACCAGAGAAAAACGGCTAGTTTTTTGAAGAGACGCGATCATTTCATGAAGAGGAATGTCCTCTATTTCAAGAGGTATGGACACAACTGTTAACTAAAACTATTCATGAAAGATTACAACTCTTCTACAACTATATAAACATATTCAATTCACTTCTACAATCACCGATTCTTGTTTATATTTCTGAAATCTAATCTCTATTCATTTCTGCAAATAAAAGCATTTATTCTTATTTAATATCACTAGAATCCTTGAATTTATTCATATACTTCGATTCTACGTGATTATCTTCCTTCTAAATCTTCACACACATATATACTCTTGAGGATTTGATTATAGGAAAGTTGTACTATCAAAAGACAATCAGTGTTATTCAGAACACATTCGTCAACAAACTATTTGTATTAAGTTGAAGTCCTCTTTGGCTGTTGAGGCGGAAAAATTCCTGTTCGGCTGCTCAGGTGTCGTATACCTATTCCTCCGGGTTAAGTGAGGGGTTTAGTTTAAATCCAGAGGGTATTTCTGGGACTGGACGTAGAACGGGAAGTTCGAACCAGTATAAAAATTCCTGGTGTGCTTACTTTAATTTGTACTTTACTGTTATTACCAGTTTCCGCATTAACATACCATATTACACGATCCTTAGTACTACACGTGTACTTTCAATGCATAGTGAAACTCAAATGTGCAATTTAAAATGATATGCACAGTGAATACATGAACTAGAATGGAACTGTACTCAAGCTCTTGCAAAAACTGATACAAGTAAAAAATGTATCAAGACACAGTGCAAAAACAAGGCTACATCTTCAAATGACATGCACAAACAACATACACCAGTAAAGACTCCAAGCAACACTCAAGTGAACATGACGATCAGAACAGACTACATGAATACATGGAGCAATGCATCAGTGAAACAGTGATGCGAGAGACATGTACAAATATGAATACATACGTGAAACAATCATATGCAAGTTTCACTGACTCAAAGGAACAAATCCAAATGTCCAAAGACCAGACAAACAAGTCCAGATGCAATGCAGACCAGCAGCAAAAATGGAGATGGACATCATCATAAGAGCAGTTTCAAATTGAACAATACAAAGCCTCATCATCAATGGAACCAGTGGCTCAACAAATACAATGCATCACGGTTCAATATGCTATGCACAGGAGACAAACACAAGACTCGACCAATATCACAATACATATGCTAGCATGTGATCAAGCAAAATTCAAGTCAAAGCCGTTAGTGATTGAACAGAGTCAATGTCGAGCCACAGTTCAAAACACAGCAGTAAAACCAGAGGCAACAGCAAAACTTTTTATCAAAATCAAAAGTAACCGAAGTCAACAAATTTAATGCCAGCAAATTCAAAACCGTGGTGAGCAAGAAAATAGTGTTAAAGAAAATCAAAGCCGTGGTAATCAAGGTGTCAAGCAACTTCAAAATTGAAGCCGTGGAAATCTAGTAATAAATCAAATATACGCATATGAACAAGTCAGAGATCATCTAAAACAATCAATCAAAATCATACGGCCGAGATAAGGCAATTGATGAATTCAAATTAATTCCAGACGAACGAGAATCAAGGGGTACGAACCCTATATAAACATCAACCTCCAACATAGTCGAATGGCCGAAAAATCAAGTGTTGACTTCAACAATTTTATACGAACGAAAATCACAGAATTCAAACCCTACAAACTTAAGATTGAACTAGATGTGACTAAATAAAATTACTCACCTGAATCGAAGCAAAGACGAGTTCGACTAAGAGGAGGAGCCGCGAACGATCCAACTGATCGACGAAAGAAAGCATCGACAATCGTCATAGCGGCGCCTACAATTTCACAAACCCTAGTTTGCAAAGAGGAACGAACGAAGCCACCATTTTTTTTCGTTCGTTATGTTTAGGGTTTTCGAAAAGTGAATGAAGGGAGGGATCTGTTTGCCTCTTGATATAACACAGCCCAAAGATATAAACATGGGCCAATATTAAATTTAAAGCCCGCTTAACTCCTTTAACAAATTATTGAAAAGAATTTCAACTCGATTAAAAATCCCAATAGCAACTAACAACCAATTTAATCGTCATTTGATGATAATTAGTTGTTACAAAACCCCGGGTTGTTACAGACTCCCCTCCTTATAAAAATTGCGTCCCCGCAATTTTCATAATTAAAGGCGTCAATACCAATCATTTTTATAACATAAACTGGTTAAGCTAGAAAATAAAGGTCGAGAATCCAAACACTAAAGAAATCTTTTAATTTCATAAAAGAAATTCACAAATTCTCAACAAAATCTAATTATCAAATAGATAATCAGAAAACAGCTAAATTGGATAAATACCATTATCGGCAATATTTAATTATCAATTAGATAATTAGAATACAGAAATCACAAAACAGCAATATCTAATTATCGATACGATAATTAGAAAACAGCAAAATCTAATTACCAACAAAGACAATTAGAAAACACAAATCACAAATCGCAAAACCACAATTATCTAGTTATCCAACAATTAACTAGAAAACACAAACTTCATAATCAGCAAACTCTAACTATCAACAGAGATAGATAGAAAATAGCAATTCAATATGATCAACATAATCTAGAATCAATTAGAGACTAGAAAATCTCAAAATCAGCAAAATTAGCAAATATCCAATTATCAAAAACGATAATCAGAAATCACAAATATCTAATTATCAAAAACGATAATCTGAAAATATCAAATATCTAATTATCAAAAACGATAATCAAAAATCACAAATATCTAATTATCAGACAAGCACCATTGTCCCAGCGGTTAAGTGATTCGACTTTGGTGCGAGAGGTCACAAGTTCGAAACTTGTGTAGCGTGATTCGAACATTTATTGACACATGATTTGTGGTTTGTTGTCCCAGTGACATGTTGTATCTAAGTACCATTTCAAAAAAAAAAATTATCAAAAACGATAATCAGAAATCACAAATATCTAATTATCAAAAACGATAATCAGAAAACATCGAATATCTAATTATCAGAAACGATAATCAGAAATCACAAATATCTAATTATCAAAAACGATAATCAGAAATCACAAATATCTAATTATCAAAACGATAATCAGAAAACATCAAATATCTAATTATAAAAAACGATAATCAGAAATCACAAATATCTAATTATCAAAAACGATAATCAGAAAACATCAAATATCTGATTATCAAAAACAATAATCAGAAATCACAAATATCTAATTATCAAAAACAATAATCAGAAAACATCGAATATCTAATATCAGAAACGATAATCAGAAATCACAAATATCTAATTATCAAAAACGATATCAGAAATCACAAATATCTAATTATCAAAAACGATAATCAGAAAACATCAAATATCTGATTATCAAAAACGGTAATCAGAAATCACAAATATCTAATTATCAAAAATGATAATCAGAAAACATCGAATATCTAATTACCAGAAACGATAATCTGAAATCACAAATATCTAATTATCAAAAATGATAATCAGAAAACATCGAATATCTAATTATCAAAAACGATAATCAGAAAACATGAATATCTAATTATCAGAAATGATAATCAGAAATCACAAATATCTAATTATCAAAAACGATAATCAGAAAACATCGAATATCAATTTGTCAGAAACGATAATCAGAAATCACAAATATCTAATTATCAAAAACGATAATCAGAAATCTCAAATCAACAAATATCTAATTATCAAAAACGATAATCAGAAATCACAAATATCTAATTATCAAAAACGATAATCAGAAATCTCAAATCAACAAATATCTAATTATCAACAAAGATAATTAGAACTCAAATCAGCAAATATCTAATTACCTGCAGATAATTAGAAACAACAAATATCTAGAAATCAATTAAGATGACTAGAAAATCAACATAAAAGGTTGGATCGATCCCATCAGATGGCGAGTTTTAGCTACGACGCACGTGCATCAACAAATGGCCGAAGCCTACCAAGTACTATAAATTTTATTTTATTTTTTTGGCGCCCATCAGATGACCCGAAGGTCCGCAGAGTAACCCGAAGGTCTAGTACTGGTATTTGACCCGAAGGTCCATCATATGACTCGAAGGTCCAACATATGACCCGAAGGTCCATCATATGACCCGAAGGTCCAACATATGACCCGAAGGTCCATCATATGACCCGAAGGTCCAACATATGACCCGAAGGTCCAGCAGAGTGGCCCGAAAGCCCAATAAATCATCAGAATCATCAAACAGCAGATGTTTCAATTAACGAGTCCGGAATTAACCGAAATAGCAAACGCACATGTCCCATACCACGAGTTTTGCTAAATCGTTTGATTCTCTTCATCGTTTCCTTAAAAGTGCAAAATTGATAACATTTTACGTTCTCAAATGGACAAGTCCGGAATTAAGCGAAACAGTAAAAGTGAGGGTTCATAGTCCTCAATTCTGCTGAAGCGTTTAAATCGCTTCCTCATTCTTTTGAAAGCGCAAACTGTAAAAAATTTAAAAAAAATTTATTTTAAAAACAATTTCAAAACACGTGATTAAAACAGCAACATTTGTAGCAATTTCAATAAGGAAATCGCACTTCTCAAAACACCGTAAAAACGGTCATCAATTCAGCATTGCGGAATAACCGCTTGAAAATCCACTTTAAAATTTGACGGTTACTGAAGCCAAAGCGACAGTAATTTTTATACGTCAAAATCTCATCAAAATACTTCACATCAAAATCTAATACCAGTGAATTTTCATTCATTAAAAATGTCAACAAAACACCGCGCTTCAAAAATTTAGCATCGATGTAAAAATCCCGTTATAAAAATAATGGCAACAAAATACGTTTAAACCAAACACCGGTGGTTCAACGTAAAATTAATGCAACAACGTGCAACTCAAATTTGCACGTATACTACAAAATGAACAAAAAAATCATTCGAATGTATCTTCAATGAAGATAATTCAAAACAGCAAAAATCACATAACTGCAATCGCTTCGAATCCTCAAATCGGATTCGAAATTTTCAAAGAAACAAAATAAACCCAGCTATGTAAACAACAAATGAAATTTATTTCAATTTCATATTTTGATTTTTAAATCAAAAAGGTTATCAGCTGTACTCAGCAAAGACAGTGTCACTGCTTCCGCTGCGCACTCTGATAAACAGTCACAAATTAATCAATCAACAAAACACAATTTCCCTTTTTATTTTTTAAAAAAGATATTTAAATATTTCATCATAATTTCAAAACTTTAGTTTTGACTCAAAGCACAACTAAAAACATCGACAAATAGTTCTAACACATGTTCCATCTAAGTTATGTTTTATATTATGTCCATAAACCCCAAGCTCTGATACCAACTGTGACGCCCCACCTCTATGCTCACAATAATAAAGAGTATTAAAAGAAATACTGTCTGTTATTACGAAGAATAAGGCTGGATAGGAGCGGCCATCCGTAGTTAGGCCTTACACTAGTATTGGTTACCTCGATAGGAGTGGAATATTTATTTTCATCTCTGGTTATTACTCCCATCGACATACCCAATTCCAGTTTAAAACGAACTACGATGGTTCATAATAGTTTAGGACATTATATATAAAATAATGACACAGATAAGCTAAATGCGGAACACAGCTAATGGCAAATCTCATATATATATAACTGAAGGCAGTTACAATACATTTGATACAATACATTTGATACAATACATATGATACAACTACAACTGTCGACTCTGGAAGTTATATATACAAGTACATTATCGAATAATATACATGAATACATATCAACCTAGATCAGATACACTTACTACTACAAAATGACGATGACTACTCCAAAAGATATGAAGAGACTTCATAGCTCAAGCAGCAACCCAAAGCAAGATATCTACAACCTGTAATAACTCGATCTGACCCGAGTATTAAATTCAAAAGAAAATAATACATGGGTCAGTCTAATTCAAACTCAGTTATTAATGCACAGAAGCAATAATAATTAAATAGCAAATAGACGACAGTCACTATAAATCTCGTCTATCCAATCCTTTAATAAGAAATCGGATAACGGTAAATATAACACTTAACAGTCTTAAACAACAAATCAGCAATTTCAAATCAACAACAAGGATAAATAAAAGGATTATCAATGAAGATAATATGAAAACCACAGAATTGCCTAAACAGCAATTAACAACAGAATCCAATTATTCAATAAATAATTAGAAACTCGTAATCTAATCATCAAATAGATAATTAGACAACAACAAAATGATCCAGTCAAACCAAATCAAAATACAATTTCAAAATATTGAATTGGACACGCGAAACAATTCAAACAATTGTAATATCAATTAAAACGTCACTTCTGTTTGGCTGCAGTGCACGCACGCGTGCACTGCCTCGCCATTACAGTATATGATGCCAACACAACTCCAATTATTAACAGCAAGTCGAGACTGCAAAGTGTGCAGAGGTACGAAGCAGAGATGCAACAGAGAACCACAAACCAAACAGGGGCAAAAGGGAAACCAAATACAAACTGCCTCAATGAATCAAAAGCAAATGGCACCAACTCACAATTAAATGCAAAAGGTCAAGTCACTGACTCAACTCAACTGCAGCAACAAAACAGTGCAATAGTGCCAAAAGGACAAGAATACAAGCACATGTATGCAACGGTGAAAAGCATCAGTGAAGCTCAAAGCCACACAACACTGAAGACTTCAAATTTAAAAGAATTTCAAACATTTAAGCTCCAGACAGTGTCAGGTTCGAACAAATCCAAAGCCGAGCAAATATAACCCAAAGTCTAACAGTTCAGGTCGAACAGAGACTACAAGTAGTGAACAAATAAAACACAAAGACAAAGACAGTGCAATGTACAACTCAACGTACCAATCAAAGCTTCAAGTGATACACATGAAAACAAAACCAGGCAGTGATATGCACAGCAAACCCCAAATGTATAATTTAAAATGATATGCACAGTGAAACTCAAATGTGCAATTTAAAATGATATGCACAGTGAAACTCAAATGTGCAATTTAAAATGATATGTACAGTGAATACATGAACTAGAATGGAACTGTACTGAAGCTCTTGCAAAAACTGATACAAGTAAAAAATGTATCAAGACACAGTGCAAAAACAAGGCTACATCTTCCAATGACATGCACAAACAACATACACTAGTAAAGACTCCAAGCAACACTCAAGTGAACATGACGATCAGAACATACTACATGAATACATGGAGCAATGCATCAGTGAAACAGTGATGCGAGAGACATGTACAAATATGAATACATACGTGAAACAATCATATGCAAGTTTCACTGACTCAAAGGAACAAATCCAAATGTCCAGAGACCAGACAAACAAGTCCAGGTGCAATGCAGACCAGCAGCAAAAATGGAGATGGACATCAACGTAAGAACAGTTTCAAATTGAACAATACAAAGCCTCATCATCAATGGAACCAGTGGCTCAACAAATACAATGCATCACGGTTCAATATGCTATGCACAGGAGACAAACACAAGACCCGACCAATATCACAATACATATGCTAGCATGTGATCAAGCAAAATTCAAGTCAAAGCCGTTAGTGATTGAACAGAGTCAATGTCGAGCCACAGTTCAAAACACAGCAGTAAAACCAGAGGCAACAGCAAAACTTTTTATCAAAATCAAAAGTAACCGAAGTCAACAAATTTAATGCCGGCAAATTCAAAACCGTGGTGAGAAAGGAAATAGTGTCAAAGAAAATCAAAGCCGTGGTAATAAAGGTGTCAAGCAACTTCAAAATTGAAGCCGTGGAAATCTAGTAATAAATCAAATATACGCATATGAACAAGTCAGAGATCATCTAAAACATTCAATCAAAATCATACGGCCGAGATAAGGCAATTGACGAATTCAAATTAATTCCAGACGAACGAGAATCAAGGGTTACGAACCCTATATAAACATCAACCTCCAACATAGTCGAATGGCCGGAAAATCAAGTGACGACTTCAACAATTTTATACGAACGAAAATCACAGAATTCAAACCCTACAAACTTAAGATTGAACTAGATGTGAGTAAATAAAATTACTCACCTGAATCGAAGCAAAGACGAGCTCGACTAAGAGGAGGAGCCACGAACGATCCAACTGATCGACGAAAGAAAGCATCGACAATCATCATAGGGGCGCCTACAATTTCACAAACCCTAGTTTGCAAAGAGGAACGAACGAAGCCACCATTTTTTTCGTTCGTTATGTTTAGGGTTTTCGATAAGTGAATGAAGGGAGGGATCTGTTTGCCTCTTGATATAACACAGCCCAAAGATATAAACATGGGCCAATATTAAATTTAAAGCCCTCTTAACTCCTTTAACAAATTATTGAAAAGAATTTCAACTCGATTAAAAATCCCAATAGCAACTAACAACCAATTTAATCGTCATTTGATGATAATTAGTTGTTACAAAACCCCGGGTTGTTACAATTTGGGTTTCTTTTCTATATCATCTCATATGTTCAATTCGATCATCAATTGAAAAATGAGAAAAAGAAAATTAAATAACAAACCTGAAACACAGCAAAATAATAGCAAGCTTCAACTTGATCAAAGATGAAGTCTAGAACATTCAAAGCAAAACATCAAACTGTGTTCATTTCAATCCAGGAAGCAACTATCTGTTAATTAATTCAGGTGAGTAACTTAAATTTAAAAATGCTTAAGTATATTCATATATATTGCATATGTCTGAAATGGGTATGTTTATATGTATATATATTTATGAAATTCTGTGTATATATGATGCTTGCATGTTTAGTGATCTGGGAAATATCTCTGTTCTTGTTTCTCCCAATCCAGATTTGCAAATAAATCCCCATCACTTGATCTAATAACTGTTTGAACTTAGGATGTAAACAAATGTTGTTTGTTTGGTTATAATCTAAGTGTTAAAATTTATTAAAGTTGAAACAACATGTAATTATCTCTGGCAATCAAGAAAGCTGAGTACAACTTTAAATAAGTTTAAAACAAATTTCTTAATTTAAGAATTCAGGTATGTAAAGTGAATCTATATACTTAAACATGATTTTCAAAACAAAAATCATAATTTTTAGAGTTAGGGATAGAGAGTAGTTCGGGTTCGACTTTATTGTGCATTTGGGGTTGCCGTGGGTGATCTCGTCGACTGGAGGAGTCGAGTTTCCTCCTGGAGGTGGAGGAGTGATCGAGGAAGCTCGGAAAAGTGGCACGGTGGTGGATAGACAGCAGTGGTGGCGGCGGCGAAGGTTTAAAGTTTCTAAACCTAGTTTTGAGGTGCTGTGGTTTTCATTTCGTTCGACGTCACCGTTCGATCGAGTGTCACGTGCTTTTGGGGTTTGGTAGAGGGGAGGTAGACGAGGCTGTGGCCGGTGGTGGTGGCGCTCAGGTGGTCGGAATTTGGGGAAAGGCGAACTTCCAGGTTTTGGAAGTGGGTTGTTGTTTGCGTTCCAAGTTTTGGTATCGAGCTCGATTTTTCGATTTTCGATGATGGACGAAGTTCAGATGGTAGGGGATTGGTCAGTGGGTGGTAGTCGACCTGCTCGTGGATGAGGCGACGTCGGGTGACGAGCGGTGGCTCCGTGCACGTGCACGGAGCAATTATTTGATGATGGAGTGGCTGTGTTTTTTTGATGGGAATGGAAGCAAGGTTTTCTGGTATTGTCTCGAGTGCGTACTCGGGAGGACTTCGATTTGGCTCGAGGAAATCACGTAGTGGGCTCGATAGTTTGTTGTTCTGTTGTTTTTTTACAGAGACCTGCTCTGGTTTGATTATAGCAAAATTTCAAATTTATATCAATCTCAGATTTGGTTTTAAAAGAGAAGTTTAGATATAATTCGAATTGTAAACTTAGACTTTAAAGAAATAAAGTTTGTTTTAAATTAAAAACTTGTTTAATGACTTTAAGTGTTAAGTAAAATTAAAAGGGATGAAGTCAAATGGAAGTTTGAAAAAAAATTGAAAGGAAAGTTTAAATCAAAATTTCAAAATCTGGATTTAAATCTAACTCTGGATTTAAAATTTTGAATAAAATAAAGTTTTATAAATTCAAATGTTTAAATAAATTTAAATGTTAAGTTATACTTCAAATATGTGAATTCAAAGAGAAATTGATGTTGAACTCTTTAAATTCCTTTATAACAAAAGTATTACTTTAACATGTAATTTAAAGGTTTTAAAATTTGATTTAAACTTTATATAAGATAAATCGGTATTCATTTTAAATCTTGAAATTTAAAATGAATTTAAAAGTAATTAAATTGAATATAAATGTTTCAACACATTTATAAGTGATAATAAAATCATTGATAAGAATGAGATTTGATTTAAGTTAATGATGATTATAATTCATTAATTATTAAGTTAATTAAAATGGATAATTTATTTATTTAATTAATTAATGATTTGGATTAATTAAATAAGTAATTAAAGGTTTAAATTACTTAATTGAGGTTTAAAGATTAATTAATTGAGGAATAATTAATTGGTAAATTAAGGATTATTAATTAGAAATTAATTAAATGATTAAAGTTGATTAATCAAGTGATTAAGTAATAATTAATTTAAAGATAATGTGATAAATTAACCAAGGTGATTAATTTGAGAATAATTAATTTATTAAAGGTTAATTAACTAATGAAAGTGATTAAGGAATAATCATCAATTAAGGAGTAATAAATTAATTAATTAAGAATAATTAATTAAGAATAAATTATTAATTTAGGATAAATTAATGATTAAATAAAAGATAATTTATTAAATATTTTGTAATTAATTGGTTATTAATTTACCATAACTAGCAGATTATTCATAGAAATTAATCTGATTTAAATTAATCAGATAATTAAATTGACCCTACTTATGGATGTTTGAATTATATTGGATGTTGAATTGTTTGATATTACCGATGTCTGATGCTTTGTGATATATCCTGATTTGTGTTGTGATATGTAATGTAATTAATTATCTGTGATGTAATTTAATCATCTGTGATATATACATCTGTGACCTGTGAATGAACGATAAGCGTTATAGTTATACCGCTTATCAACTATATTTCTATATTTTGATCCGATTGATGGTGATGTTGCACTACTGTGTGAAACCCCTGGACCACACCATACACACACAAATATGGATTTCACGAGGAAATCGGTTAAGTCACAGATGATTTAAATTTAATATTTTTGAAATTGAAATTTTAATTTCAATTGATTTTGGAAATGGATTTGGGTTAAATATTAAAGCTTTTGAAAAGGTGTTTTTAAGATAAAAGTTATTTTGAATAACTTGGTAAAGCTTTTCAATAATTTAATTTGAATTTGAATTCAAAATTTGGAATTGAATTCTATGATTGGAAATTATGGTTAAAGATGTTATAAATGTGATTATATGAATTTAAACCATTTGAAAAGTATGGTTTTGAGAATTTGAATTTAACCCAGGGACTTTAACTCGTATAAATGAATCAGATTTTCCGAAATGAAAACTATTGTTTTCAAATGATAAAAGCTTTCATATAAGAAATGAAATTCCAATTTAATTAAAGGAATTTCAAGTTTGAATTGGAAATAGTTTTCCAAGTTACGATTAATCTTTGAAAACGTGTTTTGAAAGCTATCAGTTAAATCTTTGTTTTAAAGATTGGACGAGTTAATCCAATTGAAATGGAAATTGATTTTGAAAATCTATGAATAGATCTTGGTGAAACTGGGTGAACTTTGTGAATTGAATCTTTTTGGTTAAAAGATTAAAATGGTAATGTGTTTAAACCATTTGAAGAAAAATTTGGATAATAAGTTGTGACTTAACTGAAATCCCAATATCCATATGTTTTAAAAATATTACGCTCATTATTCGGTTTAGCCGGGAGAGGACCTTTGTGTCATATAACCCATTCTGAATAATGATACGTCGTATATGGATAGCATTTGAAGACCGGTGGTGAAGACCGGATACTTTCGAAAACGAAAGGATTACCATCGATTGTCTCTGCATCGGCTGATCCCCGGTATAGAGATTTTAGCACCCTTTGTGATGGGAAGTCCGGACGTGATTAGAAATTATCCGGATTTGCAAGGGCTTCTTTCGAAGTGCCTTTGGTTCTGTTTCAAACCCGGAACAGACTTGTATGGTTGTATGTCTGACACTACACTTTGAGATATAAAGCTGATTTTTTTCAAATACATTTCTGTTATGTGGCGGAGATTTATTCTCTTAGCTTAACACCCTTCTCTGAGACGTACGAGCTCAGAGGTTATGTAGTTGAAGGTTATCAGTGATATACTCCCAATTTGGTAGTGTGGCATGCTGAGTGCTGTTGTGTGTTGTTGATCAAAGCATGGCTTTGTGAAAAAGCGTAGCTTTATGGACGAGACCTCATCGAGCCTCACAGACCGGAAATGGTCGAAACAGGAAAGATGCCGCAAGGTTTCAGGGGTAGCTCCCCTAGGGTATGTCCATTCCTTCTGGAAAAAGGTGATATCATGGTATGGAGCCCAGATATTTACCTATGTGGTTGCTCCAATCTCATTTACTGTGTGATTGTTGCTGTGTGATCGAGGCGCCTCGGATAAAGGTCCCAAAGGACCGGGGGTGGAATATCTCAGGTTTACTACCCGGGAAGGGGGTAACCGGCCTTGTGTTGGCAGAGAACCAGGTGGTTCATGGGGCGTCCCTCCAGAGGCATTCCCTTATGGCATAGGAAGTTCCTTAGCCTGACCATTTGTTGGAAAATCCAAAGAAACAATACGAGCCTTATACGGTTTTAGTTGTATAACCTGCTATGGAATGTGGCGGTAACCTGCTATTGAACATAGTTGCTATAGTAGGAATAGTTCGGAATGTCTATGCTGGCTAAGATTAATATTATACTTTCGAAATGTTTTCTGCACTATGCACTAGTAATAATATCAAAAGAGTTTTCTTGCGTATTAAGCATATTTGACTATCATAAGAAGAAATCTCCTCCAATTCTGCGTTTGCATTGTGTGTGTGGTGGGACGTCTTATGGTAGTTTCATTTTCCGAAGAGCATTGCGGATTTCAATGTTGAAACTCATTTTGTGTTTGTTTTAAAGATAAACTGTTTTTGTTACTCACACCAGTCCCATGACTGACTTGGAGTTTATTGTTCCCTTCCTAAACTCTGGGTGCCCACAATTTTCCACACGGGCAGTCTAGAGTTGGGGTTTTCAGATAGTCAGGTTAGTAGATTATCTGGAGCTAGTTCATTTCTTGGAGTTCACGAACGACCGACATTGCTTATCTTTGTGGTTCGAGCTTGACATTGGAGTGGTTGGACTCAGCCTCTCTGACTGATCATTTGGAGTTATCATTTCTGTTATTTCCGCTGTATCATTATTTATCTCTGATATTGTTGTATCATATTGATATCATTGTTGTATATCATTCTGGATATTGTACTCATTGGAGTTGTATATGATATCATCTATTTCTTTCTTCCGCTGTGTTGTTATACTTAATGGTGTTATAAGCTCCGGCGAGCAAGATTCGGCGTTTGAATCTGTGGCATTTTGATTACAAGTGAAGTACGGGTGCTGATTTTCGAAGGCCGAGTTCAGGATCGTTATACCATTTGAGTAAATTTTTCAAACATCTAAGGTTGCTATTGGACCTATCGTAACGGCTGGTCGATATAGACGTTAATGGGGTGAGCTTGTCAATAGCCAGCCTTCATCATATATTGGTCTTTGGATTAGTTTCTCTTCACATAGCATCGCGATGCTTATGGCGTGTGTTGACACGGCCCAATTGATGTATAAATCTTCGCGATCCAAAGGTTTGGGTAAAATGGGAGGTCTCTTTAAGCGATCTATCAGAGCTGGATTTGCATCAACGCAGCTGTTAGTTCATTCAAAAGTTCTCTTCCCTCTCTTGGTCAGATTGAAGAAGAGATTTCACTTGTAGATGGTCCTAGAGTTGAATCAACTTAGGACGGTAATCTTCCGACTTGGGCTCCGTACCTGCTTGGTTGTCTTCGGTACACGGGTGTCTCTAATTGTCGGAATTTTCTGGAAATTAGCCTTGATTTCACGAGAATTGATGATGAAAACAAAGAATCTTTCTGATGTAATGGTGAAAGAGCATTTCAAAGGATCGAGTTTCATCCTGCATTCTGTCCTAGTTCTTTCCTCTAGGAAGAATACTTCGTTGCCTCACCGACATTCAAACATGAGCTAAGTTCTGGATGGTCAATGACATTCACTTTGCTGCTTATGTCGCCATACTCTGGGTAGAAACTGAAGAGTGAATCGTCCAGTCAGACCTAATGCAGGATTATTGCTTCCCTTGCCGAATCTAGGGCAAGAATTGGTGTGTAGATGTTTAGGTTGCACTTGTTTTGAATTGCTCTTTTAATCGAATCATGGTGAAAGTCAAAGAATGAATGGTCACATTGCATTCTTTTGGAGTTAGGAAATTAACTACATCCATTTCGGTTTACATTCTCCCATCAGAACTAGGGATAATGTCAGCTCAAATGCAGTCAGGTCATGCCCATCCGGTTTCACGCTTTTTCGAACGGATCGAAGAAGGCGACGGGGGACGAATGGTCAAGTCACACTCATTCGTGGTTTATTCTTCTATCCATGCTCTGTTGGTTAAAGGTGTTCGATGGATGTTCAGCTCACATCGATTTGTAGTCGAAGAGGATCGGTATTGACCGTAGATTCAACGACACGATGTAGAATGCTCAGACCTCATTTCCTGTCGATTCAATGGAATGATATGAAAGGTGCAGATCGATATTTCCCGTCGATCCGGCGGTATGATATAATTGGTTGCCCAGAACTTCGGGCATCATTCTGATTGGTTAGCATTAGGGTCTCCTTGTAGTCATTGCCTTAAGTTGTAAAGGACGCTAAGCTGGAGATGTTGCGAGTCATCTTTCTCTTCTTTCAGTGATTTGTATTTCTGCCCCCAGTCTTGGGTTAGCAGAGTTAGTTCGTGGATGGTCTAATTGCACCTGTAGTGAGTTTTTATTCCTCATGTCGAGTTTAGGTCAGAGTTGGTGAATGTATGGTCGAGTCACATTCATTCATTTATCTATGCTTGTAGCCGCACCTTGGGGATCATAGTAAGTTGAAGGGCCATTAATCACACCTATTTGATGTTTATACCCCTGTCCGCACTCTAGGGACTAAGAGTTTTAGCAGATAATGGCCGGACCGCATTTTCCTCGATTAATTCCTCTGGCACTAGTCAATGGATAAAGTCGAAGTGTGGTCGGTCACACTACGACAACTTTAATTTGATGTTTCTCCTACTAATTGTAGGAAGGAATTGATTGGTGGGTGGTTGGGTCACACCCGGACATGTTGCGCGCACAATCTGTCGGATCACAGGTGAGAGTTAGCAGATGAACGGTCATGCCACATTCAGTTGCGGTTGGATGGTAGTAATATCAATTCAGATAGGACATCCAACTAGGTCCGTTTTGCGAATCTGCATCTCCCTATCGAATCAAGGAAGAAATTTTGTCTTGTAGGGTTGGAGTGCATCCCTATAAATTTATGTTATGGGTCCCATGCTGAGGACAAGAGTTGATGCATGGATGGTCGTGCCATGCCCGCTTAGTGCTGGATGGCCGGATTGCATCCGATTTTGTGTGATAAGTGTGCCCCCAAGTGAGGGTAGAGTTGGAAAGCGGATGGTTGAACCACATCCACTTTTTATACTACAGGACTTGCTGAGGAATCAGAGTTGATAGATGGACAGTCGAATCGCATCCCTTCTGATATTTATATTCCAATCCTAGATTTAAGGACTGGAGTTTGTTGATGGGTGGTCTGTCACACCCATTTGGTCTTTATACTCCAATCTGCGCTCTCGGGACCAGAGTTAGTTGATGGGTGGTCAGTCGCATCCAGTTGGTGTTTATACTCCAGTTCGCACTCTGGGAATCTGGAGTTAGTTGATGTTTATACTCCAGTTCGCACTCTAGGAATCTGGAGTTAGTTGATGTTTATACTCCAGTTCGCACTCTGGGAATCTGGAGTTAGTTGATGTTTATACTCAAGTTCACACTCTGGGAATCTGAAGTTAGTTGATGGTGGTCAGTCACACCCATTTGGCATTTGTGCTCCAGTTCGCGCTCTCGGGACTAGAGAGAGTCAGTGTTCTATACTCCAGTTCACGCTTTGGGAATTTGGAGTTGGTTGATGGGTGGTCAGTCACACCCATTTATGTTTATACTCCAGTCCGCGCTCTGGGGACTTAGAGTTATTTAATGTTTATACTCCAGTTCGCACTCTGGAAATCCAGAGTTAGTTGATGGGTGGTCAGTCACACCCATTTCAGTGTTTATACTCCAATCCGCTCTTTGGGGACTTAGAGTTATTTAATGTTTATACTCTAGTTCACACTCTGGGAATCCGGAGTTAGTTGATGGGTGGTCAGTCACACCCATTTCAGTGTTTATACTCCAATCCGCGCTCTAGGGACTTAGAGTTAATTAATGTTTATACTCTAGTTCGCACTCTAGGAATCTGGAGTTGGATGATAGATGGTCAGTCACATCTGTTTAGGCATTTGGATCCCGTTTGCACTCTGGGAACATGAGGTCGATTAAGGTTGTGGATGGTCGGATCACATCCACCTTGATTTGGCAAGCGAAGTCCTAGATGGACGGGTCCATCCCCTTTGAGTTTGGATTTGGAATTTTGTACTCCATCTCGCACTCTGGGAACTGGAGTTTGTTCGAGGATTGTCGTGTTTCAATCCCTTTTGATTTAAGTGTGTCAGCCCTGAGCTCGGGTTTCACTTAATAAGTGATTAGTTGGATCTTGATCACTTTCCACTTATCCGCCCTCAACGAAGGATAAGATTTAGTTGATGGACGGTCGAATCACGTTCGTGTTCATTTGGATTCCAGTTTTGCTAAGCCTAAGGAGTAATATTAGTGTTCTGGTAAGCTTTGAGCTCGAGCAAAGGAGAGGATGGTCGAATTACATCCACTTTGAGCTGTGTATTTTCCCTTAAGTCAGGGGCAAGAGTTAAAGAGCAGACGGTCGAGTCACGTCCACTCTATACTTTGCACTCTTTCGGTCGAGTTGAGAAAGAGAGTCGAAGTGATGGCTCATGATGGTTAGCGAGTAGGCAGTTAATCATTGATGACTTTAAGTTGAGGCTTGGGCCCTGACGAGGTTGGTTTAAGGCATGATTATTTTTGTCGAATCACACACGCAAGCTGGAGAGTGAATGGTCAAATCATATCCACTTTGAACATATGTTCTCAAATTACCCCAAGTTCTAATGTAGGATTGGATGCATAGACGGTCATGTCACATCCACCCTTGGTGTGATTCCAATTTTACTGGGCATCGGAAGAAGCATAAGTATTTTGGTGAGCTTCAAGTACGAGATGGAGAGTACATTGTTGGGACATATCACTCCAAGTCTTTCCCAGATCTCCAATTAAATTGCATAGGCAGATGGGTGGATGGTTGGTTGCATCCACTTTGTACTAGAGTCTTGACCTTGTCGATCTCTTCCGCTTTGATGCCTTGCCCCCAATCAAGGGCATATAGTAGCCGATGAGTGGTTGAATCATGCTCGTCATGATGATACCTCAGTGATTTGATCATAGTCCGTGGAGGTTGTTTTGCACCCAACCTTAAGTACTCGGTTACCTGCATCATTTGCAAGTAGTTTAATTCAAGTCGGTCATATTTCGCAACATAAACGAAATTGAAATAGAAATAATTCAAAAGCGATCGGACAAAATCTCAATCGATGCGAATTCGGTTCGTATCGATCACGGATCGAGTGCAAACATCATGGGATCAATCGCGTGGGCCCACCCACATGGGAGAAGAAGTCCTCCGAGATCTGGGCGAGATATTTGCTGCCTACGCCTATAAATAGTGACCCTGGACCTACAGAAAATGGACTTTTTGGCTTCTCTACACTAATACTCTGCCGGAATCACCATTAAATTTTAGTTGTACTGCTGTAACCTTTTGTAATCAGTGAGTAAAGTTCAATAAACATCAGTCATTTCATAGTGGATGTAGGCAATTCGCCGAACCACTCTAAATCCATGTGTTTCTATGCATTTTCTTATCTGTTTATTGGTGTGTTTGTTAGATCTGCTTCATTTTACATTTATTTTCTTTATTTTATCTCTTTAAACACATCCAAAGAGTGTTGTGCCCAATTTTGGTACAAACAATAGTTAAATAACCGACTATCAAATATTGGCCAATTTTGTTGATCCCAGGATTGGATTTAATTATCTGAAAACCACTTCGATTCGATTTGAGCGTTGCGAATGGTGATATCGTCAAGATAGTGAAGACGGTGATTCGATTTTTCCAGACCCATGACAACTTGTATGGATGAATACTATCAGTGCATCGTTGGTGGAAGGCAGTGTTAGCATTCCAAGTATGAATGCTATTCTAAAAGGTAAACGTAGCCTCAAGCCTCATCAACCGGGAATGACTAAAACAGGGGAGATGCAGCAAGGCTAAGTGGGTCGCACCCAATTAGGGTATGTTTATCACCTTTCCAGATACCCTCAGATATATTATAAATTATGGATATGGTTGTGCATGGAAAAAGAAGAGCGCTCGATAAGGGTGGGAACACCTGGGATGATAACATATTCGATACTATCCAGGTTAGGGGTAGGCCGGTCTTGTGTTGGCAGGGGATCCCGGTGAGGTCCTCGGTACATTTTCTAGAGGTGTACTATGACGGGCGGTACCCCAGTAGCCCAATCATTGTATGGAATCCATTGTCCAATAAACGCCGTACGGTTTTGATTGTGCCCAACTATGCTAAAACGTGAGATGCAAGCATTTCAGCTATTTTCTAATTTACTTTTTATAGACACTATTATAATATCAGATGATTTTGATATCAAATGTTTTGGTTATCATAAGGGAAAAATCCGTCGTGTTTATGTGTGACGTGGTCTTACGAGATACCTTTATTTTCAAATTTTGATAACGTTGATAATTCAAATTGAGTGTGTTTTTCATGCTGGTTTTCCAAACTGACTCGGGTGTTATTTTATTATAATGCTCGGGTCAGACCGAGTATTACAGATTCAGGTTAGGATGCTATGGAGCTCATGAGACGAGTTAGAGGATTTCAGGCGTATATCACGTATTTGATTATATTCCACTGTGTGTGTAGACTGTATGGTCAGCACTGGTGAGGACGAGTTATTATAACTGTCTAGATGGATTTGTTGATGGTTGTACTCTGATGATTGTATGTATAATACAGTTACAGTTCTCTTTGTATAAAGATCTGTTATTATATATAATATTTTGTTCTGTTGCAATTGTGAGATTATGTGTTGTTGTTCATATTTTCTTTTATCTCTTTCTTCTATACCCCTAACAATCCGCCTTTTTGTTCAGTTTGAGTTGGTCATGCATGGTTCTTTGGCTGCTTAAATTGTACGAAAAAGAGGGTCGTTACAACGTGGTATCAGAGCTGAAGGTTAAGTGAGAACCTTGGCCTTGGTGGGGATTGCTCATTAGAGATAGAGTCAGTAGTACCCTAGAATGAGTTGAGTGTAATAATAGATATGAGCACGTATTTGTAAGTGAATATAAATGGTTTTATTTTGTGTTGATTTATCTATTGAGTGGCATATAAATTTCGGTCGAATAGTGGGACGCCACTAAATCGATAGGAGTTTCTAAACAGGTAAACTGACACGGTATTGTTTTGAAGCGGGTAAATGAAATAATTTTACCCAAATTATATTTTTGAGATAAAAGAAATAATTTTCTGAAATTATTATAGCATATTAATGTGTTGGATGTTATTAATCAAAACAAGGTTATAAAATTGGAAATGGTTTATAAAAACCAAAATTAAATTGTATAAGTATGAATTTTGCAAATGAGTTAAAACTAAAAATCTACTCAAACCAGAAATTTGGAAAATTAAATCCCGGAGATTTTTGGAAATGTTTTCCAAAGTATTTTAAAATGAATAATAATATTATTTGGAATATTTTTGAAATAAAAATTGCTTGGAATGAATTTTGAAAAATAAAGGCATTGAACTCACTTCAGTCGTTGCAAAAATAATTCTAGTGATGACAGCCGCATCATCGGTGTTCATTTTCAAGTTTCTAAGTGACGGATTGCTACCGGAATAATTTGATGTGGATATTTTTGGTTTGGAAAAAAAGTGTTGTTTTAGAAATCCCGGAAGGAATTGTTTGGATAAAACCCAGGTTTGGTTTAAATTTGAAGGGTACGATTTTGTATACATAAATATATATATATATATATGTATGTATATATATGTATGATTTCAAAATAATTTGAGATGAAACCAGGTGTTTGAATTCTGGGATTGTTATTCAAGTATTGAGTGGAAATTATAAGGAGAATAAGATTTTGAACTTATAATTTTAAAAATGGCATAGATAAGAAAGGAAAATTTAAAAGTTGAGTTATGAAATTAAATGGAAATTGAATATGGAACTTGAGTTATAAATAAAAAAATTCGACTTAAATATAAGCGAATTAAATATATTTGGAAATGTGGTCAAATAAAATGGAATTGGATTGAAATGGGGATGACTTGAGTTATAAATAAATTCAATTTAAGTGTAAGTAAATTGAATATGTCCTTGGATATCATTTAAATAAATTCGAGAGTGAATTTGAGTATGGAATTAAAATTTGAAGTGGATTAAGTGAATGAACTAATTAAATTAATTAGTAAATGGAATGGAATTTGATTAAATAAGAATCAATCTAAAATTGAAACTGAGTTTGATTGCAATGGACTTAAGTTATGTAGTTGAATTAATTGAAAATAAACGGATTAACTTAAGTTAATATTTTTGGATGGAAGCTTGGCTCAAATAAATTTGTGAAATTGTTACTTAATAAAATAGCATGGAATGATTCCGAGCTTAATAAATTGGATTTGAATATAAGGAATGTGGATATGAATAGAATGCAACTAAATTGATTGAGAATAAATTTGAAATGGAATGGAATTGAATATAAATTGATTTGAAATCGATTTAAGATAACTAAAAACTGAAATGGTTATTCAATTTAAAAGTATATCACTGAATTTGCATGGAAATATTGTCGTTCGATGTAAACGGAAGTAAATAAAATTATACAATATATGTGGAAAGTGAATAAATTGATTTAGAATTGATTTGGAATGGATATAAATATAATGTGTGTAATGATGAAGTGAATGCAAGTAAATTTGGTTGTAAATCATTTCGAATTTAATGAAAGGATATATGAATAGATTGAAAGTAATTAAATTGTTGTTGGAACCTTATAATTGCTTATAAATATATGTTTAGCATGCATTGCTTATAAAATTCATGTGTTAACTAGTTAAATAAATGAAATGTTATTAAAATTTCATGTTTTTGGTACTTACGTATTTAAATTGAGTAAGTATAGGTATAAGAAGACCATTTGGCTAGATTTTTGTCGCGCAAGATGCATATAAAATAAGCCGCTCGCTTAAAAATGCTAAATAAAGGTTCGTTTTCGGATTAAATACCGCGATAATATAAATACTGATATATATTGTGTTTTCCAACTGTGTGGGTCGATGTATATATTTTTATCTCTCTTGTCATATTGCAAAAGGCTCCCCGTACAAAGGAGACTGCCAAAAAATTTCGGAAATTTAGGGTGTTAGAAAATTTTGGAAATTTTTTTAAAAAAATTGTTAACTAAAAAGCTGATTTTTGAATTGTAATGAAAATAAAGGGTTTTGAATTAGAGATGAAAGCAAATTGTTTTGGTTGGAACTACAGGATTAGAAAGGTGAAATATCGAGTTTTAACTTAGTGGGATTTTGATAAGTAATGGGTTTGGAGCATTTTTCCTACCTTAGCAATTTCGAGGACGAAATTCTTTCAAGGGGGGAGGAATGTAACGGCCTGGATTTTTCGACGTTTAAATTTGAATATTTAAATGGTTTTAAATGTTGAGTTTGAAATATAATTTCATTTTGAATACGGAGTTATTGGTTGAATTCGAGAAATAGCGTTTAATTTCAAAATATAGTGATTTATCGTAATATGAAATAGGAAAATAATTAAATTTAAATTGAATATGAATCGAAATGATTTCTAAGGTTGATATAAACTCTTTTTGAATTAGAATTTAGCCAATAAGTTTTAAAACAGGTATTTTAAGCGATTTCGTAAATCTTTTGAAATCGTTGATTTAATCGACGCGTTTAAATAGCGATCCGGGGCACAGTCTCGGAATTCGATGAAACCAGTTCCATTGGATTTGTAATAGTGTATTATTATCGGATTTCCTATTTCGTAGCGTTTAGGTTTACCGTTTGGTCGTGCGATCTGAAACCGCCTAGAAATAATTTAATTGAATTTAATTTAAATAGTCGATTTAAAAAGCTATCTTCCACAAACGATCGAATTGGGACTCGAGACTTGTTCCATTGTGTTCGGAATAGGGGTATAACATTAGGAACGCCAGGCGGCACGCCTCGATAGGGGATCGAATAAAATATCTAGATATTTTGGAAATTTAAAAATATATATCTTATCATTATCACTTCAGCCCACATTCTTTCCTGTCAAGCCATGCTATATGGGCTGACCTACTTCGTACACGAAGCCGCTATCTCCATCTTTTTAAATCATGATTTTCTTCAATCAGTTCGAAATCAATAAATAAATAAAAAGGAAAATGAAATCAAATCGAATTCGTTCAAAAATTATAAAAGAAAGAAAAAAAAGGGAAACCCGCGACTGAATCGCGATGGGATGCGGCAGCACTGGAAGGAGGGAAGCCAATAAGTTTTAAAACTGGTATCGAAGAAGCATGTCCGATCGGAGGTGCGACCTCACTTGACCCGGCGTGGCTCCTGTTTTAGTCACATCAAGCTGACTCAAGGGAGTCAGGGCTACGTTAATACCTCATACAGAATCGTTCGCCAAACCATCCTACTTTATTTTGGAATCTCCACCATGTGCACAGTTGTTAAAGTGGTTTTCAATATTGGTAGAGAGTATGACAATATCTGATCCCGATTACTTTAACAACCAAACGCTTATTTCACAACGGATGGTTCTTTTACATTTCCAAAACCGATTCATAATTGATATTAAAATATCATATTCTCAAAAATCATTCCACTTTTGGAATCGTATTCACTTTCGAAATCATATTCACAAAATAGGTTAAACCCTCATTTCAAATCATCATATCTGCTCAAAATATGTCATTTCGCTAGAAAATATCATTTCAATTCCAACGTAAGTTATAACATTCATTTAACCATATTCGCTTTTAAATCAAGGATTTAAATATAACAGTTCAACCTTGCACCGTTTGAAGTTTAGAAAATAGTTTAGATACTCATAAATAGTTTAAACGGTTTAAAATAGTTTTTAATAAGTAAAATATTTTAAAATAGTTTAAAGTAGTTTTAATAGTTAAATTAGTTTTAAAATATTTTAAAATAGCTTAAAATACTTTAAAATAGTTTAAACGGTTTAAAATAGTTTAAAAATAGATTAAAATAGATTAAATAGTTTAAAATAGATTAAAGTAGATTAAATAGTTTAAAATAGATTAAAATAGTCTAAAATAGATTAAAATAGATTAAAATAGTTTAAAAATATATTTAATATAGTTTTAATTGTTTAATATAAAATGGTTTGATTATTGAAATGGTTTATATAATTAATAGTTTGAAAATATAAATAAATTTGGATTTAAATAATATATCTTTAAACAGTTATATTAAAATAGTTAATTTGAAATTAATATCAAATTAAACTATTTCTTCCATTTCAACAAATCTGGACCATATCTAGCTTCAAATCAACAAAACTCAATTTTTACCTTTAAATTCAGATTCTTAATAAAACTTCTCAATAAAACCATTTAAATCTATATCGATTTCAAATCAAAGTTGAAACTACAAATTTAAACCACTTCAAATTCAATAGACTTCAAAGTTTAAATATTCGAACGTTTACAATAACTAAAGTTTGATAAATTCATTTATATTTCAAAATTCAACTTTAAAATTTCAATTTAAATTCTTTAAATCGTTCATTTAAACCAATTTCAACGTTTTAAAGCTTGGATTTTGAAAATAATTAAATTTATATAAATAAAAATTTCTTTAAAATATCATTTAACTGGATCCAAAAATTAAGGATTTAAAAATCATTTAATTTAACCAATTCAGTGTCTATATATAATTATCTACCATATGGTCAAGTGATACGGATACATATCATTTCAACCTATAATAATTTAAATTTGCGGATATATATCATTTCAACCCGCAATCCCAAAAAAATTCAAAATCAATAAAATCGCTCGAGTTTATCATTTCAACCCATAACGATTTTTCCCTAATCTATAGATCGTTCGGTTATGTATCATTTCAACCCATAGTGATTTTCCTAATAATAACTAAGGGAACTTGCAATGTCATAACAATATATAATTTAAACATCCAGTCATCCAATATCAACAATTAAACATCCGTCACAATCACCATTCATATCAACCAATAAATAACAACAATTAACTGATTATCGTCGACAGGTATTTAATAGGCAATTTAAAATTCAATATTAAATTAAATGGCGATTATATTCAACTAAAGTCAACTTTAACTGTAATGACCATTTAAATATATCAAACAGCAATCAATCAACTTCTAATCACATCATAAATTCAATTTAACTAACATAAGACAATTTAGTAGTTGTGAGTGGGTTAAAACACTCACCTTTGATTTTAAATCGATTGAAAATCCAAATAAAGGCCCAAATTTGAATAGTCTCGGAATTCAACCAAACCCATTCCATGTTGTCTGAAATTTCTATACAATCGCAGTGGAGAAAACCGTGCGTGAATCTGACCTCGTATGCAAAAGTTATTAACATTAGAATTTTGAAATTAAAAATTAAATAAAATAATATAGGCAAATAAGAATGTGACACGTCACCTACCCTCCCAATACACAGAACTCGATCGTCTCCTTCATGCCACAGCCGCTACTTTGACCAGCCCATAACTCACGTCTCCGACCACCAGAAGATCGCCGACCAGCACTGTGACGCCCCACTCCAAGACCCACATTCGCAACTAGTATTACAAGGTAACACCGTCTACTAATGCAGAGAATTGAGCTGGTTAGGAGCGACCATCTATAGCCTTGCCTTAATTATCTATTGAATATGCCGACAATGCCACTTATTACTTAAATGGATCGACATATCCAATAAATACAATAATACAAAGCCATAGGTGGCTGAGGATCTATCAGAATAAAATATAACAACTCAAATGTAATACACATCACAGAACAGTAAATCATCACTTACATTTACACATACACAGATACATTACAGAGTTTACAAATTGAGACATGTTAAGTGGTAAAGCAAACCACAATATACAAACGAGTCAATAGAATACATATCAGAGATACAGACAAAAAGGACTACACAAAAAGCTATGACAAAAAAGGAGCTAGCAGAGTAGTCCATGCGGAAGCAAAATAGGCTAAGTCCAAAGTACCTAACCTGAAACATCTCGGTCTGACCCGAGTATAAAATACACGGGTCAGTCTAGCTAAACAAATCAGTTAGATAACTAAATGACAATGAACATACAAGATCATAAAGTACCACAATTATCTCCAAAAGAGATATCCAAATCATCTATCATAAGATGAATCAAGACAAGCCGCATATCATCGGCAATTCAAATAAACAAAGGATATCATATCCCCAAAACAAGGAACAATATTACTCCCACTTAGGAGGTATTCCAAAACTCGCCATATCGGCAATCATAAGCATCAATGGAAACATATCCAAAAATCAATGCAACATAGCAAAGAATAGTGCCCACATAGGCAATATAAATTTCCACGGGGTAGTCGCACTCATATCGTGTGGTTCCATGTAACCATCACCAAAAGGCGCTGCTCAAGGGAAATATAATAATAAAACACCAGAAAGTCGCACGTGCTAAGACCAGAGTCTTTATATGCCGAGTACTGTTAATTTAGTGGTATCATACGCCCAGGGGCGATACACACGAAGGCTCTGCTCCCACATATGAGCAGTTGTCCACATAGACAAAGCCAATATAATACTCCCACATAGGAGTAATTGTCCACATAGACAATCAATGAACCACATAGGTCCAGTACTGGCCGCCGAAGCTAATGTGTCATAAACTCTTGGAGAGGAACCCCGAAAATGTTAACGTGAGTCCCATACCCCACGTTCGCACTAAATGGTTTACTAACCGTTAGTCAACTTCACACTCAAAGCAGTATAAAGTTCACCTCATCTAATCGGTAAACCAGACTCAAAGGTCAAAACGGTCAAACGAATAGATTAGGAATTAACGGAAAAGATGAACGCACGTGTTCATAGCACGCGTTTTATTTAATCATTTAATTATCCTCCCTCTTCGCTCGGAGTGCAAAATTGTGTGTGTTTTAAATAGAAATTATAAATTTGAGAGACGAGCTTTTAATACACTTTAAAAAAAGATCATTTTATAAAAACCCGTGTGCGAAGTCAAAAAGGAATCATCAAAGTCAAATATGCAATTAAAACTCATTGGAATCAACACGAATCGAATGTAATAGAAAACCAAGCAAAATAGGCAAAAATAGCAGATTCAGTCGATTGAACAGGAGTGGTCAGTCGACTGACCCAAATCCTGGAAACTTTCTGTTTCCAGGTTCAGTCGACTGAACAGGAGTGGTCAGTCGACTGACCCAAATCCTGGAAACTTTCTGTTTCCAGGTTCAGTCGACTGAACAGGAGTGGTCAGTCGACTGAATCATGCCTGGAAACTTTCAGTTTTCAGGCTCAGTCGACTGAACAGGAGTGGTCAGTCGACTGATACTGGCCCAGGAAAATTCCTGGGTTCGGTCCAGTCGACTGAACACTCCTGCTCAGTCGACTGAACTGGGATTTCCAGTATTCTCAGCCTAGCCCCAAGGACAAAATCCCAAGCAATTTGCGATCGGACAACCAACGGGTACTAAGGATTTATGCCAACCGACAACCCAGCCTTATAGGCTCCTCGATGCATCACCCAAAAACGTGATCAAACATCAAAGTTAAGATTTCAAAGATTTGACTTCAAAACATCAAAAATTTGGAATATTCACCAATTCAATCCAAACCAAAAGCAAATGCACATAGATAAGTGTTAGGAATTCATACCCAACAATCGAAGATAGATATAGACATAGATGTGAGATAAAAATCTCACCTTTAAACTCAAAAACAAAGATGAGAAGCACAAACACAAGGAGAAGATTAATCACTCTTCTCTTCAATTCTACAAGCTTCAATCTAAGATCAAAACAAGAATTTTCCTAAGTTAGGGTTTAGGAATTTTTTTGAAATTGAAGAGGAGAAGAGATGGAGAAGATGAAGATGGAGCTTACCTAAGCTTCTTTTGGAATTTGGAGCAAGAATTGGAGTTTTGCAATTGAATCTAGGGCTTGGAGTTTCTAATTTCTCTTCTTTTCCCCTATTTTCAGTTTAGCTTGAGTAAAGGAAATGAAATGAGGATGAATGGAGGAAGAGGGGCTGAGTTAGAGTGTATGATGAGTTGGGTCAAACCCAAACCCAAAAGCCCAACTGAAAATAGCAAAATTCAACTCACTCCAAACATATCGAAGCTTATACTCAAAAAAGTCGCAAACTCCATTTTGGACTCAATGGAAGTGGTCCTGAGTCCTAATTCAACTGTTTGCAAAAAGTAGCTTTTCGGACTTAAATCTGATTAACGACAATATATTTAAAAAAAATATTTAAATATAAAAATCGTAAAATATGCGGGTTGTTACAGATCTACCCTCCTTAACAAAATTGCGTCCACGCAATTCCTAGAGAAGAATTTGCAACAACTACATACATACAACCAAGAATAGAAGAAAAATAAGCTTGAGATAAAAAGATATTCTCACCATCACAAAGCAAAGATAGAAAACCCGGATAGGATCGCTCGATAAACTCTCTGGTTTCCCAAGTACAGTCATTGGGATTAGCGGACCATTGAACTTTAATGAGCGGCACGTCCTTGTTTCAAAGGTGTCTTACCTCCGTGGCAAGTACGCGAATAGGCTGCTGTACAATAGATAAATCTGGTGAGATCTCAAGCCCTTGCAAATCAGGAGAGTTGATAACAGAATCTGATTCTCGAAGACACTTCCGAAGCTGAGAGACGTGAAACACATTGTGAACTCCGGATAAATGAGCTGGAAGTGAAACTCTATAAGCCACAGGGCCAATACGTTCAGTAATAGGAAATGGTCCTACAAAGCGAGGAGACAATTTCCTCGTCACACTGAAACGCATAACCCCTTTCAAAGGAGAAACACAAATAAAGACGAGATCACCAATCGAGGACTCGAGAGGCTTCCTACGGTTA
The DNA here is from genome assembly GCA_030737815.1 of Allium fistulosum. Lineage (NCBI taxonomy): Eukaryota > Viridiplantae > Streptophyta > Magnoliopsida > Asparagales > Amaryllidaceae > Allium > Allium fistulosum. Next base: position 735,478,556 of record CM060906.1, read on the forward strand.
TCCGCGTAGGATTTCTGGCGGCTTTGTGCCTCTTTCATTCTCTGCCGAATAAGAACAATCTTCTCAGAAGAATCATGAACAAAATCTGGGCCAAGAATAAGCTTCTCCCCAGATTCCAACCAACAAGAAGGTGATCGACATGGCCTTCCATATAAGGCTTCGAAAGGAGCCATACCAATACTGGATTGAAAACTATTGTTGTAGGAGAACTCTACAATGGGTATATGATCCTCCCAACTACCTCCAAAATCAAGAATACAAATACGGAGGAGATCTTCCAAGATACGATTCACTCGTTCAGTCTGTCCATCAGACTGCGGATGATAAGCAGTGCTGAAATTAAGCTTTGTTCGCAAAGCTTGCTGAAGACTCTTCCAGAAATGACTGGTGAATAAAGGATCGGGGTCACTCACAATCGAACTAGGAACACCGTGAAGTCTCACGATTTCCTTGATAAATAAATTAGCCAAAAGAGAAGCGGTCCTATTAGATTTAATAGGAATAAAATGAGCTGACTTGGTGAGGCGATCAGCAATAACCCAAATGCTAGTACGGCCCGATCTCGTACGAGGTAGGCCATCAATGAAATCCATCGAAATCTGATCCCATTTCCACAATGGAATCTCAAGAGGCTGAAGTAGACCAGAAGGGCACTGATGTTCGGCTTTAATACGTTGACAAGTCATGCAATTACTCACATAACTCGCCACATCGCGCTTCATGCCTTCCCAATAATAAAGGCGATGCATGTCGGCATACATCTTACTACTACCAGGATGAATAGTATACTTAGACCGATGACAGTCATCAAGAATGTCATGCCTAAGTGCTGAATCAAAAGGTACAAATAGACGGTTTTTCTTGCGAAGACACCCCTGTAAATCAATGCTGAAATCCCACGATGCCTCATCACAGGGTTCAGTCTCACAAAGCTGAATAAGATGCACAAGATTAGGATCACGCTGCTGAGCTTCGGCAATACGATCCAATAAAGAGGGTCGAGCTTCCAAACTGAATAATACTATCGGAGAATCAGAAGATGGAGCTCGATCACGAATATCACAAAAAGATAGAGTCTCAAGAATATCCTATTCGGCAAGCATCATAGAAACAACAGCCAAATGTTTGCGGCTAAGCGCATCAGCAACACGATTAACCTTACCAGGGGTATACAGGATATCAAAGTCATAAGAGGCAAGAAACTCGAGCCAACGCTGTTGCCTCATATTGAGTTCCTTCTGAGTGAACAAATACTTCAACGATTTATGATCGTTATAGAGAATGAAGCGCTCGCCTAATAAATAGTGTCGCCAAATCTTCAAGGCGAAGACAATGGCGGCTAACTCAAGATCATGAGTGGCATAGCAAACTTCATTCGAACGCAGTTGCCTAGAAGCATAAGAAACTACCCGATCCTTCTGCATAAGCACGGCACCGAGACCACTGCCACAAGCATCGGTGTAGACAACAAGATCATGATTCCCCTCGGGAACCACGAGAATAGGAGCATTAGTGAGAAGTTCCTTCAATGTCTGAAAGGAAGCTTCACACTTATCGGACCAAATATAATGAATGCCTTTCCGAGTAACGCTGGTGAGAGGAAGCACAACACGGGAAAAATCCTTAATGAACCGACGGTAATAACCCGCCAATCCAAGGAAACTACGAATCTCATGAACATTCTCAGGCCTCTTCCAATTTTGGATAGCTTCGATCTTTGAGGGATCGACAGAGATGCCGTCAGAAGATACAACATGGCCTAAGAACTTAACCTTATTCTCCTAAAAATGGCACTTGGAGAATTTGGCTTTAAGCTGACGGCGACGAAGAGTACTCAAGACAATTCTTAAGTGATTAGCATGCTCGGCTTCAGATTTAGAATAAACAAGAATGTCGTCAATGAACACAAGGACGAACTTATCGAGAAATTCCCGGAATACCCGATTCATAAGATCAACAAAGAAAGCCGGAGCGTTCGTCAAACCGAACGGCATAACGAGCCACTCGAAAGAACCATATCGAGTGCGGAAAGCTGTAAGGGGTATGCTATCTTCCACGACTCAGAGCTGATGAAAACCAGTGGCAAAGTCGAGCTGAGAGAAGACCTTAGCGCCACTCAATAGATCGAACATATCATCGATCCTCGGCAAAGGATACCTATTCTTGATGGTCAACTCGTTAAGCTTGCGATAGTCAATGCAAAGCCTAAGAGTTCCATCGGACTTCTTCACGAAGACAACTGCGGTACCCCACGGTGAAAAACTGGACTGAATCAACTGCTTGGACTCAAGCTCTAAAAGCTGCTTCTTGAGTTCCTCATTTTCTTTTGTAGACATCCTCGTGGGAGGACGCCCAACTGGCTTCACGCCTGGAATGAGATCAATGCGGAACTCGATCGCCCGCTTGGGTGGCAAACCCGAAACTGGCTCAAAAACATCAAAGAAGTCACAAACAATCGGAATACGAGATATATCATCATCATCTCGTGAGTCAAGAGAATATAAAGCCATTTCGAAATTATCCACATTCCGAAAAACAAGTGATAGCTAAGTAGACGAATCTGGATGTCGAAGATATAAAATTCTTTCAGAACAAATAATCCTGGCATCGTATCTCACTAGCCAGTCCATACCCAAAATCATATCAAAATCCAAATAAGAAATAACGTGCAGATTCGTACGAAAAGAAAAGCCACATAAAACAATCTCAACATCATCACAAAGCATGCTAAGGGTTGAGGATCCCCCAATAGGATTTGCAATCCTCAACGAAGTAACCAAACAAGAAACATCCAAAGACAAATCATCGACGAGCGTCTTCGATACGAATGAATGCGAAGCACCCGTATCGAAAAGAACTCGAATACTACGGTCATGAAATAAAATAGAACCTTCCAAAATAGATGGAGATATACCTCTGGGCTAAGAAGAACCTCCAGAAGCCTTAGCAACATAAAGCTTGCCAGACTTAGCACTAGCAGGAGCAGTAGGGCAAGTGGAAACACGGTGACCTCCTTCTTGCAATAATGACAGAAGAGAGGCTTAGGACAAGCTCGAATCATATGATCAGGAGAACCACAATTGAAACACTTCCGAATGGAAGGTGTTCCAGCAGATTGAGAGTTAGAACCAGATTCAACCGGCTTCTTCTTCTTAGAAGAAAGAAATCCCTGCTTATTAAATGGAAACTTCTTCTTATTGGGGTCCTTGCGAACCTCAACATCATCACCACTATCACACTCCTTCTCGATGGCCTCAAGATGAAGTGCTGAATCAACTAACTCCTCAAAAGAAAGCTTAAGCTGGAGCATTAAAGACTTCTTAAGATATTTCTTAAGACCAGAAACAAACTTCAGATTCTTCTTATAAGAAGTGCTAATGAATTCAAGACCATACTTAGATAAGGCCTCGAAAGATGCAACATAATCAGAAACGGAAGACTTCCCTTGCTTCAACTCAAGGAAGCGACGGGCTAATAAAACTTTCTCAGATTCAGGAACGAATTTGAGTTCGAAGCATTCCCGGAACTGAGTCCAAGAAAGAACAGACTCATCAAGTTCAGATATAAGAAGCTCGTACCTATCAAGGGCACGCTCTTGCAATAAGCTAGAAGTTACAAGAACTCGATCATGGTCAGAAAGATCCATGTGAGAGAAGATACGCTCACATGTGTGAATCCAAGCTTGAACTTCAAGAACGGACTCGGGGCCTTTGAATGGCTTTCCACCAAGATGAGAAAAATCACTGCACAGGCGTGCAAAAGCAGACTTGCGTGGAGGAGATGCACGAATAGGAGCTGGAGGCTGAGTGCTCCAAAATAACTCCAAGAACTGATCAGCAGACATATAAACGTCGTCCGGATGCGAGCCACTGGATTGCCCAGCATCCGAGCGTCGTCCTCTGCCTCTTTCGGCCATTAGCTAAAAGATAAGATAAGAAATGATTACTCACAAGGTAGATATCATTAATTCAATATGGAATACTACGGAATAAAATGCATTCCTTGACGTATTCCCAAAATTCTATCCATCCCAAAGGCACGGAAAGAAATAAGGCACGATGATTCAAATATTCGTAACATTCGTACAACACTTTAATGTACCGTAATATGTGTCTCTATTCTATGTTTATCATATTTTGTTCTGAACTCAGCTCTGATACCAAGCTGTGACGCCCCACTCCGAGACCCACATTCGCAAAGAGTATTACAAGGTAACACCGTCTGCTAATGCAGAGAATAGAGCTGGTTAGGAGCGACCATCTATAGCCTTGTCTTAATTATCTATTGAATATGCCGACAATGCCACTTATTACCTAAATGAATCGACATATCCAATAAATACTTAATACAAAGCCATAGGTGGCTGAGGATCTATCAGAATAAAATATAACAACTCAAATGTAATACACATCACAGAACAGTAAATCATCACTTACATTTACACATACACAAATACATTACAGAGTTTACAAATTGAGACATGTCAAGTGGTAAAGCAAACCACAATATACAAACGAGTCAATAGAATACATATCAGAGATATAGACAAAAAGGATTACACAAAAAGATATGACAAAAAAGGAGCTAGCAGAGTAGTCCATGCGGAAGCAAAATAGGCTAAGTCCAAAGTACCTAACCTGAAACATCTCGGTCTGACCCGAGTATAAAATACACGGGTCAATCTAGCTAAACAAATCAGTTAGATAATTAAATGACAATGAACATACAAGATCATAAAGTACCACAATTATCTCCAAAAGAGATATCCAAATCATCTATCATAAGATGAATCAAGACAAGCCGCATATCATCGGCAATTCAAATAAACAAAGGATATCATATCCCCAAAACAAGGAACAATATTACTCCCACTTAGGAGGTATTCCAAAACTCGCCATATCGACAATCATAAGCATCAATGGAAACATATCCAAAAATCAATGCAACATAGCAAAGAATAGTGCCCACATAGGCAATATAAATTTCCACGGGGTAGTCGCACTCATATCGTGTGGTTCCATGTAACCATCACCGAAAGGCGCTGCTCAAGGGAAATATAATAATAAAACACCAGAAAGTCGCACGTGCTAAGACCAGAGTCTTTATATGCCGAGTACTGTTAATTTAGTGGTATCATACGCCCAGGGGCGATACACACGAAGGCTCTGCTCCCACATATGAGCAGTTGTCCACATAGACAAAGCCAATATAATACTCCCACATAGGAGTAATTGTCCACATAGACAATCAATGAACCACATAGGTCCAGTACTGGCCGCCGAAGCTAATGTGTCATAAACTCTTGGAGAGGAACCCCGAAAATGTTAACGTGAGTCCCATACCCCACGTTCGCACTAAACGGTTTACTAACCGTTAGTCAACTTCACACTCAAAGCAGTATAAAGTTCACCTCATCTCATCGGTAAACCAGACTCAAAGGTCAAAACGGTCAAACGAATAGATTAGGAATTAACGGAAAAGATGAACGCACGTGTTCATAGCACGCGTTTTATTTAATCATTTAATTATCCTCCCTCTTCGCTCGGAGTGCAAAATTGTGTGTGTTTTAAATAGAAATTATAAATTTGAGAGACGAGCTTTTAATACACTTTAAAAAAAGATCATTTTATAAAAACCCGTGTGCGAAGTCAAAAAGGAATCATCAAAGTCAAATATGCAATTAAAACTCATTGGAATCAACACGAATCGAATGTAATAGAAAACCAAGCAAAATAGGCAAAATAGGCAAAAACAGCAGATTTAGTCGACTGAACAGGAGTGGTCAGTCGACTGACCCAAATCCTGGAAACTTTCTGTTTCCAGGTTCAGTCGACTGAACAGGAGTGGTCAGTCGACTGACCCAAATCCTGGAAACTTTCTGTTTCCAGGTTCAGTCGACTGAATCATGCCTGGAAACTTTCAGTTTTCAGGCTCAGTCAACTGAACAGGAGTGGTCAGTCGACTGATACTGGCCCAGGAAAATTCCTGGGTTCGGTCCAGTCGACTGAACACTCCTGCTCAGTCGATTGAACTGGGATTTCCAGTATTCTCAGCCTAGCCCCAAGGAAAAATTCCAAGCAATTTGCGATCGGACAACCAACGGGCACTAAGGATTTACGACAACCGACAACCCAGCCCTATAGGCTCCTCGATGCATCACCCAAAAACGTGATCAAACATCAAAGTTATGATTTTTAAGGATTTGACTTCAAAACATCAAAATTTTGGAATATTCACCAATTCAATCCAAGCCAAAAGCAAATGCACATAGATAAGTGTTAGGAATTGATACCCAACAATCGAAGATAGATATAGACATAGATGTGAGATAAAAATCTCACCTTTAAACTCAAAAACAAAGATGAGAAGCACGAACACAAGGAGAGGATCAATCACTCTTCTCTTCAATTCTACAAGCTTCAATCTAAGATCAAAACAAGTATGTTCCTAAGTTAGGGTTTAGGAATTTTTTTGAAATTGAAGAGGAGAAGAGATGGAGAAGATGAAGATGGAGCTTACCTTAGCTTCTTTTGGAATTTGGAGCAAGAATTGGAGTTTTGCAATTGAATCTAGGGCTTGGAGTTTATAATTCCTCTTCTTTTCCCCCATTTTCAGTTTAGCTTGAGTAAAGGAAATGAAATGAGGATGAATGGAGGAAGAGGGGCTGAGTTAGAGTATATGATGAGTTGGGTCAAACCCAAACCCAAAAGCCCAACAGAAAATAGCAAAATTCAACTTACTCCAAACATATCGAAGCTTATACTCAAAAAAGTTGCAAACTCTATTTTGGACTTAATGGAAGTGGTCCTGAGTCCTAATTCAACTGTTTGCAAAAAGTAGGTTTTCGGACTTAAATCCGATTAACGACGATATATTTAAAAAAAATTAAATATAAAAATCGTAACATATGCGGGTTGTTACAAGCACCATCCTCTCCGTGTTGTCGAGCCGCGATAGTTGGCCCACTCTCAAGCCCTCCGGCCTCCCCATGACATCAGGCCGCCACCTTCAAGGTTTAGGGTTTCGAACCCTAATTCCTCGATTCCGACCACCACACACAATTTTTGGCCATGCGACAACCAGCGACGAACTCCAGACGACGAGCACTACAAAAACCATAACCTAATTTCGTCGATTGCTTCCCAGATTAAAAACCCCCAATTCAACTTTGACCGCGATTTGTCGTTGACTCGATCACTATTTTAGAAAACGAACACTTGCCGTATATTCGTATGGTCGAGAGCTTCAAAAAAAATATAATTTGATTTAGTTGACGAGTTTGATTTTCAATTTGAATTTGAAATTGGATTTTGGATTTTGGATTGCAGCCATTGGGAAGGAGGAAGAAGTAGATAGATTGAATAGATAGATACGTACAGAAATAAGGAATAAAAAGGCTGCTAGGATTTAGAGAAACTATTTATATAGACAAGGCCCGATAAAATAATAAACATATCGAATTGGTTTGAAACGACAATAACGATCCGAAAAGCCCTTTCCGTTTCTGAAACGAAAGTGGGTCATCCCATATATCAAAATAGATGTTTTCGATATTTTTAAACTTAGTGGAACAGGTTTCAAATCCAAATTCCATTGTATATAGAAGTTAGCTTTTAAAATCAACTTATTTCAATTGAATTCATTAAATTGATTTCTACGCGTTTCGAGCCCGCACGATCAAACGACAAGTCTGATCGCTACGAAACTTGAAATCCTACAATAATTTACTGTTACAGATCCGATGAAACTAGTTTTAAATAAATTATTATCAAATTGATTTAATTACTTTTAAATTCAAATTTAATAATTAACAATTTCATCATCCTAGATTACATAGAAATAAATAATCTTTTATAACAAATTTTCCATGTCAAATTCAATATTTAAATATTGCACTAACTACAGTATTCAACTATACCTGTAATAAATTCATTAATTATAATTTAAAATTCCAACAAATTCATTTATTTTGATTTCGCTCTTATCATATAATTAGTTATTACCTTATGAATATAACTAACATAAGTTTACATCTTATTACATTCATATTTTACACTTATCATCTTTTACCATATTAACTGTAATATTTAATTACCTTAATTCTATTGATTGGAATTTCATTAAAATGGTCGTCGATTACATTAAAACCATGAACCCTCTGATATATTTTAAAATATGAATAGTAATAAGTGTGTTTGTATATACTATTCTAAAATTCAATTTTTTTCTTTTTATAAAATTATACTTATTCAAAATGAAAATTTTACTTTATACGTCTTAAAGCATGCATTTATTTAAATTAAAATGTTCATTCCATTTTGACACAAAAATGCAAGTTCCTATATTAACTCATTCATTACAAGTTCATTCTTGTTTCCTTTTAATCGAAACATTTCAATAATCTAACTCCAATTAATTTCATTACTAATTTTAAACGAATTCTAATTATAAAACACCGTTTTCTTTTCATTTATACCAATTCAAACATGTTTTATAAAATTTCATATACAACAAAATTTATACACTATTTACAAAGTAAATGTTTTATCTTATTGAAAATTAACTTCTCCAAGATACATTTCAAATAACAACTTATGTTATCCTTTCATTAAAACATTCACTCAATTCTTTATTCAAATTCAACATTTCTTATTCTGATTATAGATAAACATTCATTTTATTCTTTTCAAGTCAAGGCATAAAGTTCATTCAAATTCTCATTTTAATTTAATTTAAAAATGTAAGTTCTTACGCTGAACTTATTAATTACAATGCACTGGTCTTTTCTTTTTAGTTAAAGGATTTCAACATCTCTTATTGCAGTTTATATTCAATATTAGATTCCAATGAATTCTCATTATTTTTTTAACACAAAACGTAAGTTGCACATATCACTAATTAATTACCATTTACTTCTATTTTTCTATTAATGGCAAGATTTAATTACTATTAATTACAATAATTAAATCTCAAAACATACCCTAATACAAGGAAGATAATTAATCCAATTGTTTTCCTTTGAAATCCAATTTTCCATGTTAAACCCAATATCTATATACTAAATTAATTCCAACATTTAATTACAGCTGTAATAAAACACGTTCATTATATATTTAAATTTCAAACAAATCCTTTTATTTTGATTTACATTCTTATTATCAAATCAACAATTCCTTTATGAAATTGATTAAAATAAGTTTTCATTTTGTTACACTCATCACTCAACAGTTAAAGTTTCTTTTTATATCAATTGTAATATTCAATTAATTAATTCTCCATTAATTACCAAATAAATTTCTAATGGATGTAATAATAAGAAGATAAATAAAACAATGGTTATACATTAATAATTCATATCTATTAACTTATAGTTTACAAACAAAGGTTAATAAATTTTCATACTAAATAATTGATTTCATGCTCCATATTAAAACCAATTGCATTTAATAACATATGATTACATCAATTTATATATCATTTATTCTTTTGCCTGTTAAACTTTTTTATTTCAATTGATTGAAACTACGTTAACATAGTAGTCAATTACATTCAATAAATATTAGTAAATTATATGTTAATACGTGTTACCATCTTTTATCTCATTAAAATTAGTTGTTTTAAGATTTATCTTTGGGTCAAAATTTATAATCTAATTGTAACGACCTGGCATTTCGAACCATTCAAATCGACAATCATCCACACATGTCCGACTTGAATTTCTCAAAACAACATATTGTTAATTTTATATTTGGCAAAACTTAGCATATACAGTAACCAAATCAATCACTGAATCACAGACACAGAGTTTTACAAAAATAAGCAGCGGAATAGATAAATGGTAGTTCATGAAGCTACTACAGAACATCAGAGTCTGAAACAAAATACAATAGAAATCCTGAATACACAGAAGTATCAGTACAAAAGCAAATGACAAGTCTGAATATAAACAACTGGAAATAACATAAATAACTGAAAATCTGAATAGATATAAGACAGATCTTCAAGCAAAGCTCTAAGTTCCAAAGGTGAGTCTCCAATGCGGTGGCACTCTGTCTGACCCGAGTATAAAGCAAAACACAAAACACTCGAGTCAGAATTAACGTTCTTATGCAAGTAAATCAACTCATGTGAAATGTCCAGGTGAAATGCAATATAACTTAAAGGATGTTGGGATTCCATCCCTTAAGGATCCGTTAAACTATCTACATACATAGTACAATATGCTACATAGATAATGTCTACAGTAAAGTAAACTATTAAAATAGCATTAAGGCATTACCCATTTCCCCCTTAACACATTTTTATATATTCCCGTAGTCTATACCGTAATTCCTCCATAAACTGGAGGGCTATCAGAGGGCACTCCATAGGTACGGTACAAACCAAACTCGTAGAAGGCGCGATAAGGCATATGACAAGGCCCGCGAGGCAATGCCTAGGGTAGGATTCTACCGTTTTGCAGAACTGAGCTGGTGGTAACGCATAGCAGCTACTACCGCCCACCTCGAGACACACTCCCATAATCGAAGGTGCACCCAATCAAATCACAAAGTAATAGAATGGTATCGAAGAAGCATGCTCGATCGGAGGTGCGACCTCACTTGGCCCAGGTATAGCTCATGTTTTAGTCACATCAAGCTAACTCGAGGGAGTCAGGGCTGTGTTCATACCTCATACATACAATCGTCAAACCATCCTACTTTGTTTTGGAATCTCCACCATGTACACTGTAACAACCCGCATATTTATCGATTTTATATTTAAATATTTTATCGTAAGTCGGATTTTAGTCCGAAAAGCTACTTTTTGCATACGGTCAAATTAGGACTCGAGACCACTTCCATTGAGTTCAAAACTCCGTTTGCGATCTTTTTAAGTATAAAGTTTGATATGTTTGGAGATAGTAGAATTTTGCTACTTTTTCCACTTAGGGCTTTGGTCTTGTTTCAGCTCATTAGACCCAAGCTTCACCCCTCCTCTCTTCATTTCCTTACTTCTATTTCCTAATACTCAAGCTTTTACAACAATGGAGAGAGGAATGGGAAATTAAAACTCCAAACCCTAGTTTTCTTTTGCAAATCATGTTCTAGCTCCAAACTAATAGAAGAAGCTTTGGTAAGCCTCCTCTTCTTCTTCTCCAACTCATTCTCTTATCAATTTCAGAAATTCCTAAACCTAACTTAGGAAATGTTTCTCTTTTTATTCTAGATTCAAGGTTGTTGAGTTGGAATTGAAGTGTGATTACTCTTGCCATTACTCTATAGCTTCTTCTTCATTTGTTTTGGGTTTAAATGTGAGATTTTTATCTCACATCTTAGTCTATAATTATCTTCGATTGTTAGGTATGAATTCCTAACACTTATTCTTGTGCAATTGATTTTGGTTTGGATTGATTTGGTGTATATTCCAATTTTTGGTATTTTGAAATCAAAATCTATGAAAATCCTTTTATGGATATTTGGACATTGATATTTGAGGCGTGTCGAAGAGCCGTTAAGGCTGGGTTGTCGCTTGGCGTAAATCCTTAGTCGTTGTCGCTCGATCGATCGCTTCCGGTATTCATTTGGCCATTTTTGGTCTAGGTTCAGGGAATGCCCTGAACCCCAGTTTCAGACGTCTGAAACGTCAGATTCAGACATCTGAATATTATTACTGGGAAGATTTTTATTCCCAGATTCAGATGTCTGAATCTATCGTCTTAGACGTCTGAATTGGTTCGTTTTGAACCAGAAAGGAAATAGGACAAAAAGTGCCTATTTCATACGTCTGGAATCAAGTATTCAGACGTCTGAATTCTATTCTGGAAAATATTTTATTTTCCAGATTCAGACGTCTGAATCCTTGATTTCAGACATCTGAATCTGCAGTCTTTTGCCTATTTGCCTATTTAGCTTGAATTTCCAACTTTAATCGATTCGTATTGATTCCCTTTTTGTTGTTATCATTTATTATCGGCTTTGATGACATTTTCTTCGTGATTTTTGGGAATATCCATTTTGATGGATTCGGTATCGGTTTCTTTGGATTTTATTCACGTCTTTGAATGTGAATTTTGGTGATTGATTGTTCTACAATCATTTTTGTGATTTGTCACTTTAAAAATATAAAGGTTTTAATACTAGTAGTAAATATCAAAACTCTTTCATCAAAACGATTTCAACTCTATTTTCAATACCAAACTCGTTTATAAAACCATTTTCCAATCTATTAGTATCTACAAACCTTTACCTCACTCGGATGAGAAATCTAATTAAACGGCTTAGTAAAACAAGTGGTATAAAACGCTTGCGTTTGCTTCATCGGTTAATTCTTGGACTTGTTCGACTGAACCTTTTGTGACAATTTCCTAGTGAAGATCTACAGTTTGTTCGTAAATATTTAAGTTAAGCTAGTGGTTATGGGACATGAAGCTAAACTCATATATTTACTAGCTTAGTGTAATTGACACTTCTTGATGATCATGACGATCATTTTTGTGATTTAGACTAGCGATTGAGCGATGTCTCTTTGTCTGCGAGGGAGACTAGACCCCGTTTGTGTGATGTTTCTACTCACATATGTGGGGTAGCGCCCCATGGTCTTTGGGCCGTTCGTGTGTTCAAAGGTCTTTGGGCCATTCGTGTGTTCAAAAATTAATGGTTAGCTTCCATGAGATAGCATCTCGTTCATGTGATACATATGTTGGTGAGCTTTCATGCTCCCGTTCGTGTGATAGGCCTCCCCTTTTTGTGATTTTTGGATTTCGTGTGTTGATTTCTGGAATTTGTGCTTCACCAATTTTTGTGATTTTCATTGATATGTTTTATCAATTTTTGTGCATTGGTGAATTCGTGTGTTGTGACGACCGCCCATGACCCCCGCACTGAACATAGAAATAGTGCGCTGTAAAGTGTGCCAGGCAGCCATGGACGATCGCCAAGGTTAAGTTAAAACAGCAGAATCTATCGTATAACTCACAGCGCATGGATAAAAATACAATAAAAAGTATATATATAGTGAAGCTTTACAGAACAGAATCTCTATTAAACCTCATAATAGTTTGGTACAACATCTGAATAGTCAATACATCAAGCCTCACTACATATCACTCAGAGAATATACAAGCAGCGGAACATCCAGTACATATAGTAAGAAACTAATACGCAAGCCTCCAGCTCGTCTTCGTCATCAGCATCGTCGGTCACTAAGAACAGCACCTGTCACCTGCTACCTAGTCTGCCCATCCCAAAATGGATGAACAGCCCAAGGTAATAAGAGTGGAACATAAAACCTTGAGTCAGACAACAGTCTTAGTGAGCAGTAAATTAACTAACAACATACCAAAAGAGCATAAAGGAAAAAGGAATAGGAATCCAACCCTCCCACTCCACCTCTTTCTACAGTGATAGCCCCCAGACACACTAAGCAGAAGTAAACATAGCAATCAGACAATTAAAGTAAAGCAATTATCACTCGAGTCAAGGTCGGTGTTTTCCAAGTACAAACCCCCAAGGCCTAAACCAAGATCAGATAAGCACCCAGAAAACATCGCTCTTGAGACCGAATGACGTTACAACCAAACATCCATGACTCTGGCTATCACTGTTATCTTTGCTTCGATACCACCGTTAATTGAATGACCGGCACATTCTTTCAGCCGTCCGTCAAGGGTTAATGGCAACCCCGGTTCTAGACAGAACTTCGCACGTCGTCGCAACCCGTGCCTAGGACTATCGAATCTGCCCAGAGTACTCGACTACAATCATAGTCTTTAGGGACTATCGAATCTGCCCAACGTACTCTTGCTTTGAGCCTGCTAGAACCTTCAACAACGATGAAATCTCAGCCTTCTAGTCATCCTCCTCGACGACTATTCTCATACTAGCTCAAGCGCCTCTCGAGCAAACCATTATCCTCAAACCCGAACCATTTCATCGAGTTATCAACATGCTTGGAATGATCCCGTCTGGATTAAACCAAGGCTATCTCATACCATGCCTCGCTTCATCTCATCATAGCAAAGCCTCATTTCAACATCAACATCATCAAATCTATCCATATGAGCTTCATCATCCACCACATATGCCACGAGCAGCTTTTCCAATTCAAGAGCCTTTCCCTTAGATTTTGAATCATCTTCGACTAACTTGTCCAAATCAAATCATCAATCAACTAATTTACAACAATCAATCAAATCAAACATTAATCCAAGTAATCAAGCATTCAAACATTTTCAAATAAACAATTATAACAATAATGGAAATCTTGTAAATAAAGAGTCTAAATCTAACAAGCATGAAACATGGGTAATATCTCTACAACTTGATGAATGAACTTGCATAGGTTAATCATGTAGTAAAATGGATGTCAAATCATCATGAACAATAGATCTATACTTAAGTTTAAGAAAATGCATGGAAATCACTATTTTAATACCAAATCAAGCCAACAATCCGATATACTCCTTTGGATCCGTGTGAGAGATAATCACCACTCACCAAATCACCTAAACACCTCAAAAGCAACACACTTCAGATCTGGACAGCGAAGGATCTAACTCGATCTATCAAAATTCCGCTTCAAACGATGAAATCTCTCTTCGATGGATGTAGATCTTCAACTTTAGCTCTTGGATCTTCGATCTTGGATGGAAGGAAGTACTAAATCAAAGTGGAGAAAAGAAGTGAAGAAGTATAGAACTCGAGCTCTCAAAATGGCAGCACTTCGTCGCTTCAAAATCCGGATCCCAAAAGGTGAGGAAATGGACGTGTATTTATAGGCTGGAAATCCTTAGGTCGTCCGCCCCCTTAAGTCGTCCACGACCTAACTCTTGCCGACCTACCCATCCACACGACCTACGACCTAACGCATATGAGCTTCCACGACCTAACGACCTACCGCTTATGCGCATCCACGGTCTAAAAATGACACGACCTAAGACTCAACACTACTGCGCGACCTACGACCTAACGACTTAACTGCTTACGCGACTTAACAACAATCGCGACCTAACACTTGCGCGACTTAACACATATGCGCGACCTAACGACTTATCAACAGTCGCGACCTAACACACATGCGCGCTACTCCTTAAGTCGTTTAGACGACTTAACAACTTACGACTCAACAGAGATGCGACTTAACGACTCACGACCTAACACTCTTAGGTCGTCTAACGACCTAACTACGCTCATCATACTAACATAGGTCGTCTACGACCTAACTACACACACAGGATCTTACGACCTAAACTTAGCTCGCTCCTAAGTCGCTCACGACCTATCTCCTTAAGTCGTTAGCTCACCCCAGTTTCCTAGGTCGCTATCCCTATGCCGCTAACTCTTAAGTCGTTCCAATCCTTAGGTCGGTCAAATCCTATAGGTCGCTAAACCCCTTAAGTCTTTCACTCGACCTAAGCCACCACATGACCTAACTTCTACACGACTTATCCCATAATCCTTAGGTCGCCAACTTCCTTAGGTCGCCAACTCCCTTAAGTCGCTCCACCGACCTAACTACTATACGACCTAAGCTCCGAACGACCTAACTTTGGACGCTCTAGCAATAGTTTTTACTATGTTTCGATCCGTAAAAATACGGGTCGTTACATGTGTCATTACCTTTTTGTGGATTTGGATCTTTGAGAAGATTCTTGTGATATTGATTAATCTCTTGTTGATTATCATTTACATACTTATAGTAGTATGCCATTATGGTTATTATATGTTTATGCCATATCTCTTATTCTATATCATGTCATCTAATATTTATAGCTAGACCGATCCGTTTATTATTTCTTATGAAATAATACTCGAGTCAGACCGAGATGTTACAGGTGCTTCTGCTTGACTTCTCCCCAGGGATCTATTACTATGACTTTTGGCTAACTACTTAGATTAGTAGTTTTTGTTGTATACATTTGAGATATAGACTCCGTGATGTATACTTATTCTTTTGTGTAGCTTGTAGCTATCCTTTTGTATTATCGTGGATCTTTCTGACCACTACTCTGATGTACACTTTTATGTGTTATATTCATATCTTCTTCCGCCTTTGTGATATGGATGTCTGTGACTGATTTATGTTATGTTTATTTCTATGTTTGTTTCCGAAGATTATATATAGCCACTGTGTGATAGCTTTGAGTTTGTATCGGTATGTCGGATTTCCTCCTTAAATGAAATGCATGTTTTACTATCTGACATATCGGTGCTCGCACAAAGAAATTACACGGAAGGTCGCTCCTCAACAGCCTTATTCTCCGTGCTAGTTGACAGCATTACTCCGTAGTGTTCTTGGCTAGTGTGGGTATAGAAGTGGGGCGTCACATACACAGTTGTTAAAGTGGTTTTCGAAATTAGCATAGAGTATGAAAATATCCGATCCTGGTCTCTTTAACAACCAAACGCTTATTTCACATCGTGGTCATTCCTTTTCAAACAGTTCATACTTCATATCAAAAATCATATCACTTTCGAAATCATGTTCACTTTCGAAATCATATTCATTTCCAAAATCATTATATCAAAGTATTCGCATTTCAATCCATTAAATCTAAAACATAACAGTACCAACTTAAACAGTTTGAATATTGAAACCAGTTATATATCGGAATAGTTATAAATTAAAAATAGTTTATATTTAAAATAGGTTATAGACTAAAATAGTTTATATATTAAAAATAGTTTATATTTTAAAATATATATTTAAAATTGTTTATGAATTTAAAATAATATATATTAAAATAGTTTGTATATAAAAGAGTTTATATCAAAATAGTTTCAAATTAGAATTGTTCCTTCCAATTTCACAAATCAATTCAAACCAATTTTAGTTCCAAAATTCATTTTAAATCAATTTCAGTCCCATAATTTCAATTAAAAGGGTTAAAGGTTAAATTCAAATTCTCAATAAAACCATTTTAGTTTATATCAATTTCAAATTCAGGTTTGAAATATAAATTTAAACCACTTCCAATTCAATAGGTTTCAAAGTTTAATAATTCAAACTTTTACAATAACTCCATTTGATAAATTTCATTTATATTTCAAAATTCAACTTTAATTTTATTTAAATTTGAAATTATCTACTAAATCATTTTTTATAACTTTTAAATAAAATCTCAAATTACAAATTTAAATAAACATTAAATATCTAACTTCTATTATATTTAATTTGAAATATTCACTTAATCACCTTTTTATAAATATTTAAATAAAATCTCAAATTACAAATTTAAAACAAAATTTAATATTCAATTACAATTTTATTTAAATTTGAAATATTCATTAAATCACTTTATAAAAAAATCAAGTTATTAAGTTATAATTCATATCTTTTTTAAAAATCTCAAAATCAATAAGTTTCAAATCAATACTTATTAAATTTAATTCCTAAATCAATTAATTTACTAGTCAATTTCAATTTATCTTTCCAACCCTAATTTATTAAAGTTATTACAAAATCTATTTTTAAAAATATTAATATAAATTTTAAATAAATATTTTAAACATATTATATATATACTAATTAAATTAAATTTTATTAAATTAAATCTTATTATCTATTTTAAATCTTATTTTATATATTTTAAAAATAATAAAAATATAAGTAAAGTCTTAAATTTTACATTTTCACAACTTAACTTATAATTTTAAAACTTCCCAAACATATAATTTAAAATCTAAATTTTACACATATTAAAATAAAAAAAATATTATATTTTAAAATCAAAACTCATATATTTCCTTTCAAACTTTGGAAATCCTTTTTCAAAAATAGACCAACGGTGTCCGTATATAGTTATCTATCCTATGGTCAAGTGATACAGATATTTATCATTTCAATCTACAATAATTTAATATTTACGGGTATATATCATTTCAACTCGCAATCCCAAAAGTTCAAAAAAATCAATAAAATCGCTTGGGTTTACCATTTCAACCCATTACGATTTTCCCTAATCTACAAGATCTTTCGGGTATGTATCATTTCAACCTATAGAGAATTCCTATCTAACAGGGAACTTGTTGTGATAGAGCATAAAATGACATATATATCAATGACAAGCATATATGATCAAAAATAACAATTTAAATAAAATATATATAATAGGTTATGGTGTCATATGTCAAGTAATATAAGTAAAAATTGCAGATAATAGTATATCATACTTAACAATTTAACAATTCAAATTTAACAACATATTTCAATCGTCATTTCATGTGAAATCAATTCACTAAACATAAGAATGTTAATCATGAGTGATCGCTCAGCTTTCGAGGCTAGAGAAAACAGGACAAGCACACGGATAAGCGACAAATCAAAGCAACTAACTGCTGCGATCAATTCTGGATAGCGGCGAAACCAAAAGCAAAGCACGATGAATTGGATTCGATGGAAATCAAATATATGTGTGTGTGTGTGTGTGTCTTGTTTTTCTTAAAATCAATATTCAAATTTAAAACACATTTTTTTGTAAAAAAATCTTTATATATTTTATTTAGAATCAATATCTAATTTAAAACACATATTAACAAAATCGTTATTTCTTAAAACAAATATAATAAAATAAAAATATCTATATTTTATATAAAAAAATCAATATTATTTAAAAAAAATTATATAAATACAAGAAGAGAAAACTGCTCAGCCAGGTGATAGGAAGGCTGAAAGGCTCGGCTGCTGGTTTCGGTCATGGGTTAGAAGAGGATGTCAATGCGGTGGTTGATTTGCATGGAGTATGGATGCAGGCGGCAGGTGGGGTCATGGTTGTCTCGGGTGGAGGGAACTATCACTGATGATGGCTATGGGTGGATGAGAGGCTGCATGCGTGGAGGGGACTGGAAGGCGAGGGTGTGCGTGCTTGGGTCGAAGGGCAGCGGAGTGGTGGTTGTTGTGTAGTGGCGCTGACGTGGAAGGTGGTATGGTTCGGTTAGGCTGATGGTTGGGGCTGTGGCGAAGCAAGGCGGAGGATGGATGGCCAGATGATGGACGTGGAGTGAGGCAAGCTGCTTGGCTGGTCAGCAGGGGAGGTAGGCTTCGATGAAGTGGCATTGTTTGGCTGTCGACTGTGGTTCGAGCAGAGAGGGAAGTGAGGCTGTGATGCAGGTGACTTCGGGTTGTGTGGCCAGAGAAAGACGACAGTAGCTATAGGCGTTTGTGGCGATGTTGTGTGTTCGAATGAGGGTGGGTTAAAACCTGGACGGTGGAGGCTGACTGGATGTAGGTGGCGGAGAGGCTAAGGCCGAGCATGGGGCTGAGATGGTGCTGGAGAGGACTGGGTGCTCGGTGACAGGTGGAACGTTGATGGCGGAAGAAGGAGGAAGGGCTGTGGTCGCCATTGTAGTTGGGTGGAGGAGTATGGTCGTGGAGTTTGTGGTGCGGCGAGGGGAAAAGTGAGATTTTCGGTGGTTCAAAGGAGTGGGCGGTCAGCAAAAGAAGATGGGCGAGGGTGGCGAATTTCAAATGGGAAGAGGACGAACAAGCTTGCTTCCTGATATATAAATTTATATGCTTTTCGCTGTTTATTTTTTTTCTTTTATGTCAGAACGAAATAGGTAGAGGAGAGAGACTGACAGTATATGAAACGAACCAGAGTATAAATTGAAATGGTGGAAAAGGAAAAAGTTAATCGTTGAATTTTGAAATTTTTAATAGCTAATAACTATTGGTTTCTCTCGTTGGATGAACGAATAGACACGAGGAACCCAAAAGGCTCAAACGGGTACCGATACGGCTAACCGTTTCGCAGATTTCGCCGTGCACCGGACGTCGAAATATCTAAATGAACATACCACGGGGATCAGCATGACGAGACGAACAGAATGGTACACAAATATCAATGATACGACGATCCTATCAAAAGTTGATATGCGCTGCCAAATATACTGCTAAAAGGCCGAAAATAAGATAAACGGGGTTAAAGCAGTCCAAATTTGGCGAAACAAAATATGACGCCTCACTTAGAAAATGATTTACCTTTTTTATTATATAAAAATATTCATATTTCAACAATATTTTATTTTCATCTAATTTCAACTGATTTAAATTTAAATTGAAATTTCACAACAGAACTAACTTTCACATTATCCAATAAAATCTGACACTTGCTACGTTTAAGTAGACGTATTCCAAATATCAAATTTTGATTGTTAAATTTAATTGTTTATTTTCAAGGAAAATTTTAGTTCATTACGTTATTTAAACCGTTAAATTTTCTGGGTCGTTACACTCTCCTCCACTCAAAACTTTGCGTCCCGAAAAAGGAATGAGATAGGAGAATAGAAGCAACAGAAAGGAAAGATAGATTCGAAATACATAACATCAGATACAACAATTTATTAAAAACCATATAAATTTCATTTATTTTATTTCATTCATATAGTATATTTATTTAAATGTCAATATCACTTAAATAACCCTTCAATGAATTATTTAAGTTTAATATAACATTCCATATTTTCATTATAACTTAAGTTCATTTTTATTTACTTAAATAGCATTCTTTTTTTATTCAACTTATTTCACTTAACATATCTTGCAACATATATTAAGTGTATAAACCTTTATTATAACTACTCAAATTTTTATTTTAAAATTTTCCCTTAACAAAATTTCATTTTGGACATCTTATTGCTTACATTTATATTGTATATTATTCAATTACATGTTCTCATTAACATTCAAATTTCCCAGGTAAGCTTTATTAATGTTTCTAAATAAAATTGAGCACTATACAAATTTACCTTTTATTCACAACACTTTTTAATTAAGCAAAATTTAGTTTGAATATTTTTATTACTTAAGTTTTCTCTTGTATAACCTTCAATTGCATATTCACATTACATTCTAACTTTTAAATATTTCAGGTAAGTTACATATTTTAGAATGCAATTGTGTATTACACAAACAAATTTTATCCTAGTTCAACTATTTCAAGTTGTTTTCAAATTTCATTTTCATGTTAAACACTCCAATTATTCAAAAATATTGCTTCATTTCAATAATTGAAAACCATCACTTAACATAAACTTAAGAGTTAAATTTCCGGTTTCACTTCAAATCACTTTGAAATAAACATACACACACACATATATATATATTTTATACATCAAATCCTACTCAAGAAATTCAAGTTAAATCCATTTTCCAATACAAAAGTGTACAAGGCTACTAAGTGGTCTCCCCACTCTGAGACTTGAAATGAATGTCGATGATGTTGCAGTCATCATCAAAATTATTTTCCAGTGACAAAAGAGGAGAGTACCGACTTACTTCTTTTTTTTTAAATCTTTGAAACAATTTTCATTTGAAATCGAAAATACTTTCAAATAATATATTTTCAAAACTTCGAAAACCAAATTTTGAAAAGCACTGGAAATTTAATTCTCAAATCCTTAATTTAAATTCATTTCATTTGCAAATCAAATTTATAAACCATGTTTTAAAAATTTAATCTCCTTATAACATACAGCAATAGTTAATGATTTAGGAATGTTGACAAAATAATAAATGATAATCTAGTATTGTCATTTCTAACAACCAATTCATTTAACTATCTAATTTCAGAAAACTATACTTATATATATAATATAAGCATACATAAAATCATTTCATTTACCAATTTCGAAAACAATATTGTGTCAGTTTGCTCTATTCAAGTTGAATTTAACAACTCAAACAACACAATATAAAACATTTTTATATCAATACAAGTACGATCTCTCAAGGATGATTCACAAGGATAGAGATTCAAATTAGAGGGACCCTAATCCAAGAGAATTCTAACCAAGATGATAGGCACGAAAGGAAGATAAGATAATTAAATTTCAAAAGAGGAAAGATGGTAGACTTATATTAATCACGGCGACCTTAACTGGATCAACCGAGACTTAGAAAGACGAGAATATCATGAAAGAAAATGGAGGCAAACTTGTGGAGAACATCGCGGAAAATGCGATCATGAGATCGACGAAGAAGGCAGGAGCATTGGTTAATCCAAAGGGCATCACTAACCATTCTCTGTTCGGAAAGCTATCTTAGGAGCGCTCTCCTCAGCTACCCAAAACTGGTGGAAACTGATAGCAAGATCGAGCTCCAAGAATAAGATCGATGTGGAATTAATTTCCTACTTGGGGAGAAGAGAAGTGACCACCAAAAACATCAGGATAATCCCTGAGTATCGGAGTGGAGTCAAGATCACTAGGCTGAGCATCAAGCGAAAAGATAAAACTGCCTGCATAATCCTGAGGCAATCGACATTCGATCACAAGAGAATTACCCGGGTCGCCTACTAGAGAAGCGGTTCGGGCTTTGTAAGAAATAACGGCATCAAAACCGAGGACGTAGAAATCTCCGGTGAATCGACGCCTATGGTAAAGGTTGGCGGGACCGTCGATGGGATTAGTCACACACAAGGATGAAGTTGCCAATTGAGGTTGCAAGATGTGCTAAAATTTATTACAGAGATCAATAGAAATAGAGCTATGGGATGCTCCAGTGTCGAGAAGAACACGAATAGGAAAAGACAAGAATGGATTTTAGAACAAAAGAAAAGTTCCAAAATTCAAAAGAAATTCAAATCAAAGAGGACTCTAACAAAGAATTTCAAGCTCAAACGAAGATGATTCTGTAATTAATTTTACTCATTCTAGGGTATTACTACCCTATCTCTAATGAGTTTATACTCCATATGCTAAGTTTTGCCTAAACCATAGCTCTGATACCAACTGTAACGACCTGGCATTTCGAACCATTCAAATCGACAATCATCCACACATGTACGACTTGAATTGCTCAAAACAACATATTGTTAATTTTATATTTGGCAAAACTTAGCATTTACAGTAAATAAATCAATCATAGAATCACAGATACAGAATTTTACAACAATAAGCAACGGAATAGATAAATAGTAGTTCATGAAGCTACTATAGAACATCAGAGTCTTAAACAAAATACAATAGAAAATCCGAATACACAAAAGTCTCAGTACAAAAGCAAATGAAAAGTCTGAACATAAACAACTAGAAATAACTGAAAAGCTGAATAGATATAAGAGAGATCTTCAAGCAAAGCTCCAAGCTCCAAAGGTGAGTCTCAAATGCGGTGACACTCAGTCTGACCCGAGCATAAAGAAAAACACAAAACACTCGAGTCAGGATTAACATTCTTGTGCAAGTAAATCAACTCAAGTGAAATGTCCAGGTGAAATGCAATATAACTTAAAGGATGTTGGGATTCCATCCCTTAAGGATCCGTTAAACTATCTACATACATAGTACAATATGCTACATAGATAATGTCTACAGTAAAGTAAACTATTAAAATAGCGTTAAGGCGTTACCCATATCCCCCTTAACACATTTTTATATATTCCTGTAGTCTATACAGTAAAGTAATTCCTCCGTAAACTGGAGGGCTATCAGAGGGCACTCCATAGGTACGGTACAAACCAAACTCGTAGAAGGTGCGATAAGGCATGTGACAAGGAACGCGAGGCAATGCCTAGGGTAGGATTCTACCATTTTCCAGAACCGGGCTGGTGATAACGCATAGCAGTTACTACCGCCCACCTCGAGACACACTCTCGTAATCGAAGGTGCACCCAATCAAATCACAAAGTAATAGAATGGTATCGAAGAAGCATGCTCGATCGGAGGTGCGACCTCACTTGGCCCAGGTATAGCTCCTGTTTTATTCACATCAAGCTGACTCGAGAGAGTTAGGCCTGCGTTCATACCTTATACAGACGTTTTCCAAACCATCATACTTCGTTCTGGAATCTCCACCATGTACACAGTTGTTAAAGTGGTTTTCGGTATTGGCAGAGAGTATGACAATATCTGATCCCGGTCTCTTTAACAACCAAACGCTTATTTCACACCATGGTTTTTTTTAATCAGTTCATACTTCATATCAAAAATCATATCACTTTCAAAATCATATTCGCTTTCGAAATCATATCGCTTTCGAAATCATATTCATTTCCAAAATCATTATATCAAAGTATTTGCATTTGAATCCATTAAATCTAAATCATAACAGTTCCAACTTAAACATTTTGAATATTGAAAGCACATTATATATTGGAATAGTTATACATTACAAATAGTTTATATTTAAAATAGGTTATAGATTAAAATAGTTTATATATTAAAAATAGTTTATATTTTAAAATATATATTAAAATTGTTTATGAATTTAAAATAATATATATTAAAATAGTTTATATATAAAAGAGTTTATATCAAAATAGTTTCAAATTAGAATTATTCCTTCCAATTTCACAAATCAATTCAAACCAATTTTAGTTCCAAAATTCAATTTAAATCAATCTCAGTCCTACAATTTCAATTAAAAGGGTTAAAGGTTAAATTCAAATTCTCAATAAAACCATTTTAATTTATATCAATTTCAAATTCAAGTTTGAACCATAAATTTAAACCACTTCTAATTCAATAGGTTTCAAAGTTTAAATATTCAAACATTTACAATAACTCCATTTGATAAATTTCATTCTATTTCAAAATTCAACTTTTATTTTATTTAAATTTTAAATTATCCACTTAATCATTTTTTATAAATTTTAAATAAAATCTCAAATTACAAATTTAAATCAACATTAAATATCTAACTTCAATTATATTTGATTTGAAATTATTCACTTAATCACCTTTTTATAAATATTTAAATAAAATCTCAAATTACAAATTTAAATCAAAATTTAATATTCAATTACAATTTTATTTAAATTTGAAATATTCATTCAATCACTTTATAAAAAATCAAGTTATTAAGTTATAAATCATATCTTTTAAAAATCTCAAAATCAATAAGTTTCAAATCAATACTTATTCAATTCAATTCCTAAATCAATTAATTTACATGTCAATTTCAATTTATCTTTCTAACCCTAATTTATTAAAGTTATTACAAAATCTATTTTTCAAAATATTAATATAAATTTTAAATAAATATTTTAAACATATTATATATATATACTAATTAAATTAAATTTTATTAAATTAAATCTTATTATTAAATCTATTTTAATACTTATTTTATATATTTTAAAAATAATAAAAATATAAGTAAAATATTAAAATTTACATTTTCACAACTTAACTTATAATTTTAAAATCTCCAAAACATATAATTTAAAATCTAAATTTTACACATATTAAAATAAAAAAAATTATATTTTAAAATCAAAACTCATATATTTCCTTTCAAACTTTGGAAATCTTTTTTTCAAAAATAGACTAACGGTGTCCGTATATAATTATCTATCCTATGGCCAAGTGATACGAATATTTATCATTTCAATTCACTATAATTTAATATTTAAGGGTATATATCATTTCAACCCGCAATCCCAAAATTTCAAAAAAAATCAATAAAATCGCTTGAGTTTATCATATCAATCCATAACGATTTTCCCTAATCTACAAGATCGTTCGAGTATGTATCATTTCAACCCATAGGGAATTCCTAACTAACAGGGAACTTGTAGTGTGAGAGCATAAAATGACATATATATCAATGACAAGCATATATGATCAAAATTAACAATTTAAATCAAATATATATAACAGGTTATGGTGTCATATGTCAAGTAATATAAGTAACAATTGCAGATAATAACATATCATACTTAACAATTTAACAATTCAAATTTAACAACATATTTCAATCGTCATTTCATGTGAAATCAATTCACTAAATATAAGAATGTTAATCGTAAGTGATCGCTCACCTTTCGAGGCTAGAGAAAACAGGACAAGCACACAGAAAAGCGACAAATCAAAGCAACTAACTGCTGCGAACAATTCTGGACAGCGGCGAAACCAAAAGCAAAGCACGATGAATTATATTCGATGGAAATCAAATATATATATATGTCTTTTTTTTCTTAAAATTAATATTCAAATATAAAACACATTTTTTATATAAAAATCTTTATATATATATATTTATTTATTTATTTATTTATTTATTTATTTTAAAATAAATATCTAATTTAAAACACATATTAACAAAATCATTATTTGTTAAAACACATATAATAAAATCAAAATATCTCTATTTTATATAAAAAAATCAATATTATTAAATAAAAAATTATAAATACAAGAAGAGAAAACTGCTCGGCCAGGTGATAGGAAGGTTGAGTTGCGTGGAGTATGGATGCAGGCGGCAGGTGGGGTCATGGTTGTCTCGGGTGGAGGGAATTGTCGCTGATGGTGCCTATGGGTGGATAAGAGGCTGCATGCATGGAGGAACTGGAAGGCGAGGGTGCGCGTGCTTGGGTCGGAGGGCAGCGAAGAGGTAGCTGATGTGTAGTGGCGCTGACGTGGATGGTGGTTTGGTTCGGTTAGGCTGATGGTTGGGGCTGTGGCGATGCAAAGCGGAGGATGGA
Organism: Allium fistulosum; assembly: GCA_030737815.1. Lineage (NCBI taxonomy): Eukaryota > Viridiplantae > Streptophyta > Magnoliopsida > Asparagales > Amaryllidaceae > Allium > Allium fistulosum. Next base: position 735,504,957 of record CM060906.1, read on the forward strand.
TGGCCGGATGATGGATGTGGAGTGAGGCGAGCCGCTTGGTTGGTCAGCAAGGGAGGTAGGCTTCGATGAAGTGGCGTTGTTTGGCTATCGACTGTGGTTCGAGCAGAGAGGGAAGTGAGGCTGTGATGTGGGTGACTTCGGGTTGTGTGGTCGGAGAAAGACGGCAGTGGCTATGGGTGTTTGTGGCGATGTTGTGAGTTCGAGTGATGTAACGACCCGTAAATTTTGATAATTAAAAATTGTTAATTTGATAAAGTTTTGTAATTTAATGCTGGAAGAAATAAAAAAACTCATTTAATAATAAGAATATAACTGAAATAAAGTGAGATAGTATTAACTTAAGGTAATTTATAACTACTTTAAATGTAATTCCAAATTAAATTAAAATGATTAAGAGTTATAATTGATATAGATTGTAAATAAATTATAGTAATGTATATGTTAATTGATAAGTGGATTTAAGAAGAAATTGATAATTTAAAGGATGTATTAATTAATTAAATAATGTGCAATAAATAGAAATTGGATAGAATTAGTGTAGTGTAAGTGGTTATAACTTTTTTCTTAAATAATAAACTTACAAATGTTACTAAATGTAGAAATGGTGACAATTGTTATTTGTTACCAATTTAATTAATCAATTACAAATAAATGTATATAAATGTTGCATTGATGTGAGTTAAGACAATAACTGCAGAATGTTAATGTAATAGAATGAATAGAAATGTAAATTTTATCCATAAGGTAATAATTGATTTAATAAAAGAATGAAACCAAGATAAATAAATTAATTGGGATATTAAATTTTAATTAATATGTATAAGTGACAAAAATTCAACATAATTGAAATATAGTAGTTAATTCAAATAAAAGATGAAACTGTAGCATATTTGTGAAATAAGATATCAACAAATATTAACTATGTTATTAGAGCAATAATAGTTAGAATAAAAAGACTGAAATCAAATTAAAACAATTTAGTGGAATTTAATTTTAATTAATTTAATTTAATTACAGTTGAAATTGAACACTGTAATTAGTGAATTATTTAACACTGAATTTGATATGTAAATTTGTTTTAAATTATTATAAATGTCTAAGTAACCAAAAAGAAAATTTGTTAGATTATAAATATTGAAAAAAAGGTGAATTTATTAATTTAATATTAATTTATTTAATTAACGTGAAAATAGCCATTTTGGCCACTGACTCGGATTTTAACGAAACCAGTTTCATCGGATCCGTAAGAATTATTGTAGGATTTCAAGTTATGTAGCGATCGGACTTGCCGTTTGATCGTACGGGCTCAAAACGCCTAGAAATCAATTTGAAATAAGCTGATTTTAAGCTAACTTCTTCATACGATGGAATTAGGACTTGAAACATGTTCTATTGAGTTTAAAAATATTGGAAACATCTATTTTGATATATGGGATGACCCATTTTCGTTTTGGGAACGAAACGGGTTTTTCGGGTCGTTTATCGTTCAACTTCCAAATCGATCTTGTCCATTCATTTCTATTTCTGATCTGCCTATATATAACTCGTTATAAACTCTAACTATTTCTTATTCCATTTGTCTGTATATATAATTCTATCTACTTCTCCCCTTCCAATGGCAGACAAACCAAAACCCTAATTCCCAAATTGCAAATTCAATTCCAAAATCAAACTCCTCCAAACAATATCAAATTATATATCGATTTGAAGCTCTCGATGAGCGCAATCCAAATCTATGATTTGTTTTTCGATTTGGATCATGGTTTGGCCAGAATTGGCCAAAACATTCTCGGCCGTTCATAGGCCACAACCTCGATTAACGGCAGATCTACGACTATAGGACGATCGGGCCGCGCCATTGCGAAGAGGGAGTCAAGCTGGTCTGAGGGGAGGCGTTCGTTCGTGCTGCTGTGGTTGGAGTTCGCCAGTTTTTGGCCTTAAAACTCGCAACAGCGGAGGGGGTTTCTGGTGGCCAGAAGCGCCGCGTGGCTAGGCGTTGGGTCGGCCGGTGATGGGGTAGCTCGCGGTGTGGCTGGATCTTGGTGCGGTGGAGTAGTTGGTCGGCGAATTTTGCATGAAGGTGGCGGCGATGTTTTTTGGACGGGTTCGATTGCATCGAGACTTTGCTAGGGTTTCTGATGTGAAGAAAGGTGACGTGGCAAGGTTCTTTTGGTTTGTTTTCTTTATTTAATTTATTTCGTATTTTAAAATCATCATCTTCTAATCGATATAACTTTTGCATACGAGGTCTGTTTCATGCGTGGTTTGTTTCGTTGGGATCGTATCGAAATTCCGGACATTTTGACGCTGGTTTGGACAAATTCTAAAACTATTGAATTTTGGGCCTAAATTAGATTTTAATTCGATTTAAAATCAAAGGTGAGTGTTTTAACCCACTCACAATTACTAAACTACCTTGTGTTAGTTAAATTAAATTTATGATGTAGTTAGAAAATCAATTGATTGATGTTTGGTATGTTTAAATTGTTATTCTGGTTAAATTTAATTTTTATTGCATTTAATCATCGTTCAATTTAATATTTAATTTAAAATTGTCAATTTAATACCTGTTATTGATTACCAGTTATCTGTTGATATTTATTGATTGATTTGGATGGTGATTGTGATGGATGTTTGATTTTTGATATTGGATGACTGGATGTTGTATTTTATATTGTTATAATACTGCAAGTTCCTTGTGAGTTGAAACGATACATACCCGAATGATCTATAGATTAGGAAAAATCGTTATGGGTTGAAATGATAGACTCGAGCGATTTTATGGATTTTATTTAATTCGAGATTGCGGTTTGAAATGATATATAACCGTAAAATTTTAAATTGCGGATGGAAATGATAAATATCCATATCACTTGACCCTAGGGTAGAAAATTATATACGGACACCGGATTAGATAATTTAATGATTTTTGAAGCTTTGAAATTTTGAATTCAGTTAACTGGTATTTTGTAATAGAAATTGTTTATATAAACTGAATTATTTTCAATAACCCAAGTGTTAAATGTTGAAATAGGAATTGATTGAAAATTTGAATTTCAAAGTTGAAGTGTCAGATACAAATGAATTATCAAAATTGAGTTATTGAAATGTTTGGATATTACTTTGAAATTTATTTTTAAACTAATTTAAACTATTTTAATTAAATTAACTATTTTAATCAAATTAAAACCATTTTATTTTAATTTAATCTATTATACCCTATTTAATACAATTTAATCTATTTTACCTATTTTAAACTAATTAAATTTATTTAATCTATTTTAAATCTATTTAATATAATTTAAATCTATTTAATCTATTTTAAATTTATTTAATCTGTTTAAAAATCTACTTAATATAATTTAACTCTATTTAATCTATATTTAATCTATTTAAATCATTTTTGAATCTAATTAAATCAAATTTAAATCTATTTAAACTATTTTACTATTTAAACTATTTTAAATATATTTAAACTATTTTTAAACTATTTAAACTATTTATAATTACCTAAACTATTTTCTAAAATTTTAGACTATGTAAAGTTGAAATATTTATATTTAAATCCTTGATGATGATACAACCTAAGTTGAAATTTGGAATTGATACCTTTTTTGCGAAACGACGTATTTGAGTAAATAAGATGATTTTGAAATAAAGAATTAATTTACATAACTTATCGATAATTTCAAAGTGAATGTGATTTCAAAGGTGAATACGATTTGGAAGTGAATATGACTTTGAAAGTGAATACAGTTCTGAAAGTGAATATGATTTCGAAAGAGATATGATTTGAAATTGAATATGATATTTTGATATAAATCGTGAATTGACTTTTTGAATGTAAAAGAACCATCCGGTGCGAAATAAGCGTTTGGTTGTTAAAGAGACCGGGATCGGATATTGTCATACTCTCTGCCAATACCGAAAACCACTTTAACAACTGTGTACGTGGTGGAGATTCCAGAAATGAAGTAGGATGGTTTGGCGAACGATTTTTGTATAAGGTATGGCGTGACCCTGACTCCTGTGAGTCAGCTTAGATGTGACTAAAACAGGAGCCACGCCGGGCCAAGTGAGGTCGCACCTCCGATCGGACACATTTATTCGATACCATATTATGAATTTGTGATGATTTGGTGGCCACCCTTGATTTTGATTTGGGAGTGTGTTCTGAGGTGGGCGGTAGTAGCTGCTATGCATTACCACCAGTCCGAATCCGCAATTGGTATATATATCCTGGCATTGCCTCGAGTGCCATGTTCACATGCCCAAGAGCGCCTTTTACGAGTTTGTTTTGTACCATACCTATGGAGTGCCCTCTGATAGCCTCCAGTTTACAGAGGAGTCAAACTTTGCAGTCCAGTTAGTTTCTAGGACACACATTCACATAAATTAATTTCAAGGCCAAATTCAGCAGAATAATTACTTTTAAGGACGAAGTCAGCAGTTGTAACGACCCGCTATTTTGGACCATTCAAATCGACAATAAATCCACACATGTCTGACTTGAATAATTCAAAATATCAAATTGTTAATTTAAATTTGGCAAAACTCAGCATATGCAGTAAATAAATCAATCACAGAATCACAGACACAGAGTAATACAATAATACGCAGCGGAATAGATAAAATAGTAGTTCATGAAGCTACTATATAAACATCAGAGTTAGAAATAAAATACAACAGAATATCTCAAATACAGTGAAGTCTCCAATCCAAACAGATGACTTCTGTGAACGAATCAACTGGAAAGCTGGAAGCTGAATCAAAAGTTGGATCTCCAAAGGAAGCTCCAAACTCCAAAGGTGAGTCTCAAATGATGTATCACTCGGTCTGACCCGAGCGTAAAGCAAAACACAAAACACTCGAGTCAGGATTAACATTCTTATATCAATAAATCCAACTCAAGTGAAATATCAACTGAAATACAAGTAACTTAAAGGATGTTTGGGATAACCATCCTCTAAGGATCTTCAGAACTATTTACAAGGTGGAAATATACATTATAACACCGTGGTCATTTCAATTAAATATATACTTCAAAACCCAAAAATCATTTCATTTCAAATATAACTATTTTCCAAGATAGTATATATATTAATTAATTTATAAGGTAAAGCATTTAATTTTCTCAAGTCTCACAAATCGATTCAAATTAACTCAAATTCCAAATTCAAATTTTATTCAAGCTCTATTCATCAATTCAATTCAGTTCTAATTAACAAATTCAAATTATATCGATTTCAAATACAAATCTGAATCACAAAATAAACCATTTAAATTTCCAATATATTTAAAGCTTTAATATTCAACAATTTCACAGTTAAATTTAACAGTTTCATATAACTCTTGGTTTAACTTCATTTATTATTAAATCAAGGAATATTCACTTAATAAATCCAATATCATCTAACCAGCCTTAAATTACATTTTTACTAAATATTTCCCTAAATTTATTTTAAACAATAAATATTCATTAACTTACTTATGAATCCCCAAGTTATAAATTATATCTTACATCTCAATTTCAATCAGTTTCAAATCGGTTTAATTAAATAAAATTATCTTCCCAACCTTAACTTATTCAAATCATTACCAAAATCTATTTTAAAATATAAATTTTATACTTAACATATTATATGTATTAAATCCATCTTAATTAAATTAAATATCATTATCAAATCTATATATATCATTACCATTTATATATAAAAAAAATTTAAAAAAAAATCAACATTTGTTAAAACCAAATATTTCTTTCCAAAACCATAGAATTCAATTTCAAAATATTTATATATATATGGACCAACGGTGTTTGTATATATATTTATCATATGGTTAAGTGATACGGATATTTATCATTTCAATCCGAAATTTAAATATATACGGGTAGATATCATTTCGACCCATAATCCCAATTTCAATTCAAATGAAAATCGCTTAGGTTATCATTTCAACCCATAACGATTTTCTCCTATTCTAAAGTCCGTTCGGGTATGTATCATTTCAACCCATAGTGAATTCTATACTAACAGGGAACTTGCAGGGTGATAACAGATAATATAAAATATAACAACAGACATATATCATCAATATAAATAACAGATACTGGTGTCAGATATCATAGGTGAACATATACAGATAATAGTAATAACAGGCATATAAATACTAGATACTGGTGTCAGATGTCACAGGTGAACATATACAGATAATAGCATATATAACAATTTAAATAACTACAGCACCATATTTCAATTGTCGTTTCAATTGAAATCAAATTTAATAAATACAAGAACGTTAATCGTGAGTGGTTGCTCACCTTTCGAGGCCAGAGAAGAGCGAGAATGAGAGAAGTTACGAATCCAGGCACGAATTCCCAAGTGAAACAAGATGGATACGAATCTGACGATCAAAGCTGATAAATGGAGTCGATGGAAAATAAATCGAATCAGTTTTTTATATAAAGGGAAATATATACTATTGTTATTATTAAATATATTTGTTTAAGATGAATATTAAATATTCCAAAAATCATTATTCTTAAAACTCAAATATTTAAAAATCAAAGATATATGTGTTATACTAAAGACCCATACTTATATATTTCTTCAAAAATTAATATAAACAAATATAAACTTAACTGTATATATAACAACACTATAATAATATATATATATATATAGTACCTTGTAAGATAATATACTATGAACTGTAAACATATACATATTCGAATGGAAGAATAAATGTACAAAAATATGATTCGAAATCTATACTTTAGTAACCTATATACTAATATCTAGACAAAAGTATATATACATCTACTATGCGAAATACTATGGAACATATGCATACGACCTTGGATATTATTATTATTATAACATATACAACAGATCCTACGGCAAAGAATATTTATATTCAATAAAATACTGGCATGCATTAATAACCATTGTGTACTTACATATAAAACAATATAGGTACAGCCTACATACAACACCTAAAATTATACATGCAGACACTGCATAAACAACAATAGATATGCCTTTATATAAAATAAACGTACACATTTAGTACAGCTTGCCTACATAAATATAGGTTACATCCAACCCTGCCTAGCCTAGTATATACAACATTTCATATACAACTTATATAAGCTTTCTACAAAAACAGAATTAAACTCATGTACGAATTATAATATAGCATATATATACAAACTAACATAATCACTCTTATAGAAAACCCACAAATATAATAACAGACAGTGCTTATAACCTTTATAACTCTAAATGTATATGTGACTAAGGTGTAAAAATATATTAACTAGTATATAAAAAAAAATGCAGGCCTCAGAACACAAAGAAAAGCTCTCACCAAAACGAGCAGATCTTGTGGAGATCTAAGGTCGCAAGGTGAGGATCGAAGAAGGGACAGGCGGAAGGTGTGCGTCGGTGATGATGGGGAGGAGCGAGCGGAGGTTGCGGGGAAGGGAGGCTTCGGCCAGAGGTGAAGGGCACGGCAAGAAGATAGGAGAGAGGACAGGCGAAAGTGGTGAAGGCGAAGTCGGTGGTGGAAAAGGAGGCGGAGGCGTTTGCAAACAGCGAGTAGCATGAAGGAGATAGCCTGGCCGATCTCTTGAGCGAGTGGAGAGAAGCTCGTGTTTGCTGTGGCCGATGGAAGGCAAGGTGGCTGAGATGTTGAGGTGGATGAGGCGAAGAGTGGGACTGCAGGTGAATCTCAGCGGTGAGCGATGGAGGTCGGAAGGTTGGACAAGGGGAGAGTGCTTCGGCTTGCTGGGGAAGTGGTGATGATGGCCGAAATATGTGAAGGGGAAGGAGGAAAATGAGAAGGTGGGAAGTGGTGGCTTCAGGAAATAAAGAAAGTTTGATTTCATAATATAGTATTCCTTTGAAAAGGAGATCTAAGATTTAACAGAGAAAGAAGTGAACCGGCTACAGCTGTTATGCAAATTTGTATATAATAAAAAGGAATAAATGCAATATCAACGTTAGCTTTGATTCAGTAGAAAATTTATAGCAAATTATTAAGGTTTGGGCTGCCGTTTCAAATTTGAAACCGAGGGAAAATCAAAAGGTCACGAATTGTGGTACCGTTACAACGAACAGTTCTATATCGCTTCTATCACGCACCGGACCTCAAAATACAAAATAAATATACCGTTGAGATCAGCACGACGAGATGATCGAACCGGTACACAGATATCAGTGGTACGATAATCCGATCAAAAGTCGATAGTCGGTACCGAAAATGCTGCTATTTTGCCAGAATTAAGATAAACGGAGCAGTAGAAGTCCAAATTTGGAAAAACGAATTTCGCAGTCTGATTCAGAATGATCTGAATAAATTTTCTCCTGTTGACATATTTTGGTTTCGGAAAACTTTTAAATTCACTGTTATTAACCGGTTTGATTTGAAATGAAATTTCACAGGAAAATAAACTTCAATATTATCAGATGAAAATTTACCAGTTGCTATATTAAAATAGACGTATTCCAAATAATAAATTTTTTTATTTTCAAATTTTATTGTTTAAAATTTCACAAAATTTCAATTAATTTAGGAAATAAAATCATAAAATTTTTGGGTCGTTACACTCTCCCCCACTCAAAACTTTTCGTCCCCGAAAAGGAAGGAGGTAGAAGTATAGGAACAACCTAAATGCAAAATAGATTGAAAGACAAGGTTAACAATTAATTTAAAACTATATATATTTTACTTAAAATATTCATTTGAAAACTTCATTTGCAAATCAATTATTTTTAATAATTTAATACTTTTCAAAACCCATTTGTAAAATTTCTTTCTTTCTTTATAAATACTATTTATATGCTTAAATAACAACTTTATAAATATATGAAAACTATTTGAAACAATTATTTACATTATTACTTATATTTATAAAGAAGCTATTCGAAAATATTAAATCCAAAATTCATAAATTTATAAATTCTATCTAAAATACTTTTCAAATATTATTAATAAATCAATAATCATTTACTTTAAATATGTTATAGTCAACAAGGAAAAAAAAAGAGGACTTGGAAAAACAGAATATAGGTAAATAAATAAAGCTGAGCAGATAAGGTAGATTCAAAAGAATAGAATCGGGCACGAATAATTTATCTAGAACTATAAGAATTTCAATTTCGAATATTAATACAAAATTTCTTTGTTAGAAATACTTTTATAATAAAATATTTTTTTAAACGAAACAAATTTTATTTCGAAAATACTTTTATAACTCGATGTTTCAACAAGTTTATCCTTGTTCCTGTAGACTCTGGTAGTGCGTTGATCAGGCGCAAAACTAGAATTCTCCAGGTACTTAGTAGACCTGTTTCAACACCCAGTGAAAATACTGGAAAAACTTTTAAAAATAGATATGGAAAGTACAATCCAAACAACAAAACGAACAAAACCTTTGTCTAACCATGGTTCGCAGATACACAATGGTTACGCCTGGGTCCCCCAGGAAACAATCCATATCCGTAAGCTTTCTCAGCCCTGCGAGTTACGCCATGATGACTAGTAGAATGCAGGATACACAATGGTTATGCCTGGATCCCCCAGGAAACAATCCGTACCCCCAGGCAAGACTCAGCCAGGCATTTGCGCTACTATTCGCGACCTACACAGATTGCAAGATACACAATGGTTACGCCTGGATCCCCCAGGAAACAATCCGTACCCCTAGGCAAGACTCAGCCAGGTAGTTGCGCTATGCAGTCACGAGAGAAAAATAAGACCATGGGTAACGCCATGGAATTCGAAGGACACTCGAGTATCATATCCGGAAAACCAAAAATCAGAGAGAATAATATCGATAGAATGAATCCAAGATGTGGCCACAAATCGGATATCAAGCAGAAGGCACTTTCCATATCTTTACTTCGAAAATATGTATCATATAGTACCTTTTCAAATCACTTTCAAATATCGTACTTATATAAAATCCATTATATATAAGATTTAATTTTCAAATCAAATACTTTCAAAAATCAATAGTATATCAAATCATACTTATATAGACTTCAATTATATAAGATTTCACTTTCAAATTGAGTACCTTTTTAAATCTATAGTTTTCGAATCAATTTCATACTCATACAAATCAATTTTATATAAGTTCGACAACTCCCAAATCAAGTGTTTAGTAACACAAGGTTCTCAAATTTCAATTTGTTTCAATATCAGTTCACTTTCAAAATCATATACAATTTCACCAAATTATTTCTTCTCAAATTAAATATCTTTAGTTTCAAAGTTTCCAAAATAATAGATTTAGAAAATAAATCCAAATTTCCAAATCAATATAATTTAAGTCAACCAATTCATTTCCAAAATCAAATGTTTTCAAAATCATCTTATACTTACGTAAGGTCTATCTTATATAAGGATCAAATTTTTCAAAATAAATTTCGCTGTATGAAGAGCCATATGGGATTGAATATCTTTGCTTATATGGGTTATATATCTTTGTAATTTAAATTTAAAGTTTTCTTTTAGTTAGCACAGATATTCTAACCCGACAGCTTTCAATTTCAGCGTCAAAATATATCAATGATATTAGAATATAAGATGTACATACGTCATCCTTTCGCAGAATCACATTTGATCGCTCGCTCGATCACACAAGTTCGCTTTCGAACTAGTATTGTCCATTCGACTTCCCTAATGCGGATTTCAATGTGGTTTCTCGACTAGAAGCCATCAGTCTCCTTGCATAGCCATATACTATGATAGAGAATTCTAGAATCAAGCCCAAAATCCATATCAAATATTCGCCATCAAGAATCGAATGAAAAATCCTAACACGAAATGGTGTAATTCACCTCGAACTTGTGTACTCAAACCTGGATCAAATTAATTATGCGAATAAAACAGCATACGTACAACTTATATATTTATTCCAACTTGTTAAATATATAGTTTCATAAAGATGTTACTAAGTTAAAACATTTAACCTAAATTTTATTCAAAATATATTGAAGACGAAATTCTTTTCAAAACATTTCAAATCTAAATTTCATATTAGAAAATTTTAAAATTTGCCTTATTCATATACTTAACAAAACAGTTTCAACTTATTTAAATCATATTACTTCATACTTAAACATTCAAAACAAATTTATATACTTTATCAAATAATTCATACTTTCAAAAATTTTAGCTTTGAAAAGTTAACCTTGATTTGGAAGTGCTCGAACCTTCGAAATAGTTGAAGAAATCATTTTCAAATTCAAGGGTTGGAAATCAACCAATCAGTAAATCAATTTCAAAAGATAGGTTTCAAATCCGAAACTAAAGGACTGAACACCGGCTTACTTCAAATCATTTCAAATATATATACATATATCTTTCGAATATCAAATATTACTTCGGAATTTGAAAATCAAAACTGGTTTCACAAAATCACTCGCATAGCAATGCTACTAAAGTGGCCTCTCCCCCACTATGAAACTCGAAAATCAACGTCGATGATGCGTGCACTCATCACCGAAATTATTTTCCAGCGACATAAGTGAGTTCTGGACTTCTATTTTCTCAAACTTCTTTTGAAATTTCTTCGAAATCATTCGAAACTCATTAAAATTATTTAAAACATTTCTTATTCGGAAGAATACCTTTAAATCATATTATTATTATATATTTCAAAATCTTAAAACCAATTTCAACATACCAGAGTTCAATTCTTGAATTTCAAATTTAAAATCCTTTAGTTATAAATCATTTTTATATAAATCAATTTCTTATATAATTTTTCAAAATTACAAATCCTTTCAAAACCTCAAATTCTTATTTTAAAAGGGTTTATAATCTTTATCGAAAACATTTAACTTTTATATATAGAATATAATAATTTCGATATATAAAACAATTTCTAAAATATAAACAAGCCTGATTTTTCAAAGGATGGTTCAAGAATGGATTTCAAAACAAAGATAGAAATTCAACTTAGAGGGACTCTAATCAAATATGATTCTGATTCGAAAATAAGTTCGAACGAAAATGAGATAATTAAATTTCAAAAAAGAAGATGAATATACTTATATAAATCGCGGGCGACCTTAACCGGATCAACCGTGACTTCAAGAACAGATCGATGCAGAATTCCAAGAAAAATCAACATTCGATCGCAAGAGATAGCGGCATCTAAACCAAAGATATAGAAATCTCCGATGAATCAATGCCAATTGTGAAGAAGTTTCACCCCTTCACAAATCATTCAAAGATTGGTGGGATCCTATTCTTATAGAGATCCTTCGAAGTGGAGTTATGGGATACTCCAGAATCAAAAGAATACCAATAGAGAGAGACAAGAATGAATTTTGGAACCGTAGGGAACGTTCCAAAGTTCAAAGGAAATCGAGTCAAAAGGAAGAGGTTAAACTCAGACGTAAGTGATTCTGTAAATAAATTTACAATATATGCTAAGTTTCGCCTAGAACCTGGCTCTGATACCAACTGTAACGACCCGCTATTTTGGACCATTCAAATCGACAATAAATCCACACATGTCTGACTTGAATAATTCAAAATATCAGATTGTTAATTTAAATTTGGCAAAACTCAGCATATGCAGTAAATAAATCAATCACAGAATCACAGACACAGAGTAATACAATAATACGCAGCGGAATAGATAAAATAGTAGTTCATGAAGCTACTATATAAACATCAGAGTTAGAAATAAAATACAACAGAATATCTCAAATACAGTGAAGTCTCCAATCCAAACAGATGACTTCTGTGAACGAATCAACTGGAAAGCTGGAAGCTGAATCAAAAGTTGGATCTCCAAAGGAAGCTCCAAACTCCAAAGGTGAGTCTCAAATGATGTATCACTCGGTCTGACCCGAGCGTAAAGCAAAACACAAAACACTCGAGTCAGGATTAACATTCTTATATCAATAAATCCAACTCAAGTGAAATATCAACTGAAATACAAGTAACTTAAAGGATGTTTGGGATAACCATCCTCTAAGGATCTTCAGAACTATTTACAAGGTGGAAATATACATTATAACACCGTGGTCATTTCAATTAAATATATACTTCAAAACCCAAAAATCATTTCATTTCAAATATAACTATTTTCCAAGATAGTATATATATTAATTAATTTATAAGGTAAAGCATTTAATTTTCTCAAGTCTCACAAATCGATTCAAATTAACTCAAATTCCAAATTCAAATTTTATTCAAGCTCTATTCATCAATTCAATTCAGTTCTAATTAACAAATTCAAATTATATCGATTTCAAATACAAATCTGAATCACAAAATAAACCATTTAAATTTCCAATATATTTAAAGCTTTAATATTCAACAATTTCACAGTTAAATTTAACAGTTTCATATAACTCTTGGTTTAACTTCATTTATTATTAAATCAAGGAATATTCACTTAATAAATCCAATATCATCTAACCAGCCTTAAATTACATTTTTACTAAATATTTCCCTAAATTTATTTTAAACAATAAATATTCATTAACTTACTTATGAATCCCCAAGTTATAAATTATATCTTACATCTCAATTTCAATCAGTTTCAAATCGGTTTAATTAAATAAAATTATCTTCCCAACCTTAACTTATTCAAATCATTACCAAAATCTATTTTAAAATATAAATTTTATACTTAACATATTATATGTATTAAATCCATCTTAATTAAATTAAATATCATTATCAAATCTATATATATCATTACCATTTATATATAAAAAAAATTTAAAAAAAAATCAACATTTGTTAAAACCAAATATTTCTTTCCAAAACCATAGAATTCAATTTCAAAATATTTATATATATATGGACCAACGGTGTTTGTATATATATTTATCATATGGTTAAGTGATACGGATATTTATCATTTCAATCCGAAATTTAAATATATACGGGTAGATATCATTTCGACCCATAATCCCAATTTCAATTCAAATGAAAATCGCTTGGGTTATCATTTCAACCCATAACGATTTTCTCCTATTCTAAAGTCCGTTCGGGTATGTATCATTTCAACCCATAGTGAATTCTATACTAACAGGGAACTTGCAGGGTGATAACAGATAATATAAAATATAACAACATACATATATCATCAATATAAATAACAGATACTGGTGTCAGATATCATAGGTGAACATATACAGATAATAGTAATAACAGGCATATAAATACTAGATACTGGTGTCAGATGTCACAGGTGAACATATACAGATAATAGCATATATAACAATTTAAATAACTACAGCACCATATTTCAATTGTCGTTTCAATTGAAATCAAATTTAATAAATACAAGAACGTTAATCGTGAGTGGTTGCTCACCTTTCGAGGCCAGAGAAGAGCGAGAATGAGAGAAGTTACGAATCCAGGCATGAATTCCCAAGTGAAACAAGATGGATACGAATCTGACGATCAAAGCTGATAAATGGAGTCGATGGAAAATAAATCGAATCAGTTTTTTATATAAAGGGAAATATATACTATTGTTATTATTAAATATATTTGTTTAAGATGAATATTAAATATTCCAAAAATCATTATTCTTAAAACTCAAATATTTAAAAATCAAAGATATATGTGTTATACTAAAGACCCATACTTATATATTTCTTCAAAAATTAATATAAACAAATATAAACTTAACTGTATATATAACAACACTATAATAAAATATATATATATATATATAGTACCTTGTAAGATAATATACTATGAACTGTAAACATATACATATTCGAATGGAAGAATAAATGTACAAAAATATGATTCGAAATCTATACTTTAGTAACCTATATACTAATATCTAGACAAAAGTATATATACATCTATTATGCGAAATACTATGGAACATATGCATACGACCTTGGATATTATTATTATTATAACATATACAACAGATCCTACGGCAAAGAATATTTATATTCAATAAAATACTGGCATGCATTAATAACCTTTGTGTACTTACATATAAAACAATATAGGTACAGCCTACATACAACACCTAAAATTATACATGCAGACACTGCATAAACAACAATAGATATGCCTTTATATAAAATAAACGTACACATTTAGTACAGCTTGCCTACATAAATATAGGTTACATCCAACCCTGCCTAGCCTAGTATATACAACATTTCATATACAACTTATATAAGCTTTCTACAAAAACAGAATTAAACTCATGTACGAATTATAATATAGCATATATATACAAACTAACATAATCACTCTTATAGAAAACCCACAAATATAATAACAGACAGTGCTTATAACCTTTATAACTCTAAATGTATATGTGACTAAGGTGTAAAAATATATTAACTAGTATATAAAAAAAATGCAGGCCTCAGAACACAAAGAAAAGCTCTCACCAAAACGAGCAGATCTTGTGGAGATCTAAGGTCGCAAGGTGAGGATCGAAGAAGGGACAGGCGGAAGGTGTGCGTCGATGATGATGGGGAGGAGCGAGCGGAGGTTGCGGGGAAGGGAGGCTTCGGCCAGAGGTGAAGGGCACGGCAAGAAGATAGGAGAGGGGACAGGCGAAAGTGGTGAAGGCGAAGTCGGTGGTGGAAAAGGAGGCGGAGGCGTTTGCAAACAGCGAGTAGCATGAAGGAGATAGCCTGGCCAATCGCTTGAGCGAGTGGAGAGAAGCTCGGGTTTGCTGTGGCCGATGGAAGGCAAGGTGGCTGAGATGTTGAGGTGGATGAGGCGAAGAGTAGGACTGCAGGTGAATCTCAGCGGTGAGCGATGGAGGTCGGAAGGTTGGACAAGGGGAGAGTGCTTCGGCTTGCTGGGGAAGTGGTGATGATGGCCGAAATATGTGAAGGGGAAGGAGGAAAATGAGAAGGTGGGAAGTGGTGGCTTCAGGAAATAAAGAAAGTTTGATTTCATAATATAGTATTCCTTTGAAAAGGAGATCTAAGATTTAACAGAGAAAGAAGTGAACCGGCTACAGCTGTTATGCAAATATGTATATAATAAAAAGGAATAAATGCAATATCAACGTTAGCTTTGATTCGGTAGAAAAGTTATAGCAAATTATTAAGGTTTGGGCTGCCGTTTCAAATTTGAAACCGAGGGAAAATCAAAAGGTCACGATTTATGGTACCGTTACAACGAACAGTTCTATATCGCTTCTATCGCGCACCGGACCTCAAAATACAAAATAAATATACCGTTGAGATCAGCACGACGAGACGATCGAACCGGTACACAGATATCAGTGGTACGATAATCCGATCAAAAGTCGATAGTCGGTACCGAAAATGCTGCTATTTTGCCAGAATTAAGATAAACGGAGCAGTAGAAGTCCAAATTGGGAAAAACGAATTTCGCAGTCTGATTCAGAATGATCTGAATAAATTTTCTCCTGTTGACATATTTTGGTTTCGGAAAACTTTTAAATTCACTGTTATTAACCGGTTTGATTTGAAATGAAATTTCACAGGAAAATAAACTTCAATATTATCAGATGAAAATTTACCAGTTGCTATATTAAAATAGACGTATTCCAAATAATAAATTTTTTTATTTTCAAATTTTATTGTTTAAAATTTCACAAAATTTCAATTAATTTAGGAAATAAAATCATAAAATTTTTGGGTCGTTACAGCAGTTCAATTACTTTTAAGGACATAATTTCATAGGTTTTTAGGCCTTAGAAACTAATTATTTTGCATTTTGTCCTTAAAAGTAATTATTTCAATTGTGTGTCCTAGAAACTAATTGCACTTGCTAAAGAGGCCCTTGTGGCTGATTTCCACTATATAAAATGTGTTAAGTGGGATATGGGTAATACCTTAACGCTATTTTAATACCTTTACTTTACTGTAGACATATTATAATAGTGTATTGTACTACATAGTAGATAGTTTAACGGATCCTTAGGAGATGTGAATCCTGAACATCTCTTAAGTTATTGCACTCACGTTAGACACTGGATAGGAGATGTCAAACCTCGTAAACATCTCTGACGTCATCACACTCATATTTACCGTTGATTTAAGTTACATAAGATCTTTTAGTTCTGACTCGAGTGTTTTGTCTTTTCAATTCGCTCGGGTCATCCTGAGCATTTCAAGGTTGAAGACCTTATTTCTGGAGGACGAAGACGAAGATTTGTAATATTATTATGATATGTATTCCACTGCATCATGTTGTTCTGCTGCATTTATTTGTTTCTTTATTCCTGCTTTATGTAACTCTGATTTTTGTGTTGTAAAAGAATAATCAAATGTATTTATAAAAAAGCTTCATGAACTGTTATTTGATTATTATATTTTGTCATTCCGTTGCGAGATTCTGTTTTTGTTTTATTTTCTTTCTCTTTTTCTTATTTACCCCATAAAAATCTACCCTTTTGAATGGTTTGAGTCTGGCATGTGCGTCTGCTTAAAACGTCCAAAAAGGCAGGTCGTTACGGTGGGTATCAAAGCTTTGGTTTAGCGATAACCTTAGCTTTGTGGAGTCTGACTCGTAGTAAATAGGGTAGTAATACCCTAAAATGAGTCGCTGAGTGTATATATATATGAGCAAGCGTATTTGTTAGTGATATAAAAGGTTTTTATATTGTTTTAATTTGTTTCGTTTTGTATTTATAAATTCTGGTCGGTGCATAGGACGTTATGACATCGATAGGGATTCCTAAACACTTAATAGGACAGAGCAACACAATATTGTTTTGAAATATAGGTAAATGAAATAACTTTGCCTATTATATATTTTTTTATATAAAATAATAATTTTACAAATGATATATTTGGTTGTAATATATTTGTTGTTAAGTAGTGAAATTTATAAATATTGGTTGAAAATAAGATTTGTAAATAAAATAAATATAAATCGGAAAATTTAGAACTTAAGTGCTGGGATTTTTGAAATTTCTTTCAAAAGGTTTTGGAATATAATATTAATATTATTTAGAAGTAGTTTCTGATATAAATATTTCAAGATGATTTGAAAGAAATGTTTTAAAAGAAAACTTTTAAAGGAAATAAGTTCCGTGCTCCCCTCTCTGTCGCTGGAAAATAATTTCGGTGATGAGTGCACGCATCATCGGCGTTCATTTTCGAGTTTCAAAGTGGGAAGACTGTGTAGTAATTTTTATTGCATAATTGTTTGATAAATAAATCTGGATTTTTAAATTCTAAATATGATTTGATATATATAAAAGATATGATTATATATATTATTATTTTAAAATAATTGAAATGAAACCCGGTTGTTTAGTTCTTAAGTTTCTATAAATTAGAAATGGGAATTATGGTAATGAATGGAATCTTGACTATATTAATAATAGGAAACTTCAAAAATGAAAATAAGAAATTTGATGTTAAAATGATAAATGAAATAAATAAGAAAATTGGAAATTTGTAAACTGTAAATAAAATGGAAATGAAAATAATGAAATGTAACTATTGAACTTTTTGATTTAAAATAAATATGAAACCTGTGTAACCTTTTATTGCATTCTAAAAGACATTTATATATATAACTTACCAAAATATTAAAAGTTGAAATGTTAATAAGGATATGTAATAGAATATTATACAAGTAAAACTTCAGAAAATAAAAGTGTTCAATAGACTTACCTTTATAAATAAGAATTCCAATGTTATAAATTGTTATAAACTGAAGTTAATAGTTTGAAATGCTACTAATTAAACGTAATAAAAGTGAATAATGTAAGAAAATGATTATAAACTTAGGTAACATTTTAAGCTATTTATAATCAGATTAAATGGTAAAAGGTGAATACTGTAAGTAAATAATCATAAACTTGAATTAATATTGAAGCCATTTATAATTAAAATGAATACTATATAAGTTAAATGATTATAACTTCAGTGAACATTGGAAATAATTTAGAAATGGAGTTAATATTCAATAATACTATATATGGAAGAATAAATGTGAAAGAGAAAAAATCTATAAATGGTGCATTGAATTTGTAAAGAAACTTACCTAAGAATGCATAATCTAATAATTAAAATAAAAATAACTTACGTAAGCAAAGAATGTGAAGTAAACTGAAATAAAATATTTACAATACTTCAATAATGAATCCAATTATGATCCAAAAAATTAAAATGGATATAACTTATGCAAGTAAAGAATGCAAATTAATGAAATAAGCCTTACACAAATGAATGGAAATAAAAAATTTGTAAGTAATGAACGTGAATTAAAGAAAATCATTGTATGAAAAAAAATGAACAATAAATGATGTGGAAGATAAATAGAGTAAACTTACAAATGTGTTGAATTCTTTGTTTGTTTAGCTTATGGATTGGTTGGGAAAGGATACGTCTATTTTGTATAAAGATGCATAAATAATCTATAAGTTTTATCTACGACTGTTGAGTGTATGGTTTACTTCATAGTTTAATTATCATTTTATATGATTAGAAGTTCTGAACCCAAACAAACCATTTATTTTTGGTTGATATGGATGGATGATTGCTCTCTTTGTTGAAATGATATTTGTATAGTTGTTTTTTTTCAAATGAAATTGTTGTTATGTTGTATGGATTTGTTTTGTTATTAGTTGAAACAACTTAAATATTTTATCTTTTACTCAATTATTAACCTCTTTGGATTATATGAGTGAAATACAGTCTATGGAAGCAATTACTACTACTTTTGGTTTAATAAGATAAGCGTTGTTTGCCTGACAAATAGGTATGTTCTCGGATTACGGTTTTCTAGCGGTATTATACTGTTTTATCGTGGTTTGGGATAAATTATTTTGAAAATATATGATATATTGTTATTTTTAATATTATTATTTCTCCCAGACCTCTCCGTACAAAGGAGACTCTGCCGAAATTTTCCGTAAATTTTGGACTTAGAAAATTTTGTAAAGTGTTTTTCAAACTTTTATTAACTTGAGTATAAAAGGATTTAATGGTTTTAAATTGATATATTTTATTAAAATTATTTAATTTTGTAAATTTATTTGTTTATAAATTTAATATTTTAAATAAGTTATATTGATTACTTAATTCCTTCTTTTCCCTTCTTTTACCTTTTCGAGGACGAAAAGTTTGGAGTGGGGAGAGTGTAATGACCCGTAATTTTCAATAATTAAAAATTGTTAATTTAATAAAGTTTTGTAATTTAATGTTGGAAGAAATAATAAAAAATCTGATTTAATAATAAGAATATAACTGAAATAAAGTGAGATAGTATTAACTTAAGGTAATTTATAACTACTTTAAATGTAATTCCAAATTAAATTAAAATGATTAAGAGTTATAATTGATATAGATAGTAAATAAATTATAGTAATGTGTGTATTAATTGATAAGTGGATTTAAGAAGAAATGTTAATAGATAGTTTATTAATTGATAAGTGTATTAATAGATAGTAAATAAAATGTCAGTTTAATTACACTTCTTTTTTCTCTTAGTCTAATGTATTAACGTTTGACTTAATTAATGTTTTGAATTGTCATATTAATTTGTCAAATTCAATCCTGTGGCCATGTCCATATATAAGTAATTCCAAAAACATCTTATAATTATGTTTAATTGGTATGTTAGGATATGATAGGATTAATGTTGTTATGACAAATTTTAGTTATAAACAAAATAGTAGTAAATTTTATGCATATACGTATAATTTCTTTATCACTCTTTCCATTTTATCTAAATTATGCATTAATGTTTGATTGGATTTATATTTTAGAAGTACTAATTAATTGAATATGATATGTTAATTGTAACGACCCGTAAATATATCTCTTTAAATAAATGATCGTTTAGCTTTATCGATAATACAAATAATTTTGTGAATAATTATTTATATTAAGTTATATGATTTTATAAATAACAGTGATCTTTTTAATTAGTTAATAATAATAAAAAAATATTTCAAAAATTGTTTACAAAAATATGCATATAAACTTAAAAGAGAAAATATGATCGAAAATCGGAATCGGAATTTGTAACGATACAATGTGTGGAAGTTGTGCAACGTTGTAGGTATAAGTTACATACATATATACATGTACATGTACATGTACATACATTAGAACATGCACATAAACACATACATAAACAAATAATTAAGTAAAAGGTATAATATAAAATATATAAGATATTTTAAAACAAACTTACTCCTTAAGTCTTTATAAGTCAACATATATGCACATGAGATGATGGAAGTGATGTGCACATGGGGGGCTTTCACCATGTATTTTGAAGGGGAAGGTGTGTTGGAGAAGCTTGGAAAAAGTGGTGTTTACATATCTTCTTTCACACACTTCTTTTTTCCTATAAATACCCTACCCTCTTCTCTCTTTTTCCATTCATTTTCTTCTTCATATTTTCAAGCTTTTGCTTCCTCTTTAATGGCTTCTAAACTAAAAGAAATAATGTCAAAAATTATTTCAAAAAGAAACTAAAATCATAAAATATAGCTACATATAGTAAAACACCTCAAAACGATTCAAAAAAAATTCCTCATTTCCTTTTGTTCTTCACAAACCCCTCTTCACTCCACCCTAGGCCGAGCCCAACTGTAACGACCCGATATTTTGGACCATTCAAATCGACAATAATCCACACATGTCAGACTTGAATAATGCAAAATAACAGATTGTAATAAAATTTGGAGCAAATAAAATCATTCACAGAATCACAGACACAGAAATATCAGAATAACTCGTAGCGGAATTTAAAATAACCATAGTGGTTCATGAAGCCACTAAAATACATAGTCTCAAATCAAATACAAAATACATAGTCTGAAACCCAATACAGTTCTGAAACAAGTACAACAGAAATCCCAAATACCCAAGTCTCTAAAACAAAAGCTGAAATAAGACAACTGAAACTGAAATAGGTAGATAACTAGATAAGCAGAATCTCCAGCGATTCCTAGCTCCAGAAAAGTGAATCCAAAGCTGTGAATACTCAGGCTGATCCGAGCGTAAAATAAAACATAAACACTCGAGTCAGGATATACATACTTATACAATGTAAACCA
Organism: Allium fistulosum; assembly: GCA_030737815.1. Lineage (NCBI taxonomy): Eukaryota > Viridiplantae > Streptophyta > Magnoliopsida > Asparagales > Amaryllidaceae > Allium > Allium fistulosum. The sequence goes on from CM060906.1 coordinate 735,526,984, forward strand.
ACTCAAATGAACTGTAGTAAAGGTACAAGTAACTTAGAAGATGCTTGGGACCGCTCATCCTCTAAGGATCCGTTAAAATATCTACTATGTAGTAATATTCGCTATTATAATAGTGTCTAAATAAGTAAAGTATAATCATAACGGAAAATAGCGTTAAGGGGATGGAGAACCTTAACGCAGTCGGATCTTAAAATCATAATCATAGTAAAGCTCGATATGGTAGGTGACACGGCACAACTAGGTAATGCCAGGGTAGATATACCAATTATGCATCCGGACTAGTGGTGACGCATAGCAGCCACTACCGCCCACCTCGAACAACACTCCCAAATCAAGGGTGGCCACCAAATCAATCACAAGTAATAGAATGGTATCGAAGAAGTGTGTCCGATAAGAGGTGCTACCTCATTGGTCCGTCAATCGCTCCTGTTTTAGCCACCTTATGCCAACTCACGGGAGTTGGGTCCACGTATATACCTTAAGAACGTCGCCACCATCCTACTTCATTCTGGAATCTCCACCGCGTACACGGTTGTCAAAGTGGTTTTCGGTATCGACAGAGAGTATGTCCATATCCGATCCCGGTCTCTTTGCCAACCAATCGTTATTATAACCCGTGGTTATAGATTTAAAACAATTTATCAAATATACTTCGAATTAAACCATTTAAAAACAAAGTCATTATTCTTTTAAATCAAATCTTAAATTCCCAAAGTTTAGCCTTTTCAGAGTTCATTTATTCATTTAAAACAATAGCATTAAAATTCTCAGCTTTCACAACATTTAAAAAGTGCTGCGGTAAGTTATATTTGAAAAACAACTTATTTAGCAAAGACAGAATTTATAAACTGCTATAACAGTTCAGTTTTAAACAAATCATATTTCAGCTAAATGTAACTCTTAACAAGTGCTACAGTAGCCCTTTTTTTTAGTTCAGGTTCAATTTTAGTTTCTGCCACAACAGCACTTACCAAGTGCTATCATAGCCTTAGTTCATTTTAGTCTTTTGGTTCGTATATATAACCGCAGTACTTAACAAGTGCTGTAGATTCCACTTAGTTTAGAATTGGTTCATTTAATCTAAACTATTTAAATTTATAAAATCATAAATTTTCACATTTAAAAAGTTCATTTAAATCCTTTAACTGATTTATTTAAAAGGGAAATTTTACAAAATAAAACCAAAACTTACAAATTCGCTTATTAAATTCAAGTGTGTAAATCCCATTTTCATTTAAACGATTCATTTAAATATTTAAACTCAAACTCCATTTTCACCATTTTAAACTAAATTTTCATTTCAATTTAATTAACCTAAGTTTCCAACTTTCTTTTTAATCTAATTTCCAAATTTAAGTTAAAATTTAAAAATCAATATTTTATTTCATTTTCCTCATTTATCACATAGAAAAATCATTTCTATTCTAAATGGATCATTTTAAAATTCAATTTAAATCAATTTAATATTATTACAATATTTAAATTATTTAAAGGTATCCAGAAAATACAGAAAAATAACCACGGGTCTGTATAATATTTTCTAGCCTAAGTCAAGTGATACGGATACTATATCATTTCAATCCGTAATTTACAAAGAAAAATCCGGGTTTTATCATTTCAAACCCGCAATCCCAAGTAAATAAAATTTTATTGAAAATCATTCAGGCCTATCATTTCAGCCCATAACGACCTTCCCTTATTCTAAAGTCCGTTCGGGTATGTATCATTTCAACCCATAGTGATTCTATTCTACAGGGAACTTGCAGTGTGATTTAACAGAAATAGAATAACAGTAAATAGGAACAAAATATAACAGATGATACGATATGCAGTTTTTAACAATTAACATCAACTATAAATAAATCACAGGTAATTATAACATCATTTGTTTATTTATTTATTCCTACACATTCAGTTGCGGTCGTTTCACAATCATATAGGTATGAATATTCATGTGAGATTTACTCACCTCTACGGAGCTGGAGATTCAGAAAGAAAGAAGTACGCTATCAGTCGAAAGCACGCGGAAAGCACAATTTGTTGGTAGCGGATTCGCCGACTAGATTCAAATCTAAAGTCAAACGAATAAAGCGAATAAATAGACAAATCTGAAAATGCACGAATAACAAATTTTCCAAATTGAAGCAAACGAACGAAAAATGAATCAAGTTGAAAAATAGAAGGAAATGGCTCGACCACTTTTATTGTTCATTTCATATAATTTTTTTTCAAACAGAGGCCAGGGAAAATGTAACTTCAAAGTTTGCAAAAAAATGACAAAACCAACTTCTTTTCTTTTTTTCAGTTTCTTTTTTTTTCTTTAAAACCAGGCCAGAGAAAATAATAGCAGAGGTAAAAAAATTTTGTTCATTTTCTTATTTCCAGAACCAAGGTCAGAGGCAATATATAACTAAGGTATCACAAAACAAAAGGCCAAAGCAAACTCTTCTCTGATTCAACTACCAGGTCAGAGGGAGGCACGGCATGGGTTGGTCAGTCTCGGCATGGGGTGTGGTGGTTCGTGACTGGGTTGTGTATGATAGGTAGGGCGTGGGGATTTTCTGGCATGGGGTCGTGGTGGTGGTGGGTTGGTCTCGGCCTGGAGTAGGAGATGTCGTGGGGTTCGGTGGTGACAGGGTGGTGGACTGGGGTAGGCTGCCTGGGTGGAGGCGTTGCTGTCATTGGGACGTGGGTGTGGTTCGGTCTGGTGGTGATCTCGGTCGTGGCTTGGGGTACGGTGGCTGATGGGTAGGCGTGGGGTGGTGGCTGACAGGTGGCGAATGGTTGGGCGTGGTTGGCACGGTCTGGATCTCGTCATGGTTTTGGCGTGGGCTCGGCATGGGGTTGGAGACATGGTGGCGAATGGGTGGTCTGGCGTTGGCGACGTGGTGGGGTTCGGTGGTGGTGGGCTGATTCTCGGTCGTGAGGTGGTGGCTGGGCCTCGAACTGGGTTGTGGATGGGGTACGGTGGCTGGTAGGCTGGCGAATGGATGGTGGCTGATCTGGTGGCGGGTGGGTTTTGGCGTGGGCTCGACATGGTGGTGGGCTGGGGTAGGAGGCTCTGTCTGGTGGCAAATAGGTAGGGCGTGGGTCATGCTAGTGGGCGAATGGGTGTGAAGTGTGGTGGTATTTGGCGTGGTTGGGGATGAAGCAAAACAGCCAACAGCCAAACGAAAAATGCAAAATAAATAAAAAGAAGAAGGATGGAATAAAACAGCAAGCAGCTTACCTTTTTGGGTGCTCACGAGATTTAAAATGAAAGTTGCAGAGAAGCTTTTGTGAAATGGAGATTTTGAACGAAAGAAAATGAACAGCTGTCTATTGCTTTTTGTAGAAAGAAGGCAACGAAAAGTTTTTGATCTGTAGGCAATTAAGGCAGTAAATAAAGTTGAACGGTAGGCAATATTTTAGGCAATCAATTTTATTCAATAGGTGGAACGTTTGGAATATTTAAAATATAACAAACACTAAAGGATTGGAACGGTAAAGGAAATGCATTATTCTATTTAATGGCCAGAACGAATGGAATAAAATTTCCAGAAAAATGATAAGGCACGAAATTAAATTCTCAAAAGCAAAGTACGGTTGAAGCAACCATTGCTAACGCAAGAAATCAAATGGACAGACGAAAGCAGCGAACGTAAAGTGTAACGCCCAAAGTAACGTACAACCGTTATTTGTTTCTTTAAAAAAAATATAACGTTTCTTTAAATAAATAACGTATCTTTTAAACCAAAAATTTAAATAGCTATTACCATAAATAAATAAAATTTGATTTTTAAATATAAGATAAAACGGATGTAAATATACGGAATGAAATGTAGAGTTTTAAATTTCCTGTTTCACACTAATTTTTACACTTTAATTTAAATCAATATTTCAAAGTGTTTATTTTTAATTAAAATTTCATTTAAAAATATCGGGCTGTTACACCAACCCGAGCCACACCTTAGGCCATGCACCTCCTAGCCTCCTCAAGGCTTGGTCGAGACATTTAAGAGCTAAAATCCGAAGATTAGTGTGCTTCGGAACTCGAATAGCGGAGCTATAGCATTCTTTTTGTGAATCATTGGAAATCCAAGGTGAGAACTCCTATAACTATTGTACTATATGTTGGATGATGATATGATGTTGCAAATGGATGTTTAATATGCTTTGATCATCAAGTTTGGTTGTTTTCATATGAATATGGAATATATATGCAAGTCACGAATATACACGTCGATAAACACAAAAGGAAATCACTTTCCTTAAATTAATGAAATGGTGTATATGGAAGTGTTAAACCTCTTATAAATGGTTTATAATATATTTAAATGTTTTATAAACATTTAAAAGTGTTTTGGTTAAGTTTGGAAAGAAATAGAAAATTTGGTCAAAAATAAGCGCGTCGCGTAACGGTAGTTCGCGATTTCACGCTATAAAAATCAAACTAGTGTAAAAGGTGGAATATAGCTCGGAATTCTTCGAGATAAGAATTTTCCAAACTATTATATCCATAGTTTTCCAACGAAGGAAGAAAATCGAGATTTTGATAAGTAAATTTTGAAATATGAGTAAAACAAGTTTTGGAAAAAATCTTGATTTTACATTTCGGAATCCAAAAGTGGATTTCTTTGAAAATGATGTTTTAAAATTGTTTAAAAATGTGGAATAAATCTTATAAATGTCTGACAGTGCATTCTTGAGATTGCATCGTTGACATTTATAAACATACATCTGTTTGGTGGCGGAGAAGGCAACTTCTCTTAGCTTAACACCCTTCTCTGAGACGTAAGAGCTCGAAGGTTGTATGTTTGTGAAAGTCAATAGTGATCGAAGGAATGGTGGTATGGCATTCAAAGAAAGATGATGTTAAATGAGAAAGGTAATCGTTACCTCATGCCTCACACCCGGAAATGACCAAAACAGGGTAGATGTGGCAAGGCTATGTGGTTCGCAACCATTGGGGTATGATCATCCCCTTCTAGATATATTTCTACCCACTATGATGTTCAGGTAAAAATTATTATGGTGTATGCTAAGAGACGTCTTGGTTAGGTCGGTAACGACCGGAGTAATGACATATTCAGTACCATCTAGGAAGAGATAGGCTGGTCTTGTGTTAGTAGAGGACCATCTGTTGGGCCTCGATACATTCCTCTAAAGATGTACTGCCGGAAGGTAGTCCCTTCACCTGGTCATTTGTATGGAAACCCATTTCCAATAAGAGCCCGTAAGATTTTAGATGTAAAAAGCCTTGTATTACATGGTGGTATGCTGGAATTTAATAATGTAACAATTTCGGCTAAGATTAATAAATTTACTTGCAAATGTTTTCAAAGATATGTCATTAAAAACAATATCCCTTATTTTTACGGAAGAATGTTTTGGTTATCATAAGGTAAAAACCTGTTCCATGTTTATGTGTGGCGTGGTCTTATGAGATACCTTTTTGTTTTTAAACAACGTATTTTGAGTTCTCACACCAGTCCCATGACTGACCCGGAGTTTATTTTGTTTTCCTTTTAAACTCTGGGTGCCCCATTTTTCTGGGCAGCCAAGTAATCAGGATTCTGTTTAAAGTGTTTTGGGAGGAGCATGCTGGAAGAGATTTTTGGAGCATGAAACTGGAGCACATGATGGGATATCTATCTATTTTTGTTTTCTGCTGTATATAAGTTAGTAATGCCAGCACATGTGGGAGTAGGCAGTTATAACTATTCCTGGCTGGGTTAGTGCATACAAAAACTCTGATGTACCCTAGTGATGGAGATTGTATGTACTTTTTATCTATTTAACGAAATATGAGAATTTGTGGTTCTATCTTTTACTTCACTTTACCCCTGAAAATCTACCCCCCAGCACTTGGATTTACAGCACGTGAATGCCGTGGATGTATTAGTGTCGGTTTTCGAGAGTCGAGGAGACGGATCTTCACATTTGGTATCAGAGCTGAAGGTTAAGCGAGAACCTTGGCTTTGGTGGGGTATAACTCATTAGAGATAGGGTTATTAATGCCCTACAATGAGTTTAATCTTTGAGAGTTCGCGTTTAGAATCCTTATCTGAATAAAAGTTGTCCTATATACGTATTTCCAAAGATATTTTCGTCTTTGTATTCTTAAGTTATCTTACTAAATCTAGGAAGTAAGACATGAGTACTATTAGTCCCTGAGATGATGGTTTTGATGACAACAACCTTAGAATATATTATAAAATATAAATACTAATATTACAAGTTTAGATATATATGTATACGCAGGATCTAACCTTGCAGGTATCAAGAATGAAGACTGTACAGTATAGAGATTCAAGATATAGAGAGAAAGAAGACTCAAGCTATGCAAAACATTTAATACCCTCGTCCTTAGCAGCGTACAAAATCTGTTGAGTTGTATTTCAGCCTCCATATTGTAAAAAAAATCTCTGACATAAAGAAGGAAATTATAAACCCTGTAAAATGTTTAAAACTTCAACCTGAGAGCAACCTTCTCTTATCACTTCAAATTCCAGTTCGAGCTCAACAAAACTAAGTTGAAACTCCATTAAAACCTAAACAAAACTTCATTTAAACATCATCAACCAGCAACAACAACTCAATACAACAGAAACAAGATGATTGGCAGGATGATCAAAGTAGAAAACACTTTCCAGTTTTGAAGTCCAAACAGGGTGCTTTGTCTATTCTTGCAGGTCAAAAAGGTGAGTAACATTTTATCTTAAAAATATAACTAAAGTTAGGATGGAGTATGATTTTCCCCTCTGTGATAATATGTATATTATGCATGTATGGTTGTACAAGTCTGGTATATCAGTTTCTTTTTGCACTCTGTTACCTGTTGCTTGCTTCTTGAAATAAATATGCAAATAAATCTACCTCTCTTGATTTAACAACTGTTTGAATGTAAAATATAAACAAAAGCAATTTGTTTAACTATAATCTAGGTGTTGAAATTATATTAAAGCTGAACTAACTTGTGTGAGTCTCTGGAATCCAATAAAGTTAAGAACAACTTTAAATATGTTTAGAAACAAATTTCTTATTTAGGGAAATCAGGTATATTAAGTGAAACTACATACAAAAAAATGATTTTTAAGACAAGTTTTACAATTTTTAAGCAAAGGGATGAAGAGCAGTTTCGTTTTGACTGTTTTAAGCCTTTTTAGCTGCCGTAGACGATCTCGACAACGGGTGATGCCGAGTATTTGTCAAGAGGTAGAGGGGTAACCAGGGGTTATCGGAAAAATGGTGAACTCGTCGGAAGATCAACGTGGAGGTGATGGCGATGATTTTTCGTGGGTAAACCTAGTTTGGAGTGCTGTGATCTTTGGTCTCGTTCGAGCTCAGGGATGGCTCGAGTGTTTCGATTTTCTGGGTTTTGGTAGTGGAATGTCTGATGAAGCGGTGGCCAGAACTTCAGGCGTTCCGGTGGACGAGGCAGCGAGGTTGGTGATGATTTCCAGGGATTAGTGAAGTTCCTGTTTGGGTTCCAGGTGGTGATGTTCTCGAATTCAATTTCGAGTCAGAGGTGATGATTGGAGGTCTGGGAAAGGACGTACATGTGGTCGCCGTGATGTGGAGATGGATGTGGTGGATCGGAAATGGGGACTGGTGATGTGCACGTGCACAGTTGAGTGTTTTGATGGCTGTGATATTTTTGGGTTGACAGGGAAATGAAACTCGAGAATCACTCGAGAAAATCTTCGTTTGGCTCGGGACTTTTCACATTTTACTCGAAGTAAATATAGGGGATCTCGGGTAAATGATATCATATGAACAAAATCTGAGATCGTATCGATAGGGGTTTCTAAACTCTTAAACAAGATAAACCGACATAGTATTGTTTTTAAAGTGGGTAAATGAAATAATTTTACCCAAAATTATATTTTGATATAAAGAAATAGTTTTCTAAATTATATATATAGGATGTTTGTTGATTGTTTCTTCTATAATCAAATAAGAAATTAAAACATGATCTAAAATTTGAAATGATATATATAAGAAAATAAGAAGTTAAAATATCAAAATGGTTTATAACCAAATGGAATTGACTGGATATGTTTTAAATAAGAAAAGTAAAAATTAAAATTTGATTTAAACTAGAATTTTGACCCCGAAAATTTTGAAAGGGATTTCAAATGGAATTAAACAATGGTTTGGGAATTAAACTTTGTGGAAATGTTAGAAATGTTTTCAAAAGCATTTGAAGGAATGGAGTATATTTTGGGGAAATATTTTTGAATAGAAATTGTTTTGAGGTGGATTTTGGAAGTGGAAAGCATTGAACTCACTTCAGTCGCTGGAAAATAATCCTGATGATGCTGGCCACATCATTAGAATTCATTTTCGAGTTTCTAAAGTGATGGATTGCTACCAAAATAGTTGGTTATGACATTGTTTGGACTTGTTTGGGAAAACAAGTGATTTTAGAATTTTCAAAGGAAAATTGTTTGGTAAAAGCAGTTTGTTTTGGAATTTGGTATTTGATTTGAATATCAAAAGAGAAATGTGTTGATTTTTATTTCGAATTGGTTTTGAAATAAATCCGGGTAAATTGAATTCTGGAAATCCTATTTTAAAATAAGAATGTGAAAGTTGAAATGATTCAACTATATAACTTATAAAGGAAAGTTGATTTAAAGAAGAATTGAGTATATATGGAATGTAAATTCACTTTGAATAAATGAAGGTGAATGGAATATATCTGGATTTAACTTATGATAAGTTAAATAAAATTAAGAATTTGAAATTGAATTAAATCTAAATGAATTGGAATTAAATGGAAGTTGAGATAATGGTGGAATGTAAATGCTTATGATTGTGCAAATGAATTCATATTCTTAAGCTATTAAGGGTTAAAATTTGACATTGTGATTATAAAAATGTGGATTGGTTTGAAATGAGCAATATAAACTTACAAGTAAATAAGTTGGAGAACTTGAGAACGGAAGATTTGATTTTAACTTAAGTAAAATGGAATTATAATCACAAATAAAAATGGTTAAATGGAATGGTGAATTCGAACTTAATTTTAAATGGAATGCAAGGTAAGGTGAAACAATTATAAAATATAAAAGAGGTAAGTGAACTGAAGTTAGTAAATAAGTTGAACTTGGATATGGAGAATTAAGATTAAATTGAATTTGGTTTAACTTCGACTAAGATGGAATTAAGCTGAATATTAAAATTCAGTTGTGTTATGAATAAAAATGGATATAATTAAATTCTTATTTAAGGTAGTAAAGGAAATGGGTTAAATTCAGGTGGGCTAAATAAAATTTAGATGAACTTGAATAAATTCTGGAAAGGGAATTAAATTGAAAATGCATATATAATTTAGTTAACCTTGAATTAAAAATGGGATAAGAATTTAGTTTAATGGAAATTTAATTTAGTTGAGGTGATGTTGAATGAAGTAAATGCTTACTCAACTAAATCCAAAATGATTGTTTGGAAATAAATCTTGTGTAAGCTAAATTAAATGGAATTTGTATTGAAATAAATAGGATTTTGATAGTTGGTCAAAGTTTGAAAGGTAAATAAAATCCAGTTTTGGGATGGAATTTAAGTTTGGCAATAAATATTGGAAGTGAGAATGAATAATGGAATTAGCTTATAATAGTGGTGGTTTGAATTGTAAGTAAAATTCAAATGAGAGAAATAATTTAAGTGGCCTCTTTGTTAATAAAATAAATTTGTACATGGATTGGATAAATAAACAAAGAGCATTAAAGTTGTAAAGGAATTGAAATTTGATTTGAATGAGAATCAAATGAAAATAAAATTTATATAAGAAGATGATGGAAATTTTGCGAAAGAACTTAAGTAACTTGGAAGAAACAAATGATTGTGGATGAGCTTTATTAAGAAATTTGAATGGAATTTGTTGGATAATAAAATTGAATTGAAAGTGAAATGATATTCATTAATTGTAATAACCCGCTTTTCCGTACCCCTTGAATAGACACTAATCTCCATCTATTTACTCAAGGTGAACGAAAAACCGAACCATTAGGGTTTTTTAAAAGAAAGAAGAAGTAGAAGAAAAGATAGAAGAAAAGAGAAAGAAGAAACAAAAGAACAACATCAGAACAGAAACAATATCAGAATCTCACATATCGCCGCGGAACAATATATAATAGATAAATGAATAATCTTTAAAACAAAGAACTATATCATTTTATACATACATCAATCAGAGTCAATATACAACTCAATACAATACATCACATCAATGGACAGTTGTATAACTTGTCCTCATACAGAATACACAGCGGAATAAATATATCAGATACAAATACTACGTCTCGCCATCCAGCTTGCTTCCAAAGCTCCAGAATATCCAGAATATCCTGATAACATAACTCTAGGCTGCCCGTGTGGAAAATTTGTGGGCACCCAGAGTTTAGAAGGGAAACAATAAACTCCGAGTCAGTCATGGTGACTGGTGTGAGATCGTAAAACAGTTATTCTTTAATTCAAACAACAGGATAATTTTAAAGTCAATTCGAAATGCTTTTGGAAAATGAAACTACCATAAGACCTCCCGCCACACACACAATGCAAACGCAGAATTGGAGGAGATTTCTTCTTATGATAGTCAAAGATGCTTACTACGCCAATCATTGGATTATTATTATTAATGTCTAGTGTAGAAAACATTTCGAAAGTATAATATTAATCTTAGCCAGCATACGACCAGTATCGTATGCCTACTATAGCTACCATCTAAACAGTGGTGACCACCGTACGTAAATGGCAGGTTCTACAACTAAAACCGTACAAAGTTCGTATTGGAAGAATGGATTTCCAACAAATGGTCAGGCTAAGGAACTTCCTTTCCTCCTGCCGAATAGGATCGCCTCTGGCTGGACGTCCCGAGAGACAAACTGCTCTCTGCCAAACAAGGCCGGGTTACCCCTGTAACAGGTAACTCACGAATATGTCATCACCCGGTCCTTTGGGACCTTTATCCGAGCGCTCGATATCCAACATCACACATCATAAAGAAAGTGTATCCACATGAGTAAGTATCTGGGCTCCATACCATGATACCACCCCTTTCCAGAAGGAAATGACATACCCTAAAGGGCGCGACCCTCATAACCTTGCCGCAACATTCCTGTTTCGACCATTTCCGGGGTGTGAGGCTCGACGAAGTCTCGTCCACAAAGCTACGCTTTCTCAAAAAGCCCTGCTTCGGGTCCAACAAAATGATCAACCTATGATCACAAAGATATAAGATCAAACAAATGATCATATCACAAATGATCAAACACTGATCATTTTACCGCAACACTCAGTATGCCACGTTACCAAATTGGGATGTATCGCTGATAAATTTCAACTACATAACCTCTGAGCTCGTACGTCTCAGAGAAGGGTGTTAAGCTAAGAGAATAAATTCTCCGCCACCAACAGAAATGTATTTGAAAGAAATCAGCTTTACATCTCAAATTGTAACGTCAGACACACAATCCATACAAGTCTGTTCCGGGATCGAACAGAACCGAAGGCACTTCTCACGAAGCCCTTGCACATCCGGATAATTTTCAATCACGTCGGGACTTCCCGTCACTAAGGATGATAAAACCTCTAAACCGGAGATCAGCCGATGTAGAGTAACTCGACGGTAATCCTTCCGTTTTCAAAAATATCCGGTCTTCAACACCGGTCTTCGAATGCAATTCATAACGACGTATCACATATTCGGAATGGGTTATACGACCCCATGGTCCTTTCCCGGTTAACCCGAATAGTGAGCGCTTATTCAAAAATAAGTGTGGCATTCAAATTCATCCAATTCACAACAAATACCTATCTAAAGGTAATTATTGATAGTCGGTTATTTAACTATCAATAAAGATGCGCAACATCATCAGATTCCAAATAATTTTCCAAATTATTTTATCTTCCAAAATATCTTTTACTAGATATAAAATTTCCACACTTAATCATTTGAAAACAATTTCAAATCAATTCCCACATTTCATTTTATCTTTGAAGATAAAATCTCAAAACAGTTCATTTCATATTGGAAAAGCATTTCCAAACTTATTTAAAAAAATAAGTATTTTACAAATCATTTATTTTCAACATTTGAAAATATTCGATATACTTAAATCAATATTAAGTATAAATTTCAATCTTTAAGGAAATCATTCTCTATAACAACATCAATTTGAGTCAAAACGAATGTTGCGTAAAACATCGTTACGACGACTCAAAATCACTAGTATAGGGATTCGAATTTAGATAGATATATAAATCCCAATACTACATTAAAACCATTTCCTTTCGGAAATCATTTACTATAACAACAGTGTTATAGTCCATCATTTCCTTATTTTCTCGAAAATGTCTATTTCAACAATAAATGTTGAAATCTATGATTTCGATAATTAACACGTTTAAAACATCTTTTAAAACAATTACTTCATTTCATGATATCGCTTTCCCAAACATAACCATTTTACTTAACAATATATTCACTGTCCAAAATCGTGAATATACTTCACTAGCCACATTCCAATATTTTCTACACATTTATTCCAAGAATTATCCACTGTCCAAAATCGTGGATAAAATTCCCTTAATAATCTCTATATTTAAAATCAATCAAATTTAATTGATTTTCGAATTTATAAAACAACGTTTATAAATTCGATTTCCATTTTCTAACAACTTCGATTTATAAATCTTCTTTATTAACAAATTCGAGTTATACTCGATATAAATATCACAAGTCCATATTATAAGTTAATAACTTATCATTCATTTTCAACTTCACAATTTATAAATCTATAAATTTCATTCACTTACGGATTCCATAATATTTCATTTTTTTTACACTTATAAAAACTCATTTTATAATTTCAACATTCTTAATTTTGCAGATATCAATTTCATAAATCTTTTATATGAACCGTTACAGAAATTCAAAAATCTCAATTTAAACCATTTCATAAATTAGTCAACTATTTATCCCAAAAATCACTTTTCGGTTATATTTCACAAATCTATAAATTTTTTTGTAACTTTAAAATTTTAACGTTTATTTATTTAAAATAAATCACTTCAGAAATTTAATAAAACGTATAATTTCAAAGATCACTTTAAAAATCCTTTTAAATTAAAAGTCGTCATTTTTAAAGTTCAAAACTGAATCCGATGATGCCACAACACCAATCAGTCCATCACAACAGTCAAATATCATATATCATCATATGATAACAGAATATATCAAAATATCTGTAAATAATCAATACGGTGAGGAATCCAGTCGGATCCCTCCAACCTGTTTCCCTGCATCCACAGATGTTAGCACAATACCAATTCCGCTCCAGTACGGAATTATCGCGGTATATAGGTTTTTATAAATCCGCTTACTAACGGCGCAATAGGGTCTCATCCGCTATACGAGGCGGGAAATCAATCAATCCAATATATACATATGCCAATATGTATATACTGCTATATATAGATATATATCCTACTATATCTAATATCACATCCAAACAGTCAATCATCAATCAATAACTGTAAATAATTCCACATTCAATTGAGTGAGAAGATCTCACCTTGATTTTAAATTCCGATTTCAGCGTTTATTTCGAATAAAATTAAACGACCGTTTAATTTTACTCAAAAATTTCACTGATTCCAAACACGCCCAGATCTGCGCTGCAGCGTAGAGCGCGTCGCTGCGATTCCAACGCTTCTGGTTTCGTAATTTTCTGACCTCGTATGAAAGAGATATCGCAGTTTAAAGTTTATACAAATTTAAATATAATTAATAATTACAATTTCCTTTTAATTCTAAACCTTAGACAATTCCTGGCCGTGCATTTCAAAACCCTTGCATCCAGGCCGTTGCACGCAACTCGTCTTTCTCCCAGGTCTTCGTTCGACTGTGAAACCCAACCCATCAGCCGCCTTCATCACGCAATTTTCGCGACCTCCCCCTTGACTTCCAGCGCGATCAACTAGTACCACTCAACTCGCCTTGCCAAGAGCTACCCCCAGCCTCCGACCGCACGTGAACGGCCTCCCCCATCCCTCGATTTTCGTGCTTGAACGGAGCACGAACGCGGCCACCAAACGCCCACTACGCTGCTCTAAAATCCATCATATCCGTACGAGATCGAAGCTCTCGTAGTGTTCTTTATCTTTGTAGTTGGGAGTTTTCAATTTTATTGAGAGGATTGATCGAAAATAGCAGAGGAAAATCGAAGGGTTTTCGGCCATTGATTCCATAGGTGGCGGCCTGAACGTGATGAAACCCTAGGCTCGGTTGTTTTGTGAAAAATAGAATGATAAAGGGCTTTTATAGAAAACGTCTCAAAACACTATTCACCCCGGATTTTCCGAACTCCAAATCGAGCGTGCCGGCTGACGTTCGTAAGGTTTACCCCGCGTTCCGGACACAATGGAACAGGTTTCGGAAGCTAATTCGATCGTATGTGTGAGATATGGCAATAAACGATCAATTTAAATTAAACCGATTTAAATCGATTTCAAGGCGTTTTGACTTGCCCCGGACAAACGGTAAATCCAAAAATTATGAAATTTGAAATCTTACAATAATATCACATTACGGATCCGATGAAACTGGTTTCGTCGAAATCCGAGACCGTTTGAAAAATAACTATTTTTAACTCGACGATTTAAATTAAAATAATATCGATGCGTTTCGAGTTGCCACGGTCAAACGACAACTCCGATTGATACGAAAATTGAAATCCGATAATAACTAACCATTACGGATCCAATGGAACTGGTCTCGTCCAATTCTGAGACTGTTCGAAAATTGACTATTTTTCAGTCGATAATTAAATATTAAAATATTCGATTTTCACAATTTAACTTCAAATTCAATTCTGAAAGTTCTATAACCTTTCTATAACTCCAGTATGATTAAATAAAACTTTACAAATCATTTTCAGTCATATTTAATCCAGATTTCAAGTAAGTCTGGAATTTCAAACAATTAAATATCGATTTAATTGTCAAATTAAATCCAATATTCGAAAAATAAATCATTTGACTTCTTAATTCCACTTATTAATATTTAAAATCAATTAAATATTCGAATTTTAATTATCTAAAATTCTGGGTCGTTACAGACTTCCCCCCTTAAAAGAATTTCGTCCTCGAAATTACAAGTTAGGAAAAAAAATGGTCCTTAACTCGTCTACTATTTTCCACAATCTAATAGTTTTATCACTTTTCAAACGGATCTTCCTACTAAAGATTCGTTATCATCTCAACTAACTTTCCAACTTAAATTTTAAGTTTCAAACAACATTGTTTAACTTCTAAATTCAAATTCGAGTTTAAATTCAATTTTAAACTTTTAAATTTTTTCTCAAAATTTTCTAACGCCCTAAATTTCCGAAAAATTTCGCCAGCGTCTCCTTTGCGCGGCTAATACGGTACGACTACAAAACGTCCCTACGGACTCTCAGATTTCAAAAAGAAAAAGAAAAAACCAAGCGGCTAGAGAAGAAATCAGCAAATCTCATATAGAAATTTAAAATACATACCTTTTTCGAGCAATTCAATTTTATCTTCGAAATTAAATTCCAATTCCTTTCATATACCTGTATATCCTACTAGCCATTATATCTAGTTATAACATTCAAACCAATTTGCAAATTCCATTACAAAATTTTCAACACTTACTTCATATACATATTCACTTTACTATTGAAGTTACATACTCATTATCATTAAATTTTACATTTCAAATTTCATTTGAATTCAATTCACAATTCCAATCTAATTTGGATTCGGTTTATCTTCTGAATATTGAATTTTATCAGCTTCCATTCATTTGTTTCCAATTAGTTTACATTTACTAATTTACATTCATGTTGGTTCATTTTCAATTTGAATTTAATCACATAGCTTTCCAATTTGCTAATTCAATTTCATTAATACTTAATGAATTTATACACAATCAACTAACAATCAAATAACAACCAATGTATATTCAACACAACCAAATTATAAATTTTACATTCGATTTGGTTCAACACTTTTAAATTAAATTGACTTCCATTCGATTTATTTAATTTCTCAACTTCATTAGCTTTTAATGAATTAACACTTATATTCATTATTTCATATCAATACTTTACATTAGATTGATTAACATCCAATCCATTTATTTATTCAATTGCTAATTCATTTTAACAAATACAATTGAATTTCATATAACTCAAGTTCACATTCATTTAATAAATTCACTTTATTAATTTACTTTGATATCAAAATAAACTTCACTTCAACATCACTTAAGTTATTTTCCATTTCAAACATCATTTGTTCAACTTAACTTAAGTCTCCACTTATAAATCCAATTCAGATTTTGTTTTTCTTAACAAAATTCATTTAACCTTTTACCAAAATCAAATTTCATCAATCATTCAAATTTATATCACATTTGACTTTCTTTTAGTTAAATTTCACATCATATTTCATTATGCTACTCAAATTCATTAACTTTACCAAAGTTAAATCTATTATCTCATATCATAAGTATAAATCTTATTTCACTTATATTTACCATATTTAAATTTGGACTTAAATTTTCAAATTTGTTTATCACAACAAAACCTCAATTTCCAATTTACTATGGTAGCAAATCAATCACACAGAAACTCGAAAATGATACCGATGATGCTGCAGTCATCACCCTTATTATTTCCCAGCAACAATAGTGAAATCAGTGCTTAAATTCTTTTCAAAAATTTCCTTTTATTCATAAATCACATTTATAAATCTCTTTGCACATAATTTCACTTCTTACATATAAGATTATTTTACCATTGTAAATCATATCAATTATAACTTCACCCTTTATAATTCATTCTTTTATACAATTTACTCTTTCACAATTGTTGTTTTAATTCAACTTATTCAAACAATCTTAACAATCAATTCATATACACTTTAATAATTCTTAAAAAATTATTTCTTTATATACAAAATATAATCAAGGTAAAATTATTTCATTTACCCAATTTTAAAACAATATCGTGCCGAATTGTTCTATATAAGTGTTTAGAGATCCCTATCGATAGAGTTGTACGGACAATACCGACCAGAATCCATATACCACTCAACAAACCAATCATCACAATATAAAACAATTTTATATTCACTAACAAATACGCACTCGTATCTATTATTACACTCAACTCATCCTAGAGTACTACTGACTCTATCTCTAATGAGTAACACCCAACAGAGCAGGGTTGTCGCTTAACCATATGCTCTGATACCAAATGTAACATCCCGAAAGAAGCGGTCACAACCGGTAGGCTTTTCAACCATCCCAGCCCCACCGTGGCTTACACTGATACCCCAAACTTGCTTTTACGGCCAGCCTCTCGACTGTCACGGCCTCTGCCTAACCAACCCATCCCTCTCAGGGACATGTAGGGGTAAGAGTCTCCCGTTCGCCACCAAACTGCGAAGCGAGAATCCCCTATCATGCTGTAATATAGCAAGACTGGTGTGAGATCGTAAAACAGTTATTCTTTAATTCAAACAACAGGATAATTTTAAAGTCAATTCGAAATGCTTTTGGAAAATGAAACTACCATAAGACCTCCCGCCACACACACAATGCAAACGCAGAATTGGAGGAGATTTCTTCTTATGATAGTCAAAGATGCTTACTACGCCAATCATTGGATTATTATTATTAATGTCTAGTGTAGAAAACATTTCGAAAGTATAATATTAATCTTAGCCAGCATACGACCAGTATCGTATGCCTACTATAGCTACCATCTAAACAGTGGTGACCACCGTACGTAAATGGCAGGTTCTACAACTAAAACCGTACAAAGTTCGTATTGGAAGAATGGATTTCCAACAAATGGTCAGGCTAAGGAACTTCCTTTCCTCCTGCCGAATAGGATCGCCTCTGGCTGGACGTCCCGAGAGACAAACTGCTCTCTGCCAAACAAGGCCGGGTTACCCCTGTAACAGGTAACTCACGAATATGTCATCACCCGGTCCTTTGGGACCTTTATCCGAGCGCTCGATATCCAACATCACACATCATAAAGAAAGTGTATCCACATGAGTAAGTATCTGGGCTCCATACCATGATACCACCCCTTTCCAGAAGGAAATGACATACCCTAAAGGGCGCGACCCTCATAACCTTGCCGCAACATTCCTGTTTCGACCATTTCCGGGGTGTGAGGCTCGACGAAGTCTCGTCCACAAAGCTACGCTTTCTCAAAAAGCCCTGCTTCGGGTCCAACAAAATGATCAACCTATGATCACAAAGATATAAGATCAAACAAATGATCATATCACAAATGATCAAACACTGATCATTTTACCGCAACACTCAGTATGCCACGTTACCAAATTGGGATGTATCGCTGATAAATTTCAACTACATAACCTCTGAGCTCGTACGTCTCAGAGAAGGGTGTTAAGCTAAGAGAATAAATTCTCCGCCACCAACAGAAATGTATTTGAAAGAAATCAGCTTTACATCTCAAATTGTAACGTCAGACACACAATCCATACAAGTCTGTTCCGGGATCGAACAGAACCGAAGGCACTTCTCACGAAGCCCTTGCACATCCGGATAATTTTCAATCACGTCGGGACTTCCCGTCACTAAGGATGATAAAACCTCTAAACCGGAGATCAGCCGATGTAGAGTAACTCGACGGTAATCCTTCCGTTTTCAAAAATATCCGGTCTTCAACACCGGTCTTCGAATGCAATTCATAACGACGTATCACATATTCGGAATGGGTTATACGACCCCATGGTCCTTTCCCGGTTAACCCGAATAGTGAGCGCTTA
This sequence comes from Allium fistulosum, assembly GCA_030737815.1. Classification (NCBI taxonomy): domain Eukaryota; kingdom Viridiplantae; phylum Streptophyta; class Magnoliopsida; order Asparagales; family Amaryllidaceae; genus Allium; species Allium fistulosum. The sequence goes on from CM060906.1 coordinate 735,545,809, forward strand.
TTCAAAAATAAGTGTGGCATTCAAATTCATCCAATTCACAACAAATACCTATCTAAAGGTAATTATTGATAGTCGGTTATTTAACTATCAATAAAGATGCGCAACATCATCAGATTCCAAATAATTTTCCAAATTATTTTATCTTCCAAAATATCTTTTACTAGATATAAAATTTCCACACTTAATCATTTGAAAACAATTTCAAATCAATTCCCACATTTCATTTTATCTTTGAAGATAAAATCTCAAAACAGTTCATTTCATATTGGAAAAGCATTTCCAAACTTATTTAAAAAAATAAGTATTTTACAAATCATTTATTTTCAACATTTGAAAATATTCGATATACTTAAATCAATATTAAGTATAAATTTCAATCTTTAAGGAAATCATTCTCTATAACAACATCAATTTGAGTCAAAACGAATGTTGCGTAAAACATCGTTACGACGACTCAAAATCACTAGTATAGGGATTCGAATTTAGATAGATATATAAATCCCAATACTACATTAAAACCATTTCCTTTCGGAAATCATTTACTATAACAACAGTGTTATAGTCCATCATTTCCTTATTTTCTCGAAAATGTCTATTTCAACAATAAATGTTGAAATCTATGATTTCGATAATTAACACGTTTAAAACATCTTTTAAAACAATTACTTCATTTCATGATATCGCTTTCCCAAACATAACCATTTTACTTAACAATATATTCACTGTCCAAAATCGTGAATATACTTCACTAGCCACATTCCAATATTTTCTACACATTTATTCCAAGAATTATCCACTGTCCAAAATCGTGGATAAAATTCCCTTAATAATCTCTATATTTAAAATCAATCAAATTTAATTGATTTTCGAATTTATAAAACAACGTTTATAAATTCGATTTCCATTTTCTAACAACTTCGATTTATAAATCTTCTTTATTAACAAATTCGAGTTATACTCGATATAAATATCACAAGTCCATATTATAAGTTAATAACTTATCATTCATTTTCAACTTCACAATTTATAAATCTATAAATTTCATTCACTTACGGATTCCATAATATTTCATTTTTTTTACACTTATAAAAACTCATTTTATAATTTCAACATTCTTAATTTTGCAGATATCAATTTCATAAATCTTTTATATGAACCGTTACAGAAATTCAAAAATCTCAATTTAAACCATTTCATAAATTAGTCAACTATTTATCCCAAAAATCACTTTTCGGTTATATTTCACAAATCTATAAATTTTTTTGTAACTTTAAAATTTTAACGTTTATTTATTTAAAATAAATCACTTCAGAAATTTAATAAAACGTATAATTTCAAAGATCACTTTAAAAATCCTTTTAAATTAAAAGTCGTCATTTTTAAAGTTCAAAACTGAATCCGATGATGCCACAACACCAATCAGTCCATCACAACAGTCAAATATCATATATCATCATATGATAACAGAATATATCAAAATATCTGTAAATAATCAATACGGTGAGGAATCCAGTCGGATCCCTCCAACCTGTTTCCCTGCATCCACAGATGTTAGCACAATACCAATTCCGCTCCAGTACGGAATTATCGCGGTATATAGGTTTTTATAAATCCGCTTACTAACGGCGCAATAGGGTCTCATCCGCTATACGAGGCGGGAAATCAATCAATCCAATATATACATATGCCAATATGTATATACTGCTATATATAGATATATATCCTACTATATCTAATATCACATCCAAACAGTCAATCATCAATCAATAACTGTAAATAATTCCACATTCAATTGAGTGAGAAGATCTCACCTTGATTTTAAATTCCGATTTCAGCGTTTATTTCGAATAAAATTAAACGACCGTTTAATTTTACTCAAAAATTTCACTGATTCCAAACACGCCCAGATCTGCGCTGCAGCGTAGAGCGCGTCGCTGCGATTCCAACGCTTCTGGTTTCGTAATTTTCTGACCTCGTATGAAAGAGATATCGCAGTTTAAAGTTTATACAAATTTAAATATAATTAATAATTACAATTTCCTTTTAATTCTAAACCTTAGACAATTCCTGGCCGTGCATTTCAAAACCCTTGCATCCAGGCCGTTGCACGCAACTCGTCTTTCTCCCAGGTCTTCGTTCGACTGTGAAACCCAACCCATCAGCCGCCTTCATCACGCAATTTTCGCGACCTCCCCCTTGACTTCCAGCGCGATCAACTAGTACCACTCAACTCGCCTTGCCAAGAGCTACCCCCAGCCTCCGACCGCACGTGAACGGCCTCCCCCATCCCTCGATTTTCGTGCTTGAACGGAGCACGAACGCGGCCACCAAACGCCCACTACGCTGCTCTAAAATCCATCATATCCGTACGAGATCGAAGCTCTCGTAGTGTTCTTTATCTTTGTAGTTGGGAGTTTTCAATTTTATTGAGAGGATTGATCGAAAATAGCAGAGGAAAATCGAAGGGTTTTCGGCCATTGATTCCATAGGTGGCGGCCTGAACGTGATGAAACCCTAGGCTCGGTTGTTTTGTGAAAAATAGAATGATAAAGGGCTTTTATAGAAAACGTCTCAAAACACTATTCACCCCGGATTTTCCGAACTCCAAATCGAGCGTGCCGGCTGACGTTCGTAAGGTTTACCCCGCGTTCCGGACACAATGGAACAGGTTTCGGAAGCTAATTCGATCGTATGTGTGAGATATGGCAATAAACGATCAATTTAAATTAAACCGATTTAAATCGATTTCAAGGCGTTTTGACTTGCCCCGGACAAACGGTAAATCCAAAAATTATGAAATTTGAAATCTTACAATAATATCACATTACGGATCCGATGAAACTGGTTTCGTCGAAATCCGAGACCGTTTGAAAAATAACTATTTTTAACTCGACGATTTAAATTAAAATAATATCGATGCGTTTCGAGTTGCCACGGTCAAACGACAACTCCGATTGATACGAAAATTGAAATCCGATAATAACTAACCATTACGGATCCAATGGAACTGGTCTCGTCCAATTCTGAGACTGTTCGAAAATTGACTATTTTTCAGTCGATAATTAAATATTAAAATATTCGATTTTCACAATTTAACTTCAAATTCAATTCTGAAAGTTCTATAACCTTTCTATAACTCCAGTATGATTAAATAAAACTTTACAAATCATTTTCAGTCATATTTAATCCAGATTTCAAGTAAGTCTGGAATTTCAAACAATTAAATATCGATTTAATTGTCAAATTAAATCCAATATTCGAAAAATAAATCATTTGACTTCTTAATTCCACTTATTAATATTTAAAATCAATTAAATATTCGAATTTTAATTATCTAAAATTCTGGGTCGTTACATTAATTATTGTGGTAAATTAAGAATGTATGAGTTGAATATAACTCAGGAATGAATGATATTAATATAAACTTGAATTTGGTTAATGGAAATAAAGATGTAAGGAAAATGTAATTTAACAATTACATTAGAAAGAGAAAATATTTGGTTTGTGAACCTTGTAATGGAATAAAATTTATATGAATCCAAGTTGGAAATAATTTTGAATGGTGATAAGCTTAAGTGACAATAATTTATGCTTGAATGGCGTGAAATTTGCATGTATTCAGAATTGAGTTGTTTAAAAAGCAATTGAAATTGAATTTTGAATAAATTGATATGAATTGGAATCCAATTCAGAGAGTTTGTTTATGAATGCAAGTGAATTGGTTTAAATGGCAAGTGGAATTGATTTCAAATCAATTGGAATGAGTTGACACTTTAATAAGTAATGTTTGCATATGAATGGAAATGGATCATAACTGAAATGCAAATGATTCAAGTTTAAAATAAAATTTGATTGCAAATCAAATTGGGAATGTAAGTTAAAATAAAGAAAATGTAAGTATATCAAATTTAAGAATAAGAATTTGATTGTGAATCAATTTGTAATTGAATTGAAGTAAATTGATACAAGTGATACGCATGTAATCAAACTGATGTAAATATGAATTGAGAATATTAAACTTGAATGCAAGTCATTCAAGAGAAAAAGAATGAAGTTTGGACTTGAATAAGAAAATTTAAAGGTGATTGAAATCTTTGGATTGTTGAAAATATAGTGACATTGTTAAACTATGAAATTTGAGTTTGTAAAGCGAGTTAAAATGATGTCAGCATTGTGAAATTGGTTTATAAAGATGGTTAGCTTGCATTTATATTGGAAATGCTAATGAAATGTTCTTATCTTTGAAATTTGATGAGTTTGTTGAGTATAGTACAGGTGCGGGAGGCGTTCGAGAGAGTTGGAGCGCGTATATGCGAGATATTAGCCGCTTGCTTTTAAAAATTTGCTAAGAGGTACGCCTACGCAAATATAATTGGGAAAATGATATATATTTTGTGATATATTTTGGTTTCCGGCCATGTGAGCCGATGTATATATATTTGTGTATCCTGCGATATCGCAGAAGCTCCTCCGTGCAAAGGAGACTCCGCCAAAATTTTCTAGAAATTTTAGGAGTTAGAAAATTTTTGGGGTTTTGGGAAAATTTTTAATAACTAGTAAAGTTATTTTGAAATAAAGTTAAAATAAAGGCTTTAGAGTAAATTGTAGCAATTGAGTTTGGGATTGGGCTAAAGGATTTTGGAGAGTGGATATAAACTTTAGCTAAGCAAATAGGGTAAGTGAATGAGTTGGAGAATATATTTTCTACCTTAGCAAATTTCGGGGACGAAATTTTTATAAGGGGGGAGGAATGTAACATCCCGTATTTTTAAGCTATTGAATTTGAACATTTAATTCATTTTAAATGTTTAATGTGAATCCTTAATTGTTTTTGAAATGAATGGATTTGGGTTAAATCAATGAAAATGGGCTATAATTTTAATTTATAGAAATCCTAGTTGAATTTGAATAATGGGGAAATAATAAATTAAATATTCGGAATTGAGATAAAGGTAAATCTGAATGTAAATAGTGATAAAAATGGTGTTTAAATGTATTTTTAGGTTCGATTGGTCATAAATAATGTTGTTGGATTTTTAGATGAATTTTAAAGTCGATAAATTATTATTTGGGATTTTATATTAATTTTAAAATGAATTTAATATCATTAAAATGCAATTTAATCAGATTTGAGTCTGGGATGAGCCAGAATGATTTTTAATGTGTTTATAAATTTTATATGATTTATTGTTAAGTTAATAAAATTTTAAAAGTGAAATTTTAAGCGTTTTCGTCAATTTTGGGAATTGCCCGATTTAATTGACGAGTTAAAATAGTCTTCCGGGGCACAGTCTCGGAATTCGACGAAACCAGTTCTATTGGATCCGTAATAGTTAGTTATTATCGGATTTCAATTTTCGTAGCAATCGGAGTTGTCGTTTGACGGTGGCAGCTCGAAACGCATCGAAATCGATTTAACCAATTTAATTTTAAATTGATCGTTTAATTCCGTATCTTGTGCATACGATCAAATTGGCTTACGAAACCTGTTCCATTGTGTCCGCAACGCGGAAAAACCCTAGGATAGCCTGTCGAAACGTGAGAAATGGAGGTCGTTTGCTTAACGGTTAAATGGAGATATTTTATCAATTGAATAATATTAAACGATATAAAATATTCATTTATAATCAAAACCCTAGCCCTATTTTCAGAGCCGCCATCTTCATAGTCTCCAATGGCCGAAATTCATTCGTCTTCCACCTCAAATCTACCACAATTCGTCGAGTTTTAGAAGATTCCTCCAACTGGGAAATCGTAGAGAGCGAGGAGAACTTCGAATCCAACGGGTGAGATCGATTATGGCGGAGCGTAGAGAGGACAGGGAAGCCGCGTGTGCTGCGCGTTCGTTCGCGTTTCGCGACGCCTAGGGATGGCCGAGACTCATGAGGCTCTGGCCGGTGGGGGAAGTCGAGATGCTTGTCGCGTTGGTGCATCCTGATCGAGTCTACGATGAACGATGGAGTTGCGATTTTCAACCCTAATTCGTGAGTTTGGGTTCGTTCTTCCTGGGAACGAACGCGAGAAGAAGATGAGGGATCAGCCTTGTTCTAAAGCATGATCAACGGCCACGATTTGGTAAAGAGAAAGGAAAAAGGAATTGTTTTGTTTTAAAATAATTTCAAAACTTTATAAAATCATAACAAATTCATACGTTCTCAGAATTTGACGATTCTCGAAGCGTTGGAATCGCAGACGAGAGTACTTCGCGATGGTGCAGATCTGGATTCATTCCGGGCAAGTAGAAATTTGGGTTAAATCGAACGTCGTTCGGTTTAATTTAAATTTCGAACGCTCGCCGAACTCAAAGTGAGTTATTCTCACTCACATCTGGATGCTAGACATTATAAATAGTTGATATTTAAATATCTATGTGAATGGTTGATTATATCTGTGATTATCAGTCTGGTTGATATTTATATTGCGATGTGCTAATATCTGTGATGCAGGGAAAAACAGGTTGGAGGGATCCAACTGGATTCCTCACGATGTAGCAATTATTTTATAATTGATAGTGATACCTGTTTATATGTTGTGATTGATAAATCTGGAATTTTAAATTGTTCTGTGAAATTGTGGTATAAATTATAATTCCAGAATTAAATTAGAAATGAAGAAATTGGGGATTTTAAAGAAATTAAAGAAATTGTTAAATAAGGAATTCAAAGGAATATAAAAAATTGGATTCTGTTTTGAAATGGAAAATGTAAATTGGTAAATTTGGGATTTTAAATATTGTGGGAAATTTATCAATCGTTGAATGTGAAATATAAGTTTTCTGGAAATGAATTCTATGAAATTATAAATCGAGTAAAATAACAGTGGTTTATTTAATGATGAATAGTGATATCCGGAAAAGTAAAAATATGTTGAAATGAAGCTTCCGAATATAAATGTACAATTTTAAGAGTTAATAGAATATTTTTAAAATTCCGTCTTCTCCATTTGAATTTTATTTAAGTAAATTGAAAATATGCTTTCCATTGAAAATTCACCAAAATGTTTAGTTAAAAATGTTTAAACTATATTTTTAAAAAGAATTTCCTGAAATGAAGAATTGTGATTGAACTTCGGAGGAAGTTATAGTTAAGTATGGAATTGGAAATTTATGTTGTAAACATAAATTGAATTTGAAATAAATCGTTTGGATCTATATGAAGGATACTTTGGAATGTTTAGAAACGGGATAGTGTTTCCCTGGGAAAACCAAGTGAATGTTTTACAAAATATTTTATTTAACTAAAGGTTAAGTTTTAAATCTTTTTAAAAGTATTTTTAAGAAATCGTTATTTTTAAAGAAATAAATTAATAATTTTATTACCGTAATAATTTGGGAGTATATTAGTAATTATTTTACAAATGGATTTATTTAAAAGTTGGTTTTAGCCTAAGTTGTTAAAATTAGCATTTTTCTTCTTATAACGCTATTTTGAAAATAGTTAAACTGAAAACCCTTATTTTTAAAATCAAAATTTATGTGTTAATAACTAGTTTTCTTCACATATTTTAAATTTATATTTTGAGTAAATAAATAGAAGTAATTTTCATATTTTAAAGTATATTTCAGTATACAGTATTTTTAACTGTTTTAAATGCAAATTGTTTTATACTTGATTTTTTCCAATGGGAATAAAGGGTAAAGGATTTACCTTGTAAAGGAAGAGTTTTGGAAAATTGTGTTCAAATGAGTTTTGAAATGTGAAATTATATCTTTGAAAGATATTAGAAGAAAATAAATAATATGGAGATTATTTATTTTGTGATGGATGTGTATGGATGTTTGTGAACATTAATTGATAGTTAAATCACCGACTATCAATATTGGCCAAATGCGCAATCGTTTCGAAGAGACCGGGATCGAGTTTCCGTATACCAGGATTCTAGGTCTGGAGACTCGAATACCACTTCGATCCGGTTTGTACGTTTCGTGTAACGTGTTCGGAGTCGAAGATGGAGCAGTGAAGTGCAAGGGCTAGTCGCTACTAATCCTGAGGATATTTCCAAAATGGATGTAGTAGGAATAGTGCCTTCGGTTCCGTTCGGACCCGGGACGGACTTGTATGGACGAATGCTTTCGTGACATCGTCAGGTGGACGATGGGCATTCTAAGGGATTTGTGCTATAAAGGTATCGTTTAGCCTCGAGCCTCATCAACCGGGAATGACTGAAAATCAGGGGTTATGCAGCAAGGCTTCGTGGGTAGCCCCCACTTGAGAGTAAGGTCATCCCTGTCTAGATGTCCCTTTTATTTCGGCTTAGTGGTGCGGTTGCTGATCCCAACCGTGGGGTGATTTTACTTGGAATTATCCAGTAAGGGATGATTCCGGCTTTGTGTTGCAGGGGAGCGGGCGTACTCCTCGGTACTGTGATCTAGGCCACGTACTGTGACAGGTGGTACCCCAGTGCCTAGTCATTCGTTGGAAATCCATTCTCCCTACGTGCCTTGTACGAGTTTTGTTTGTATACCTAGTATGCTGGAATTTAATCATGTAACAATTTCAGCTATTTTAATAAGTATTTGTAAATAGACACTATTATAATATCAGAGGATTTTTATAAAAAGTGTTTAGCTATCGTAAGGTAAAAACCCGACATGTTTATTTGTGGCGTGGTCTTACGAGATGCTTTTGTTTTCAAAGGATTTTTGGAACTTTAATAATCAGTTTGGATGTATTTATGATGCGCTGGTATTCCAGACTGACTCGGGTGTTATTTTATTATAATGCTCGGGTCAGACCGAGTATATTTCAGGATAGGTTGCTATGGAGCTCAGGAGAGGAGCTGGAGTCCGAGACGTATTTCTCGTACTTGTATTATTCCGCTGCTGTGATTGTATTGACTGTTTGACTGGCTATGGTTGGTCGTATTGATATACTCTGATGATGATGTATTATATATAAACAGATATAGTTTTGATTTGTGTAAAGTTCTGTTCTATATATTATATTTTATTCCGCTGCGACTGTGAGGTTTTGATGTTGTTTAGTTCATTCTTCTTCTTCTTCTACCTTCTTTCTTTTCCTACAATCTGTCTTTTCCGGCATTCGATCGTCGGCATATTATACTGTTGAGTATTTTGTGTCGATTTTCGAGGGTCGAGAAGGGCGGGTTGTGACAGTTGGTATGATTTTTGAGAATATTTTTGAGTTGGATTTGAAATCTGGAAAGATTTAAAATTTAAAATCGCTTAGTGAAGTAGTTAATATAATATTAAAGTCGTAGTCGAGTCTTTAATTAAATTATAAATGGTAAATTAAACTTATTAATAATTAATATAGATTAATTACTTTAGAATAGTAATTAAATAGATGTTAATGAAGGGTATCAACTAGACTATTTTATAATTAATTAATGAAATTGATTTTTATAATGGATTGGATTAATTGATGTATTAATCAACATTTTAAATTTTTAAAGTGTAAATAATAAATGGGAGTAATCAGGAGTTAATTACTCATTTTAATTGATTAAGTAATTTGATTTATTGGGGTTAACAAATTCAATTTAATTAATTTGGATAAATCAAATTGATGATGTAATAATTATGAAAGTAATTGATGTTTAATTACAGAGTGTAATAAATAGAATGATGTTGTTAATAAAGTAATTGGAGTATAATTACTTTATATATAATTAATCAAGGGATTAATTTGAGATAATGAATTATTGAGCCATATATGAAGTAATTAAAGGAGTTAATTACTAGATTGGGATTAATCAAGGGTGATTAATATTGTAGTTTAATTAAGAGTAATTACTTTGATGTAATTAATTAAACTGGAAATGTAATTTGAGATTATTGATTTTTATTAGAATTTAAAATGGGTTTATTTGGAATAATTAATAAATGAAGGAATTTATTAATGAAATTAATTTAGAAATGTAATTAATTTTGATTCATTAATGAATGAAGTAATGTGAAGATTATTTCTATATTTAGTTCAAAGTAATGAATCTGTGAAATAAATTAAGATAATTACTTAAATGTAATTAAAGAAAATTAATCAGGGATGATTTATTTAAATGAATAATGGGATGGTGATTAATTAATTGAGGGTTAATTAATTAATGGTAATAAGCAAGTTTAATAATGAGGAAATGATTAATTTAATTTACTTTAAATTAATTAAAGGTAAGGTAATTACCAACTGTCAAAATTCTATTCATTACCATACACATCCCATTTACTTTAGCTAACACAAAACTCATTGCCAAACAATTTTCCTTTGAAAATTCCAAAATCACTTGTTTCCCAAACAAGTCCAAACAATGTCATAACCAACTATTTTGGTAGCAATCCATCACTTTAGAAACTCGAAAATGAATTCTAATGATGTGGCCAGCATCATCAGGATTATTTTCCAGCGACTGAAGTGAGTTCAATGCTTTCCACTTCCAAAATCCACCTCAAAACAATTTTATATCCACTAACAAGTACGCTCTCATAGCTATTATTACACTCAGCTCATTATAGAGTACTATTGACTCTATTTAATGAGAAATTTCCCACCAAAGCCTAGGTTGTCAACTGTAACGACCCGGAAATTTTCGAACCCGAAAATTCCAGATAGTTATGAAAAAGAAGAAAGAGGTAGAAGAAGAAGAACAGAAACATCAACATCTCACATTCGCAGCGGATAAAATATAATAGTAAATAATAACAGTTTACAAAAGATTACTATATCTGTCGATTACATTTTAATACATCAGAGTTTTATTTCAATACACAACAATGGTCATATATAAATCAAATATGTGTCAGAAAATCAAAAATAATAGTCACAGCGGAATCACTCCATACGTCCTGCCATCCAGCACTCCTCCTGAGCTCCAGAACGTCCTTACCTGAAAATCTGTAATACTCGGTCTGACCCGAGCATTACATCAAAGTAACACCCGGGTCAGGCTGGAAACCAGCGTGAGTAAACCCATCTAACATGGAATACCACATCATAAAACTACATAAAACCCAGGTAACTCGTATCAATTTACAAATTCACGATTTGTTATAGACATCACTTATTTTACTCATCAATTTCTAAGTATGAGCAATTAGATTAAATGATCCAATTTACTTAAATCATTCCATTCCAGTCTAATTTCTTCCAAACTCACATTTATAAAGAATCGAAGTGGTTTCGGGTATTTACTCGTACCCGACCCGGTCCCTTCGAATCCAAAGTTATATTAACCCAAGTTATTCAAGTGAATACAACTTACTTTTAAATACTGGATGTCATTTTACACAGTAATTCATCACTGGCAGATAACTACACAATCATTGTTTGAGACAAACATTTTATACCAGAAGTATCAATCAATCTTTCATAAGCAAGATTAATTAGTCACTCCTTACTAATTAAATCAAATTACTTTATCATTATTAATCTAGCTTACTTAACAAAAATTAATTAGAAACCTTTCTTAATCATCTCTTACTTATCCCTTCTAATTACACCTAGTAATTAGACTTTAATTATTTTACCATAATGTGAATGACTGCCTTTCATTTAATCGATCCCTCCTTAAATTAATCGCATTCACTTATCAACCTTGATTAACTCCATTCCAAAATTATCTATTTGTGATTAATTAAACTCTTAAATAAATTAGTAATTTATTTTATTAATAACACTGAATAATTAACCCATAATTACCTCCACTAAGTAATTATTCTTTAATTTCTTTTCATCAAGTAATTACCCATTAATTAATTACATTCTGTAATTATCCATCAATCATTATACTACATTAATTACCTTAAGTAATTATTCTTAACCCACCATCCAGAAATCTCTTGAATTAATTGACTAAAATTAACCCCCTTAACTTAATTAATTACACTAAGTAATTGATTTTTTTTTCTTTTTTCCTTTTTAAATTTACTTCATTAAGTAATTACCTTTAATAATTCCTTTAATTAAGTAGTTAACCTCTTAATTACTTATTACTTAATTATCTCTTAATTAACTAGCTTTGATTTACATATTCTCAATTCAGTAATCAATTATACTCAATTAATTTACCTTAATTAGATTACTTATCTTACTTAAATTACTTAAATTACTACACTGAGTAAACATTTACGTTTAAACTTAAGTACATGATAGTAGTGACATGTAAATTATTGTGTTGAAATGCTTTACATTTGTTTATATATATACAAGTGTAAATGTTGTGTGAATGTTCTGATTTGAACTGTGCATATTGATATATATGGCTTTGTCCCAGGTAATAGTGTTGCCCAACAGAACAAAAATGCGATCCAGCATAGCCTCCTCGCGGCGTGCCTCCCTTGCCGCGACGAAAACTGCCGTTGTCCTTCCCTTTTCCCACACGAGATAGCGGTCTAATTAGAAACGAGGCGGCCATCAATTCGATTTTGGGTTATAATCTTTTCGAACGGCGATTTGAATTGGGTTAGGGAACGAAGGCAACCACCATTTTATCTGAATTCGACTCTGCTTTAAAGTGGACGAAAGAAGCGGGTTTGATTTTCGAACAAAGAAAAGGGAATGGCTTGTTTACAGTAGAGGGTGGAAGGGAATTGATTTGTTTTGTAAATAGCTGAGGGAGAAATGAGTTTAATTCGAACGGTAATGGTGATGAGCTTCAATTTTTTTTTCGAACGAAATACGTTTGTGAATTCTGGAAGAAGGCTTGGCTTTTGAAATAGATGGAAAGGAGGTGTATAGCAGAAGATTTAACTTTAGATTTGATTTTTCTTGTACGAGAGGGCAGCGTGATGAAGAAAAAGGCTACAGGGTGTCGGCTAAGCGTACGTAGGTATAGAATAGGGTGGCTGACGAATAAATATATTTAACATGTCAACCAATAAAAATATTTTAAATTTAAATTACGAAGGAGAAATAAAGATTAGAAAACTCAAGTAATATTGGTTTAGAGAAATAAAGGAATTACTTTTAATTTAATAATTTAATTTAATTAAAACTGTAAATAAGGAATGTTGGGAATTTAAAATAGGTATTTTTCAGTTAAAAGGGGGTTTTAAATTCACAAATGAGAAATAAAATTTAAAGGGTATTGTATTTGAAATAAATAAAGTAAACAAGGAATTTTATTCCAAAGTAAAGCAAATTTGAAATCAATTGTAGAATTGATGTAAATGTTTGGAATTGGAAATTTAAAGAGAATGAGATTTTGGAAATTTATAAACTGGGTTTATAAAGTGAAATAAATGTCGGTGGGCATTCTAAATATAAATTCAGGATGGGGATTTATAAGGGAAGGAGAATTGGTTTAAGAATAAATAATGATTTATTTTTAAAGAAGTGGAAGAGAAGTATTTTCTGGATAGCCAAGTACATTTGGTTTTGAAAGCAATTCTAAATATTTGTTAAAGATTTATTGTTAATTTTAAAATCAGGTTTAGAAAATCTATTATTTCAAATGTAAATCTTCAAAAGTAAGTATTTTTCAAAACTATTATTGTAATAGATATAGAAGTGATTTGGTAATACGTTTTAAAAGGAAATTTGTTTATATTTTTTTAAAGTGGTTTTATTTTAGATATTTTTAAATATATATTTTAACTTAAGTTTTAAAGTAGTTTTCAAAAGGTGTTTTATAAAGTATATTTATAATAAAGTGTTTTAAAATTATTTTTAAAATCTAAAATGGGTTGTACTTGGTATTCCAGTGAAATAAATATTTGGGAAATTATTCCGTGAAAGGAATATAGTTTGAAATTGTTTCCAATGGGGATTGGAAAGGGGAATAATACCTTGTGAAGATAATTTGGAAAAAAAATAGATAATTGGGAAAATTTATTTATTGTTGATGGTTGTTATGGATGTAAATTGATAGTTAAACAACCGACTATCAATATTGGCCAAATGCGCTGATCGTTTCGAAGAGACCGGTATCGAGTTTCCGTATACCGGGATTCTAGGTCTGGAGACTCGAAAACCACTTCGATCCGGTTTGTACGTTTCGTGGGGAAACGAGGGTAATATTGATAAGGGGATAGTGTTATCAGTTCTGTTCGGACCTGGAACGGACTTGTATGGACGAATGCTTTCGGACATCGTCAGGGGACGATGGGCATTCTAAGTGAAACGTTCTGAAGGTAACGTTTAGCCTCAAGCCTCATCAACCGGGAATGACTGAAAATCAGGGGTTATGCAGCAAGGCTTCGTGGGTAGCACCCACTTGAGAGTAAAGTCATCCCTGTCTAGATGTCCCTTTTATTTCGGCTTAGTGGTGCGGTTGCTGATCCCAACCGTGGGGTGATTTTATTTGGAATTATCCAGTAAGGGATGATTCCGGTCTTGTGTTGCAGGGGAGCGGGCGTACTCCTCGGTACTGTGATCTAGGCCACGTACTGTGACAGGTGGTACCCCAGTGCCTAGTCATTCGTTGGAAATCCATTCTCCCTACGTGCCTTGTACGGTATTTGTTTGTATACCTAGTATGCTGGAATTTAATCATGTAACAATTTCAGCTATTTTAATAAATATTTGTGAATAGACACTACTATAATATCAGAGGATTTTATAAAAAGTGTTTAGCTATCGTAAGGTAAAAACCCGACATGTTTATTTGTGGCGTGGTCTTACGAGATGCTTTTATTTTCAAAGGATTTTTGAAACTTTAATAATCAATTGAGTGTGATTTTCTCACGCTGGTATTCCAGACTGACTCGGGTGTTGTTTTATATAATGCTCGGGTCAGACCGAGATAAACAGGTTCAGATTGTAGCTGTGGAGCTCAGGAGACGAGCTGGATGGCGATACGTACTTCCGTACTTGTTTATTGTTCCGCTGTGTATTTGGATGTATATCATTGATGTGATGAACTCTGATGATGTATTCTGTAAATATATTGTATAAACAGATATATTTTTCTGTTTGAGTAAAGATCTGTTTTGTATATATTATATTTTATTCCGCTGCGATGTGAGATTCTGTTGTTGATTTTCTGTTTCTTCTTCTTCTACCTCTTTTCTTTAACACAAATGGTTCGATTTTCCGGGACTGGAAAGTCGGGTCGTTACAGTGGTATCATAAAAATTGATTTGATAATAATTGTTAATAAGACTTGAATTGATATAATAATCTTCTTTTAAATAGATATTTAACTGATAATTTATCTTTTAAAAACTAATAAATTGTTTTCTATTTATAATGTATATATATTTGTATATATTGTAAATAGAAATCTTGGGTTTGAATCTAATAAATAAATAAAACCTTGTTTTCAAATTCTAAAATATTTTTGGTAATTGGGAAATTAGGATTTAATTTAAAATATATGGTTTTAAATGTTCAAGATAAATGTTTAATTGATTTAAATTTATATCTTGGCTTAAGTTCAAGAATTAAATAAAAAGGTTTGTTTTAAAATATGGTTTAATAAATATGAGATATTAATTCATTTAAATAATAATAGGAAGTTATAATCACTTTTATAAATTATTTAATTGGACAAATTATTGTCTTCAAATAACATTTTTAATGTATTGTTTTATATATATATAAATATAAATAGACTTTAAAATAGAAGTGTTATTTTCAATTTTAAATATGTTGTTATATATATATATAACTTGATTTTAAAATTAGATTTTAGAATTTATTTTGAATTTAAAAGTCTTAAAATTTAAAAAGAGTAAATATTTAAAATGCTTGGATTTTTAAAGATATTGTATAAGCTTTTATTTGTGTATATATATATATACCTAACTTTGTTTTATTTTCTCTAAAAAGAAATTTGTAAAAATAAACACATGTTACAAATAAGTATTTAAGCTAAAAATGGAACATGAAAATATAAGTAAGCATGACATAAATTCTAACATCTGGTTAATATAGAAACTTAGTATCTTACAAAGCTTAAGACTATGCAGGCAAGAAAAAAATATGTACAAAGATATTAGTACATACGAAATAAGATAAGTTTGTAGACATAGGCTTGCAAAGCAAGGCAAAAAGGAAATATTTTAACATTTATTCAAGCTTAAAGGACTCTTGCATTTAATGTTGAAACATCTCCAGTACATTGTGTTGATCTATCAGCCTCCTTAAGAAATAAAAATCTCTGACCATAATTAATAAAATCTTGTACAAACAAATAAACAATCTTGTAAACATTTATCCATATATCATATCTTCTAGTTCATTTCGTTTATCAAAAAAATAAGCAAACCAGAAAAAAATAGTAAGCACTTCCATTTTTACAAACTCATTCTAATCAGTGATCAACCTCTCTTCAAACCAGAAAACTAAATTCTTCAACCTGTTATTCAATTCTGGAGCTCAGGATACGAGCTGGATGGCAGAGACGTATGGAGTGTTTCCGCTGTGATATATTACAGTTTATCTGAGACATGTTGATTGTAACTGTCCAGTGTATGTGTAAATGTTATAACTCTGATGTAATGATATAAATTAACAGATATAGTATTCTTTGTATAATTGTTATTATTTGATATTATATTTTGATCCGCTGCGAAGGTGAGTATCTGTGTTATGTTTTCTGTTTCTTTCTTTTATCTCTTTCTTCTTTTTCATAACTATCTGGAATTTTCGGGATCGAAAATTCCGGGTCGTTACAGTTGGTATGTGACGACCCGACTTTCCAGACCCGGAAAATCGAACCATATTAGTTAAGAAGAAGAGGTAGAAGAAGAAAAATAGAAAACAAAAATCAGAATCTAACCATCGCAGCGGAATAAAATATAATATATATTAACAGATCTTTACACAAATCAAATCTATATCAGTTTTATATAATATAGCATCAGAGTATACACCAGAGAACACATAACATACAACTGGACAATAACCATATCATGTCCTCAATACAACAGAGTACAACAATCAACACAGCGGAATATATATATATAAACAAGTACGGGAGATACGTCTCGCCATCCAGCTCATCTTCTGAGCTCCACAGCATCATATCCTGTCACCTATAATACTCGGTCTGACCCGAGCATCATATAAAACAATACCCGAGTCAGTCTGGAATACCAGCGTGAGAAAATCACACTCAATTGATTATTAAAGTTTCAAAAATCCTTTTGAAAATAAAAGCATCTCGTAAGACCACGCCACCAATAAACATGTCGGGTTTTTACCTTACGATAGCTAAAACACTTTTTATAAAAATCCTCTGATATTATAATAGTGTCTATTCACAAATACTTATTAAAATAGCTGAAATTGTTACATGATTAAATTCCAGCATACTAGCCACAACGTGGGTAATACAAACAAAACTCGTACAAGGCACGTAGGGAGAATGGATTTCCAACGAATGACTAGGCACTGGGGTACCACCTGTCACAGTACGTGGCCTAGATCACAGTACCGAGGAGTACGCCCGCTCCCCTGCAACACAAGACCGGAATCATCCCTTACTGGATAATTCCAAATAAAATCACCCCACGGTTGGGATCAGCAACCGCACCACTAAGCCGAAATAAAAGGGACATCTAGACAGGGATGACCTTACTCTCAAGTGGGTGCTACCCACGAAGCCTTGCTGCATAACCCCTGATTTTCAGTCATTCCCGGTTGATGAGGTTCGAGGCTAAACGATACCTTTATAGCACATATCCCTTAGAATGCCCATCGTCCACCTGACGATGTCACGAAAGCATTCGTCCATACAAGTCCGTCCCGGGTTCGAACGGAACCGAAGGCACTATTCCTACTACATCCATTTTGGAAATATCCTCAGGATTAGTAGCGACTAGCCCTTGCACTTCACTGCTCCATCTTCGACTTCGAACACGTTACCCGAAACGTACAAACCGAATCGAAGTGGTATTCGAGTCTCCAGACCTAGAATCCCGGTATACGGAAACTCGATCCCGGTCTCTTCGAAACGATCAACGCATTTGGCCAATATTGATAGTCGGTTATTTAACTATCAATTAACATCCACAAGCAACCATCACACAATAAATAATTTCCCACATTATTTATTTGCCCAAATATCTTTCCAAGATATATTTCCAAATTTTCAAAGCTCATTTGAAAACAGTTTCCGCTTACGGAATACATTTCCCAAATAATTATTTCTTCTGGAACACCAAGTACAAAATACTTTAGATTTAAAAATAATTTAAAAGCACTTTATTATAAATATATTTTATAACATTGAACTTAAACTACTTTAATACTTTATTAAAATATATACTTTAAAATAAAACCATTTATAAATACAAACTAAATTTCCCTCTTTAAAAACATAATACCAAATCACTTTTATATAATTGCTACAATAATAGATTTTTGAAAATACTACTTTAGACTTTAACATTTAGAAATAATCAATTTTCTAAAATATGCTTTTTAAAACATATTAAAACTTTTAACTTATATTTAAAATTGCTTTGAAAACGTACTTGGCTATCCAGAGAAATACACTTCTCATTCCCATCTTTTAAAAATAAATCAACATTTATTTTTAAACCAATTCATATCCTTTTACAAATTCCCACATTGAATTTATATTTTCTAATATCCACTGATATTCCATTTCACTTTATAAACCCAGTTTATATCTCAAAAATCTCATTTCTCTTAAATTTCAAATCCCAAAATATTTAAATCAAATTTATAATTGATTTCCCAATTTATTTTACTTTGAAATAAATTTCTTTACTACTTCATTTATTCCAAAATACATTAACCTTTAGATTTTATTCCTTATTACGAGTTAAAACCCCTTTTTACCAATATCGATTACAGATTTCCAAAACTCCTTATTTATTCTTTAATTAACTTTAATCCTTAATTTCAAAAATAACTTCTTTTATTTTTCAAATAATATCACTTAAGTATAAAATTTATTATCCCTTGTGAATTCAAAATCCCCTTATTTCATATTTGTTAAAAATTCCAAATCACCTTATTTTTATTTCAATTCGTTATAAATTTTATCCCAATTCCTCGAATTATTTTACTTAAACTTTTATTCCTTGATTTCTTTCCAAAAATTCCATTCCATAGATTTTATAATTTATTATACTGGACAATCCAAATCAACCACATCATCCAATATAAAATCATCACATGATATCCAATATTCAGAACACAGAATATTAAATAATCTAATACTTTTGAGGAATCCAGTTGGATCCCTCCAACCTGTTTCCCTGCATCCACAGACGTTAGCACAATACCAATTCCACTTCGAGGTGGAACATCGCGGTATATGGGTTTTAAATAAATATCATCCGCTATTATGCGGCGCATAGGGTCTCATCCGCTATACAACGCGGGAATATCAACAATTCCAATATATACATATGCCAATATGTATATATTGCTATATACTACTATATATATAGCACATCAATCAATGCAATCATCCAATCAATTATTTAAATTTAACCATTTAAATTTAAATTTAACTGAGTGAGATTAACTCACCTTTGATTTCTGATTTGCAGTCCAACCAAACCAGCTTGTTTCCTTTCAGATTTTTTTGACCTTGAATAACAATTTATAGTTTTGTTAACATTTGGAATAATTGAATGATTAATTACCATTGAACAGATTTAATTAATCAATAATTTAATTTAAACTATTTCACTTTAAATAAAAGTATTTTTTAGCGACATATAATTAAACAGGTTTATTAGACAAATTAATCACTATTTCATGGATTAAATTTAAACTTATCATTTGATTTAAATCTATTTTTCCTTTGGAATCTTTAGTAACTAAAATGATTAAATAAGTTAATTAATTTATTTTTTTTCTTCTCTTTTTTTTTTTACAAAAACTTAAGCAGTTTCAAATTTTCACTTAGAATCTGAAAACAATTTAATTCACACACATATATATGAATATATGCATATTAACACAAAATCGAACATTAAAATCAAATACCTCACTGCCGACTCGATGCCATCACACTTTCGCCTAGCTACCGCACACATCGAGCGCAGAACGAACCACAAATCAGAAACTACCCATTCTCTGAAGCCTCGACAACCCACGGCATTATCTTGACGTCACGAAGCCAAACCCTATTCCCAAATCAAACAACGAGCAACCCTCATTGCCACTTCCTGTCGTTCGAACCAAGTCCACGACCCTCGAGCCTTGGCAAAACGCTAATCCCCCACCGCGATTTCGAAACTCCTCTCAGTCACCGTCCAGCGCGTGAGCTCGAAAACCCTAAATTCACCTTAAAATGACAGCCACGACAAACATGGCCAGACTCGATCGATAACTCTCCTGCTACCGTCAGCAAGCATCGACAAACATCGCGACCTCCCCTTCCTTAATCGCGTTCGCGGAGCCACTATAACTCGACTTCGCGACTCAAATCGCTACCCTCTCGAGCTGCCGTGCTTGAGTTCAAGATGAACTGATGATGTCGCGATTTCTTACTCACTTCTTTTCTCGATCTGGTTTCGTTACTGAAGGAAGAGGAAAACAAAACAGAAGAGGCTCACGATAAAATGAAGGCAGCACTCTCGGCCATTATTTATTTTAAGGAAGAGGAGAACGATACCACGCGATTTAAATTGCGGCCATTATTTTTTTCCTTTTCTTCGATTTGGGTATTTGAATTAAACTGGAGGGTGGAGTCGATTTTGAAGAGGAGAAAGTCGTTCGACCATTATTTCGAACGATAGATATTTTTCTCTTTCATCTGAAGCTTCCAGCACAAATTTCCTTTTGGCTGAAATGAAATAAAGGGGAAAGGTGACATTTGAAATGAGGGTAACGTGTACCAGATGGGTTACAGTGATTCTGAGAAGGGAAAAAGTTTTGATGTTAAGTTTATTTGATCAGTCAAAGTATAAATATTGTTTTCGATATAAATTCCAACGTGTTTATATATCGTACGCTCACACAACGACTCCAAACGCTACGAAAATTGAAATCCGATAATAATACAATATTACAGATCCAATGGAACTGGTTTCGTCGAATTCCGAGACTGTGCCCCAGAAAGGCTATTTTAAAATATCGATTTGAACGATATAATTTCAAAACATAACAAAACATCTTTAAATTCAAATATAAAAGTTCTATCACCTTCAGTATTATTAATATAAATTTTACAAGCCTTCAAATTATTTTTAACAGGCTTAAAAATCAAGATTCAATATTTTATCCAATTTCGATAATTAAATTCAATAATTAATTATCCAATAAATTTTGATATTTGAAATTTAAGTTAATAATTAATCTCGGAATATTTAAAATTAATTGAATATTCCAATTTTAAAAATACAAAAATTCTGGGTCGTCACATTCCTTCCCCCTTAAAAGAATTTCGTCCCCGAAATTACTAGTTAGGAAGAATGATCCATCCAGTAGCTATTTCTCAATTCAAATAGTTTTAAACAACTCCTCAAAACAAATCCTTTAATAGAGATACATTATCCCTCTTTCTAACCTTTCAAACTTACTCCTAAATCCCAAACAATATTATCTTTCTTATCAGTTCAAATTTAAATTTGAATTCAAATTTTGAATCATCAAAATTTTCCCAAAATTTTTCTAACTCTCTAAATTTCCGAAAAATTTCGCCAGCGTCTCCTTTGCGCGGCTAGCTCGGTACAACTACAAAATGGCTCTACGGCCTCCCAATCTCAAAAAGAAAACAAAAAAGCCAAGTGGCTGGATCAAAAACCCAATCAAATTTCATATAGAAATTCAAATACATACCTTTTTGTCGAGCCATTAAATTTTATCTTCTAAATCAAAAATCCCAATTTATCCCTTGCTTTTATACACCTGTATACCCTACTAAGCAATAATATTCAATCACAGTTACAAAGTCATCTTATACTCTTCTTTACAAATTTCCAATATTTGTTTTACTTAAGCACGTACGATGCACATATATCATCCGTACGCAATATCAAATCTGATCGCTCACTCGATCACACAATTTCGCTTCCGAACTAGTATCGTCCCCCCCGACTTTCTAGTGCGGACTCAGATCTGGTTTCTTGATCAGAAACCGTCATTCTCCTTGCATAGCCACAAACTATGATAGAGAATTACCAGAATCAATCAACAATCCATATCCAGGTTCGCCGTTGAAAATCGAGCGAAAAATCCTGATTCGGATCGATAAAACTATCTCAAAATTCTGTGCTCGAATCCGGATCAAATAGTTATGCGAATAAAATAATATACGTACATCCTACGTATAAATTCCAATTGATTATCAATTATATCAATTTCCTTTTTATTCACATTCATTTGATTGTTATTCACTTATCACACTTATCCCATTCACATCTTCAAATTTTTAATCGTCATTCAATTATTCACCTAGAATAATTTTCCTCCATACCAAATTTACTTAAGAATTCACCATTCATTTCTTAAGTCCAATATAAACATTTATATACTTCTTACATTAATTTTCACTTCATTATTGAAGTTTATATCCATTTCTATTTACTTTTGTCTTTACAATTTCATTTGATTTCAATTTGGCTTCCACTCGAATATTTAATTAGTTGCACTTACTAATTAATTTAAATTTCGATTAACTATTTATTCGCAAACTTCACTTCTTTAGTTCCTTCGATTTCAATTCACCTTACATTCACATTTGAATTAGATTTCAATATCCAGTTTCAATTTCATTTGCTTAACAAATTTAAATCATTTGTTGTTAGTGAAAATTTCCAAAAATTTTCAAAAATTTTCTAACTCCCAAAATTTTACGGAAAATTTTGGCAGAGTCTCCCTTGTACGGAGGGACTTCTGCGATATCGCAGGATGCACAAATATATATATACATCGGCCTCAGGCCGGAAATCACAATATATATCAATGTATGCAGTTCATATCTCCTATTTTGAATTTTTGCATAAGCGTACCTTATTATAGCAATTTTTTTAAGCAAAGCAGTGATTTATTTAGCAATTAGTGCAACCCAAAATCAGCTATACGGCTTCCCTGAACCTGTACTTACTTACTTCAAAAATGTAAGTACCACGATCATGCAACTTAACAACATTTTACATATTTAACTAACAAACAAGAGAATTTCCATGAGGAAAGTAGATTAAACAACACTTATAAGCAATGTTTTGGTTCCAACATTAATTTAAATTGTTACAACCCATTTATGTACGATTACATCCAATTTAAATGGTTCACATCTCAATTTCTCACATTCGGCTCATTTTAGCAAATCAAACTTATATTTAATTCAATTGATCTCAAAATCAATTTATTTAACTTCTATCAACTGATAGAATTTCAATTTACTTTTCTTACGTCAAACGACGGTTTATTTTATGCAGTTTTGACGATATCCATAAGAATAAATAATTGCTTAAGTTTCATAACCAATTTAAATTGATTCCAATTCAAAATTTTTAACTCTCTTCCATTTTAATATAAGTGGTATATTCATTGAATCCAATATAACCTCTAATCCACATTCAATACTTATTCCTGAATTGTATTATATTAATAACAATGCCACTTCAATCATTTCTGCTTACTTGAATTTATTTACAATTCAAATTATCACTATTACACTCCAATTCCATTATTCATTGTACTTCCACTTTTATTACCAAATTCAAATTCCATTAACATATCCACTTTTCTAATTTATTCCAAATTAGCACACTTCTTTTTACAATTCAATATTTGATTTTTATCCATTTCCCAAAATACAAAACAATTTTATTTTGGCTTATTTATCCCACTTCTAAATTTATAAGTCACAACTTCTTTATATCCATACATCCATTTTATTACAATTCAATTTTGTAAGTTTCTATAAGTTCCCCAATTTACTTACCCTCTATTTGTTTACTTCTTTTAATTTACTACAATTAATTTGCTTATATTCTAACTTATTTTCATTTCCTTACTTACTTCGAATTTTGTAAGTGTCCAAAATTTATTCATTATCCCATAAACATTTTAAATAAAGTTCCAGAGCTTTACAAATTTTCAAAATTTCAAAATTCCCTTTGAAATCAACTATATCCCAAAATTCTTTGGCAATTCAACTATTCCTTTGAATTTTCAAAACCAAATCCAGTTCGCAAACAAATCCCATTTCAAACAACTCGGTAGCAATTTCTCTCCTAGAAACTCGAAAATGAACATCGATGATGCTGCAGTCATCACCGAAGTTATTTTCCAGCGACCGAAAGAGAGTTAAATGCTTTTATCTCTTTAAAATCCCTCCAAATATTTTTAAATCCCAAATCTCTCCAGATTTCAAATCCAATTCAAAATATTTCCGAAATAATGTCACCATTATTTCTCCAAACCCCTTTGAAAACCATTTCCAACTCAAAGGAATCTTAATCTTCACAAAATTCCAAATTTAAAACCCATCCAGTTTTATATCCATCGTTACTCTGGAATTTTATCCCATTCCAATTTTAAATATTTCTCTAGAACTTCATCTTAATTTCCATTATATATGACATTTAGTTTACATTTACATATCTCGTTTGTATATAAGTTTATTTCAACTTATAAATTACATTTATAATTTATATTCTCAAATTTCATTTTATTATAAAATTTTATTCTTTACTTTGGTTATAAATTTCAATTTCTAGTTAAGTTTCCATATAATAATGATAATAATTTCCTATTATCACTTCTAACATCCAAACAACCATATATATTAACTAGAATAGTTTACAAAACATTTTCTTTTTATACAAA
Source organism: Allium fistulosum (assembly GCA_030737815.1). Classification (NCBI taxonomy): domain Eukaryota; kingdom Viridiplantae; phylum Streptophyta; class Magnoliopsida; order Asparagales; family Amaryllidaceae; genus Allium; species Allium fistulosum. The sequence goes on from CM060906.1 coordinate 735,570,471, forward strand.
AATAATTTGGGTAAAATTATTTCATTTACCCTACTTTAAAACAATACTGTGTTGAATTGTTCTATTCAAGTGTTTAGAGATTCCTATCAATGTTGTGGCGTCCCACACATCGACCAGAATCCATAAACTACTCAATAAACCAATCAACACAATATAAAACAATTTTATATTCACTAACAAATACGCACTCATATCTATTAATACTCTCAAAATTCCCACCAGAGCCAAGGTTATCGCCAACCTAAGCTCTGATACCACTGTGACGACCCGACTTTCCAGACCCGGAAAATCGAACCATATTAGTTAAGAAGAAGAGGTAGAAGAAGAAAAATAGAAAACAAAAATCAGAATCTAACCATCGCAGCGGAATAAAATATAATATATATTAACAGATCTTTACACAAATCAAATCTATATCAGTTTTATATAATATAGCATCAGAGTATACACCAGAGAACACATAACATACAACTGGACAATAACCATATCATGTCCTCAATACAACAGAGTACAACAATCAACACAGCGGAATATATATATATAAACAAGTACGGGAGATACGTCTCGCCATCCAGCTCATCTTCTGAGCTCCACAGCATCATATCCTGTCACCTATAATACTCGGTCTGACCCGAGCATCATATAAAACAATACCCGAGTCAGTCTGGAATACCAGCGTGAGAAAATCACACTCAATTGATTATTAAAGTTTCAAAAATCCTTTTGAAAATAAAAGCATCTCGTAAGACCACGCCACCAATAAACATGTCGGGTTTTTACCTTACGATAGCTAAAACACTTTTTATAAAAATCCTCTGATATTATAATAGTGTCTATTCACAAATACTTATTAAAATAGCTGAAATTGTTACATGATTAAATTCCAGCATACTAGCCACAACGTGGGTAATACAAACAAAACTCGTACAAGGCACGTAGGGAGAATGGATTTCCAACGAATGACTAGGCACTGGGGTACCACCTGTCACAGTACGTGGCCTAGATCACAGTACCGAGGAGTACGCCCGCTCCCCTGCAACACAAGACCGGAATCATCCCTTACTGGATAATTCCAAATAAAATCACCCCACGGTTGGGATCAGCAACCGCACCACTAAGCCGAAATAAAAGGGACATCTAGACAGGGATGACCTTACTCTCAAGTGGGTGCTACCCACGAAGCCTTGCTGCATAACCCCTGATTTTCAGTCATTCCCGGTTGATGAGGTTCGAGGCTAAACGATACCTTTATAGCACATATCCCTTAGAATGCCCATCGTCCACCTGACGATGTCACGAAAGCATTCGTCCATACAAGTCCGTCCCGGGTTCGAACGGAACCGAAGGCACTATTCCTACTACATCCATTTTGGAAATATCCTCAGGATTAGTAGCGACTAGCCCTTGCACTTCACTGCTCCATCTTCGACTTCGAACACGTTACCCGAAACGTACAAACCGAATCGAAGTGGTATTCGAGTCTCCAGACCTAGAATCCCGGTATACGGAAACTCGATCCCGGTCTCTTCGAAACGATCAACGCATTTGGCCAATATTGATAGTCGGTTATTTAACTATCAATTAACATCCACAAGCAACCATCACACAATAAATAATTTCCCACATTATTTATTTGCCCAAATATCTTTCCAAGATATATTTCCAAATTTTCAAAGCTCATTTGAAAACAGTTTCCGCTTACGGAATACATTTCCCAAATAATTATTTCTTCTGGAACACCAAGTACAAAATACTTTAGATTTAAAAATAATTTAAAAGCACTTTATTATAAATATATTTTATAACATTGAACTTAAACTACTTTAATACTTTATTAAAATATATACTTTAAAATAAAACCATTTATAAATACAAACTAAATTTCCCTCTTTAAAAACATAATACCAAATCACTTTTATATAATTGCTACAATAATAGATTTTTGAAAATACTACTTTAGACTTTAACATTTAGAAATAATCAATTTTCTAAAATATGCTTTTTAAAACATATTAAAACTTTTAACTTATATTTAAAATTGCTTTGAAAACGTACTTGGCTATCCAGAGAAATACACTTCTCATTCCCATCTTTTAAAAATAAATCAACATTTATTTTTAAACCAATTCATATCCTTTTACAAATTCCCACATTGAATTTATATTTTCTAATATCCACTGATATTCCATTTCACTTTATAAACCCAGTTTATATCTCAAAAATCTCATTTCTCTTAAATTTCAAATCCCAAAATATTTAAATCAAATTTATAATTGATTTCCCAATTTATTTTACTTTGAAATAAATTTCTTTACTACTTCATTTATTCCAAAATACATTAACCTTTAGATTTTATTCCTTATTACGAGTTAAAACCCCTTTTTACCAATATCGATTACAGATTTCCAAAACTCCTTATTTATTCTTTAATTAACTTTAATCCTTAATTTCAAAAATAACTTCTTTTATTTTTCAAATAATATCACTTAAGTATAAAATTTATTATCCCTTGTGAATTCAAAATCCCCTTATTTCATATTTGTTAAAAATTCCAAATCACCTTATTTTTATTTCAATTCGTTATAAATTTTATCCCAATTCCTCGAATTATTTTACTTAAACTTTTATTCCTTGATTTCTTTCCAAAAATTCCATTCCATAGATTTTATAATTTATTATACTGGACAATCCAAATCAACCACATCATCCAATATAAAATCATCACATGATATCCAATATTCAGAACACAGAATATTAAATAATCTAATACTTTTGAGGAATCCAGTTGGATCCCTCCAACCTGTTTCCCTGCATCCACAGACGTTAGCACAATACCAATTCCACTTCGAGGTGGAACATCGCGGTATATGGGTTTTAAATAAATATCATCCGCTATTATGCGGCGCATAGGGTCTCATCCGCTATACAACGCGGGAATATCAACAATTCCAATATATACATATGCCAATATGTATATATTGCTATATACTACTATATATATAGCACATCAATCAATGCAATCATCCAATCAATTATTTAAATTTAACCATTTAAATTTAAATTTAACTGAGTGAGATTAACTCACCTTTGATTTCTGATTTGCAGTCCAACCAAACCAGCTTGTTTCCTTTCAGATTTTTTTGACCTTGAATAACAATTTATAGTTTTGTTAACATTTGGAATAATTGAATGATTAATTACCATTGAACAGATTTAATTAATCAATAATTTAATTTAAACTATTTCACTTTAAATAAAAGTATTTTTTAGCGACATATAATTAAACAGGTTTATTAGACAAATTAATCACTATTTCATGGATTAAATTTAAACTTATCATTTGATTTAAATCTATTTTTCCTTTGGAATCTTTAGTAACTAAAATGATTAAATAAGTTAATTAATTTATTTTTTTTCTTCTCTTTTTTTTTTTTACAAAAACTTAAGCAGTTTCAAATTTTCACTTAGAATCTGAAAACAATTTAATTCACACACATATATATGAATATATGCATATTAACACAAAATCGAACATTAAAATCAAATACCTCACTGCCGACTCGATGCCATCACACTTTCGCCTAGCTACCGCACACATCGAGCGCAGAACGAACCACAAATCAGAAACTACCCATTCTCTGAAGCCTCGACAACCCACGGCATTATCTTGACGTCGCGAAGCCAAACCCTATTCCCAAATCAAACAACGAGCAACCCTCATTGCCACTTCCTGTCGTTCGAACCAAGTCCACGACCCTCGAGCCTTGGCAAAACGCTAATCCCCCACCGCGATTTCGAAACTCCTCTCAGTCACCGTCCAGCGCGTGAGCTCGAAAACCCTAAATTCACCTTAAAATGACAGCCACGACAAACATGGCCAGACTCGATCGATAACTCTCCTGCTACCGTCAGCAAGCATCGACAAACATCGCGACCTCCCCTTCCTTAATCGCGTTCGCGGAGCCACTATAACTCGACTTCGCGACTCAAATCGCTACCCTCTCGAGCTGCCGTGCTTGAGTTCAAGATGAACTGATGATGTCGCGATTTCTTACTCACTTCTTTTCTCGATCTGGTTTCGTTACTGAAGGAAGAGGAAAACAAAACAGAAGAGGCTCACGATAAAATGAAGGCAGCACTCTCGGCCATTATTTATTTTAAGGAAGAGGAGAACGATACCACGCGATTTAAATTGCGGCCATTATTTTTTTCCTTTTCTTCGATTTGGGTATTTGAATTAAACTGGAGGGTGGAGTCGATTTTGAAGAGGAGAAAGTCGTTCGACCATTATTTCGAACGATAGATATTTTTCTCTTTCATCTGAAGCTTCCAGCACAAATTTCCTTTTGGCTGAAATGAAATAAAGGGGAAAGGTGACATTTGAAATGAGGGTAACGTGTACCAGATGGGTTACAGTGATTCTGAGAAGGGAAAAAGTTTTGATGTTAAGTTTATTTGATCAGTCAAAGTATAAATATTGTTTTCGATATAAATTCCAACGTGTTTATATATCGTACGCTCACACAACGACTCCAAACGCTACGAAAATTGAAATCCGATAATAATACAATATTACAGATCCAATGGAACTGGTTTCGTCGAATTCCGAGACTGTGCCCCGGAAAGGCTATTTTAAAATATCGATTTGAACGATATAATTTCAAAACATAACAAAACATCTTTAAATTCAAATATAAAAGTTCTATCACCTTCAGTATTATTAATATAAATTTTACAAGCCTTCAAATTATTTTTAACAGGCTTAAAAATCAAGATTCAATATTTTATCCAATTTCGATAATTAAATTCAATAATTAATTATCCAATAAATTTTGATATTTGAAATTTAAGTTAATAATTAATCTCGGAATATTTAAAATTAATTGAATATTCCAATTTTAAAAATACAAAAATTCTGGGTCGTCACACATGAGTATCAAGATTATCAAGAGTTCAAGTTTCCAAGATAAATTATATAGTTAGGAATATTGTTAAAACTCGTAGAAAAGCACTGGCATCTTAATATCCAATTTATTCGTGGAATGGAATCCACTTCGAGCCCGTTAAAGGGATGGAACCCTAAGTAGGATGGAACCTACGAAAATTTAGTGGGACATTGTTTTGTATCCACTAATTTTATTTCAAAATGATTTTACAAAATTATCTTGTTTTCAAAATGATTTCAAAACTTTCCTTTTAAAAGATTCAAAACTCTCTATCTTGATTTTAAATAATTTTAGCCTCAAAAACATCTTTAATTTCAATGTCAAATTACTCCTGATTTTAAACTATCTTTTCAAACAATATATTTAACTTTTAAATATTTACACTTAGATTTAAATATAAAATTATAGTTAAATTATGTATATATTGTTCTTTATATTTACTTATGTATTTCAACTATAGTTAAGTATATTTATAAAGTTTAAAATAATTTTAATATAAGATAGAGGTTAGTATCAAAGAAAATCAAAACACCAAAAATCCCTTTGGGATGTTGACATGCCCAAGTAACCCATGTCGACATAGTGTTAGTTGGTTTCAAAATTCAAATTTCAAAAGAAGTGTCTATTCGCCATAACTCTTCATGAATGGTCATGGCTGTTGCTCTTCTATAAATAGGGGTCAGTTTCAACGAATTTTTAATCACTTTTTCTGGTTTTCACTCCTCTTCTTCTTCCACATTTCTTAATACAAAATCATACCATTACTCTGCCGAAATCAACATCGAATCATACTCGATTACTTCTAGTGTGATTCTCCATTACTATCTCTACAAGATCCAAGTGCTAATCTGAGTTATAGACTTTTTGTAATCAATCGAGCGAGAGAAGGTGTGATTGTAGCCCTGGAAATCAATTGGGTGAACTTGTTGCCCCGGAAATCAAGTATCTCTACCCAGAGGATTGTTATTCTGGAGGGTGTATCTCGTAGCCTTGAAATCGAGGATTGTAATTATTGAATTGAGTTTGAAAGGAAATCCGTACTTGTGTTGCGGGACTGGACGTAGGGTAAATCCAAACCAGTATAAAATCCGGTGTGTTCTTTCCTTTACTGCTTTTACTTTATATTTGCATCTGTGTTTGATTCTGTGTTCATATCTGTGTCTGTTTAGTTTATACATTGTTAACAAAGTAAGATAAACTCAAAAAGATTAACAAAATTCTTTAAACACTATTCACCCCCCCCCTCTAGTGTTAATTCAAGCCTTAAGATCCTTAATCCGCATTTCTCACAAGTACTAGTAGAGGATGAAGAAGGGGAAATAGCAGCACCACAACCACTAACGGTCAAGCTCAACCGCCGCTGTAGAAGAAATAGCTCCCGTACAGCCCTAGGTTAATTTTGCCGCTCTGCGCAATAATTATACCAGCTTAGGGGAAAACCATTCAAGGGTACAGAATCTATTATTGAAGCACAAGCTTCGATTAAATCATGTGAAAGGATCTTTAAAGCGTTGGATATTGGTGATGAGCAAAAGAGATTTCTGGCCTCATGGCAACTTCAGGAAGGGGCTTTGGCTTGGTGGGAGTCTATCACCCTAAATGATTCACAGGACAATTTCTCTTAGGAAAGATTTAAAGAGGTTTTGGAGGAGCAGTACATGCCAGCATCGAGAAAATCTCGTCTTTATAGAAGCTTTATCGATCTGAAGCAGGAGGAAATGACTATTGAGGAGTATGCGAATAAGTTTAACGAATTATCTTGTTTTGGGCTGGGTCTAATTGACACGTCTTTGAAGAAAAACGAAAAGTTTATTTCTAGGATGAATGAGAAATACCAGAGCAGGATGACTGCCCATGTTAAGGGGTCATTTATAGATTTGCTAGATATGGGATTCCATTATGAAACATTGGACAAGACGAAGCCAGTAGTAGCTAAGACAAACAACAACAACAACAACAATTGGAAGAAGATGAAGTTTAATCAAAATGGAAAAGAGCCGGGTCAAGAAAAATCTTGAGGAGGAGCCCAAGGTAACTATTTGAAAGAGGCTACGTGTTACAATTGCCAACAAAAGGGCCACCGATCGACTCATTACAAGAATCCCAAGGTTCATAGGCCACCACCAAACTGCTATAATTATCATCAACTGGGACACATGATCAAGGATTGTCCGATCATGAGGAAGGGAGAGCAAGCCCGAGTCTACGCAATTAAGGATGAGCCTTCAACCTCTCGGTATGTGAAAGGTAAGGGAGTTTTGGAAGGTAATATTTTTATCGAAGATATTTTAGTTAGAGTATTGTTTGATACAGGAGCTTCTCATAGTTTTATTGCTAATAAAACTGTAGAAGAATTAAAACTTGAACCTAAGTTAGTTGATACCCCTATTTGCGTGACGAATCCTATAGGCGGTACTACTAACCTTTGCATGAATTGTGAAAAGGTCCAAATTTCCAACTCTTCCCATAAATTTCCTTTTGACCTATTTGTCCTAGACTTTATTGGATTCAAAATTTTGCTCGGTATGGATTGGTTAACTAAGTGTAAAGCTGTTCTCGATTGCGTTAGTAGGACGATAACCTTATGGATCGGTTTCGGGAGGTTTATAGAAATATCTTGTGAAGATCCTAGTCCAAGGAGGGAAAGTTTCCTATATGCATTAGACTCATCCCAGGAAGGATTAGTAACCATACCCATTGTTAAAGAATTCCCAGACGTTTTTGAAGAAGTATAAAGTTTACCCCCACATCGGGAAATCGAATTTCATATTAACTTGATTTCCGATGCGATGCCAATTAAACAACGAGACCGAAGGATGGATCTGAAGGAGAGAGAAGAGTTAAATAACCAAACTCAAGAGTTGTTAAAGAAAGGGTTGATAAGGCCAAGTCGTTCAAGTTGGGGATCGGCAGTAGTTTTTGTGGCCAAGTCTGATGGATCTCTAAGGTTGTGCGTACATTACCGAGATCTGAATAAACAAACGTTTAAGAACAAGTATCCTCTACCTCGAATAGATGACTTGTTTAATCAATTACATGGTGCTCGAATATTTTCAAAAAAAAGATCTAACTACAGGATTCCATCAATTGAGAATCGCAGAAGAATGCATCCATCTAACCACATTCAAAGGTCCAAACACTTTCTTCGAATGGTTGGTTATGCCTTTTGGGCTAACCAATGCACCCGCTTATTTTGTAGACCTTATGAATAGAGTATTTAGAGATGTACTCAACAAATTTGTGTTAGTCTATATCGATGATATCCTTATCTATTCTAGGACAGAAGAAGAACATGAGAGACATCTAGAAATTGTGTTAGAAATATTGAGAAACAATGTGCTTAAAGCCAAATTCTCAAAATGCCATTTTTGGGAGAAGGAGGTAAGATTCCTTGGACATATAGTGTTAAAGGATGGAGTTTCAGTAGATCCTGTAAAAGTTGCAGCTATTCTAAACTAGAAGCAACCACAAACTCCTAATGAAGTTCGTAGCTTCTTAGGTTTGGCAGGATATTACAGAAGATTCATTCAAGACTTCTCAAAGATTTCCTACCACCTAACAAAGTTGACTATGAAAGATGCCAAGTTTATCTGGACTCCTAAATGTGAAGCAGAATTCCAGGAACTCAAAATAAGATTAACAACCGCTCCTGTCCTAGCAATTATAAAAGGAAATAATGGATTAACTGTTTATACTGATGCTTGTGGAGAAGGAGTAGGTGCAGTTCTAATGCAGGAAGGGAAAGTGATTGCTTATGCAAGAAGACAACTAAAGACTCATGAGAAGAATTATGCAACCCACGACTTAGAATTATTAGCCATGGTGTTCACATTAAAAATATGGAGGCATTATTTGCTAGGTAAGAATTTTTTATAGTTTATTTCAATAAAAACTTTAAATTGACCTTAGTAAATAAAATTCCTCTTTTAATTAGGTGAAAATTTTGAGCTCTTTACGGATCATAAATCTTTAAAGTATCTTTTCACTCAGAAGGATTTAAACATGAGGCATCAACGTTGGTTGGAATTCCTTGCATCTTATGATCTAGATATTATACATACCAAGAAAAGCCAACGTAGTGGTTGATGCGTTAAGTAGAAAATATGATGTTATTTCTTATTTTGTAGTAACTCTAACTCTTTTAGAAAGAATTTCTGGTAAACAAAAGGAAGATGGGTTTTTAAGAAAAATTTATAAGAATATATGCCGAGGGCAAAATTCAAGCTTTGAAGTAGATAAAAGTGGAGTATTACGATTAAATGGATGAGTTTGTGTTCCAAATGTAGAAAATCTTAAACAGGAGGTGTTAGCGGAATGTCAAAAATCCAAATTTAGCATTCATCCGGGAGTTAAAAAATAAACAAAGATATGAAGCGCACATTTTGGTGGAAAGGCATGAAAATGGACATATCCATTTATGTTAGCAGATACGCCAATTGTCAACAAGTCAAGAGCGACCAGTAGAAAATTGCAGGGTTACTTCAACCTCTAGAGATTCCAACTTGGAAGTGGGATCAAATATCAATGGATTTCATTGATGGCTTACCTCGAACGAGAAAAGGGAACGAAGGAATTTGGGTTATCATAGATCGATTAACTAAAAGTGCACACTTCATTCCAGTTAAGCCAACAAGGACCGATGCAAGCCTTATTGATATATATATATATATATATATGAAAGAGATTGTACAATTGCATGGAGTTCCGAGCAGTATAGTGAGCGATCGAGATCCAATCTTTACTATTCAGTTTTGGAAAGCATTACAAACCATTTTGGGAACAAGGATGAATATAAGTACTGCCTATCACCCTCAAACTGATGGACAGACGGAAAGGGTCAACCGCGTTTTGGAAGATCTTCGAAGAGCATGTATTCTAGACTTTGGAGGCTCCTGGGAAAATCATCTGCATTTAGTAGAGTTCTCTTATAACAACAGTTATCAAGCTAGTATCGGCATGGCACCGTATGAAGCACTATATGGTCGTTTGTGCAAGTCACCGGCACGTTGGATCGAGACCAGAGATCGGTTAATACTTGGTCCTGATATGATACGAGAAGCTTCAGAAAAGGTCGATATGATTAGGAAGAAGCTACAGGAAGCCCAAAGCAGACAGAAAAGTTATGCGGACCAAAGGCGTAGAAATCTGGAATTCTCAGTTGGAGATTCAATCTTTTTGAAAGTCTCTCCGATGAGAGGGGTGGTAGGTTTGGAAGAGCTAGAAAGTTAGCATCTCGATATGTTGGACCATTTCCCATTCTTGAACAAATTAGCCCGCTAGCTTATCAAGTGCAATTGCCAAAAAGGTTGACAAGAGTGCATAATGTCTCTCATGTATCTCATTTGAGGAAACATGTGCATGACCCAGAGCAAATCATAGAAATAGCTGCTCAGGAGGACTTAGAGGTGGAACTAAATCTAGCAGGTATTAGATGACCTATTCGAATCATTGATCGTGATGAGAAACAGTTAAAGAGAAAAGTGGTAAGGTTAGTCAAAGTTCAATGGAGTGGAGATACTGAGGATTGCACTTGGGAAATAGAGGATAGAATGAGAAAGGCATATCCCGAGTTTAGAATGGAAGAATGAACTGTATCGGTATAGTATACTCACCGCCTGTGGTGTAGTCACTTATTTATACTTTTTTATATGTTCGATCATATTGAATATAATTCCTTTTGAACTATTTTCTCTTATCTTAATTTCGAGGACGAAATTCTTTTAAGGAGGGGAGTCTGAACGACCCGTAAATATATCTCTTTAAGTAAATAATCGTTTAGCTTTATCGATAATACAAATAATTTTGTGAATAATTATTTATATTAATTTATATGATTTTATAAATAAAAGTGATCATTTTAATTAGTTAATAATAATAAGAAAATTTATTTCAAAAATTTTTTACAAAAATATGCATATAAACTCAAAAGAGAAAATATGACCGAAAATCAGACTCGGGATTTGTAACAATACAACGTGTGGAAGTTGTGCAACGTTGTAGGTATATGTTACATACACATATACATGTACATGTACATACATTAGAACATGCACATAAACACATATATAAACAAATAATTAAGTAAAAGATAAAATATATAAGATATTTTAAAACAAACTTACTCCTTAAGTCTTTATATGTAACGACCCGATATTTTGGACTATTCGCATCCGCACATGTCGGACTTGAATAATTCAAAATACCGAATTGTTAATTTAAATTTGGCAAAACTGAACATATACAGTAAATAATATAATCACAGATCACAGACACAGAGTAATAAGTGCAGCGGAAATAAAAGATAGTAGTTCATGAAGCTACTATATACATATCAGAGTTAAATAAGGTACAACAGATGTCTCGAATATAATAATCAAATACAATATCAGAATACATCACTGGAATCAACTGAATATCTGAAAGCTGGATAGATAGCTGGATCTCCAAGCGAAGCTCCAACTCCAAAGGTGAGTCTCGAATACTGGTACACTCAGTCTGACCCGAGCGTAAAGCAAAACACAAAACACTCGAGTCAGAATTAACATTCTTATATCAATAAATCCAACTCAAGTGAAATAGCAACTGAAATACAAGTAACTTAAAAGATGTTTGGAATAACCATCCTTTAAGGATCCGTTAAACTATCTACTATGTAGTAGTGTACGATAAGTAGATAATGCCTATCAGTAATATAAAGTATCAAAATAGTGTTAAGGCATTACCATTATCCCCCTTAACACATTTTATATAGGCATTATAGACTATACAGCACTGTAAACTCCATCGTAAACTAGTGGGATATCAGGGAGTACTCCATAGGTATAACACAAAACAAATCGTAGTGGTCACGTATATAGGGATCCAAGTATGACAAGTCACATGAGGTAATACCCAAGGTAGTGAAACTACCGTTTGCCTGATCCGGACTGGTGAGAACGCATCGCCGCAGCGATCGCAACACCGCGAAAAAACACTCCCAAATCAAGGGTGCACCAATCGATAACAAGTAATGAGTAGTTTCGAAGAAGTGTGTTCGCTCGAGGTGGCTAACCATTTGGCCCGGCACGGCTCCTGTTTTAGTCATTTCCAATTTGACACAAGTGTCAAGGCTATCCATTATCGTTCTCTTTCTTCAGTCATCACGTACATCATTCCAACCACTTCATTCTGGATCACACTCCGCGTATAGTTATTAAAGTGGTTTTCGGTTTAGACAGTGAGTATGTCCCTAACCGATTTCGGTCTCTTTAATAACTTTCGTGATTATTACACCGATTGGTCGTTCAATATATTTCAAAACCAAATCAAATCCAAGTTCAATTAGAATTTGTAAACCAACATTTCATTTGTCTTTCTAAATCAATTTCAATAATTAACGTTTCAAAACTTCCAAATCACCATTTCAAAATCTTATAATTCAATTTCAATTCAAATATTGATTCAAGTTCGTATATAAGTTTCATTCCGAAATCATTTAAATTAATTTAATTTGTCATTCAAATCAATTTAAATTCATTGATCGATTTCATTCAATATTCGTTAAGTTAATTTATCATTCAAAACAATTTCTATACAATTTCCAATTCATTAAATCAATTACTTAAGTTCAACTTCATTGTATCAAACTTACAAATTTCATTAAATTAAATTCATCAAATCAAATTCTTTACATTTCAAGTCTTACATTAATTTCAATAAACACATTTTATTTCTTGTTAGAGAAATTCAATTTCACTTATTTATTCACTTAGTTACAATTTCAAAACTCAATTAATAAAGAAACTAAATTTCACTTATTCAAGAAGTTCAATTTCACTTAATAAAGAATTCAATTTCATTTAATTATTAAATAATTCCATCTTATTTAATTATTAAATAATTTCAAACACTTAATTATTAAATAATTTTCAAACTTAATAATTAAATTTTAAACAACATTCTTTCATCAACTACTATGTAAATATTTTGTTTTGGATTATTACATATTAACATTTTCCTTTCATAAAAATTCAAATTCCAACTTCATTTAAAACCTTATTATTTATTCAAATAAAATCTTTATTTTATTTTTAAATCAAATTATCGACCAATCGGGTTTTATTTAATTCTCTATCCTAGGTCAAAGTTTAATTTGGGTATTTATCATTTCAACCCGATTCCATTTCAATTCAAAAATCAAAGCATAGCAATGGGAACTTGCAGTGTGATAACTGGGATGGTGTCAAAGTAAATAAACAAGCAATAACAACAATCAATAACAATCCAATGATTAATTCAAATAATCCCGAAATAATCGTATTAATTCACATTGTTATTTGTGCAAATTAATATAATTATTGCTAGAATCTACACTATCATTTCATGTAGATTAAAGATTATTACACTAATATTTATACGGTTCTTCACTTGATATCCATTATTCAATTTTAAACTACAACAATTTATACAACATACATTCAATGGTTCAAGGTGTAGTTAACACTATTTCTACGTGTCAATCTATTTAACAATTTAAAGGGGTCATATTATACAAATTTAACTAATCAAATTTAACCTTTAACTATCCTATATCAAATTCAATTGCATACTATTTATCACTTAACATTAACAATTTAACGTCAATATAAACATCAGCAATCAATCAATTATCAGCCAAACTGTATTATCATTGCATAAATAATTTACAGAAAATGGTGTCAGATGTCACAGGTGAACTGATACAGGTAATAACATAAATAATAGTGTAAATAACTACAGCAGCATATTTCAATTTGTCGTTTCAATCGAGATCAATTTAATAAATAAAAGAACGTTAATCGTGAGTGATTTTCTCACCTTTCGAAGCTAGAGAGATTTGGCAAAGAATGAGCTACGAATCCAGGCACGAATCTCAAAGCAAGGCAAGATTTAATGTGAATTGGACGAACAAGGCTGATAATCAAAATTTGATGAACCGAATCAGAATCAATTTGATATATACAGAAATACTTGTTATTTTAATTGATTTTTTAGTCTAAGACAAAAATTAAAATATATTATATATATAGTTAAAATAAAATACATACTAAAAAAATCAATTTAGTTCAAAACCATTTAAAATTCATGTATATTCTCTTTATACAACCAATATACAAATGCAGTCCCACACAATATATGCAGACGAAATTGTATAGGCGAATAACTAATTATGTATAACTTGCATAAACTCTTAACACATAAATATACACATATATTTCCTATACTTACATACATATATACAGTTAACAAAATTTACAATATTAAAATTTTATACTATACAACATATACGTATAAAATAATATAACTTTTAAACAAAACAGAGACTAGTATAAAAGACCCCTTTATATATACTGTGACAGCGTATGCCACTAGCTTTATTTTATACTAACAGGTCAACTAAAGTTTATAGTTTATAACACTGCCTTTATTTTATAATTTATATAAGCAACGTTTATACATACTGGCAGGTTGTAGTTAACATATAACTAACAAATTATAATACATAAGCAAACTGCCGATAATAAAACTTATACTTACTGACACAAGAATATACATATAATGCAGACATCACTCATACACACCTATATGCATGACTCAACTGATAACCTATATACCAACATATAATATAATCTTTTATAACAAATATACAAATATATTACAGTGCAAAATATAACTCACTTTATTATTAACAAAATCCACTACTATAAACATATAAACGCAGTATTTTATTTTCAAAAATATAATTAAGCTTAGAATTATAACTATACATTTATGTGTTTACATAAATAGAGAAGGCAACATAAATCAAAACAAAGCAAGGATATACCATATGTTGTTGCAAGTGGATAGGAAGTGCTGACGTGGAGTAGTTGCGTGCTCAAGTGGGCGTGGTTGGCTATAAGAATATGTCTACGGCTTGTTTCAATAAAAAAAGAAAATTTTAATAAGAAGAAGAGTGCGACACAAGCTGGTTTCTCAGGCTATTGGGTTGGTCGAGCAGCTTCGATGATGGTGGAGGCGGGACCAGTGCCATAGTGAAAGGGTGCTGCAGTGATGGATTCTAAGGCGGTGAATCTGGTGGGTGCGGTCGGCGTTGGAGTGAGGCCGTGGGAGATCATTGGAACGCAGACGTGGTCAAGGATGTAGGAGGAGGAGGTGAAGAGCAGGGCATCGGAGAAAGGAGAGGTGCGGAGGAGTTGGTGGGTAGGCAGTGCATATGTGCGCATGGGAGCTTCTTCGGCCATTGGTGATGCTCTTTGGTTAGGGCTATGGTCGCATGGAGGATCTTTGCGGTGGAGACATTGGGGTGAGGTCGAGCTGTTGTGTTTTGGTTGATAATGGTGTGAGGTGGAGTAGTTCACATGGAGGAGGAAGCTCGGCCATGGTGATGAGTTTTATTTGAGCGGTGGGCCAGAGTAATTTGAATTGTAGTAGAGAGTGGGAGAGAGGCTTCAGATCATATTATATTTTTTTCTTCATATTATTTATAGCATGAATCTGAATCAAGGGAAGTAGGAGCAGGAATGGGTTGGGAAAAATATGCAATAGGGAAGAACAGGGAAGAAGACATGCTCTGACATATGAAGAGGCAAAGGAAATATATGAACCGGAAAAGAAAACAAATCAACAATTATTTTGAAAGGTAGGAATAACAAAAGACTCAGGTTGGATTTTCAAAATTATAAATGCTGGTGACTATTGGTATAATACGTGTGAAAATGAATGGACATAAGAAACAACAGCCCAAACACACATCGATACCGACAATCGTTTCACGTTTTTCGTCGCGTATCGGAATCCCGAAACACCGAAAATGAACATACCGCAGAGATCAGCACAACAAAACGATCAAAACGGTATATAGATATCACTGATACGATTAAATTTTTAAAATTCAAATTTTTTACTAGCGGAAAATGCAGCGAAAACGCTGAAAAATAAGGTCGACGGAGCTAAAGAAGCCCAAATTTGGAAAAACGAAAAATGACGTCTTGCTCACAAGATGGTTTAGAATTTTTCTACGTAAAAATATTTAGGTTTCGAAAACGTTTTATTTTCATCGATTTTTAACTGATTAAATTGAAGTAAATTTACGCACGAAATAAACTTCCATATTTTTGGATGAAAATTTACAGTTTGCTATGTTTAATTAGATGCATTTCAAATATTAAATTTTTATTTCAAAAATTTATTTTTAAAAATTCCACAAAATTTCAATTAATAACGTTATTAAAACCAGTTAAATTTACGGGTCGTTACATTATAAGTCAACATATATACACATGAGATGATGGAAGTGATGTGCACATGGGGGGCTTTGGCCATGTATTTTGAAGGGGAAGGTGTGTTGGAGAAGCTTGGAAAAAGTGGTGTTTACATATCTTCTTTTACACACTTCTTTTTTCCTATAAATACCCTACCCTCTTCTCTCTTTTTCCATTCATTTTCTTCTTCATATTTTCAAGCTTTTGCTTCCTCGGCTTCCAAACTAAAAGAAATAATGTCAAAAATTATTTCAAAAATAAACTAAAATCATAAAATATAGCTACATATAGTAAAACACCTCAAAACGATTCCAAAAAAACTCCTCATTTCCCTTTGTTCTTCACAAACCCCTCTTCACTCCACCCTAGGCCAAGCCCAACCCGAGCCAAACCTTAGGCCGTGCACCCCCTAGCCTCCTCAAGGCTTGGTCGAGACAATTAGGAGCTAAAATCCGAAGATTAGTGAGCTTCGGAACTCAAATAGCGGAGCTATAGCATTCTTTTTGTGAATCATTGGAAATCCAAGGTGAGAACTCCTATAACTATTATACTATATGTTGGATGATGATATGATGTTGTAAATGGATGTTTAATATACTTTGATCATCAAGTTTGATTGTTTTCATATGAATATGGAATATATATATATATATATGCAAGTCACGAATATACACGTCGATAAACACAAAAGGAAATCACATCCCTTAAATTAATAAAATGGTGTATATGGAAGTGTTTAACCTCTTATAAATGGTTTATAATATATTTGAAATGTTTTATAAACATTTAAAAGTGTTTTGGTGAAGTTTGGAAAGAAATAGGAAATTTGGTCAAAAATAAGCGCGTCGCGTAACGGTAGTTCGCGATTTCGTGCTATAAAAATCAAACTAGTATAAAAGATGGAATATAGCTCGGAATTCTTCGAGATAAGAATTTTCTGAACTATTATATCCATAGTTTTCCAACGAAGGAAGAAAATCGAGATTTCGATAAGTAGATTTTGAAATATGAGTAAAACAAGTTTTGAAAAAAATCCTGATTTTGCAGTTCGGAATCCAAAACTGGATTTCTTTGAACATGATGTTTTAAAATTGTTTAAAAATGTGGAATAAGTCTTATAAATGTTTTAAAATGGTTTAAAAGAGATTTAAGAAATAAAAATGAATTTTAAAAATATAAAAAGTCATTTTGATCAATATAGCTTAAAAAGCACTTTCCGTAGCACTTTTCCGCAGCACTTTTCTATAACTTTTGAAATATGGTTTAAACTTATCGATTCTTATCCAAATCTTTTGTAAATGTTTTCAAATGGAAAATTAAGAGTTTTCATAATAATTTAGAGGATTTCTAGCTTATTGAAGAAAGATCAAATAAATGAATTAAAGAAAAGGCTATTATAAATAGTGGTTTAATCTTGGCTCTAAAATCCGACGAGTAGACTGGATTTTTCTATTCGTGAGATCCGGATGTGAGGTGCTTAAACTAAGGAGATGTTCAGGAGAAACCAGTTCCCTGGCTCACCTGGCCTCTTTCCTGGGCGAGGGATAGATATGGTCGAAATGTCGGAAACGAGTCAAGTATAAAAGATTTAAATTTTCCAAAATTAAATACAACTTAGATTTTATAAAGATGATCTTCTTGTACTCGGTGTTAAAGCCCAAAGAGGGAACTCGTACTATTCGTGGAATTTAAAAGGTGATTTCGCTGTTATTCCGCCCATAGTATTTGTTGAATACGAGAATTGATATTGAATAGAATTAGATGATTTCTATAGATTCTGCTCACTTAATATTGACTAGTTTTGGATTAACATCCTATTTCAACTAAATCAAAAGTATGAATTTTGAATTAAGAAATCTTTTCTAAGATTTAAATAAATGAATTGGAATGTTTTCCTAAGAAAAAATGAAATGATTTGGAATTTAGAAAGGGTTTTAGGTAATCAAAGATTTGGTAAGAGAGGTTTGATAGTTCCGTATATATCGGAAAGAATGTTTTATAAATGTATATCACTAAAATAGATTTTGATAATTAGAGCTAAATCAATAAAATAATGATTTCCTATTCACAAGAACATCTTTTTATCGATGATTGTTTCGAATGAACCGGGGTCGGATCTGGATGATTCCTATCCGAAGACCACTTCGAACCAATTTTCATATTCGAAGTGAAGACATGGATATGATATGGGGATTTTCATAAGGAAGGACTACTTGTTGATCATTTGGGGATAAACTCCCAATATACATATAGTAGCGGTAGTTTCTTCAATATGAAATATCTAATGCAGGGACTAATCGCTACTGATCCTACGGTAACTTCCCGACAGGATGTGGTAGGAAAGTGCCTTCGGTTTGTCCTGTTCCTGGACAACTTCTATGGATGGATGTCTGACGGTGCATTCTTGAGATTGCATCGTTGACTTTTATAAACATACATCTGTTTGGTGGCGGAGAAGGCAACTTCTCTTAGGTTAACACCCTTCTCTGAGACGTACGAGCTCGGAGGTTGTATGTTTGTGAAAGTCAATAGTGATCAAAGGAATGACAGTATGGCATTCAAAGAAAGATGATGTGAAATGAGAAAGGTAATCGTTACCTCAAGCCTCACACCCAGAAATGACCGAAACAGGGTAGATGCGGCAAGGCTATGTGGTTCGCAACCATTAGGGTATGATCATCCCCTTCTAGATATATTGCTACCCACTATGACGTTTGGGTTTAAATTATTATGGCGTATGCTTAGAGATCTCAGTTAGGTCGGTAACGACCGGGGTGATGACTTATTCGGTACTATCTAGGAAGAGGTAGGCCGGTCTTGTGTCCTCTAGAGATGTACTGCCGGAAGATAGTCCCTTCACCTGGTCATTTGTATGGAAACCCATTTTCCAATAAGAGCCCGTAAGATTTTAGATGTAAAAAGCCTTGTATTACAAGGTGGTATGCTAGAATTTAATAATGTAACAATTTCGGCTAAGATTAATAAATTTACTTGCAAATGTTTTCAAAGATGTCATTAAAAACAATATCCCTTATTTTTACGTAAGAATGTTTTGGTTATCATAAGGTAAATACCTGTTCCATGTTTATGTGCGGCGTGGTCTTATGAGATACCTTTTTGTTTTCAAACAACGTATTTTGGGTTCTCACACCAGTCCCATGACTGACCCGAAGTTTATTTTGTATTCCCTTTAAACTCTGGGTGCCCTATTTTTTCGGGCAGCCAAGTAGTCAGGATTCTATTTAAAGTGTTTTGGGAGGAGCATGTTGGAAGAGATTTTTGGAGCATGAAGCTGGAGCACCCGATGGGATATATATATCTATCTTTTTTTTTCCGCTGTATATAAGTTAGTAATGCCAGCACATGTGGGAGCAGGTAGTTATAACTGTTCATGGCTGGGTTAGTGCATACAAAACTCTGATGTACCCTAGTGATGGAGATTGTATGTACTATTTATCTATTTAACGAAATATGAGAATTTGTGTTTCTATCTTTTACTTTACCCCTGAAAATCTGCCCCCCCCCCCCCTCCCCCGGCACTTGGATTTACGGCACGTGAATACGGTGGATGTATTAGTGTCGATTTCCGAGAGTCGAGGAGATGGGTCTTCAAATTAATCTAATTTATATGATATGTCAAATTTCAATAACAAAAAAGATTTGTTAAAAATCAAGATTTGTTAAGGATCAAGCCTATTAGAGGTATTTCTTCATTTTTCAATCACCTTTTCCATTTATGTTGGGCTATGTATTAATGTTTGGTTAACCAATTAATTGAATATTATTTGTCAGTTTTATTTTTTCCATGTAAAGAATTTGTTAGTTTAATTGCGCTTAATATTTGCTAGGAATCAAGCGCATTACTCAACTAAGAGCAATTTTTGATTTCTTTTATCTCCTTTCCAATTCTGTTTTGTTATATATTAATGTCTACTCTTTTATTGAATGTGTCGATGCAAAATATTTTCTACCAGATGTTGCACACTATCATGGCATCTCAGCAACATCCACCTTCAACTACAATGGATAACCTAACATCGAATTTAGCTCCAACAACAACTCTTGCATTATAGGTTAAATATTATTATTATTTTTAATTCTCTTTTTCTTTTATATTTGCAACAGTATTGCAAATTAAAGTTCAAATGTAAAAGGATATTTTAGTATAAAATTTATGGTGAAATTTGTGAATAAACTTGATTTTATTTTGTCGATTTTCAAAACTTTCATATCTTTATACTAATATTTATAAAAAAATTGTTATATAGAATGATCGAGATGGTACATCCACACAACGTTTAGCAGCAACTAATTGTCAAAATCCTTCAAAGGCTAGAGTGAAAAGAAAAGGAGGAAAGAAAATAGTTTGAGATTTGCCATTCTTTCTAGGTTGGCTCATCACATATTAGCAGTTCACATATCCATAGTAGCTTCAGAATCAACCTTTAGAACAAGTGGACGTGTTCTTGATCCATTTAGAAGCTCACTAACACCTAAAATCGTTCAATCTCTTGTATGCACTGAGGATTGGCTATGCAACAACTTTTCAGCATCTAAAATTAACTACGAGGAAGAAGATTTAAACATATTAGAGCAATTAGAGTTTGGTAAGATATGCATATTTTACTTTATGCATTGTAATAAATAAATTTTGAAGATTTTGATACTTTAAATTCAGTTATGAGCAAGCTGGCCTTTGATCCTATTGCAACTATGTGAATTATGGTCAACATCCAATGTTTGTCAGGTAAGTACATTATCTATAATTATATATCCTTGCACTAAAAAAATATTTTTCTAATTTTTACATAAGCTTAAACTTTTGGATTTCAACATAGAAA
Source organism: Allium fistulosum (assembly GCA_030737815.1). Classification (NCBI taxonomy): domain Eukaryota; kingdom Viridiplantae; phylum Streptophyta; class Magnoliopsida; order Asparagales; family Amaryllidaceae; genus Allium; species Allium fistulosum. The sequence goes on from CM060906.1 coordinate 735,591,540, forward strand.
AGATTCATTTTTATTTTTTTAGTAAGTCTCGGTATGGTTTGCAAATGTGGATAACATAATTTTATAATGTAGTCCAGTCTTATATTTGATAGATTTCATGACAAAATGATCCATTTTAAATTTAGTCTTAATGTTCATGTAGTTTTAGTTGTATTTGAAGATGCAGATTACATAATTTGTCATGTTAGCTTCTATATATATTACCCTCTTAGAAAACTTAAGAAAGAGCATGTATTCAAATATACTTACTAATTCTGAAATTACATCTTTGTTTCAGATTTTATTAACCAAGGATTGAATGGGAATTACAACAACTAGGATGCACGGTTTAAGATCATACCTTACTCTCTCTAGTCTTTGGATAGTCATGGTTCAACAACTTGTTTAGTTTAGTTATTTATTATCAATTAATTTATTACTATATGTTTTAACCTTGCTTTGGTTTCTTTATGAAGTAAAAAGTATTTTGAATGTATTTTGACTTGTGGTAATCCAATGGTATATTTTGAATCTTTGTGCTATGAAATGTGATTTCAGTCAAGACCCAAGATGTATTAAAAATTATTTTCTTGATGTGCTACTATGATGTATCATGCAAATGAACTTGTTTATTGTTGATTATAATGTGAAGCTTGGTTCTTTTCATTTGTTCAATTTTTGAGAATTTATAATATAGTTGATACAAAATATTTTGGGCCAATTAAAGCCCAACCAGGCCCAACCAGGCCCAACCAATTAAACCGACCGAACCAAACCGTTTTTTTTTCGTTTGGTTTTATTTGTATTTTAAGAAAATTGGTTTGGTTTGGTTTGGTTTTGTTTTGTTTTGATGAATGGTTTTTTTAGTTTTGATATTTTTTAAAAATATAAACCAAACCGACCGGTTGCTCACCTCTAACTATAATCATCACCATAAAGGTATACTACACTAAGTATAATATAGGTGTCAGGGTACCTAGCTCAATAGTATCGACGTCACAAGATATCTATAAAAATAACACAACAAACGGGCAATCACAGTAAACACATGGTACGCACACAATGGCAACCATCACCAAGATCCCACTTCATTTCAACAACCACTAAATTCTTGCACATCACTAATATATCACTTCATCCCGACCATCACTAAATTCTCACATCATCACCAAGATGTCACTTTGTCCTGACCATCACTAAGGTCTCGCATCATCCAAGATGCTTCCTAATATCTAATAACTCTCACGACCATCAGCAAGGTTGACGACACACTATTTCGCAATTGGATTCGGTGCTCGAACACGTACCATCACCAAGGTAGGCCAAACCATCACAAAGGTCCAAGGTACACATGTAAGCGTCCTCTCATACCCCTGCCCCCATGAAACAACCGACATATCCACAGCTATCAACTATTCCTCCTGCACACGACTCTATACTAGAACATACCACGTCCATATTGCTTCACCTTGTCGAATGTGCCTCCTCAGATCATCACCAAGTCCACATACACTTCTCACCCGAAGTACTCAACCAAAACGATTAGCCTCATCAGTACGTCGTAGTCACTTCACTTCCTTGGTTGCTAATCGAACCCTTAAGTCATCTCGAGTTGTTCCAAAGTCATCCACCACAACTCTAAGACAACTCCCAAAATCCACCAAGTAGCTCCTAGGTTTGCCCCGAAGTAGCCCCATGCCAGACTCGAAATTCACCTAAAGCACCCCAATTTCAACCTTATTCGATATTTCCTAGGACCAACCCGAAGCAGCACTACTACCAATGTAACAACCCATTTTGATACCAAATGAAAAAACTCACTTTGAAATGGGCCTAAATCCCGATTGAGAAAAGGCCTATCTAAACTTAGACCCATTCCAAAGCTGGTTGTTGGTTGGTAAAAAAGAACAATACAGAGCTATTTATCTATTCATACAGAACCCACGGCTGAAGGATAAAATAAATTAACATAAACAGTTTCCATTTTATTTAAAATTCCAAATGTCATAAAACCATAACACCATGTTATTACATAACCGAGATACAACATGTTCAAAATACATTGTTATTTTTTGATGTACCCATTTGAACATAACAATGTATTTTGAACATGTTGTATCTCGGTTATGTAACAGTTATTATTGACATGTTGTTATGGTTTTATGACATTTAGAATTTTAAATAAAATGGGTACTGTTTATGTTATTATATTTTGTCCTTCCGCTGTGGGTTCTGAATGAGTAGATAAATATCTCTATATTGTTCTTTTTACCAACTAATAGCCAGCTTTGGAATGGGTCTAAGTTTCGAATGGGCCTTTTTTGGATCGAGATTTAGGCCCGTTTTAGAGTGGGTTGTTACAACCAACCCAAAGCAAAACACCTAAAAAACTCTGGTCCGGTACCTTGCCTGCTCTGTGTTTTCTCTTCATGGACACAAGGTAACTACCAGATAGGAATATATGTCCGGTCTTCCATCCCTGAACCACTGACTCCAAGCAAGCCCCCCATCTCCCCCCCCCCCCACCCCAAGCCCAAAGCCAACTACCATACGCCAAAAAGTCGAACACCAAGCCTAAATCAAATTCCTGTAGCACTTCAAACACCTCAAATTCGCATCGATTCCATCACTATACTCACTACTTCGACCCGCGTGCATCCCCTTGATACAACCCTAATCTACAGTCGATCCGTCGAAATATGATTCTATGTTCACGGATCGCTCATTCTTTGTGTATCGAATCGGAGAGCACATTGCTACTCCTTCCACACGAAGACCTTCGACCATAGAATCGTCTGTCACCTCCACTTCACTCTGATGATCGTTTACGACCATTCAAAGATGCAAACAACATTGAAACAACAACATTTAATCTTCATCCAAACATACATAAAATCATGGCAAATCATTTAAAATGCATCTATAACATGGCCTAACATCTATATAGATAATCATACATCAAAACAACATGTCTAAATCACTTTAAACCATTTAAATCTCGTTTCTACTTCAGGTCTAGTTCAAAAAAAACATAAAAACATAATTTTGACTTAAAAATAATTTCAAAACATGTCAAAACCTATAAATACATATATAATAAGTTGTGAGATGATAAATCGTTCACCAAAGACCCAAACATCAAAGGTTTGCATGCAAAACGAGGCAAATCCGAGAATAGACAGTAAAGTCCCAAAAAATTTCTCTTCAAAAATATAAATTTGGAAGTCTCTAGTTAATCCCTTTCTAATCTACCTTTAATCTATGGATTTGGCTTGATTGGAAGAGATTTGAAAAGGTTTTATCTAAAGAGAAGTTTCATGGAGGTTGAGACCTATAAAGGGAAGATGGGAAAATGATTTAGGAATGGCCCTAGTAGCCAATAATACCCCTAAACCCGAAGTGGGTTAATGGGCCTCACCCAAACCTCACTAATTACCTATCAAGTTGTCCCAAAAACTGTCAAACTTCAAATGGTCGTATCTCCTAGGCTGAAAGTCCAAAAAACTATTATGATCACTCTACGAAAAGGAAAATCATCATATCTTTCCAATGAAAGTTGTCTTTGATAATAATTTGGTTTCTATCAAAAGTTATAGTCGTTGCAAGTTTTCAAGGGTACAATTTTTCAATAAAATTACTAAGGATCAAAAATGTCAATACTAAACATCATCCAAAGTAATGATGTCGTACGACCGGATATAAATTTAAAAATAATATTTTATGATTCTACAATACGTAAAATACGGATCGTTATTGTAACGACCCGGAATTTTGGACCATTCGCGTCCATTATAAGTGTATAGGTAGACACTCATGCCGGAGTTGAATTGCTCAAAATACCGCGTTGTTAATTTAAATTTGGCAAACTGAACATATACAGTAAATAAATGATCACAGATTCACAGACACAGAGTAATAAATGCAGCGGAAATAAAAGAGATAGTAGTTCATGAAGCTACTATATAAATATATAAGTTACATCAGAGTTAAACCAGATACAACGGAAGAGTAATATGATACATCAGATTCAAAGCAGAATACATCACTGGAATCATCGAATATCTGAAAGCTGGATAGATAGATGGATCTCCAAGCGAAGCTCCAACTCCAAAGGTGAGTCTCGAAAGCTGAACCACTCAGTCTGACCCGAGCGTAAAGCAAAAACACAAGACACTCGAGTCAGGATTAACATTCTTATATTAATAAATCCAACTCAAGTGAAATAGCAATTGAAATACAAGTAACTCAAAGGATGTTTGGAATAACCATCCTTTAAGGATCCGTTAAACTATCTACTATGTAGTAGTGTACGATAAGTAGATAATGTCTATCAGTAATATAAAGATATCAAAATAGCGTTAAGTCATGGCCCATTCCACCCTTAACACATTTTTATTCCCAAAAGCATATACAAGACTGTAGTTTCCCCAAAACCGGAAGTCACCAGAGGGCAATCCATATACTCAAGGTACAAAACAAATTCGTAGTGGTCGCGCATAAATGGAATACAAGTATGACAAGGCACATGAGGCTATACCCAAGGTAGTGATACTACCGTTCGCCTGATCCGGACTGGTGAGAACGCAACGCCGCAGCGCCCGCAACACCGTGAAACAACACTCCCAAAATCAAGGGTGCACCAATCGACAACAAGTATAAGTAGTTCGAAGAAGTGTGTCCACTTGAGGTATCAATCCTCCATTGGCCCGGCACAGCTCCTGTTTTAGTCATTTCCAATTTGACACAAGTGTCAAGGTTATCCATTATCGTTCTCTTTCTTCAATCATCACGAACATCATTCCAACCACTTCATTCTGGATCATCACTCCGCGTATAGTTATTAAAGTGGTTTTCGGTTTAGATAGAGAGTATATCCATAACCGAATTCCGGTCTCTTTAATAACTTTCATAATTATTACACCGATTGGTCGTTTGTTTATTTCAAAACCAAATCAATTTCAATTTCAAATAGAATTCGTAAATCAACATTTCATTTGTCTTTCGAAATCAATTTCCAAATTTTCGTTTCAAAACTTCCAATTTTCCGTTTCAAAATCTTATAATTCAATTTCAATTTCTTTTTTAAACAATTCAAATTATTGATTCAAGTTCGTATATAAGTTTCATTCTGAAATCATTTAAATAAATTCTATTTATCATTCAAATCAATTTAAACTCATTTATCGATTTCATTCAATATTCGTTAAGTTACTTTATCATTCAAAACAATTTCTATTAAGTTTCCAATTCATTAAATCCATTATTTAAATTCAACTTCCTTATATCAAAACTTACAAATTGAATTAAATTAAATTCATCAAATCAAATTCTTTCAATTACAAGTCTTACATTAATTCCAAAAATATCACATTTTCATTTCTTGTTAAAGAAATTCCATTTCACTTATTTACTTACTTAAATAATTTTCCAAAACTTAATAAATAAAGAAACCCAATTTCATTTATTAATAAAGTTCAAATTTCACTTATTCAAAAGTCCAATTTCTCTTATCAGAGAATTCAATTTCTATTCAATTATCAAATGATTCAATCTTATTCAATTATTAAATAATTCAAAACTTAATTATTAAATAATTTCAAAATTTTAATAATTTCAACTTAATTATAATTTCAAACTTAACTCAATCATTTCTTAAATTAAACAACCTTCTTTCATCAATTTCTTTATTAATATTTCATTTCAAATTATTAAATATTCACATTTAAATTTCATTAAATTCAATTTCCAACTTCGTTTCAAAACCATATTATTTATTCAAATAAAATCTTCATTTTATTTGTAAATCAAATTATTGACCAATCGGGTTTTATTTAATTTCCTATCCTAGGTAAAAATTCAATTTGGGTATTTATCATTTCAACCCGATTCCAATTCAATTCAAAATCAAAACATAACAAAGGGAACTTGCAGTATGATAACTGGGATGGTGTCAAAGTAAATAAACAAGCAATAACAACAATCAATATCAATCCAATAATCAATTCAAATAATCCCGAAATAACCGTATTAATTCGCATTGTTATTTGTACAAATTAATATAATTATTTCTAGAATCTACACTATCATTTCATGTAGATTAAAGATTATCACATTACGGTTTTCACTTGTTATTCATTTATAATTTCATACATCATCAATTCAACAACATACATTCAGCGGTTCAAAGTGTAATTAAACAAATCCTACGTGTCGATAAATTTAACAGTTAAAGGGGTCACATTATACAAATGTCATTTAATCAAATTTAACACATATATCAAATCTAACTATCCTACGTCAATTTCAATTTCAAATTATTTATCACTTACATCATTAACAATTTAACGTCCAATATAAACATCAAACAATCAATCATTTAACAACCAAACTGGATTATCATTGCATATATAACAGATAATGGTGTCAGATGTCACAGATGAACTGATACAGGTATAACATATATAACAGTGTAATTAACCAACAGCAGCATATTTCAATTGTCGTTTCAATTGAAATCAAATTTAATAAATAAAAGAACGTTAATCGTGAGTGAGTGCTCACCTTTCAAGGCTAGAGAATACAGAAGAAGACACGGATACGCCCACTGATACGGATACTGAAATTGAATTTCGAATCCAAGCAAATCAAAATCAGTACGAATTCAACGATCATAGCTGATTGGCACGAACGTATGAAACGGATCAGATCAGAACTGGAACGATGAAGATAAACGGTATAAGCGAACTTATATAACCACCTATATCTATATATATACATATGAAATTTATATTCTAAATTCAAACACCACAAATTTAATTTACATGCGTTTCAAACATATAAATAGATAAATCATGATTACATTCATTAAAATCAAACATACACTTCAATAATATGTATTTGTCTAAATTAGATAGTAAATCTCAAAACGTACTATATCCATATAAAATTGAAAACCAAGTTCTCATATATATAAACAAAGTATATACATATTATATGCTAACTTTCAAAACAGAAATATGTGAACGTGCCAAACATATAACTATAGACCTTGCAAAACCAATTATATATATCTATATGCAGTCTTAGATAACTTGTAAAATAGGGTAATTATTACTATAAATAAATATATATGTACTTAAAACATAGCTTTCGTATAAATACATATTAAACATATACTTATTTTAAAATACAAAATACACACATGCAAAATATGTATATTTATTGAGAATAGTATTATACGTAATTCAATTACAAAATAAATCAAATATCTTCAACAATTTATCCAACACATATACGTACGTATATATAAGTATCATGTTTGTACTTAAAATGATATTAATTTACATATACACATATAACATATGAATCCAAACCAACATATAGAAACTGATATGGTTATCTAACTGTTGCTATATTGTAATTATTGGATAATTCATTTCCTTACTTCAATTACAATGTTTTATTTGTTTTGTTTATATTTACTCTGCTATATGCTCGGATGTATATGTACTCATCCCAATGACTATTTATAACAGAACATGTCTTATAAACTGGAAGTGGTAGAAGAAAATATAACCAAAACCTAACTTACTTATACAACTAACAGTATAGCAATGCTTCTAATGTACAATGCAAACCAAAGATTTAATATAACACACACGTTTAAAACACATACAGAACTCCAAAGTATATATTTTTATAATATACAAAACAAAGAAACAAAATTGTTCTTTTACTGTTTATCACAAATATTATACATAATAAAATACATAATAAATTAGAAATCACATATAATATAACTTACATATGTATAAAGCAAAACAGAACCTATTATACTTGGCAAACTATTATAAAATCTTATTATATAAACTTACAAAGTATATAGAATGTAGGCTTATATGCAGACTCCACATATATAACTAAAAAAAATGTAACTTTAGACAAACTCATATATCTTTACCTAAAGTAGAATACTGGCAACAAACAGGGTGAGTGGCGCGCGGAGGAGGGAGTAGAAGTAGGCTGGCGAAGTAGCAGAGGTCCGGTCGGTGAAGGTGTTATCTCGAGATTTGGCCGTGGCACTAGCGGATCGAAGGGCTGCCGAGGTCGGGAAGATTAGGAGGAGATGAGCAGCGATGGCAAATGATGGTTATGATGAAGGTGGGGTTTCGGGGTCTCCGCTGAGTGGGATGACATGGCAGGGGCGGTTGTCGGCCGATGGTGGCAGTGAGATGGTTTGGTGGCTGCAAATGGGAGGTTCGGCTATTGAATAGGAGAAGCCTACATGGCGGGTGAAGCTCCGATGTCGGACGCACGCTAGGGGAGGTTCGGTGGCAGGCTATGGTGGTGGGAAGGCCAATGATTATGCGGAAGGAGGACGCGTGGTGTTCGTTGGTGATGGAGTCTCGGGTTGAAGAAGGCATGAGGAAAAATCATGGTAGCAGCTCGATGGGTGGCCAAGAATATGAGGAAGTGGAGAGACGTACAGGTTGAAGAAAGGGAGCATGCTGAAACATTTATTTTTTCTGAACGATGAAAGAATGTAAGTCACCCAAAAATGAAATGGCTGTTCATATATTTTCGTTTCTCAAAAGCAACAACCGAAAAAGGAAAAGACCAAACTCCAAAAATTAAATACTGAGAATTAAAAAGGTGATTGATTAACATGGTGGAAAAATAAAAGACAATTGATTGAAACGGTGGAATATGAAAAGAAATAGGAAATCAAAAGTTAGAATTTGGGTACCGATACGATTAGTCGTCTCGCAGATATCGTCGTGAACCGGATGCCGAAATAAACAAACTTATATACCGCAATGATCAGCAAGACGAGACGATCAAAACGGTATAAAGATATCAGTGGTACGATCATCCGATAAAAATCGATATCGGTACCAGGATGTTGCTATTTTGCAGAAAATAAGAACGACGGAGCAATAGATGTCCGAATTTGGAAAAATGACGAACTGATATCTTGCTCAGAAGATGGTTTAGAATTTTTCTATGTAAAAATATTTAGGTTTTGAAAACGTTTTAATTTCAACGCATTTTAACTGATTAAATTGAAGTGAATTTACGCGTGAAATAAACTTTCGTATTTTCGGACGAAAATTTACCAGTTGCTATGTTTAACTAGACGTATTCCAAATATTTAGTTTTTATTTCAAAATTTTATCGCTTAAAATTTCACAAAAATTTAACTAATTGCGTTATTAAAACGGTTAAAATTTACGGGTCGTTACATTCTCCCCCACTCAAAACTTTTCGTCCCCGAAAAGGAACGAGGTAGGAAAATAGAAACAACCAGAAAGAAAACAGATTTGAAATACAAAATAACGATTAATTTAAACCATATAAATTCAAATTTAAATTAATTGATATTCAATAATTGATTTAATCCATTTGATTTCACTAAAATCAATCTTAACTATTTCTAAATTCATTATTTTATTATCCCATTTCTTCAATTTACAAATTTTTTTTTTTTTTTAAACCATGATTTGAATAGTCTTTTATTATAATCATATTTTCTTCAACAATTTTAAATTCTTCTTTTCCAAATTACGGTTAAATTTTATTCTACTTAATATCCTATCACATATATTTAACCATATAAATTAATTTAAAACATAAAAGTTCGATTTAAATTAATTTACATCTATTAATTTCTTTTAAATTCAAGGTATTTTCCTATGTTGATCAAATTTCAATTTATTAATTGTTTCAAAACAAATTTATTTCATTGTTAACTGAATTTACTTATTATCTTATCTAATTCTATTTACATCTTTATGATCAAAATTTCAGTGTATAACATTTATTATAACACTCAAATTTTATTTCTAAAATTATTTTATATTGTATATTATCCAACTACATATTCAACTTCTGAATGATTTAGGTAAGTTGTGTTAGAATGCAGTTGAACAATATACAAATAAAATCTTCCCAATTCAATTATTCAAGTTTAAATATTTATTCCAAATTTTGGTTTTAGTTATAATTAAAATCATCCTTTAACAAAATTTAAGAATTTGATTTCCGATTAACTTTAAACAATTTAGAGATATATATAATATATTTATATCAAATCAAATTTAATTTTAAAATAAGATACCTATATATATAAATCAAATTATACTGAAGAAATTTAAATTAAAATATTTTTCAAAACAAAGCCGTAGCAAAACTACAGACTAGTATCTCCACTTCGAAACTCGAAAATGAACGTCGATGATGCGGCCGCCATCACCGAAATTATTTTCCAGCGACAAAGAGAAGAGCACTGATTTCAACATTTTAAAATTCTTTGGAAACGATTTCTATTCGAAAATACTTTCAAAAATATATACTTAAAAATTTTAAAAACCAAAGTTCAAAATCACCGGAAACTAGTAAATTCTCAAATTTCTGAATTAAATTCATTTCAAATTCCAAATCAATTTATAAACCGTATTTATAAATTTATTTAGAACAATAAATGATAATCAAATATTATCATTTCAACAACAATTTAATTAACTTATTAAATTCCAGAAAATTTTAACTTATATTTTTACAATATAATCAACAAATTTATTTCATTTACCAAATTTTAAAATAATATTGTGTCAGTTTGCTCTGTTCAAGTGTTTTGGAAATCCTATCGATAGCGTTGATCAGACGAATCGATCGGAAACCCAAATCAACATCAACAACTCAACAACACAATAAAAGCATTTTAAAATTAATTTACAGATACTCTTCCTCGCTTGACGATACAAGAATGGATTTCAAAGCAAGGATAGAGATTCAAATTTTTGATGGACTTAAATCAAAGATAATTTTGATTCGAAAATAAATTTGAAACAAAAGATAAGATAATTCGATTACCACAATCGGGAGATGGAGGAGTTTATTTAAATTCACGGGCAACCTTAACCGAATCGACCGTGACTTCAAGAATAAGATCGATGATGAATTCCAAGGTAAATCAACACTCGATCTCAAGAGATGAAATTTAGATATAGCAGGGAATATACAGCATCGTAAACCGAGGATACAGAAATCTCTGGTAAATCAATGCCAATTGTAAAGGAGTTTAATCCTTTACGAATCATTCTAATATTGGCGAGACCGCCGATCTATTATAGATATCATAAAAAATGGAGTTGTGGGGTGCTCCAGAATTGAAAGAAGATGAATTGTGAAGGACACGAATAAATTTCGGAACCGAGGGGAACGTTCCAAAATTCAAAGGAATCGAGTCAAAAGGAAGAGATTGAAACTCGAATGGGAGTGATTCCGTAAATACCTTTACCCTATATGTTGAGTTTTGCCTAGAGCTACCAAAGCTCTGATACCAACTGTAACGACCCGGAATTTTGGACCATTCGCGTCCATTATAAGTGTATAGGTAGACACTCATGCCGGAGTTGAATTGCTCAAAATACCGCGTTGTTAATTTAAATTTGGCAAACTGAACATATACAGTAAATAAATGATCACAGATTCACAGACACAGAGTAATAAATGCAGCGGAAATAAAAGAGATAGTAGTTCATGAAGCTACTATATAAATATATAAGTTACATCAGAGTTAAACCAGATACAACGGAAGAGTAATATGATACATCAGATTCAAAGCAGAATACATCACTGGAATCATCGAATATCTGAAAGCTGGATAGATAGATGGATCTCCAAGCGAAGCTCCAACTCCAAAGGTGAGTCTCGAAAGCTGAACCACTCAGTCTGACCCGAGCGTAAAGCAAAAACACAAGACACTCGAGTCAGGATTAACATTCTTATATTAATAAATCCAACTCAAGTGAAATAGCAATTGAAATACAAGTAACTCAAAGGATGTTTGGAATAACCATCCTTTAAGGATCCGTTAAACTATCTACTATGTAGTAGTGTACGATAAGTAGATAATGTCTATCAGTAATATAAAGATATCAAAATAGCGTTAAGTCATGGCCCATTCCACCCTTAACACATTTTTATTCCCAAAAGCATATACAAGACTGTAGTTTCCCCAAAACCGGAAGTCACCAGAGGGCAATCCATATACTCAAGGTACAAAACAAATTCGTAGTGGTCGCGCATAAATGGAATACAAGTATGACAAGGCACATGAGGCTATACCCAAGGTAGTGATACTACCGTTCGCCTGATCCGGACTGGTGAGAACGCAACGCCGCAGCGCCCGCAACACCGTGAAACAACACTCCCAAAATCAAGGGTGCACCAATCGACAACAAGTATAAGTAGTTCGAAGAAGTGTGTCCACTTGAGGTATCAATCCTCCATTGGCCCGGCACAGCTCCTGTTTTAGTCATTTCCAATTTGACACAAGTGTCAAGGTTATCCATTATCGTTCTCTTTCTTCAATCATCACGAACATCATTCCAACCACTTCATTCTGGATCATCACTCCGCGTATAGTTATTAAAGTGGTTTTCGGTTTAGATAGAGAGTATATCCATAACCGAATTCCGGTCTCTTTAATAACTTTCGTAATTATTACACCGATTGGTCGTTTGTTTATTTCAAAACCAAATCAATTTCAATTTCAAATAGAATTCGTAAATCAACATTTCATTTGTCTTTCGAAATCAATTTCCAAATTTTCGTTTCAAAACTTCCAATTTTCCGTTTCAAAATCTTATAATTCAATTTCAATTTCTTTTTTAAACAATTCAAATTATTGATTCAAGTTCGTATATAAGTTTCATTCTGAAATCATTTAAATAAATTCTATTTATCATTCAAATCAATTTAAACTCATTTATCGATTTCATTCAATATTCGTTAAGTTACTTTATCATTCAAAACAATTTCTATTAAGTTTCCAATTCATTAAATCCATTATTTAAATTCAACTTCCTTATATCAAAACTTACAAATTGAATTAAATTAAATTCATCAAATCAAATTCTTTCAATTACAAGTCTTACATTAATTCCAAAAATATCACATTTTCATTTCTTGTTAAAGAAATTCCATTTCACTTATTTACTTACTTAAATAATTTTCCAAAACTTAATAAATAAAGAAACCCAATTTCATTTATTAATAAAGTTCAAATTTCACTTATTCAAAAGTCCAATTTCTCTTATCAGAGAATTCAATTTCTATTCAATTATCAAATGATTCAATCTTATTCAATTATTAAATAATTCAAAACTTAATTATTAAATAATTTCAAAATTTTAATAATTTCAACTTAATTATAATTTCAAACTTAACTCAATCATTTCTTAAATTAAACAACCTTCTTTCATCAATTTCTTTATTAATATTTCATTTCAAGTTATTAAATATTCACATTTAAATTTCATTAAATTCAATTTCCAACTTCGTTTCAAAACCATATTATTTATTCAAATAAAATCTTCATTTTATTTGTAAATCAAATTATTGACCAATCGGGTTTTATTTAATTTCCTATCCTAGGTAAAAATTCAATTTGGGTATTTATCATTTCAACCCGATTCCAATTCAATTCAAAATCAAAACATAACAAAGGGAACTTGCAGTATGATAACTGGGATGGTGTCAAAGTAAATAAACAAGCAATAACAACAATCAATATCAATCCAATAATCAATTCAAATAATCCCGAAATAACCGTATTAATTCGCATTGTTATTTGTACAAATTAATATAATTATTTCTAGAATCTACACTATCATTTCATGTAGATTAAAGATTATCACATTACGGTTTTCACTTGTTATTCATTTATAATTTCATACATCATCAATTCAACAACATACATTCAGCGGTTCAAAGTGTAATTAAACAAATCCTACGTGTCGATAAATTTAACAGTTAAAGGGGTCACATTATACAAATGTCATTTAATCAAATTTAACACATATATCAAATCTAACTATCCTACGTCTATTTCAATTTCAAATTATTTATCACTTACATCATTAACAATTTAACGTCCAATATAAACATCAAACAATCAATCATTTAACAACCAAACTGGATTATCATTGCATATATAACAGATAATGGTGTCAGATGTCACAGATGAACTGATACAGGTATAACATATATAACAGTGTAATTAACCAACAGCAGCATATTTCAATTGTCGTTTCAATTGAAATCAAATTTAATAAATAAAAGAACGTTAATCGTGAGTGAGTGCTCACCTTTCAAGGCTAGAGAATACAGAAGAAGACACGGATACGCCCACTGATACGGATACTGAAATTGAATTTCGAATCCAAGCAAATCAAAATCAGTACGAATTCAACGATCATAGCTGATTGGCACGAACGTATGAAACGGATCAGATCAGAACTGGAACGATGAAGATAAACGGTATAAGCGAACTTATATAACCACCTATATCTATATATATACATATGAAATTTATATTCTAAATTCAAACACCACAAATTTAATTTACATGCGTTTCAAACATATAAATAGATAAATCATGATTACATTCATTAAAATCAAACATACACTTCAATAATATGTATTTGTCTAAATTAGATAGTAAATCTCAAAACGTACTATATCCATATAAAATTGAAAACCAAGTTCTCATATATATAAACAAAGTATATACATATTATATGCTAACTTTCAAAACAGAAATATGTGAACGTGCCAAACATATAACTATAGACCTTGCAAAACCAATTATATATATCTATATGCAGTCTTAGATAACTTGTAAAATAGGGTAATTATTACTATAAATAAATATATATGTACTTAAAACATAGCTTTCGTATAAATACATATTAAACATATACTTATTTTAAAATACAAAATACACACATGCAAAATATGTATATTTATTGAGAATAGTATTATACGTAATTCAATTACAAAATAAATCAAATATCTTCAACAATTTATCCAACACATATACGTACGTATATATAAGTATCATGTTTGTACTTAAAATGATATTAATTTACATATACACATATAACATATGAATCCAAACCAACATATAGAAACTGATATGGTTATCTAACTGTTGCTATATTGTAATTATTCGATAATTCATTTCCTTACTTCAATTACAATGTTTTATTTGTTTTGTTTACATTTACTCTGCTATATGCTCGGATGTATATGTACTCATCCCAATGACTATTTATAACAGAACATGTCTTATAAACTGGAAGTGGTAGAAGAAAATATAACCAAAACCTAACTTACTTATACAACTAACAGTATAGCAATGCTTCTAATGTACAATGCAAACCAAAGATTTAATATAACACACACGTTTAAAACACATACAGAACTCCAAAGTATATATTTTTATAATATACAAAACAAAGAAACAAAATTGTTCTTTTACTGTTTATCACAAATATTATACATAATAAAATACATAATAAATTAGAAATCACATATAATATAACTTACATATGTATAAAGCAAAACAGAACCTATTATACTTGGCAAACTATTATAAAATCTTATTATATAAACTTACAAAGTATATAGAATGTAGGCTTATATGCAGACTCCACATATATAACTAAAAAAAAATGTAACTTTAGACAAACTCATATATCTTTACCTAAAGTAGAATACTGGCAACAAACAGGGTGAGTGGCGCGCGGAGGAGGGAGTAGAAGTAGGCTGGCGAAGTAGCAGAGGTCCGGTCGGTGAAGGTGTTATCTCGAGATTTGGCCGTGGCACTAGCGGATCGAAGGGCTGCCGAGGTCGGGAAGATTAGGAGGAGATGAGCAGCGATGGCAAATGATGGTTATGATGAAGGTGGGGTTTCGGGGTCTCCGTTGAGTGGGATGACATGGCAGGGGCGGTTGTCGGCCGATGGTGGCAGTGAGATGGTTTGGTGGCTGCAAATGGGAGGTTCGGCTATTGAATAGGAGAAGCCTACATGGCGGGTGAAGCTCCGATGTCGGACGCACGCTAGGGGAGGTTCGGTGGCAGGCTATGGTGGTGGGAAGGCCAATGATTATGCGGAAGGAGGACGCGTGGTGTTCGTTGGTGATGGAGTCTCGGGTTGAAGAAGGCATGAGGAAAAATCATGGTAGCAGCTCGATGGGTGGCCAAGAATATGAGGAAGTGGAGAGACGTACAGGTTGAAGAAAGGGAGCATGCTGAAACATTTATTTTTTCTGAACGATGAAAGAATGTAAGTCACCCAAAAATGAAATGGCTGTTCATATATTTTCGTTTCTCAAAAGCAACAACCGAAAAAGGAAAAGACCAAACTCCAAAAATTAAATACTGAGAATTAAAAAGGTGATTGATTAACATGGTGGAAAAATAAAAGACAATTGATTGAAACGGTGGAATATGAAAAGAAATAGGAAATCAAAAGTTAGAATTTGGGTACCGATACGATTAGTCGTCTCGCAGATATCGTCGTGAACCGGATGCCGAAATAAACAAACTTATATACCGCAATGATCAGCAAGACGAGACGATCAAAACGGTATAAAGATATCAGTGGTACGATCATCCGATAAAAATCGATATCGGTACCAGGATGTTGCTATTTTGCAGAAAATAAGAACGACGGAGCAATAGATGTCCGAATTTGGAAAAATGACGAACTGATATCTTGCTCAGAAGATGGTTTAGAATTTTTCTATGTAAAAATATTTAGGTTTTGAAAACGTTTTAATTTCAACGCATTTTAACTGATTAAATTGAAGTGAATTTACGCGTGAAATAAACTTTCGTATTTTCGGACGAAAATTTACCAGTTGCTATGTTTAACTAGACGTATTCCAAATATTTAGTTTTTATTTCAAAATTTTATCGCTTAAAATTTCACAAAAATTTAACTAATTGCGTTATTAAAACGGTTAAAATTTACGGGTCGTTACAGTTATAGTTCATCTTCTGTTGTATTAATATATTCTCATTGGGTGCTTCTATCAACACCAACATATTAGCTTCTTCGCCGAACAAGTGTACGAAAACCAAAGGCTTTTGAAATAAAAATAAAATAAACTGACACATTGATGCGCAAGCATCTCTTGCAGTCGCTTTAAGCGTATTACCATAGCAAAGCTCAATATTGAATCTTAGATAATTTTCCAACAGTTGAACGTATATTTAATAGACGTCAAATTTAAAGTTTCCATTAAACAAAAACCTGAGCATGTTACATGGTAATAAAAAGTGTCTACAATGTGTCTATTAAATAGGTGCATGAATTACAAACGTTTACTTAATAGGCTTCTTGTATCAAACGGCTATTAAATGGACGTTTGAGCTGTGCAGTTAATGCCCCGCTATTACTCCTCTATAACCCTGCTATATCTCATAGCGGATTTCTATCACTACGATTTTTCCATACAGCCCAAAATATAGCTTTTCTGCTTTAAGCCCCACTATTTCCGCTATATCCTGTTATTCCCGCTATATTCCGCTATATCCACTATATCTTCTTTAAAAGAAATGGATTGAAAAATGGCATTCATACATTATAAAAAATATGAAATTAATTTGTTTAATTGAATTTTTAATATATTTTCAGAAATGAAAATAGTCTAATATTCTACTAAATTCAATTATGTTATATAATAGGTTTCTGCTTATTTATAGTATATTCGCACATGTTTTTATTTAAAATTATTTATATATTAATTATAATTCAATTGAATGTTATTTTTCATTTAATTACCATGTATATATTTGTAAAAACATTAAGTACGAGTTTTATATCTATTTTAGAGTCATCTGCTATATCCTGTTATATCCCCGCTGTATCCCCGCTGTGACTTTTTGCACCTCCGCCGCATTGAATCTAACGTTTGAGTGAATTGGTTCCTGAATGTTCATGGTAATATGTAATGACCCAATATTTTAGGAATTTATTCTGAAAAATATAAATAAATTCAAAATGATTTTTAAATAAATCTTGAAAGGGAATTGATATAGCTTGATAGTGTATTAGTATGTGTGTACATGGGTGCACAGGAAATGCACATGAAATAAAGCTAAAAGTCCCTAAACTCCAAGAATGAATACATATTGATATGTATGGGAATATATATATATATATATATATTAAATCCTTAAAAGATGAATGCATAAGTAAATATATATATATATGGATGCTACTGAATATTTTTGAGTGTACATGTACATGTGTGTGTCAGTACAAAATAATGTATAAATATATACAGATGAGTATACTAATTAATTTAGTAAGCTTTATATATATATATACATATATATATATATAGATATGTTAATAAGGTACTAGAGTTCAATTTAGCAAAATAAAACATACCAATATATTTTATATATGTAGGCAGAAATAAAAAGACTGAAGATATAAAAAGGAGTATTCCTCTTGTAAATAAATAAAGAAGGTACATACCATTTACATGAAAGCTAAAAATAGGAAAAATAAGACAAAACAGGGAAATGTTTGGTATAGGCAGAATTAGGAAGAGTATTGGGTAAATAACAAAATCAAGTCACATTTTTAGCATGATTGTAGACAAAGGAAAAAAGGTATTTTCTGAAAAGCAAAATTCTGAAATTAGCCAAAAAGAAAGTAACCACTTTTCTCTTCACCTAAATTAAGCCGGGAAGGGTAGAATTTTGGGTTCAAGTAAAATACAGATAACATGATTTTCTGGTGGGCAAAAATGGCTTTAGCCAATACCCAAAACCCTAAGGAAGACCCTGTATATATACATGTATATGCAGCAGCCTCCTCTCCTTCTCAGAAAATAACTTTGAAAAAAAAAAGAAACAACACCATAGAAATCATAAAGCAAGGGAAGGAAAAGAGCTTGAGGCTAAAGGCAGAAGTTCATCAATTAATTAAGGAAGCAAAGAAGAGGGCTAGGTGAGAAAACTCACTCAAAAATCTAAGGCAATAAGTCCTAATGTAGGCAGCCAGTTATAAGTAATTTTCTTAAAAAGAGTATTTTCATATATGAATGCTTATCTGTGAATTTAAATCTGAGAATGTTTTGATCCTCTTTGGTTGTTTTACTTGTTTATTTATAAGAAAGTTTTATGTGTAGTTAGTATACATATATGTTTTATAAATCCAGATCTCTGATATGTTAATGTTTAGGAACATAAACAAATACCCAGAAAATAAAATGTTGAAAATAGGCAAGTGATATTGGTTTTGGCTCAACCCAGAAAGATGTAAATAATGTTGAGCTGCAATATACTCATGTATAAGTGCTGAGGCTTGAGACAAAAAGGAATTAGGGGTGCAATAGGGTTGCCTATGTGCTGATGCTCCTGATTCAATGAAAATATATATATGTTCATATGCATAGCAAACAAAATTTTGTGATTCAGTGAAACCAGGTCATTCTGAGTTTAACTCAAGCACAAATGTTTGTCAAAAAGAAAAACTCTCTCAAAAGCCATAAGCCAATGTTAGTTGCCTAAACCCATGTTTAAATACCAGAATATATATATATATATATATATATATATATACAGAACCTTATTTTGTAGTCACCAATGGTTGTTTGCTTGTTTGTCTCTGTATGGTTATGAATAATATGAGATGCCATGATATGGATGTTTTTAGTTAGTAAAATGGTTCACTGAATGGTAGTCATGAAAAATCAAAAGAGTTATTATTAACTTAAACCTGATTAGGAAATTGGGGTCAAGAACACTGCAGGAATGACTTGTGTTCTTGAGTAACACAAGTTGACACATGGCTTGTTTAAGTCCTGAGATCTTTGTGTAATGGAGTGAATTAGTTCATTACAGTGTGTCCATTGATTCATAAATATTGCAGATGAGACCAGGATAGATAAATATACCAAGGGAATAATATTTGAGATGATGAGAAAACTAGAGTTTTTCCCAGATTTGAAATATGAGGATTGAATAAATGATTTAACTCATATTGGTTATTTTCCTGTTGGTGTTAATGATTGTTTGATTATGACTGAATTGTATGCTTGAATGTATGTGCCATATTTATATATATATGGAGTCTCTGGAAAGAAAAATTAAAGTGTGCACATGCACAATGACACGGAGCATGCACACAAGTATGATCTGATTCTAAAGGGCAGAATTTTATGTATATGTATTTAATTTGATTTTAACCTAATTAACTAATTGCTTTTGTGAATTTTCTCATACCAGACATGTGTCTGACCCTAGTGTGCTAATGGCATCTGGGGTGTCTCATTTAAAATGAGGCAGCTTCAAATGCTTTTTCAGGGATTGCAGCCACTAAGTAGGAGTAGGAGCAAGGCTTTGAGAAGAGGATTATAGCATGCTAAACTTAGTTAGATAAGAGCCAAAATGATAAAATCCGCATGTATTAATGATTTAAATTGTTACTTGTATTAAGTGTTGAATATGGGATGGATATTTGGTTAAGTGTTTTATTAAGAGATTGACTTGTATCTGGAATTTATGAATCTAGTTAATATCTGATATTAAAGAAGTTAATCAAAATATTGTAAGTGGATTTAGTAAGAACACCATGTTAAAAACTGAATGATTACATTTTATAAATGTATTAGTCAATTTTGAGTCTTTAGAAAGGATTTAAGTTTTGGAAAATCTGGATAGTTGATTCTCAGAAAAATTAAATGGTTTTATCTTTCAAACATGGTAAGTGTATACAAAAGATACTAGGCATAGGTTGAATGTTTTTATATGACTACAAGGTTCCCATAACCTAACTTGTTTCATACAAATGTTTCATGTCTTATTTATAAATAAAGGAAGGATCTGTAATAAGGGAATTGAAAGCCAGATCCAAATAGCTGCAGTTATATATGCACATAAACATGTTTTGTGCAAATATTAACACACCTTTTCCTTTGTATTTGTAATAGGAATCTGAATTTTCATTCAGATTTTAACCAAATGCATTTTAAATTCCAGACAGATTTTATAAGAAGAAAATTAAACATGAATGGAAGTTTTATTGCATATAACACTGTACTATGTGTGGATTGATTAAATCCAATCAATCCAATCTCCTCTTGTTTACCAGAACTCTGATTTAAACAAGAGAGGCATATACATCCTCACATGTATGTGCTTATCTTTGTGGAAGTACTGATATATTTATATTGGTTAATTGTCTTGATCCTGGATATATTTTGGTTTATAGGAAAAAGAAAATGACCCTGGAAAATATAATTGTAATAAATGATCAATCTATATATCATCTCTGATAGTTCTAAGGAAGTTTAAATCGAACTTAAAAGTGTAAATGAATGTAGGTGGACATCCAGACACATATAAGTTGAATGTGCATATGCATGTACATAGAAATCGAATTTAGACGTCAGTCTTAATAATTTAGACGTCTGAGGTTAAACTTAGACGACAGTCTAAATAATTTAGACGTCTAAGGTTAAATGTAGACGTCTGTCACAAAATAATTAGACGTCTGAATTCAGTTCAAAATGTCTTTTTCTCTCTATTTCGATTTTTGATCTCTGAGCCGTCTGTCATAATTTGATAGAAGTCTGTAATTATGTTTAGACGCCTGTCATAAGAATTTAGACGTCTGAACTGCTGATTTTGCCTAATTTGCCTATTTAGAAAAGAAATAAGTGGCTATGTCAATAGCTTGTATGGCATTTTGATTTCTACGTGATTTAAATTCCCTTTGATGAAGTAAAAAAAAAAATCCCTATGAAATTAGGGTAGAAATAGGAGGGTCATTCCAGTTGGTATCAGAGCTATGTTATTCAACATAGTAGAAGTAATGATCAAGTTCTTAGATAGAAATAAAAATTTAAAGGAACTAAATATATATATATCAATATTTTCAGTGTGAAAAAAAAACCACTGAAATAATAAAATTACCAATCAAACTAACCAGCTATGTAAATTATTATTAGCAAACTATGGTAGGGAGACCACCAAATCAGGGAGCAGGATCTTCCCATGCACCACCAATGGTCAATCTGCAAGACTTGGTGAGAGTATTTAGGGATGGGGCAGGACAAAGGCAAGAAAATCCCTATGAAGAACTCTCAAAATTACTTAAGACATATACTCATTTAGGAGGCAAAAGCTTTGAAGGGACAGAGAGTATCATGGAAATTCAAACATGGTTGAGAACATTGGAAAGAATTTTCAATGACATGCAACTTGATGATCAAAGAAAGAGGCAAGTGGCTTCAAGACAGCTAAAAGGAGTAGCTTTAGGCTGGTGGGAAGTAATCATTGCAGGAAGGAATGAGAATGAAATCACTTGGAATCAATTCAAAGAGATGTTGGAAGCAAGGTTTGTACCAGCATCAGGAAAGACTACCTTGCTAGAAGAATTTATTAGACTTAGACAAGGAACCATGACTGTCACAGAATACACTCAAAAGTTTGAGGGGCTTTCCACATATGGAGCAATGCTTGTGGCAGATGAGGCATCCAAAAATGATAGGTACATAAAAGGGTTGAACCCAGGACTCAGCAGAGCCATGTTACCCTATGCAGACAGGACTTTTGACCATGTGATAGACTTAGCTTTGAGGTTGGAACAGCATGACAAGGAAAGGGAGAAGTTCAGAAATTTTAAGAACAATAATACCAAGAATAGTAAGGGGAGGTATCACCCTTATGATAAGAAGAAGGAAGAGGCCAATAACAAAGGCACTGGAGATGTCAAAGCTAAGGAAACCAAGAAGAAAATTGTGTGCCATCAGTGTGGAAAAGAAGGACATATCAAACCAAGATGTCCAGAATTGAAAGGAGGAGCTTTCAAGTGCTATCTATGTGGGAAAGAGGGGCATATGAAGAGGAATTGTCCTAAGTACAAACAGCAAGGAAAATTGGCAAATTTGGAAGGAAAAGGAAAAGCCACAGTGGAGAGTAACACTGAAAACCATAGCCAAGTGGAAGGTACATTACTTATTTGTACCATACCCATAGCAGTAGTATATGATACTGGGGCAACTCACTCTTTAATTTCTTATGAACTAGTTAAAATGCTAAAACTGAATTGCATATTGGTTGAAACCCCATTGCATATACAAAGTCCACTGGGGAGTTCTAGTGTTTTAAATATGATTTGTGTGGATGTGGAATTAAACATAGGAGGAAATATTTTTATTTCCAATTTATATGTTTTGAATTACCCAAATATAGGTGTTATATTGGGGGTAGACTGGTTAAGGCAATTTAAAGCCATAATTAATTTAGACTCATCCACCATATCATTGCAAAATTCTAGAGGTCAGAGAATCACAGTTTTATGTGAAGTAGCTAAGGAAGGAAAACTATATCATTTAGTTGACTCAGAAAAAGATTCTAGTGAACTAACCATTGAAGAAATTCCCATAGTCAATGAATATTTAGATGTGTTTGGTGAGGTCAAGGGTGTTCCACACCATAGACCAGTAGAGTTCCAGATCAATCTAGTTCCAGGAGCAAGCCCAGTGATTAAAAAGCCAACTAGAATGGGGCCAAATGAACTAAAAGAATTAAAGAAACAGTTAGAAGAACTGGAAGAAAAGGGTTTTATAAGACCAAGTAATTCTTGCTGGGGAGCACCAGTAGTATTTGTTAAGAAACAAGATGGCTCCTTAAGACTCTGTATAGATTATAGAGAATTAAACAAGGTAACTATTAAAAATAAATACCCATTGCCAAGAATAGATGATCTTTTTGATCAATTAGCAGGGGCAAAAGTGTTTTCTAGACTAGACTTAGCATCTGGTTTTCATCAAATGAAGGTGGAAGAATCAAGCATCAAGTACACTGCCTTTAACACTAGGTATGGGTTGTATGAATTTTTGGTTATGCCATTTGGCTTGACCAATGCACCATCATACTTTGTAGATCTAATGAACAGAACCTTTAGAGATTATTTAGACAAGTTTGTGCTTATTTTTATTGATGACATTTTGATTTATTCCAAAACAGTGGAAGAACATAAGCATCATTTGCACCTGGTTTTGTCTAGGTTAAGGGAAAAAGATTTAAAGGCAAAATTTTCAAAATGTGTATTTTGGAAAGAGGAAGTACATTTCCTTGGCCATGTTATATCTACTCAAGGAATTTCTGTGAACCCCAATAAAGTAGTGCCTATTCAAGCATGGAAGAGGCCAAGCACTGTGAGTGAAGTGAGGTCATTTATGGGGATGGCAGGGTATTATAGGAGGTTTATAAAAGATTTTTCAAAAATCTCTACACCACTCACTAACCTAACCAGGAAGAACCAAGCTTTTGTTTGGACAGAAAAATGTGAGAAGTCTTTTGAGCAGTTGAAGGAGGCATTGGTGAATGCTTCAATTTTAAAGGTACCATATGGAAATGAAGAACTAGTTGTATACACTGATGCTAGTGGATTTGGCTTGGGTACAGTGTTGATGCAACAAGGCCAAGTCATTGCATATGCATCCAGACAACTTAAACCACATGAAGTAAGGTATGCCACACATGATCTCGAATTAGCAGCTGTGATCTATGCTTTAAAACTTTGGAGACATTATTTGTTAGGCACAAAGTTTGAACTTTACACTGACCATAAGTGTCTAAAATATTTATTTTCACAAAAAGATTTGAACATGAGGCAACATAGATGGGTGGAGTTCTTAGCTGCCTATGACTTTGACATACTCTATACACCAGGCAAAGCAAACAAAGTTGCAGATGCTCTAAGTAGACAGCATGCTAAATTGGCTATGATGATGATAGAAGAATTTAAAGACTTGTCTTTGCTAACTGAGTTAGAAATTGGGGAAAATGGTTGTGTGCACATGGATGAGCAGATGCATGGTGCACAAGAAGATAAAGGGAAGTTAAGCTTAATGACACTTCAACCAGATTTAATTCTGAAGGTAGGAAAAATGCAAGAACAAGATGCCAACTTATTAGAGAGGAAAGTGCTCCTCTCAAGAGGAGAGGAAGTGATGAATCACCATATTGATAAAAATGGTTATATGAGATACCAAAATAGGATATGTGTACCAGAGGACACAGAATTGAAGAAAGAGATATTGAATGAATATCATAGAAGTAAATACTCCATACACCCAGGCAACACAAAATTGTACCAAAATTTGAAAAGAGACTTCTGGTGGAAGGGGATGAAATCTGATGTAGCTAAATACATTGCCAAATGTATGACTTGCCAACAAGTCAAGGCTGAAACCCAAAGGCCATCAGGGTTGATGCAGCCTCTTAGTGTACCACAGTGGAAGTGGGAAGACATATCTATGGACTTCATAGATGGACTGCCTAGATCTAAGAGAGGTAATACAAGTATATGGGTGATAGTTGATAGGCTAACCAAGGTAGCACACTTCATTCCAGTCAATTCAGAAAGAACAGCACCAAAATTAGCTCAAATTTTTATAAAGGAAGTGGTAAAGTTACATGGCATTCCCAAAACCATTGTGAGTGATAGGGATACCATCTTCACTTCAAAATTCTGGAGAAGCTTTCAAGAAGCAATGGGAAGTGAACTATGTTTAAGTACTGCCTACCATCCTCAATCAGATGGGCAGACTGAGGTAGTAAACAAAGTTTTGGAGGACATGTTGAGGGCATGTATACTGGATTTTGGGGGCAACTGGGAAGATTGTCTTCATCTAGTTGAATTTACATACAACAACAGCTACCAAAGCACCATAGGAATGGCTCCATTTGAAGCCTTATATGGTAAACCCTGTTTGTCACCTGTTTGTTAGGTAGAAGCAGGAGAAAGGTCTATTTTAGGACCTGAGTATATACAAGAAACTAAGGAGAAAATTGAGTTGATAAGAAGAAGAATGGCAGCAGCTCAAGATAGGCAAAAGAAATTTGCAGACATGAGAAGAAGGCAGGTAGAATATGAAGTGGGAAATTTTGTTTTCATCAAAATCTCACCTATGAAAAATGTGCTGAGGTTTGGAAAACAAGGAAAATTAACCCCAAGATATATTGGACCATACAAAATTCTGGAGAGAATTGGTCCCTTGGCATATAAGTTGGAATTACCAGAAAACATGCAAGGTATACATGATGTTTTTCATGTATCACAATTGAGAAGGTGGGTCCATGACAAGGCAGAAATTCTTGAGACCCCAACCCAAGTGCAGATAAATCCTAATTTGATTTATGAAAAGGATCCACTGGGAATTTGGCAAAAGATGTGAAGAACTTGAGAAATAAATCTCTGAAACTTGTGAAGGTACAGTGGAGTCTTGATCCTAGTGATTGCACATGGGAATTAGAAGACAAAGTTAGGATGAATTATCCTAAGCTATTTTCAGATTAAAGGTAATTCTGATCTTTGATTGTTTTCTTTTTAGATGCATATGTTTTTGGTTATTATAGAACTAAAAATTTATTTGGTTGAGAATGTACTTGTTCTCTGAATTAAGTTTAAAATTTATTTTAAGCTTAGGAAAATTGTGGGACACAATTCCTAAAAGGAGGGGTGTATGTAATGACCCAAGATTTTAGGAATTTATTCTGAAAAATATAAATAAATTCAAAATGATTTTTAAATAAATCTTGAAAGGGAATTGATATAGCTTGATAGTGTATTAGTATGTGTGTACATGGGTGCACAGGAAATGCACATGAAATAAAGCTAAAAGTCCCTGAACTCCAAGAATGAATACATATTGATATGTATGGGAATATATATATATATATATTAAATCCTTAAAAGCTGAATGCATAAGTAAATATATATATATATGGATGCTACTAAATATTTTTGAGTGTACATGTACATGTGTGTGTCAGTACAAAATAATGTATAAATATATACAGATGAGTATACTAATTAATTTAGTAAGCTTTATATATATATACATATATATATAGATATGTTAATAAGGTACTAGAGTTCAATTTAGCAAAATAAAACATACCAATATATTTTATATATGTAGGCAGAAATAAAAAGACTGAAGATATAAAAAGGAGTATTCCTCTTGTAAATAAATAAAGAAGGTACATACCATTTAGATGAAAGCTAAAAATAGGAAAAATAAGACAAAACAGGGAAATGTTTGGTATAGGCAGAATTAGGAAGAGTATTGGGTAAATAACAAAATCAAGTCACATTTTTAGCATGATTGTAGACAAAGGAAAAAAGGTATTTTCTGAAAAGCAAAATTCTGAAATTAGCCAAAAAGAAAGTAACCACTTTTCTCTTCACCTAAATTAAGCCGGGAAGGGTAGAATTTTGGGTTCAAGTAAAATACAGATAACATGATTTTTTGGTGGGCAAAAATGGCTTTAGCCAATACCCAAAACCCTAAGGAAGACCGTGTATATATACATGTATATGCAGCAGCCTCCTCTCCTTCTCAGAAAAGAACTTTGAAAAAAAAAACAACACCATAGAAATCATAAGGCAAGGGAAGGAAAAGAGCTTGAGGCTAAAGGCAGAAGTTCATCAATTAATTAAGGAAGCAAAGAAGAGGGCTAGGTGAGAAAACTCACTCAAAAATCTAAGGCAATAAGTCCTAATGTAGGCAGCCAGTTATAAGTAATTTTCTTAAAAAGAGTATTTTCATATATGAATGCTTATCTGTGAATTTAAATCTGAGAATGTTTTGATCCTCTTTGGTTGTTTTACTTGTTTATTTATAAGAAAGTTTTATGTGTAGTTAGTATACATATATGTTTTATAAATCCAGATCTCTGATATGTTAATGTTTAGGAACATAAACAAATACCCAGAAAATAAATTGTTGAAAATAGGCAAGTGATATTGGTTTTGGCTCAACCCAGAAAGATGTAAATAATGTTGAGCTGCAATATACTCATGTATAAGTGCTGAGGCTTGAGACAAAAAGGAATTAGGGGTGCAATAGGGTTGCCTATGTGCTGATGCTCCTGATTCAATGAAAATATATATATGTTCATATGCATAGCAAACAAAATTTTGTGATTCAGTGAAACCAGGTCATTCTGAGTTTAACTCAAGCACAAATGTTTGTCAAAAAGAAAAACTCTCTCAAAAGCCATAAGCCAATGTTAGTTGCCTAAACCCCTGTTTAAATACCAGAATATATATATATATATATATATATATATACAGAACCTTATTTTGTAGTCACCAATGGTTGTTTGCTTGTTTGTCTCTGTATGGTTATGAATAATATGAGATGCCATGATATGGATGTTTTTAGTTAGTAAAATGGTTCACTGAATGGTAGTCATGAAAAATCAAAAGAGTTATTATTAACTTAAACCTGATTAGGAAATTGGGGTCAAGAACACTGCAGGAATGACTTGTGTTCTTGAGTAACACAAGTTGACACATGGCTTGTTTAAGTCCTGAGATCTTTGTGTAATGGAGTGAATTAGTTCATTACAGTGTGTCCATTGATTCATAAATATTGCAGATGAGACCAGGATAGATAAATATACCAAGGGAATAATATTTGAGATGATGAGAAAACTAGAGTTTTTCCCAGATTTGAAATATGAGGATTGAATAAATGATTTAACTCATATTGGTTATTTTCCTGTTGGTGTGAATGATTGTTTGATTATGACTGAATTGTATGCTTGAATGTATGTGCCATATTTATATATATATATATGGAGTCTCTGGAAAGAAAAATTAAAGTGTGCACATGCACAATGACACAGAGCATGCACACAAGTATGATCTGATTCTAAAGGGTAGAATTTTATGTATATGTATTTAATTTGATTTTAACCTAATTAACTAATTGCTTTTGTGAATTTTCTCATACCAGACATGTGTCTGACCCTAGTGTGCTAATGGCATCTGGGGTGTCTCATTTAAAATGAGGCAGCTTCAAATGCTTTTTCAGGGATTGCAGCCACTAAGTAGGAGTAGGAGCAAGGCTTTGAGAAGAGGATTATAGCATGCTAAACTTAGTTAGATAAGAGCCAAAATGATAAAATCCGCATGTATTAATGATTTAAATTGTTACTTGTATTAAGTGTTGAATATGGGATGGATATTTGGTTAAGTGTTTTATTAAGAGATTGACTTGTATCTGGAATTTATGAATCTAGTTAATATCTGATATTAAAGAAGTTAATCAAAATATTGTAAGTGGATTTAGTAAGAACACCATGTTAAAAACTGAATGATTACATTTTATAAATGTATTAGTCAATTTTGAGTCTTTAGAAAGGATTTAAGTTTTGGAAAATCTGGATAGTTGATTCTCAGAAAAATTAAATGGTTTTATCTTTCAAACATGGTAAGTGTATACAAAAGATACTAGGCATAGGTTGAATGTTTTTATATGACTACAAGGTTCCCATAACCTAACTTGTTTCATACAAATGTTTCATGTCTTATTTATAAATAAAGGAAGGATCTGTAATAAGGGAATTGAAAGCCAGATCCAAATAGCTGCAGTTATATATGCACATAAACATGTTTTGTGCAAATATTAACACACCTTTTCCTTTGTATTTGTAATAGGAATCTGAATTTTCATTCAGATTTTAACCAAATGCATTTTAAATTCCAGACAGATTTTATAAGAAGAAAATTAAACATGAATGGAAGTTTTATTGCATATAACACTGTACTATGTGTGGATTGATTAAATCCAATCAATCCAATCTCCTCTTGTTTACCAGAACTCTGATTTAAACAAGAGAGGCATATACATCCTCACATGTATGTGCTTATCTTTGTGGAAGTACTGATATATTTATATTGGTTAATTGTCTTGATCCTGGATATATTTTGGTTTATAGGAAAAAGAAAATGACCCTGGAAAATATAATTGTAATAAATGATCAATCTATATATCATCTCTGATAGTTCTAAGGAAGTTTAAATCGAACTTAAAAGTGTAAATGAATGTAGGTGGACATCCAGACACATATAAGTTGAATGTGCATATGCATGTACATAGAAATCGAATTTAGACGTCAGTCTTAATAATTTAGACGTCTGAGGTTAAACTTAGACGACAGTCTAAATAATTTAGACGTCTAAGGTTAAATGTAGACGTCTGTCACAAAATAATTAGACGTCTGAATTCAGTTCAAAATGTCTTTTTCTCTCTGTTTCGATTTTTGATCTCTGAGCCGTCTGTCATAATTAGATAGACGTTTGTAATTATGTTTAGACGCCTGTCATAAGAATTTAGACGCTGAACTGCTGATTTTGCCTAATTTGCCTATTTAGAAAAGAAATAAGTGGCTATGTCAATAGCTTGTATGGCATTTTGATTTCTACGTGATTTAATTCCCTTTGATGAAGTAAAAAAAAAATCCCTATGAAATTAGGGTAGAAATAGGAGGGTCATTCCATAATATGAACCATTGAACATCTCATGTCTCCAAATTATGAGTTAGCCCTCGAATTCTAGCATGTTGGAGATGGTTTTACCGACTATGATTAATTATTGACACATGGTGTAGATTTATGCAGTGTTAACTCGCCTTTTGGCAAGGCAGTACGTAGGTGGATTTAACCCAACAGACTTCATGATCATCAAGGCAGAAAGCCCGGTGATTACCAGGATTAGAGATCGATTATATTTGAAACTATGGACTATAGTCGAATGGATTCGGATGGACAACACTCAAAAAATAGCTAAGTATGGAACAAATACTTCCCCTAGAAGAGGGATTGGAATAAAGGGATCGGATTAAACAGGATGCACACAACACAACTCAACGATGATCGCTCCATAACTCAACAACCACAAGGCAGATTGAAGTGAAACTTTGAAAATAGAAAGAGGGGACTCTTGGTTGTCTACCCTAGGGATCGCATAGCATTTGGAGAGGTTTGGAGGGATCGGCACCTATCCCTCAATAGGGATCGGCCCTCTTCCCTCTTAGGGATCGGCTAAACCCTACTTTATAGCAAACAAATCGATCGATATCTCAACATCTACACATCCAACTACCATGAAACTTGGAGCACAAGCTTACAACAACATGTAGATTACCCCATAGGGATCGCACATCAAATGGGATACTTTGGAGGGATCGGCCCCTATTCCTCCAAAGGGATCGGCTGAAATCAGAATACATGCAACACCACTTCACAAAAAACGTGATATCTCATAACCGTAAGTCAGAATGGCATGAAATTTGGAGGGCAAGTAGCTAGCATCAACAGGAACCCCTGGAGGGATTGTACCCCATTTGGACATCAGAATCGAGGGCCAATCCCTATTGTGGGCCCCCAATAGGCCTGAAAATTCTTGTGTGGCCTCGTCGTGGCCTGGAGGTTCTTATGCCGAAATTTCATCCCGATATGTGTATGTCTTCCCCTATAAATACAGTAGGCATGGCGTCAGAAAAAGGATCTTCTTTCTGCTTCTCTTTATCTTCAACCTATGCTACACTCTGCCAATTTTTTTCTTAGATTTCGGATTGTAACTGTAAATAAACTACAGTATAATAAAAAGGATTGTTCTGAAGTGGACATAGGTCGGAGTTAACCGAACCACAATAAATCTTGTCTCTTTTTACCTACTTTCATTTTTAATTTGTATGTTCTTCATATTGCATTCTCTACATTAGATACTATCTGAGATCTGCGACTGGATATTGGTGCTTTCACATAACTAGGTGTTGGTGGCCAATTTTGACGCCAACATTTTGGTGTTTTCACTGAGAAAGCTAGCCCCCGCGGATTTGGAATTCGGATTCGGAGCTTGGAATAGATCTGGAGCTTAGATTTGGAGGAATGGTGAAACAATCAACAAGGAGAGTTCTACCGGAAAGGAGCCACCATAGAGGGAGTCAGGAGGCTTCCTTAAGAGTTGGAGCTAATCAAGCATCTATCTACTCACCAGGGATGAAATGGAAACGATGATGGATGCTACGCAGGAAAGGATGCTGAAAAGATAGGAGGAGATGATGCAGAATTTACTCTGACAGGTTGGGACAAGCCGGAGCGCAGAACTAAGGGAATAGAGTAGCATGAGCTAATGACTGTTAGGAAATCCAATCTACAGTTTCGATGACAACAACTATACAATGGAAATCGAATATACATATATATTTATATATACAGGTACTTGCTGGAACAACATCACTAGAAATACAAGAACGAGGCTCAAAGGACACTACAAGAGACTACAAGTCGATAGGTACAAGGAAGTAAAAGAAAGGATGCACAAAAACTGACATGCACCATATCAGACGTCTGGGTGCACAAGTCAGACGTCTGAAATAGTTCTCTGGAACAACAAACAAGCTAAACCAGACGTCTGGTAATAGCACTCAGACGTCTGATCCTCTACTATATTCAAAAAATATATAGTATCAGACGTCTGAAACAAATACCAGATGTCTGAATTCAAACTCGAACTTCAGAAATGAACTTCAACTGCCACATACGAATGGACATCTCCGCTTCTCTTCGCCGCAACTCTTCATCATCAATAGAAGCAACTATAGAGCATTCATTAATGGATGTAACTACTCAAGTTACCTATCTACAACTATATATAGCATCAAGAATCAAGAGAAACTTACTTCACTTACTTACGCTTTCTAACTCTATATTATATATTCTTGGTCTCTGCACTCTAGCAATCTTTACTTGTATTCACTCTTCCATATACTCAGTTCTTCATAGACAATATTCCATAGAAATATATTGGAAGCAATTGTACTAATTAGTCAACATCCGTGTTATATTAAAACACACATTTGACAAGAACAACTCATTGTAATCAAGCCTATTCCTCCGGGCGAAGCGAGGGTTTTTGATAGTCGAATTCCGAAGGGGAGCTTTGGGACTGGACGTAGGATGGGAGGTCTGAACCAATATAAAATCATGTTGTGCTTATTCTATATTTACTTAGATTAATATTATTTTAGTTGCATCATATATTTTGTCACATATACTTGCATATACACTACACGATCCACCCCATAGACTTTCAATGACAACTTAGATCAAGGAGTTGAAGCAGCAGGAATCGCTGGAAATCAGAACCGAGAACATGGAGATAGAGCTATTGGATAAAGGAATGGAACAGAGCAGCCGGGGGCAGTCCCCAGCCATCTTAGAGGGATAGGGGACGATCCCTCTGGCCTCGATCCGTCAAGAGGGATCGGCCCCAATCCCCAAAGGCTAGGAGGCATGCGCCCGGGTCTGGTTGATCGCAATTCTTGAAGACCTGCAGATCCCATGGAGCTTGGTGCAAATCGGAATTTGGATGCTCGTTCGGAGGAGTGCATTGCGGAATTCCCTTGTGGACTCGAAAGGCAGTTTGGAAATGATGATAGGAAACTATAGCTGGATGACAATGACATGTTTGCAAAGATGATCAGACGAGCTATGCGTGGAGGATTGGTGAACAGGGATCTGGAGGATGTAAATAGAAGTTCGTTCATTCTTAATATCAGGAGTGCTAGAAATCCACTGAAGTTTAAACTACCAACGCTGGAAGTATATGATGGAAAGTCGGACCCAACTATGCACATGATGAGATATATACGACACATGGAAGTACTGAGGGCATCGGAGGAGGTCATGGCAAGGTGTTTTCCACTTAATTTGATGGAGTTAGCTGCACTCAGGTTTAGGCAGCTGGAGAATGGTTCAAGAAGGACATGGAGCGAGTTGGTAGATCGGTTCATGAGGAAGTTTCGGGTCTACATCATGAGACCCAAGTATGTTATGACATTGGCAGCACTGAAACGGAGGACCAGAGAGTCTCTAGGGAGTTTTCTAACACGATTTAATGCCACAGCGGCATCGGTGGATCGGCCAGATCCATCCATGGTTTTGAAGGCATCTGTATCAGGAATTGTCGATGGTACAGATTTCAAGGATTCATTGGCATGGAATCCACCTATGGATCTCAGGAAGTTTTATCATGAAGCGGAAAGGTGTAACGACCCGTATTTTTACGGATCGACAAGTTCGTCAAAATCTGGAATTTTAGCATTTTTAAGTCATTTCAGATTTTTAGGCAGATTTGTCTAAGTCCTAGGTCGTGAACGACCTAAGAGCTAAGTCGTGACCGAGTTAAGGAATTCGGCGAGTTAGTGTTAGGTCGTGGGTTAGTTGGAGCGACCTATAGGATTATGCAACCTAGGATTTAGTTAAGTATTAGGTCGGCAGGGTGAGTTAACGACCTAAAGAACTGACCGACTTAAGGATATGGCGACCCAAGGGTAGGCAGACCTAGTGGAGTTAGCGACCTAGTGGTTACCGGGTTAGCATAGTTAGGTCGGCAACGACCTAGGGGAGCTGGGGTAGCAGGTTAGCGACTTAGTAGAGTGAGCGACCTATGGGATTGACCGACCTAAGAAATAAGTTAGTTAACGACTTAATAGTTAAGTCGTTGGATGACCTAAGGGGGTTAAGTCGGAGGGGTTGGCTAAGCCTTAGGTCGCGTATTGGCTTGAGTGTTAGGTTGCGTAAGCGCTTAAGTGTTAGGTCGTAACACTGTTAGGTCGCGTAGGTTGCTAAGTTGTTAGGTCGCTGGATTTCGTCTAAGTGTTAGGTCGCAATCTGTGATAAGTCGTAGGTCGACTTAATAGTTAGGTCATATGCGCAGAAGAGTTAGGTCTTAGGAGTTGAGGCGCGCACATATCTGTTAGGTCGGAGAGGCTTAGGTCGGAGGGGCTTAGGTCGGAGACGACTTAGGAGATAGCCGAGTTACGACTTAGGGTATTTTCTGCTATAAATAGGAGAGCTTCTCTTCATTTTTGGGATCCGGATTTTGAAGCGATGAAGTGCTGCCATTTTGAGAGCTCGACTTCTACACTTCTTCACTTCTTTTCTCCACTCTAATCTAGTGCTTCCATCCATCCAAATCTAAGATCAAGATTGAAGATTCAAGAGCTTAGATTGAAGATCTTCATCTTTTCAAGAGAGATTTCTTCGTTTGAAGCGGATTCGTGATAGATCAAGCTTGATCCTTCGCTGTCCAGATCTGAAGCGTGTTGATTTGGGTTTGTTTTGGTGATTTGGTGAGTGGTGATTATCTCTCACACGGATCCAAAGGAGTATATCGGATTATTGGCTCGATTTGGTGTTAAAATAGTGATTTCCATGCATTTTCTTCATCCTAAGTGT
Organism: Allium fistulosum; assembly: GCA_030737815.1. Classification (NCBI taxonomy): domain Eukaryota; kingdom Viridiplantae; phylum Streptophyta; class Magnoliopsida; order Asparagales; family Amaryllidaceae; genus Allium; species Allium fistulosum. The sequence continues at coordinate 735,626,443 of CM060906.1, forward strand.
AGATCCATATAGATCCATTGTTCATGATGATGTTACATCCATTTTATCATATGTTAACCTATGCAAGTTCATTCATCAAGTTTGTAGAGATATAATTCATGTTTTCATGCTTATTGGACTTTCAACTCTTTAATTACGAAAATGCCATTATTGTTATAATTGTCTACTTAGATCATATTTGAATGCTTGATTGCTTGGATTGATGTTTGATTTGATTGATTGTTATGAACTAGATGATTGATGATTAGATTTAGATCGAAGATGATTCAAAATCTAAGGGAAAGGCTCTTGAATTGGGAAAGCTGCTCGTGGCATATGTAGCGGGATGATGAAGCTCTTATGCATAGATTTGATGATGTGATGTTGAGATGAGCCTTCGCAAGGATGTGCTGAAGCGAGGCAATCATGTGATGAAGACTTGGTCTAATCCAGACGGGATCATTCCAAGCATGTTGATAACTCGGTGATATGATTCGAGTTGAGGATAATGAACGGATATGAGAATAGTCGTCGAGGAGGATGACTAGGAGGTTTGGATAGCATCGTTGTTGAAGGTTCTAGCATGCTCTAAGCAAGAGTACGTTTGGGCAGATTCGATAGTCCCAACGACTAACTGTTGATGGTCGAGTACTCTGGGCGGATTCGATAGTCCTAGGCACGGGTTGCGACGACGTGCGGGAGTTATGTCTAGAACCGGGGTTTCCATTAGCCCTTGACGGACGGCTGAAAGAATGTGCCGGTCATTCAATTAATGGTGATATCGAAGCAATGATAATAGTGATAGCCAGAGTCATGGATGTTTGGCTGTATCGTCATTCGGACTCAAGAGCGGTATTTCCTGGGTACTTATCTGATTTAGGCCTTGGTACTTGGAAAACATCGCCCTTGACTCGAGTGATAGTAGCTTTACTTTAAATTGTATGCTCTGCTATGTTTGCTTCTGCTTAGTGTGTGTCTGGGGCTATCACTGTAGAATGAGGTTGGAGTGGGAGGGTTGTATTCCTATTCCTTTTCCTTTATGCTCTTTTGGTATGTTGTTAGTTAATTTACTGCTCACTAAGACTGTTGTCTGACTCAAGGCTTTATGTTTTAATTCTTATTGCCTTGGGCTGTTCGTCCATTTTGGGACGGGCAGACTAGGTAGCAGGTGACAGGTGCTGTCCTCTTCTCACGATGCTGATATCGAAGATGAGCTGGAGGGTTGCATATTATCTTCTTATTATATGTATTGGATATTCCGCTGTTTTGTATTCTTTGAGAGATATGTAGTGAGGCTTGATGTATTGACTATGTGGATGCTTGTATTCAACTATTATGGAGTTTTATATGATGTCATTTTGTTCTGTAAAGCTTCACTATACATATGTTCTATTGTATTTTGTCCATGCGTTGTGAGTAATACGATAGATTCAGTTGTTTTAATCTTACCTTGACAATCGTCCATGGTCGCCTGGCACACTTTACAGCGCTCTATCTTTAGATCCGGTGCAGGGGTCATGGGCGGTCGTCACATTTGGTATCATAGCATTGGTTAATCGATTTTACCCAACGCTCGCTGTCGTAACTACGTATGAGAGACGTAATTGTATTTTGATGGATGACTACTATATATAATATAGTAGCTTAGTAGAGTTTGAGTCCTTTATGCAGTTGTTTCTCTAGATGTTCTAATCATTCCTTTTTATAGATATTGAGAATGAGTCGAAGAGGGAGACCAGCTGCTAGGGAAGGCCGTGCTACTGAAGAGACTGCTGATTATGCAGCCATTTTCGAAGCTATGATGACTTCGATCATGAGAAGGATACCAGTTCCGGGGGCGGCAGTTGATGTTGGAGTTCAAGTCCAAACTCCGAAACCAGTGGATTTTGCTAAGTTGTGCAAGGACTATACTGCTCTTGGAGGGAAGGTTTTCTTGGGAACAGAATCAACTATTGAGGTCCAGAGGTGGATAGATGCTTGTAGAAGGATCTTTGGTGATTTGGGAATTGAGGATGCAACTAAGAGGAAGTTGGCATCGAGACAGCTTCAAGGGAGAGCTTCTGATTGGTGGAACTCTATCACCATCGATACTCCGGAAGAAGAGATTACTTGGGAGCAATTCCAAGTTAGATTTGAAGCTAAGTTCATTTCTACAGCTCAGAAGTCTGTTTTGTTCAAGAGGTTTGTGGAGCTCAAGCAAGGAGGAAGATCTGTTCTTGAGTATGTTTCTGAGTTTGAAGCTTTGTCCAAATATGCCCGGTCATATATTGAATCTACTTATCAGAAGAATGAGAAGTTCGTGACAGGCTTGGACAGTTATCTTGGGAGGCAGTTAGTGGATCATTTGGACGATTCATTTGAGAAGCTTGTGGAGAAAGCTCTCAGGCATGAGAGTCTGTTTCCTAAGGAAGGGTCTGTTGTTGCTGTGACCAGGGAAGAGTCTAAACCCCAGCAGGGTGGAAACAAGAAGTGGAAGCAGCAGCAGCAGAAGGGTAAGGATGGCCAGAAGAAGCCGAAAGGCGAGGTGACTTGCTACAATTGTCAGCAGAAGGGCCATTTCTCTAAGGATTGTAAGAATCCGAAGGCACCGATGAAGTGTCACAACTGTGACAAGCCAGGGCACATCAGGAAGAATTGTCCAGAACCGAGGAAGGACAGGCAGATTGTGCAAGCTTATGCTTTGGGAGCTGTTCCGTCGTCTTCGAAAGCTCCTACCGCTGAAGAGAAGGGAAAGAGTGTGGTGGTTCAAGGTACTCTTTTCCTATGTGGTGTTCCAGTTAGAGTTCTGTTTGATACTGGAGCGTCGCATTCGTTTGTTTGTAATGAACTCGTAGGCCGGTTAGGTTTGGAACCGGATATTGTTGATAGGCCATTGGTTGTGACTAATCCAGTTGGGGGTTCGTCTTGTTTGTGTATGTTATGCCGTGGTCTAGTTGTGTCGAGTCATGGTTGCTCTTTTGTTTGTGATTGCTTTGTTCTGAACTTTGCGGGGTTCGGAATTATTTTGGGTATGGACTGGCTTAGGAAGTATGCGGCTAAGGTTGATTGTGAGAGGCTGGAGGTGACAGTCGAGAATGTGGAGGGGTGAAAGATTGTGATACGATGTAAGCATGAGGAAGGCGTCTTCATGAGCTTCATGTATTCGCTAGTTGTTCCACGGGATGGACTGTCTTTAGTGCCAATCGCAAATGGATTCGAGGATGTCTTTGACGAAGTCAAAGGGTTGCCGCCGCATAGAGAGATCGAGTTTCGTATAGATCTAGTTGAAGGAGCCAGACCTGTTGTGATGCCTCTTAGGCGGAAGGTGCCTAGGGAACAGCAGGAGTTGAGGGTGCAAGTTGATGATCTTTTGCAGAAAGGATTCATTCGGCGTAGTGTGTCCGAGTGGGGTGCACCAGTTGTGTTCGCAACTAAGGCAGATGGGTCGTTGAGATTGTGTGTCGATTATCGTGAGCTGAATAAGGTGACTAAGAAGAACAAGTATCCATTGCCGAGAATAGATGACTTGTTTGATCAGCTTCACGAAGCTAAGGTGTTTTCTCAGATGGATTTGGCAACGGGATTTCACCAGTTGAGAGTAGCTAAGGATAGTGTGCCGAAGACTGCTTTTCGGACACCATCTGGTTTCTTTGAGTGGCTGGTAATGCCGTTTGGATTGACTAACGCGCCAGCATATTTTGTGGATCTTATGAATAGAGTGTTCAGAGATCAGTTGAACAAGTTCGTACTTGTGTTCGTAGATGATATTCTGATTTATTCCAGAACGGAAGAAGAGCACAAGACGCACTTGCATGTTGTTTTGGAAATCTTGCGGAAACATCAGCTGAAGGCTAAGTTTTCGAAGTGTCACTTCTGGAAGAGTGAAGTAAGGTTCTTAGGCCATGTGATTTCTGGAAATGGAATAGCGGTTGATCCCGCTAAGGTGGTAGCAATCCAGGATTGGGTTAGACCTAAGAATGCATCTGATGTGAGAAGTTTTCTTGGATTAGCAGGATATTATCGACGGTTTATCAAAGACTTCTCCAAGGTAGTTGCACCGTTAACAGGATTGACGAAAAAGAACCAAGTGTTCAGTTGGGATGCTAGGTGTGAGCAAGCTTTCGAAATCCTGAAAGAGAGATTGACGAGTGCTCCTGTTTTGACTATTCCTAGTGGGAATGATGAGATGGTGGTTTACACCGACGCATGTGGTACTGGACTTGGAGCAGTACTGATGCAGAGGGATAAAGTTGTTGCGTATGCCAGCCGACAACTGAAGCCGCATGAAAGGAATTACCCAACTCATGATTTGGAGTTAGCGGCGATTGTATTTGCTCTGAAGATGTGGAGACATTATCTATTGGGAGTTCGATTCGAGTTATTTACAGATCATAAGTCGTTGAAGTATCTTTTCTCCCAAAAGGATTTGAATCTTCGGCAGCAACGTTGGCTAGAGTTTTTAGCATCATATGATTTTGGTATAGCTTATACTCCGGGAAAAGGTAACGCAGTGGCAGATTCGTTAAGTCGAAGACATGCAGGATTGGGAGCCATGTTTTCAGAATGGAAGAGTCTCGAGTATTTGGCTGGATTTGACTTCAGGCCTAGATGTGAATTGGAACCTGAGATGTTGGCAAACTTATCGATAAGACCTTCTCTTGTGGAAAGGATTGGCGAGAGCCAAAAACGAGACGATAAGCTTGTCAGGATTATCCGTGAATTGGGATCTGGATTGGATCCAGAAAAGGATAAAGGATTCGAGGTCGATCGAGAGGGTTGGCTTCGGAAGCAAGGACGACTAGTTGTTCCCGATATAGATGAGTAGAGGAGTGAAGTTCTGAAGGAAAGTCATCACTCGAAGTTGACAATTCATCCAGGTGGAAATAAGATGTATCGGGATATGAAGAGAACCTACTACTGGGAAGTTATGAAGAAGGATGTTGGAAATTTTATTTCCAAATGTATGAACTGCCAGTTGGTAAAAGCCGAACAGAAGAAGCCAAGTGGATTGCTTCAGCCATTAGAAGTTCCTACATGGAAGTGGGAACAAGTGTCGATGGATTTTATTGATGGATTGCCTAGAACCAGAACGGAAAATGAAGGGATTTGGGTCATTGTGGATCGTCTGACTAAGAGTGCACGATTCATTCCTGTTCGATCGACTAGGACTGCATCAAAGTTGGCTGAGTTGTATGTTAAGTGGATAGTTCGATTCCATGGTATTCCGAAGAGTATAGTGAGCGATAGAGATCCATTGTTCACTGGTGGATTTTGGAAGAGCTTCCAGGAAGTCTTGGGAACCGAGTTATGTTTGAGTACAGCTTATCACCCTCAAACAGATGGTCAGACCGAGAGAGTCAACTGGGTTTTGGAAGATCTCCTCAGAGCTTGTGTTTTGGACTTCGGAGGATCATGGGAAGATCACCTTCATTTGGTGGAGTTTGCGTACAACAACAGTTACCAGTCAAGCATTGGTATGGCACCGTATGAGGCATTGTATGGAAGACCGTGTAACTCTCCGACATGTTGGTTGGAAACTGGAGAAAAGCTGATACTTGGGCCAGAAATGATTCGACAGACTTCAGATTGTATAGAGATCATTCGGCAACGAATGAAGGCAGCCCAAGACCGTCAGAAGAGTTATGCCGATAAGCGTCGTAAGGATTTGGAATTCGACGTAGGAGATATGGTTTTTGTGAAGATTTCTCCTCTGAAGAATGTTATTCGATTCGGGAAGAAAGGAAAATTGACTCCGAGATTTGTTGGACCATTCCCGATCATCGAGCGAATTGGAAAGCTCGCCTACAGATTGGAGTTACCGGAGAAGATGTCGAGTGTGCACAATGTTTTTCACGTATCATATCTACGGAAGTATGTGCACGACTCGAGTACGGTGGTTTCTGCTGATGGCTGTGAAGATTTCGAAGTTGATCCAGTCGATAGAAGACCTCGTAAGCCGCTCCGTGTTGTTGAAACTGACACGAAACAGCTTAGGAGGAAGGTAGTTAAGTTGCTCAAGATACAATGGAGTGATGATGATAACGACTGTACGTGGGAGGTGGAAGAGAGGATGAAAGCAGCTCATCCTGAACTCTTCAAGGTATGGACCTAAGGTGTCGCGTCATCTCACGATATTGTAACTTGTTCTGGTTTTAGAATTCTGTACGCTAAGCTAGAATTGGATGCATGGTTTGTTGATTGCTATGGATGGTAGGCGTACAGAATAGTCTTTGATTGCTTTGTTTGCTTGGAATTTCGGGGGCGAAATTCCTAAGGGGGAGAGAATGTAACGACCCGTATTTTTACGGATCGACAAGTTCGTCAAAATCTGGAATTTTAGCATTTTTAAGTCATTTCAGATTTTTAGGCAGATTTGTCTAAGTCCTAGGTCGTGAACGACCTAAGAGCTAAGTCGTGACCGAGTTAAGGAATTCGGCGAGTTAGTGTTAGGTCGTGGGTTAGTTGGAGCGACCTATAGGATTATGCAACCTAGGATTTAGTTAAGTATTAGGTCGGCAGGGCGAGTTAACGACCTAAAGAACTGACCGACTTAAGGATATGGCGACCCAAGGGTAGGCAGACCTAGTGGAATTAGCGACCTAGTGGTTACCGGGTTAGCATAGTTAGGTCGGCAACGACCTAGGGGAGCTGGGGTAGCAGGTTAGCGACTTAGTAGAGTGAGCGACCTATGGGATTGACCGACCTAAGAAATAAGTTAGTTAACGACTTAATAGTTAAGCCGTTGGATGACCTAAGGGGGTTAAGTCGGAGGGGTTGGCTAAGCCTTAGGTCGCGTATTGGCTTGAGTGTTAGGTCGCGTAAGCGCTTAAGTGTTAGGTCGTAACACTGTTAGGTCGCGTAGGTTGCTAAGTTGTTAGGTCGCTGGATTTCGTCTAAGTGTTAGGTCGCAATCTGTGATAAGTCGTAGGTCGACTTAATAGTTAGGTCGTATGCGCAGAAGAGTTAGGTCTTAGGAGTTGAGGCGCGCGCATATCTGTTAGGTCGGAGAGGCTTAGGTCGGAGGGGCTTAGGTCGGAGACGACTTAGGAGATAGCCGAGTTACGACTTAGGGTATTTTCTGCTATAAATAGGAGAGCTTCTCTTCATTTTTGGGATCCGGATTTTGAAGCGACGAAGTGCTGCCATTTTGAGAGCTCGACTTCTACACTTCTTCACTTCTTTTCTCCACTCTAATCTAGTGCTTCCATCCATCCAAATCTAAGATCAAGATTGAAGATTCAAGAGCTTAGATTGAAGATCTTCATCTTTTCAAGAGAGATTTCTTCGTTTGAAGCGGATTCGTGATAGATCAAGCTTGATCCTTCGCTGTCCAGATCTGAAGCGTGTTGATTTGGGTTTGTTTTGTTGATTTGGTGAGTGGTGATTATCTCTCACACGGATCCAAAGGAGTATATCGGATTGTTGGCTTGATTTGGTGTTAAAATAGTGATTTCCATGCATTTTCTTCATCCTAAGTGTAGATCCATATAGATCCATTGTTCATGATGATGTTACATCCATTTTATCATATGTTAACCTATGCAAGTTCATTCATCAAGTTTGTAGAGATATAATTCATGTTTTCATGCTTATTGGACTTTCAACTCTTTAATTACGAAAATGCCATTATTGTTATAATTGTCTACTTAGATCATATTTGAATGCTTGATTGCTTGGATTGATGTTTGATTTGATTGATTGTTATGAACTAGATGATTGATGATTAGATTTAGATCGAAGATGATTCAAAATCTAAGGGAAAGGCTCTTGAATTGGGAAAGCTGCTCGTGGCATATGTAGCGGGATGATGAAGCTCTTATGCATAGATTTGATGATGTGATGTTGAGATGAGCCTTCGCAAGGATGTGCTGAAGCGAGGCAATCATGTGATGAAGACTTGGTCTAATCCAGACGGGATCATTCCAAGCATGTTGATAACTCAGTGATATGATTCGAGTTGAGGATAATGAACGGATATGAGAATAGTCGTCGAGGAGGATGACTAGGAGGTTTGGATAGCATTGTTGTTGAAGGTTCTAGCATGCTCTAAGCAAGAGTACGTTTGGGCAGATTCGATAGTCCCAACGACTAACTGTTGATGGTCGAGTACTCTGGGCGGATTCGATAGTCCTAGGCACGGGTTGCGACGACGTGCGGGAGTTATGTCTAGAACCGGGGTTTCCATTAGCCCTTGACGGACGGCTGAAAGAATGTGCCGGTCATTCAATTAACGGTGATATCGAAGCAATGATAATAGTGATAGCCAGAGTCATGGATGTTTGGCTGTATCGTCATTCGGACTCAAGAGCGGTATTTCCTGGGTACTTATCTGATTTAGGCCTTGGTACTTGGAAAACATCGCCCTTGACTCGAGTGATAGTAGCTTTACTTTAAATTGTATGCTCTGCTATGTTTGCTTCTGCTTAGTGTGTGTCTGGGGCTATCACTGTAGAATGAGGTTGGAGTGGGAGGGTTGTATTCCTATTCCTTTTCCTTTATGCTCTTTTGGTATGTTGTTAGTTAATTTACTGCTCACTAAGACTGTTGTCTGACTCAAGGCTTTATGTTTTAATTCTTATTGCCTTGGGCTGTTCGTCCATTTTGGGACGGGCAGACTAGGTAGCAGGTGACAGGTGCTGTCCTCTTCTCACGATGCTGATATCGAAGACGAGCTGGAGGGTTGCATATTATCTTCTTATTATATGTATTGGATATTCCGCTGTTTTGTATTCTTTGAGAGATATGTAGTGAGGCTTGATGTATTGACTATGTGGATGCTTGTATTCAACTATTATGGAGTTTTATATGATGTCATTTTGTTCTGTAAAGTTTCACTATACATATGTTCTATTGTATTTTGTCCATGCGCTGTGAGTAATACGATAGATTCAGTTGTTTTAATCTTACCTTGACAATCGTCCATGGTCGCCTGGCACACTTTACAGCGCTCTATCTTTAGATCCGGTGCAGGGGTCATGGGCGGTCGTCACAAAAGGTTCCTACGATAGGAAGACGCATGAGCCGACAAACCGGAGGTGAACTCTTTGCAAAATGAAGGATCATCAAGCGATGCAAACAAGAATGATAAAAGCAAACGGAAACTGGATGATGGGTATGATGGGACAAAAAAGCGATGGAAAGAGCGGGAGCCGAAGTTCTCCTCCTACTCGGATTTGACAGAAAGTCTAGAACGGATTTAACTGGACACTAACGGGCAACTCCCCTATCGGAATCCGGCAAGGAGAGATCCCACAGAGCGGGATCGTATGTCTGCAAAGTACTGCATGTTCCACTAATTGAACGGGCACACCACGGATGAATGCAGGAATTTAAAGGATATGATTGAGGAGCACGTAAGGAACGATAGATTGCCGCAGTACGTGAGGAATCGGACAACGGCAATGGAACAGGTGCAGCCACCATCCGCATCAAATGGAAACAGGAATGGCCCTGTATTAGGGTCAGGATCCTCATCAACTGATCGTGATGATAAGGGCCAAGTTCGGGACTTGGACTCCGGCCGTAGCAATAATAATAATAATAATAAATTCTATAATAAGGCGGCTAAGTCACTTACACATGTACGGGACCAAGGACGGTCCCTAGGCATGCTCTGAGATGATGATGAACCGTCGTGCCCGGAGAGGAACCCTTTTTTCTTTTTTAGTTTTTTTGGATTTCTAGATGTACGAACTCTTATTTATCAAGTTATTTATGATCTACATTACTGTGATGGATAAAACATGACGCGACTATTGTCCCAACTGGAGTGACAGGGTGGTAACCACAAGGTGGGAGTCCCTTCATCGGAGTGCGACAGAATGGACTCGCACAAGGATTAAGTCCTCGACCGGAGAGTTGAGGCCGGAGAATAAAACCCAACAGGACTCCAGGTATGGATTATGCCTGGCAAGGAGTAAGTCGCTTCCCCGGAGAGCGACAGGATCAGCCTACTCAGGTCCTTAAGTATGGATTACGCTCAGCAAGGGTCCGGAGAGACCACTATCAGCCTAGGACTTGATCCAAGACACTACTTGATGTTCAGGGGCACTGAACCGGAGTACAGAAAATAACGCTGCTTCGCCGGAGAGAGACAAGATCGGCTTACTTGAACGTCGAGTATGGATTATGCTCGGTAAGGATCCGTAGAGTTCATGGATTTGGATATCAGCTTCGAACTGCTATGGATTTGGACATTGACCTAGAGCGGTCGTGGATATGGACCCGGAGCGGTCCCGGATTCGGCTAACAACCCAGTGAGGTCGAGGGTTTGGAAAAACAATCCGGAGAGAACGTGGATTTGCAATGGATATGGATTTGGATGAAATGATCCGAAGAGATCGTGGATTCGGAATTGGATATCGACTCGGAATGGTCATGGATTTCACTAATGATCCGGAGAGATCATGGATTTGGATTGGCAACGGATTAGATTCAGATTGGATAATATGGCTACCGAAGGATCATGGGCTTCGAATCTTGGATTTATGACAATTCAAAACACAGCTTCCTATCGCAAGGCATGTTTTGGGGGCAAAGTGTTAACTCGTCTTTTGGCAAGGCAGTACATAGGCAGATTTAAGCCAACGGACTTCATGATCATCAAGGCAGAAAACCCGGAGAGATGGTTATCAGGATTAGAGATCAATTATATTTGAAACTACAGATTATAGTCGAATGGATTCGGATGGACAATGTAACATCCCCTATCTAGAGGCCCGAAGCTAAGCGCTACAAATGCTGCAGTCATTCATAGTATTAACTTCTGGTGATCAAATACGGTAATGTTAATGGTATCCATAATATCAGAAGCACTTGAATATGAAATAAAATCATCCAGATTAAAACACTTTTCTGATTACATTTCATAACAACGTTTCATATCCAAGTTACATAATCCTAAATGTTTCTCAGGTTCAGATCAAATAAAACTATTACATAAATATGTCAAGAGCGACATATGAAGATGCCCCCTTGGTTGACCAGAGTACTAAATAGTCATAACATACTTAATACAACACAGCAGAAATAAAACATAACAACTCCTAAATATAGCTAGCATCAGCCTCCTGCTCGCCTCCGGAAGCTTTATTCGTCCACCTACTAAAACCTGAAAATCCTCAACCCTCAGCCTACTCAAATCAATTTTGAGCACCCGAACGTTTAAGGGGGAAAACATAAACTTCGAGTCAGACATAAAGCTTGGTGTGAATAATACTATACATCTCGGTTATTTGATATTAAGTGAGACCATGCTGCTTATCGGAACGTGTTTCCCCTCACTAATATCATTTTAAAACATATCTTTTTCAAATCATAATCCTGCAACCAAAACTGGTTAAAACAATAATATCAATATCATGTAAGCGTATAAATCAGGTAATCAATGGACTATCTGTCTGAACACTATAGTTTTGTTTAGCTAACTACTAACCTTTGGCTGACTCGGGCCTACCAGAAAAAATAAACAAATAATCTAACTTCTGTTAAATACTCCTCTTCTGGATGGTCTGTCCCTAACTTAGTTCTCCCAAAGTCAATTGATCCTAATGGTTTTGCGGGCTCACCAATAACCTATCTCTTCTCTATATATTCCTTTCTGTGTGTAACATCATTTTAGTCTTACTTGTGACAAAGCCCTACACACTAGAATTTTGGACTTATATTAGCTAGAGGCTACTAGCTAAAGTATAGGGCGCGACCTCATACCAGTCCCATATGATATTCTAACATCTGATTCATTTTACTTAGGGTCATCAACCCATAAAATTTTCCTTGAAAACATTTTCTCTCAAATTGATTTAAACCTTTAAATCGTACTTTAAACAAAGAAAATATACTCTTTGCTTTACTCAAATCACCTTGCAATGCTATATATACATTACATAAAACTTTGTTGATGAAAACATTTAAACCTTTGAAAGTACCCCTTTCGAAACCATTGAAAGTACCCCTTTCGAAACCAAGTAACTACTTTGCTATATAACCTTAGGCCGAAAGGCCAAAACATACCTTTCGAAAACATTGAAAAACCTTTCTTTCGAAAGCTTTAAAATCTTAGACATCCTCTTATCAAAATACTATAAACATTGCCTTTTGAAAACATTGGAACCTTCCATTTAAAATCTTTCGAAACCATTGGGGAACCACCCCTTCGAAACCTTTATCTTAAACCTTTCGAAAGCACTAAATCCTTTTCATAAAATCAAACCTTTCGAAAGCATTTGGGTTCAAGTAAAACATGTGGAATAACCTTTCGAAACCACTAGAAACAATTCCTTTCAAAACCTTTTGGGTTTAACTTTCAATATAACAAAAGGGTCATAAAACAACTAAGTCGAAAGCACTCTTCCGAAAGCTATTTCTTAAGTAAAGAAGTGATGGTGTCGAAACCAACTCTTTGAAAGCATTGGAGAAGTGGCTAAGTTTTAAAAACAAAGTAACCCTATCTAAACCATTTGCTTCGAAAGGTGGAAAGCGGCAGCAAGGGGTTTCGACCCCTTCGAAAGCATTTACTTAGTTTCGAAAGGGGTACTTTCAATGGTTTCGAAAGAGGTACTTTCAATGGTTTAAATGTTTTCATCAACAAAAAGGCGCAACCTTCTTCGAAACCATTCCTTTAAAAACTATTTGACCCATTCGAAAGCTAACCAAGTCGAAAGCATTCCTTTCGAAAGCAAAGCAGGCGCATTTTCATTTAAAAACAAAGTAAGGCTTCGACCCCTTCGGAACCCCTTGTTTCGACCCAATACCTTTTGCCTATGTCCAATTCACTACGTACCAAGTCTTTGATACCCTGTGCTTTGGTTTCGATGGAGATGGAGGCGGAAGTAAGGTGTCGAAGGCTAGGTGCTGAAAGTGGCGAAACATGTAAAAAGCATGTATAAACTGATTTTTAACTTTTGAAAGCAATTCTTTTCAACTAACATGCCTTGTTTGTCGATACATGATTGGTTGCTAATTTATTTTCTAAAAGTACTGTCGAAATTTCTGAAATAAACAAATTAAATTATTTACAAAATGCCCCTTCTCCTTTTATAAATATATAAAACATTTAAGTCTCATACCTTAAATAATTTTATATACTTATTAAAACACTTAAGAAAATTCTATAAAAATTCTCATAAATCATTTTTAATATGTTTTCTAACATATATTAATTTTTGACCCAAAACATACATATATTAGCCGTAATTAATTTTAAACCCAAATAACCATTTTCTTCACTAGAAAATTAATATTAAATCCACATTAATTCAAAAAATTATGAAAATTGAAACACATCTCTAAAATATCATTTCTGACCTTACTCTAAAATCGCAAGGCATTTGGATGTCATTTAATAAGGGTTTCACATTAAAACTTATCATAAAATCCATATGAATTAGCATAAATCATCAACAAGCATATATACCCATTTTAACAATCAAAAACATGGCAAAACCTGACAAAATAGTTCAGATTTAATCAAAAACCGAAAACAATCAAAAACATGAGATGTAATCATTATTCACCTCAGCTTTGTGATTAAAGAGTTCAGATTTGAGAATGGTTTTGAATTGATTAAGCTTCCTTCCTTTGATTGTTTTATCTTCTTCTTGTTCTTCCTTAATGGTGACCGGCCTCTTATGTTTAATTTTTGCAAATGAACGTGTAGAATGAATGGTCTAAGGGTTTAGGGTATAAGAATATATACTTAGTCATGTTTTACCCCTTATCTATTTGCCTTACCTATTTTATTTTAGTTCTCTTTTAGTTCATTTGTTATATGGCACGGCTACCTTTCTATTAACACAAATCTCAATCTCCTAATCATCACGTTATTTTATTTAATTTAACTAATTAAATATCTTAAATAATGTTACTAAAAATTAGGGTCGTTACAGACCGCACCCAAAAAATGGCTAAATATGGAACTAATACTTCCCCTAGAAGAGGGTTGGAATAGAGGGATCGAAATATAGAGATCGGATTAAACAGGATGCACACAACACAATTCAGCGATGATCGTTCTATAACTCAACAACTACAAGGGGGATTCAAGTGAAACTTTGAAAACAGGAAGAGGGGACCTTGGGGAATCTACGCTAGGAATCGCATGGCATTTGGAGAGGTTTGAAGGGATCGACCCCTATCCGTCAATAGGGATCGGCTCTCTTCCCTCTTAGGGATCGGCTAAACCCAACTTATCCAATTGACATGAAACTTAGAACACAAGCTTACTACAACATGTAGAACACCCCATAGGGATCGCACATCAAATGGGATACTTTGGAGGGATCGGCCCCTATCCCTTCAAATGCTGAAATCAGAATACGTGCAACCCCACTTCACAGAAAACGCGATATCTCACAAACTGTAAGTCGGAATGACACGAAATTTGAAGGGCAAGTAGCTAACATCATGAGGAACCCTCCAGAGGGATTGTATCCCATTTGGACACCAAAATAGGGATCGAGGCTGATCCCTATTGTGGGTCCCAATGGATCTGAAAATTCTTGTGTGGCCTCGTCATGGCCTGAAGGTTCTTCTACCGAAATTCCAGCCCGATCCGTGCATATCTTTCCTTATAAATACAGTAGGCATGACATTAGAAAAAAGATCTTTCTGCTTTTCTTTATCTTCAACCTAGTATACACTTTGCTAATTTTATTTTTGAATTTCGTAACTGTAAACAAACTACAGTATAATGAAAAGGACTTTTTTGAAGTGGACGTAGGCCGGAGTTAGCCGAACCACTATAAATCTTGTCTCTTTTTATCTGCTTTAATTTTTAATTTGTTTGTTCTTTATATTATATTCTGTACATTATATATTATCTTAGATCTATGACTAGATATTGGTGCTTTCATATAACTGTGTATTGATGGTCAATTTTGACGCCACATGCAGTATGCTGGTAAACAATAAAGAAATAAAATTCTATCTCGTTCTACTTTCTTGTCTGCTTTTCTTGGCTTATTTTCTTAGCTACATCTGAATTATAAGTCCTCGCATGCCATTGTGCAATACCGTGTTCTACCATTGCTGTTCCAACTGAACCCATCTAAACTTGGGCATCAAAGGTGATTGTTACGACTGATTATTAATTTACAGGCAATCCAAAAAATCTTATTTCCTGAGTCAAAAATACAGTAGCAAACTCGGCGTCAAACGTAATCTTTTATCTTCACAACGACAAAAATGCAACTGTTTGTTTTTCCCATATCTACAGTTCCAATAAATTACATAAATCAAGCAAACTGCTTTGCCAAATTGAATTTCAAAGATAACAGTTGACTTTGAATGAACATTAAATCTCAGGCAAATCAAATAGAGCAAATCTACTTTCATGAGGAACACGCGTACCATAATCACAAGCGAGAGAGCTTGTTAAAAATAGAAGATCAGTCAATAAATATTGGTTTACATTGGAAAACTTCCACAACGAGCATTCATGAGATTCAAAATGACAGTATAAATCCTCTTATTCTATACATGAATACTATGATACCGCACTATGCATGATTCTTCAAGTCCTACTCTAATTTATACAATAATAAGTTAAACCATCTAAACTACATAACAAAGGTCGTAGCATTAATTGTGAAATAAACTATTTCAAGAGTCGGTTTGCTCGCTTTTAACAATGTTCTCATTTTTGCGGGGCATAGCACTTCCATTCTGTTGTCCAAGACTTCCAGCCACAACTGAATCACTAACTACGTCAAAACTGAGTTTGATTTTTCTACTGCTGGAAATAAAACAAAGAGTTAGAAACGTATGCTATATACAGTTGTTCACAGTAGTATTTATGTTTCTGATATAAGTTTACCAGTTTAATCGGTTATTAATTGCTGTGAGGTCCTTTGATGGGCTCTGATAAGCATGAGTACTCTCTCCAACACAAGCATAGTAGCTTTTTGAACTTGGAGAAAGCAAGGCATCCTTCTGGTATGAAATAAATAAATTAAATGATTTGGTTTTATGTGACAGATGAAATAAATAAACATTGTTCTAGGCTAAAGCAATGTAGGCATTGAGTGTCCAAAGATTGTGACAAAAACATAAATAATGGGTAGCAATAGTTTGCATCTCTTATACGCAAGTGGGAATTAAATAAGAAAATAAAAATACATCATACATTAAAGCAATGATAGGTAGAGAGAAATGCTAAACTTGCACTATACACAATAACATTTTGAACCATAACTAATTAAATAGTAACCTCCTTGACTAATTAGGAAGAGGTGTGTGATAATCGTGCTCTCATGTGAATGTGAGTGCAGCATTTCATAATACACTTTAATTCAAATAGAAGCAATAGATCTACCTCAAATGTGAAAGCAAAAAGATGCAGTTTCCTGGATGTTTACTAGTCTATCCTAATTTATTTAGGCTTCTAAAGGAGATAAATAACCAAAGGTTTGAATAGAAGTAAATAATAAATTAACAGACCTTAGTTGGGCGCAGAGGGGAAACATAAACATTATGAGAAGAAGATACTTTCTTTGGAGACATATCTGGTAATGTTGGGAAAGGTTGTAATCTAGGGGATCCAGGAATTTGGCCTGCAAGCATAATCGATATTTCTATAAAGAAATAGCAAAAGCTGCTGAATTTTTTAAATTTTATGGATGAAGTAAATCGATTGAAAGAATACCATTTGAACTTTGATTTTCATCATTAAGCTTGTGGCTTTTCCGAGTAATTCCATGTGGACCTACTTCGACCAACAGAGGCTTAACAGTTGGGACAAATACTTCGTTGTAGAAGGTGATAATATCCACATATTCCTGCACATTTCTCTGATTTCAGAAAAATACAAGGTAAAAGGCTAGCATGCTTGTAAAATATAAATAATAAAGTTAACATACCCCATGGCGGCAGTTTATGAAAACACTTCGGAACACTTGAGGTTTATATTGTGGTTGCTTTTTGTAGCTGTTGATAATCTCTTTAAAGGTCATACTTAACTGTGATACCTAAACAATTCAACACGCCAGCTTAAGAAAAACAAAGAAACCTGGGTGAATCAGAAGTAGATATAAGAGTTCTAAGCATGACAAACTTTTGCAACTCCGTAAAAACTGCAAAGGATGATTTGATCTATATGCCGGTTAAAGAAAAGAGGTGTCTGCTGGATGAGAATTTGTTGGATGAGCCAGTAAACATTATCTAGGAATTTATCAGGGCACTTTAACCTTTCACATAAGGCCTTGATTCTGCTGGCAACCAACTTTATGATCTACAAAATAAGTGAATATATCCAAAGAAATTATTGTACATGAAAAGCTCCAGTGAACTATTGCAACAGAATCGTGATAAATAATAAATCCATGAAGCTACCTTCCTAGAGAAAACTGTTATTTGTGTGTCAGCACATGTCCCACCTCCAGAAGGATTTGGCCTTGCAGGGCTATAAACAATAATGCAAATAAAATAGGCATCAAATATTGCAATTTGAAACAAAAATCAAGGTTCAAAAAAAACTTAAAATTGGTAATACTGACCTTGCAAATGCAGACTGAATATGCAATTTTGATTTAGGAGTGCTGAATGAAGACAAGCGTTCCTTTAAAAGTGTTGGAGAACCATGCTCTATCAACACATTTTTATAACCAGTACATAGTCTTTTGGGGGATCGTATATCACCATTTTGATCTGTAGTTAAATCAACATGATTGAGATATAAAGACTTAAAACCAATGTTTGCTAATAGAATGAGCTCTAAAATGAAGTGCAAATCACAAATATTTATACAAGTATATCAAGGCAAAATGCTACCTGGAGAAGCTTCATGCTTGTTGGAAGGGACAGGTAGCAATCCCGAGGAAGAAATATTCTGATGCATTGCGATAGAATCAAGAGAAGGCATTGGTTCAGCCAACAAGCCTAGGCGATCAATTTCAGCTGATAGGTTTGGCCTTGCTATAATCAAAGTATTATACAGTGATGAACCTTTTTCCCATACCATGCTTTCTAGAAGGCGTTCTTCCAAACTATTCAAATGTCGTTTTAACTCTCTAGGAAGAGTTTCTTCATGCCTTACAAATGTCTCAATCACTTTGCTTAAATCAAAGGCTGTTACACCTGTTCTCTCTAAAACAGCTGGAAAAATCATGGTAACAGTATTATGAGTAGCCAAAACAAGCTCAGCAGAGCACGCAAGCATGCATCTGTGAAATCTTTCACTCATTAATAATGGAGTTAGATTTTTTCCATTATTGACTTTGAATTCGGATCTACAAATTGTTTCCAGTACTCTATAATACAATTTCAGAGCTTCAGACTTTCTCTCTTCTGCCCATGTCCTATCCATTACATTTGTATTTTGTAAAGCACCAGATATGCATTGCCCTCCAAAAGAATTACATGGAAAAATGGCTTCCATTATTATGCGAGCTCTTCGGGTGACAAGGCTGCTGACATCAGCATCACAGCAAGCAAAAAAGTGCTCAAGTTCTTGTGAATGCTTTGATGGAAGAGGTGAAATGACTGTACGAAGCCATTTTGCAGTTGTCATCGCGGAGCTCACTGGAGTACTTGAAACAACCATCGGTTTGTTTATGATATCATCACTTTTTGCTGATGAAGCAGAATTATATAGGCAATGATTTGGTACTGTTTTTGCTGGAGATGCTGATGTATCGAACTTCATGTAAAAAGAAACGCGAAGATTTAGACAAAATATTAATTGAAATAAGCTGGAAAGGCAAAACTTGATATGTTACATCATGTTGTACCTTGCTAATACTCATTCCAGATGTGCTTCCATTGCTAGCTGAACTGCTTTCATTATCTCCAAATAAGCGCTCATCTAACTCACCTTTAGCTTTGATTGCCTCTTCGTAATCGTTTTCTAATATTAGAAGACTGTGCTCTAATGATTTATCATCAAGCAAGTCCTCAAAATATGTTAAATCATCTGGTATGGAATTAAAATCAAGTAAGAAATCAACATAGGTTTTATTATGCTATTATAACTGGAATAGCTGTGACCGGAAAAAAATAGTTGACAAACCTGTGCAGATGCCATTTAAATTTTCCACGTTGCAGTTGGACGCAAGCTGTTGCTTTTTCTTTAAAATATCTGCTATCAATTTGTTAACACTTTCAAGTGCTTTTCTCAAATCATCTTCTGAAGTGTTATAAACATGGCACAAGGAGGCAATAAGATTCACGCCACTGTCAGATTTTTTAGCTGGACATAAAGAAATGATATGAAACATAGTTCAACAATAAAATAAGAACTGAGTATTAAATTTTGAAAGGAGAGATTAGATGCATTACCAAAGCTTGGTGAATCTTCAACAGATGTACTTCTGTGGTGTTTTGGAACATGGAGAATGAGCACAGCCTGTACATATCAAACCATCATTAGAATGATTAATTGCTACGGTCATCAAATTTAATTTTTAAAACATATATGTGATAAGAAGAAAGACAAACCAATATAGAAACCAATTCATTTGTACAAGTGACCAGATCTTTAAAACGGCTAACTGAATGAACACGAAGTTCCAAGAAAATCAACCAGCCAAATCTGTGATAGTCTGAGATGTAACGAGCATTGCTTGAATTTGATGAACTGTTAAATGTGTCGCTTGCTAGAAAGAATTCAAGATACGCTCGCTTGTAAAACCTAGTAAAAAATATGTCGGTTGAGCATCAATGATATTTCTGATCAAAATAATGATTAATACTGGTCAGAAACAAACAATATCAGGACTAAAAGGAACAGAAGGAGAAAACCTTAGAACACAATCTCAAGTAGCTATAGCTATAAGAAAAAAGTAACAAAATCATAACTATCTACAACGGCACTCTCCATTGTTTAACTTGCAGATTATAAAAGGGGAATTATCAAAAGGTGATCAAACAATTAGCTTTATGATTATGCTATCGCAGAACATGCAAAAATCTGTTTTGTTGCACTATCACAGTTATAATATTCCAACATCCAGCTTTATTGTCAATGTAACAAACATTAAGTCTTATATAATCATGCTTATGACAAAGGTTATTCAAACTTCAAAAACTATTATTTGCAATTGGTGGGACAGAGTTTCACCTGCGGAGATGATACAACTGAGTGACACTTGCTAGCAGCTCCTTCAACTAATCATCAAAATACAAGGTCAGATTTAATGATGAGATATTAGAATAGCAGATTATCAATAAGGCAATAATATACAAGCAAGTCACCTCGAGTTTTTTCTCCCAATCGGAGCTATACAGGCTGCAAAGGATGGGGCCAATCTTAAGTGATAATTGTGGCGCCTCTTTAAGGAACTCCATTGCACTAAATGTCAGAACAACAAAAGATAAATTCAGTGACTTGTTTTGTATCAAAATCAGCCATGAGTTCACCTCAGCTAACAAGCTATCTTTGTTTTGTGCTTTCATGAATCAAGACACATTGAGCACAATCAATCAAACCAAAGTGTCCGTATGTATACATACACAAAAACACACAAACGCAAAAAAATATGTATGCATGTGTTGTGTGAGCGATATAAATAGCTCATGCTACGAGCTAGTGAAAAGAAGTTTGGATACCAAGGACAGGGTTGCTGGGTTAGCAGTCCTGGTGACAAATACTTATGTTTACCACTTGTGAAAGGCAGGAAGAGTTACAACAATATGTAACCAATCTTTCTTTCTTTAATTTATTTTTTCAGTTTCTTTTAAAAAAAACTCTCAGAATTATGGTAATAAGGAAAACATACATGCACAATACTGCTCAAAATTATGATGTCAATATCACTTGATTGTGAGCAATAGTGCATGCATAAGATGACATAAACACATTAGGTACAAAGAGAGAGGCATTTTGACATTTAGTATGAGCGATTATGAATAGTGTTACCTGAGTTTAGCCGCCTTCAGAATCTGAAACAGTTTAATCCTATTTCCACCATTTAAACTCTGGAGCTTCACAGAACAATAGATAAGAAACGCATGCCACATTCTTTCAGCTTCTTCAGGCTATGTAACATAACACCCATCAATTTAATCATTAATAGAACAAATTGAACAAAAATTAAAGCATGAAAAAAAAGTCGAAACAAATTGTTCACCGATCCGCTTCCACTTGTTGAGATATCAGTCAAGATTATTGCTTTAATCTCCCTAAACACTCTTAAAGCTTGATTCTTCAATTGCTCATCAAAATTCAACAACTACATAAAAACAATTAAAAATCGCAAAAATCCTTAAAAGAAATAAAGAAAACCAACAAAAGCAAAAAATACCTTGCAAAGATCCACCAATCGAACTTCCATCGAATCAATATGCAGAAAACTCGACCCTTTCACGCAATCCATGATAGCACTGCCGGGACTCATCAAATACCTCACCAGACCTAGAAATCAAGCTACCGGGTATCGAGATCTGACGCAGTAAACCCTAAATTCACCGAAAAGGCGGAACTTTGAGACGAATTAAGGCGGATAGGATGGAGAATACTAGGGCTAGAGAGCTTTTTACTTTCCCTCGCTTTTGTTTCTTCTTCTAATTTTCCCTCCTTTACTTCTCAGCTTATTATATTATTTTAGGGTTTCCTTTTTTACCTATTCGGAAGGATTTTAATAATTAAAAATTTATTTTGGAGGTGCATTAGCGCGGGAAAAATAATAACATTTACCTACAAGAGCCGACGTATAAAACTGTGGACCATTAGGAAGACGACACGTCATAAGAAGAAAAGCGAATTTACCGCGCAATTTAGGTGGGCTCCCACATCGGTAATTTTGCATCTGAAATCAAAGAGCGGGACCCAAATTAAAGTGTCTTATTTTTCTCCTTTATTTATTTGTAAAGTTACCGCTGGTTAATATTCTTCTATTTGCAGCATGTGCCATATATTTCAATCATATTTTCAAGCTCTCACTATCCTTAGTTGTTGTGAGTGTTCATGTTTATCATGTCAATGAGGTTCGTATGTCATAGGAATTATCTTTTACTGGATATACATATATATATTTCTTATAGATGTCTCCAGCAATTTTATTGTCTTACGATATGGAAAATAAATGCCAGCTATTTTATATCAATCAAATTATAGCTTTTGAATACACATTGGATACATAAACAAATTTAGTAGTACAAATCAATACAGCGTATAGCATTCATGCATTTGGTTGAAAAGCGAAAATATCGGACCGAATATTTAATTTTTTTTTTTTTTTCTTGCTCTCCTTACCTTCAACATAATTGCAAATGCAACTTGAACCGTGTTTGTTTAAAATTTCAAATGCTGAATTTGTAATGCCGTTGAATTATGATAAGTTAAGAGGTTATTATTTTTTAAAATTTAGTGGTTGAAGTTAAAATATAGTTTTCCTCTATAAGATTACCTCTCCATGCTAGTTGTTTTTCACGTGGTGTTGGTTTGAATATCTAAAACATTTGAATTTTAAAAAATTTGAATATAATTTTTTTTTTTACATTTTGAAGTCTAGCCTTTTGAAATTGAATATTGAAAAGATTTCTATCATTTATAAATAAAAAAAAGTTGAATATTGAAAAAGAAATTGATTTTATTTTTCATAATTGTTAAATTCTTAATATTTTGAAACCAAAAATTAAACTTAGAATTTAGAAATCTAAAATTTCAATACTTTTAGTTCACAGAAATAAATTTTACAAAAAATTGAATTTAGACGAGCAGGATTTTTAAAAAGTTGACTTCAAAGGTAATTTTGAAGTTTGAACGTTGGGATTTTCAAACGTTCGAGTATTTAAATGTTTCAACTGAAATCAACTTTCAAGAATCTACCAAATTTTAATTTACAATGATTTTGTAAACGTAAGCTAGAGTACAAATAGAGTACAAATAAAGATCCCATTAAACGGTATTCAAGACTAAACATAGCAGAAAAATAAGTATTGAATATTTATTATCTAAACAAGTATTTTAGGTCAGGGCTAATGAAAACCACCTCATAATTCATAAAAGCCGTGTTCATTGAGCATTTACCTGATGAAAACAAGCACAAGCATAGGCATTTACTAGTTATCTAATTTTACAATACTCTATCACAATTGCAAACAATAAATAGATTCTTTTGAATATACTAGATCAAAGGTCTGAAAAAAACATCACCATAATTTTAAGATTATAAAATTAACACAAATGTTGTATCATTTAATAAATCCAAAATAAGTAAGAATATCATGTAATTTTGAATCTTGATTTCATATACTATTTGTATTTCATGGATGGTTTGATACACTTACATTGTTTCTAAAATAATAATCATCTTCAAGGCCCATTTATGGGCACATTCGATAGCAACTTCAATGTTTTATTTAAATTAAGGTCAACACAAATGTAGCATCCAATCATGTGTTTTCGTCGTCATTAAAAATGTATCATTTTAAAATAATATAAACTCTGTTTATTCACAGTTGCCAAGTAAAACCTGATCTGAAAAAACTTGAATCAAGTTTTTAAAATAATCGATAGCCACCCATTTTGATCCTCCAACAATGATAGAAAGCCGTTTAAAATATAACAAAATTTACAGAAATAATTTTGTTATCATCATCCCAGGTAGAAAGCACAAATGAGAATCTAAAATAATAAACAATCGTGTTAGAAATGGAAATAAACATAATTTTTATATTAAAATGCTTGAATTTTCAATCAAGGGCCCCAATCAATATGTTGACCTAACCGTTCTCACGTGCAACAGACATGTGATACGATACTATTTTATCAGCATTCTAATAAGATGCTTATTCTAACAAAAAACAATCACAAGAATCTGGAATGTAATATAATCGGTGAAGGATGCAGATAATATATTTGAGAGCTTTTTCTTTTAGAGTTCAAGGTTGCTTTGTACAACACTTTATAACTATAATACATGCTTCTAAAAACCAGCAGCAAAATTTGATTGAATAACTGGGCAGAATAACTTAAATGGCTGATGATTTTATTCATTTCATTGAGTTCATAGCAAATAACATTACAATAACTACATGGATTACAGGTGTGACCATTAACCAAGAAAATATCGAACGATGTCCCTCAACGATATCACACCTTCCACTTTTCTAAAGCGATCGATGATAACAATTCGCCTCACATCTGAAAGTAAAATAAAAGTTTGCATTTTGTAAGCATATATACATATATACATGGAGCATGACAGAAAATGGTGCATGAATACTAGAATTCTAGTGCATGTGCTATGTTAATGACAGCGATATTTGCACGAGTGTTAGCAAACATGCACAATACCAGAGAGTATAGAGAAGTAGGCACCTGGATTAGAAAGTTGCTCGATGACTTCAAAAAAAGGAGTTGACTGGAAACATGTAGGGCATCTTCTTTGACGGGTGATTTGAGGGTTAGCCAGGTAGACAATTTCTAAAGCCTAAATAAATATTTCAAATAACCAACTCAATAGCTTATTATTTCTTTGGGCATTGTCACAGCAAACTTCACAAAAGATATGGTATTGTATTAATGCTCAAATACTCTATATACTATGATGTTGTTTTTCACAACAACATTTTTGTTGTATGTTATGGAAGTGATTTACTACGTACAACTAATTAGTAAAAGCAATATCAGTGAATTTAATGGAAATCATAGAGAAGGTTAAAGTTGTTTACTTACCTGGCCTATGGTTAATTGACTGAGATCAAGGTAAGCATATGCATCGTCTTTCGCCAAAGATATAATGTCACTGCAGAAGGAATCACATCTACTTTCAGTACATATGAATGATACAAGACTATGCCCAAAAGATGCAAATAGCATATGACTATGAAAATTGTGCATTAAAAAAGGGTAATTGGTTGCATAGTTGAAAAGTTGAACAGCAAACTGTAAAGGCCACAACGGAATTTTCAGGTGTTTAAAGTAAATAGTTCTTTGGATAATTCTATTTGAAAACCAAAAATCACCTACCGTACACATGTTCTTTTTCTAAAAACACATTTGACTAAATTGCCCTTCTTCCTCATTAAATTGCTAACATGGCTTTTCATAACCATCAAACTAAAATTTATAAATTAGAAACTTTTGACCAAACAAACGTATTTATATAAAGTTAATGAATTTTTTTGATGAATAAACCTTGGATGTCAGCTAAGATAGTGTTCAGCACTTCTCCATCCAGTTTTGGAGTAATTAAAAAAAAATTCCAAAAAATTGAGTTAATTTTCATGATTGAAGAATAAAGGTAAAGAAGTTATAACTTCGTTGAATTTCAGTTTGATTTAGTGACAGACTGTTGAAGTTACTATGTGAATGGGTTTCAACTTTGAAAAAGAAAAGATAATAAAGGTGAAAATATGGGTAATTTTGAAGGAAAAAAAAACCTGGTGCATAGTAAATTTGGGTGTCTAGTAGTTTGTTATGTTTTTTGAAATATGTTAAAGTCAATATTGGTTTATGAATAGAATTTGCCTAGTTACCATTTTGGGTGCTGCTATAGGAATATTCATGTTACTTCCAAGAAAGGAGAGGGGAAACAGGTGCATAAATTCAGTTACCTATGAGCAAACTACTCTATCGTTTTGAGCTTTATATAGATCAAAAGGGACATACCTGCGAGCATATACATCAATTAAGGCTCCATTGTCATCTACAACAGGTATAGAACTTATTCTAGCTGCAATAGAAGAGGCAATGCTTGAGCATGATATACACACACACACACACAATCACAGGGAGATTTTGTCAAACACTCTACTAAAGTTTAAAAATACACTTCCACCCAATCTAACACCCCTAACTGCCATCTTCTAACTAACGTTTACAAGTTGTCTGATTGAAAGCTATGTAGACATACAGATCAAACAAAATTGACCTATATTCAACAGCAAGCAGCTTATTTTCAAGGTGAGTTCTTGCAGATTTTGTTCAACAAGCAGTTCACATATACATACATAATGATAATATTACCTTCAAGTAGCACATTCAGAGCAGTGTTAAATGGCATACTTTGCTTCAGAACTATTAAATGGCGGACACCATCTCTACCCATTTCTTGTTTCCATGTGCCTACAGGCATCCTACAAACGGGATACTGCAGGAATGGCCCCGACTCAACAACGTCACCGAACCTACGGCATATATCTGAAAAATTATGTAAAGCTCTGTTATAACTTTGTTAAAGCTGCAGATGAAATATGAACATAGGCAATGGACAGTGTAATGTACATCTTAAAATTACTGGGAGACTAGCAACGTTCAGCAACGGAAAGCATGTTGAATCCTGCAGTTTAGATCTGAATATAGGAACTGCTGATATCTCATTTTGCAAGAGTTTTAGTGCCACATTTCTCAAAGATTCTGTATCTGAGACCTGCAATAAGATCGGCCCACTGAAAATGAAAGGGTAAAACTAGTGACAAGAAATCCAGAACAAACTTCGTTAACAGGGGAACTAATTAATATTAAACCAATTATTAAAAGCTACAAGCTTATCTTGTTATCCACTATCCCATATAAAGAAACAAAAACAAAATCCAAACAAGAGCAAGAAAGCAGCACAAAAGAGCAATGATATAACTAAAAGCAGGGGCAAGCCAGAGGTTCTCCCTAGAATGGGTACTCCTTTTTCCTCGAGTATTTTTTGTTAACAAAAACCCATTTCCAATAACCCCTTAAAATGTTTAGAAGAAGAAAAAGTTGTCATGCAGAGGGATCATTTACAAAAAAAATATACTAGCACTTAAATAAAATAAGTTGAAGGGGTCAGCTGACCCTCCTTAGCTATAAGCCTATAACTAAGTGACTTCATCGTTGACTAAAAATAAACGGTGGTTCCGCATATAAAGTTGTCATTCATATTATCTACTCGCCAAAATGAAAGGGGGAAATAAAATCTTACATGAATCAAAGGCCTTAAATTTAGGCCTATGGGATCATTGTTCTGTCTATATAATCGGATTTTCCCCTCTTTCCAGCCAGAAACTGGGTGCATTTCAAGCTCTTCATTAGTCAACATTCCTGCATTCTTCTGTAACTGCATTTAGTATGACAAAATCAAAATAGAAGAAGCATGTTCAGTATCATCATAGTAGACATTTAATTACAGATCGTTTGATATAGTAGGATACGATCATAAGTCTATTTTCATAGGTCTTTTTTTTTCTTGAGCAATAAGCATCTAGCAGGTAAATTGTGTTTGAATTTACAAATTGTTTATTAGTCTATTTAGTTCTGAATGTAACCATGAACAAACACACAGGTTGAAGTTTTAACAGATGAAAATGAGTTGTGAAATCATTCGAGAACAGCAACCTTGTCAGTGTCTTTGGCAGTTGCTTGGTATTACAAAAAATATAACCTTGATAGTCTCTATCTTTTTGTTGCTACAATAGTGCACCAATCATGATTTTTTATATTAGTAATGAAAAGAAAAGAAAATGTCAAACCTCTTGAAGGATTAATATGAAGTCAGAAGCAGTGAGCATTCCAGTAACATTTTCTCTTTCATCATCCCAAATAGGTACAACAGCCAGACCCTAAGAAGAATAAGAGCATTAGTTTTTTGTAAGGAGCATGTCATATAGTCAACCCAGTTTCATATTTGGACGTTAAGCAATAAGATATAGTAATGTTTTGAGTTTTTAGTATTACACTATCATTATTTTGATGCCAACACTTGAATAAATTTATGATATTTCCATAATTTACAAGGACTTCTTCATAAATTTGTTTCTTTGGATTATTATTATATAACAATCGTCAAGGATATATGCATTAGAAAAAATACAAATGCAAGTAAAATTTGTAGAATCAGGATAATCATATAATGAAAATCAAATAGAAAATTATACAGAACAAGTTTTGAAGGAAATTGGATAAATAGATATAACAGTTAACAAGTGCAAAGAAGCAAAAAAGTTTCAACTGACTCATCGGTACATATATAGGACAAGCAATGCTGGATATATGCATAGATATATAAATATATATCCCAAATGGTGGCTTACCTGGTCAAAGCATAGAGATATCAGATAATGGGTGCAATGATCAAATCCTAACAACAGCACAAATCTATTTGATTAACCTAAATATATGTAGTGGAATAGGTGCATATTACCTCCTGAGTTTACAGGCGTTGACCTAATAACCGATATTTAAACATTTCCTCTGAATCAAAGTTTGCTACAGAAAGCAACTTTACATGGAAAGACTAACATCAACTGTCATGGCATAACCACCTATGGTTAATATGCATTTTAATTGTACATTAAGCATCAAGTTCAGGCTCATCCAACATTTTCACATCTCTAAGCCCATTTTAAGTTGAATGTAACAGTGCAAATTGACAGGATTTTGTCTATTATAGGATAGCCTTTTTTTCTTGACAAAGAAAATGCTAAGATGATGCAATAATCAGCAACTCTATAAGAACAAGTTCCATGCCAACAAGAGCAGAGAGATTGGCTGTAATGGCGACAAGTGAAAAAACTAATTAAGCAGGCATACCTCATCATGCATGATATGAAATGCTTGCTTGACAGGAAGTTGAGCTGACACTGCAGAAACCTGTGTGTTTACATTAATATCACATCAACAAATTTGTAGCTGAGCGATGACCCAACCCAGAGCTATAAAATGTATTTACCTTGCTAGAGGCAGGAAGTATATCATACATGGCTATATTTGACAATATAGTAGAAATCCAATTTCGAAAAGCTTGAGTCTCTGCATTTGATACCAGAACGATAGTCCCTGGGGGTGTAAAGCTAGGTTGTGCCTGGAATTTATAAAAACTTATTATAGAATTGAACAAAATGACAAAATTTTAGTACAATAATATGAAATATATTATGACATGACAATAATTAATAGTAATAATCAAAGTTATTAAATAGTCAAGTCAATACCATTATTAGACATGAATCAGATCATTCTAACTGAGAACATATATACATATATTAATATATCAGAATATGTGTGTGTGTTTGTGTGTGTGTGTGTGTGTTTTTGTGTGTGTGTGTGTGTGTTTTTGGATCATTAGTAAAGTGGTAAGATTTTAAGAAAGTGGACCAAGAGGTCCTATGATTAAATCCCAATTTCCAATATGAAGTTATTATGTGTAATCCAGTTATACAGTGCTTAACCATCGAAAATTATGGAGTAAACCAAGACTAGAGGAAGCTACTCCTTTGTAAGAAACCTTCTGATGAAAATACAGACGTGAAAAATTGAAAGAAATATATGAAACTGGATATTACCATATACACAGGAATGACCTCATCAATGCGCATGGTTGTAGGCATATAAGGATCAAAGTGTGGAACAGGATGTAGCACATTTGGTTCATCTACTAATAAGACATTGTTCACCATTCCATGATCACCGGGAACACAAAATTGTTGTTCATCAAAGCGCCACACATTGTCAACCAAAAATCGATACTGAAATTCATCACATATGAAAAGGAATTGATATATAAGTTAAATGATGGATTAATAAATGCAGAAAAGTTTAGCTTAAAAACGAGCACTAATTTAATAGTTGATACATATAGATATATATAGGGAAAGGATCAGCAGCCCCTTAAATTCAGCCTCCAAACATAGCCCCTTAATATCAGCCGCTCGTTTCTATTTAAATAATTATATGATGTGATAAGAGAAAGAAACAATTAGTATTTAAATAGAAACGAGTGGTTGAAATTAAGAGGCTATGTTGGAGGCTGAATTTATGAAACTATTGATCCTTTCCCATACACACAGTTATTTGAATAGAAATGATTGACTCGTATTAATGGGCTATGTTGGGGCTGAATTTATGGAGCTGCTGATCCTTCCCATATATATGTGTGTGTGTTAAATTTTGATGATACAAAATCACAACTAGAAGAAAACAAATATGCAAAAAGGAAGAAAGAGAAAATTTTGTTTTCCCTAATTAATAGGCATATTTGGTTATATTTATTTCTCTCTCTAATTAGCTAATCAATTTATTTTTTGTTATCTAATATTAACTTGGACATTAAGTAATTGATGTTATAAATAGAGCCTAGAAAAGAGTGTAAAATGTGTGAAATTCTATTTGCTAATTCTCTCTTCTTCCATCTTTGTTCTTCTCCTCCAACAATTTTAGCTATAGAGATCAAGACTTCCCTTCTCAATTTAGTTATTGGTTCAATTTGTATTTTGTTTACTTTCATTTTTATCGATTAATTGTAAACAAATTTTGATGAATCAATAAACATGGTGGTTGGATGGAATCTCTTGTGTATTGATTTTTGATTTCATGTCCATTTATTTTCTATCCAAATTTATTTCATTATGATTTGGATGATAAAAGATTTATTGGAAAAAGCTTCCACAAAGTTTTTCACTACAATATATATATATATAAGCATGTGAAAACTTGGAGCTTGTTTCGGGTCATCCTGCTACGTACCCGAAGCATGTCTGAGGAAGACCTTGCTTCGAGTCGAGCATGTGAAAACTCAAAGCCTGCTTCGGGTCATACGGATACATACCCGAAGTTTGCCCTTGGACGACCTTGCTCCGAGTCGAGCATGTAAAAACTCGGAGTTTGCTTCGGGTCATGCTTCTGCATACCCGAAGCTTGACCATGGACGACCTTGCTCCGAGTCGGGCATGTGAAAACTCGGAGCTAGCTTCGGGTCGAGCATGTGGAAATTTGAAACGGACTCAGGATCGAGCATACGAGCATTTGAAGCATGCTCCCGAGTCGAGCCACAAGTTGACTCGAGACAAATATTTGTCCGTAGTTGGTTGCCATTGATTGGTTCATCTGAAAGAAGACCACGTTAATATAATTAAAACAAGATTCAAGTGGAACCGCTTTTTCTTCGAACCATGTTTCGGTCAAGCGGACGTTCGGTAAGTCGATACGATGTGTGTATATGGGGAAGGATCAGCAGCCCCATAAATTCACTCCCAACATAGCCCATATTAATATGAGTCACTCATTTCTATTTAAATAATTGTGTGTGTATTTATGTTTGTATGCATGAGGAATGATCAATGTCCCCTCTCCTTTGTAGCACCCATTTAGCACTTCTATCATATTATGAGATACATTACTTCAAATGCTACAGTATGTTCATATCATACGTAAAATCATCTCCACGGGACTTGGACTCATTTGAGTATTTCTAACACAATAAAATGAATATTCCAAACCAATGGTTAAAAAAGATGTTTTAATGGTTGATATTGACTTTTAATATTGAAGGGTTTGAAGTTTTAGAATGGTCTTATTTTTTATAAACATGATGATACTCATGATGTAAATAATTAAACATCTACAAAAATTGTAGCAAACAGCGTAGCTCAAAATATGAAGATGCTAAAAAAGGTGCTACAGTTAGAGGCATCATCTCTCTCCCTGTGTGTGTGTAGTAAAATTATAAATAGCCATACGGAGAACTCCTTCAAATGTCTCACAACAATCGGATGCCAAAAAGGAAGGATTCCATTAAGTTTACAATTGGACCCCGATCCTCAATAAAACAGAGACTACAATTCAACAGTTATGTCACTGGAACCTTCACATATTAACATTTTGTAATTTTTTACTGGAAACATGCATAGGTTGAGAGATGTATCATCCTAAATTCAGGAAAAGAAGAAAATAAACAAATTATTTACCATTGTAAATATTTTTTCGCCAAGGTCCAGAACTCAGACAAATAACACATAAAAACTTAAATTTCAAGCAGGTATCCAAGGAAGACTTCAAAGATGGAAAAGTGCTTGAAGCAAATGAAAGCAAGCATGTTATTATCCTCAAAGCATGAGTTATTACTTCATTTATTGTCGGCCCATCATGACCAAAAATGAGTGTGATAATGCTTGATATGTTCATTAAATGCAGTCGTGTATTTTTTGAGAGAAATACAAACATCTTTAGTGTATCTGTTGGTATATGACTTGACTTGTTGTTTGCCTTACTTATTGAAGATGACAAGACAAGGTTTCAACCCTACCATTCAGTATACATATAAGTATAACATACTTACTAGTGATGGGTTATGAGGAAAACAAAATTACATGAATAAAAAAAATGGAAAGACTTGCACAAAAGAGTCAGATTTACAAAATGGGCCTACAGAAAACCTGAAAGAAGGAACAATGCAAGTCTAGAAGCATGTGCGAAATTCAAAAAGGCATTACATGATTAAAAAGATTTATACGACACCAACATCTTTCGTACAGTTTGAATCTTTCATTTACCATGACTTCTAGTTTCAACATTTTAACTACACTCTCATCTTGAACTTTATGAAGGAAAAAAAAATATCGTATTGGTTTAGTTTTGGTTTAGTAATTAAATAATGGTTGGTAGTATACAACATTAAGATGCATTTCCTAAATTGGTGTTTTCAAAGGAGAAAAGATAGAATCACAGTCCCTCTATTAATTTATTTGTTTGGTTTCTTCTAAAAGTAACGTTCAGCTTTCTTGAAAAAAAAATTACTTATACCATAATTTACGCTCAAAAACTTCAATTACTGTGCAAAATATCAATATCAAACAATAGGTAATAATCAGTGCAGGACATAAGACTCAAACGGCTTACGAACAAAACAGGTAATGGTAAATTTATCGTTAACATACCAATATCAAACAATAGGTAACCAATATTGAGCTATGTCAGTATGCCAATGTTATCGGTACGGTAACGGTAAGTTTATCGTCATTAATGGTAAATTTAGCAGGAAAGAATGTCAAAACTAGTGGTAACGGTAATTTCAGCAGTTATATTAATTTTTTTTAAGTAATCCTAACCATGGGCAGTTTTGAAGATATATCCGATTTAAGAAGAAATTTCTAGTATTATTCATAATAACGTTCATTTTTGTAGAATTTCTAACTTCAAAATATGAGATTAGCAACATTATTTTGTCATACTATTATAAATAATTTGTGATGAATCAAGAAAATTTCCTATAACAACTAAAATAAATCAAAATGTTGATATAATCATTAATGGAGTTGGAATCAATAACAAAATAGCTACCATTTTATCATTATTAAAATCTTAATGCAATAAAAATTTATTTATGTATTGGTAAATTTACAATTATCAATCAACGATTTACCGATTTATCGGTATACCATGGATCATTTTACATACAGTAACAATTGAGTATCGCTACGGTAACGGTATTCTCATATTAGTAATGGTTACCATTATCATAACAGCTCTAGTAACAACCGATATAATATTACTTAAATTTAACTATTCCTTAAAGGGAAGTCTCAAATAAGTAGTGTGACCCTGTGCAGGTAATGCCCCGCTATTACCCCACTATAACCCTGCTATATCTCATAGCGGATTTCTACCACTACGATTTTTCCATATAGCCCCAAATATAGTCTTTCCGCTTTAAGCCACGCTATATCTCGTTATTTCCGCTATGTTCTGCTATTTCCGCTATATCTTCTTCAAAAGAAATGAATTGAAAATGACATCTATATATTATAAAAATTATGAAATCGATTTATAATTGAATTTTTAATACATTTTCAGAAATAAAAATACACTTATATTCTACTAAATTCAATTATGTTATATAATAGTTTTACGTTTATTTACAGTATATTCACACATGTTTCTATTTAAAATTATTTATGTATTAATTATAATTCAATTGAATGTTAAATTTTCATTTAATTACCATTTATATATTTGTAAAAACATTAAGTATGAGTTCTATATGCTATTTTAGAGTCATCCGCTATATCCCGTTATATCATCGATGTATCCCCGTTATGACTTTTTGCACCTCCATCGTATTGAATCTATCGAGCGCTTTAACTACACAGGTGTGACCGTCATCTGAATATCATTGTTGTTCTACAATGCATCATATAATCAAACACCGAAAAAAACTGAGACAAGTTTGCTAGCACTTATCACAAGTTTAAATTTTGAATACCAAAAAACGACCAATGAGAAAGTGTTTCTAGGAGCTTTAACACTTACCCAACATTAAGAAATGGAAAATGTTATGCAAAAACAACCAATAATGGTCATCTTGATATGCAAATAACACAAGCTAAAAACACCATGTAGCCCACAAAAACATGATTTCCACCCAGCCAACCATTTATTATCGACGACCTAATTGTTTACAATTTATCGGAACAAAACATAATACCTACCAAATTTCAGTATTACATGTCAACACAGGTTGAATTACTTCCAACATCCTCCAAAGAAAGCATACATTTAAGGTAGCACGCATTATTGTAACAAAATAAATCTTCAATGTTACATGCTACCAGTTCCATATATATACCACTTCATTTTCTTGATTTTTCAAAGTGAGCATATGCAAAATTTCAAATTCAATCATGCTTCATGACGTAAGACGACTTCCAACTATCCCTTCCTTGGATTTTATCATACAATGCATCAAGGCATAATTTTGGGGGGCCTAACATAATGTAGCGTGATAACTCTAACCTGATTTTGGAGATTAAACTTTAAGTCCACTAAACATCTAGCATACTTAATTTATGTTGGACATACTTATATCGCTTCCTTGCTCATTAAGCCATCAATTTGAATTTTGACATCTCATATTGAGAGTGGTTGGGTCCATCCTACCTTCTTTAATGTAGCATAGACATGACACACGTTATTGTACCAAAAAAGGCATTTTACACATTACCAACCTTGTACTATGTATATCCTACTCTGGTCGTTTTACTTTTACGATGTGCGACTATTGCAATTCCAACATGCACTCAACTTTCACTCGTTGATGTGAGCTATCTTTCAATAATAACAATCTTGGTTGTAAATACAAATTACGGTTTCATATGGAATTGTTTGTTTATATGCTTTAAAGGAAAGTTACGGTGACTACTTACTTAAAGAGAGTAACATTGAATGAAAATCTAACATCGAGTTTGAATTTCAAATCTACACTAAATTTAGAGTTGATAAAGCCGAAAAGCTTCTACGTATTTTAAAGTGGGTACTAGTCCCAAACAAAGTCAATGTTGGTATTCAATTAATTTTTTCAAGTATATAGAACTTAGGGGCGCTACTATGTCTACTTCGTCTTCTATGCTTTTCGAAGCCTTTTTTAGAATAAAAAAGTTAGTGGTACAAAATTCAGCACTTCACATGTATCAGTAAATATATAATATATAACAATAAAAATTACATGGCCTGAAATAGAATCTTCCATTGATTTACGTTTTCTAGTATAAAAAGTTGCTTATACAAAGAAGACAAAACTTTAAAAATGAAACTTTACATTTCACGAAACAAACGATAATTATAACATGCATATCAATGAAGAATCATTAATTAGTGCATAAAGCTTTCCTTCTAAGTTTTAATTACCCTTCAATTAACAATATCGCCTATGTACTCACACACTAGTAGTAAAATTAGACTTATAAGCCAAACGCTTCAACCTTTGAGGCTTAGTTACAAATCAATTCAAATATGAATTGTTACTTAATGAGCAAAACAAAAGTAAACAATAATGAAATAGTAACCTTTTTTGATGACGTAGTTTGGATTTATATGGGATCGTTCTTTTTAACTTTAGATAGAAACAAATTAGGTCTAAAGTAAACTATACAGCATGCATTAAGAATTTAAAAAGATATCTTTTGGTCATATATATGTCCCTAATAAAACTTGACCTACGAACAGACGCCAAAGAATAAAATAAAATTTTATATTACAGCAAAACAAGCTCCAATTTTAGCACACTTTAATGGAACGTCATTAATAAATAAGCAAGGTTTTTATTCCAAATTTAAGTTTCCCCGTCACTTCTTCAATTACCATCACCTCCATGCTTATAAAAAAGTAATAAAAATATATTTTTAAGCCCAAACTTTCAACCTTTGCGCAGATAAGGCATAGATACAAATTCTAACGCATAATTACTTTACCCATCAATAGTAATAAACAATTTACCCCTTGCAATGGAGGGGAAAAAACCAATTTTAGCATGCACCTTAATGGAACATCATTAATTAGTAAACGAGTTATTTATTCCAAATGCATGTTGACTTTCAATAACTTCTTCAATTAATAATATCACATCAATGCTTACAAACAAGTACTCAAAAAATATTTTTAAGTCTAAAGTTTTAACCCTTCGCACAAATGAGGCATAGATACAAATTATATGCATAACTATTTTACTCATCAATAGTAGCAAACAACTCACCTTTAACAAGAGCTTCTAATAATGTTTTGGTTATTCTTACATACCCAGAATGCTTTTCATAAAAAGACACCCTAAAATTCAACTACTAGGATTATTTGTTTGTTGTGATTCTACAAGTGGAGTTTAAGGATAAATAGGAGCATTTCCTTCCAATGGTTCGTTTATGTTTAGGAGACTTTTCATGAAAAAAAATTACTTTAAAAAAACTTCTTTTAGGGTTTTTAATGAGTGGTAACAAGACAACCTTTTAGTAAATGCGGTCATTCTTCATTAAACCATTTTTCTCTTTACTAGCTACTGCTCTAACAATGGCACTCTTTATCTCACTTGCAAGTAATAGAAGTTAACAGTTTATTGCTATAATCTCAATTTTTGGACATGCATTGATAATTCAACCGTAATCCAATTAACACTCGTGGTTTTAGCAAATCAGATGCTCTAAACCAGACACCCAAAAAAAAAAACAAATTTACAACAACAACAACAAAAAAGGAAGAAAAATTAGACATGCACCTGATACAACCCTACTGGAAGTTCACAAACCGTCTGAAATATAGATGGATTACTTTCTGCATTCACCATCTGATGACGCTCCGACCAACTAACAGTTTCGACAAAAAATAATAATCAAACTTAACCCTTCAAAGCTCAAAGCAAAATAAGATGAAGCAAAATTCAAGCTTGATACCTAGTGAAGGATCCTACAAGGAACACTTGCCGACCTCCATACCTCCATTGAAATCTAGTGAGAACCATGACAGCAATTGGATCCAAAACCCTAATTCTGAAATATTTGGGACACTTGAGAAGAAAGAGCTTGAACTGGAGTGAGAATATATTTCAGATGAATTGATTATCTTTCCTATTGTAGTAAATAAGTAGAAATAATTATTTTCCTCTTCTTCTTCTTTTTTTTCCAAAAAGTTAAATTATTTTGAAGTCTCCGCTGGTGAAGTTGAAGATGGTGGAGGCAATGGCGCGGTAAAAAAAATGAGAAGAAAAAAAAAAAAGGGGACAAAGACTTTTTCAAGGTATTGAGCTAAGTGCAGTGGTTTTTTTTCCCTTCATATTACATATGTTCCTCATTCTATTTCCCACAAAATTGTGATAATAAATCAGTTTATTTATTATTAATATTTTAGAAAAAAAATGTGATAACAAGATACCTGACTTTTCCTCCTTCCTTTGATGTGTTTAGATGGTTCTTTTGATGTGTTTAGGTGGTGGTATGGGTTTAAATAGGAAGAAAATTTATAGAATACACGATTTTGAAGATGTGTATCTTACCGTTCAATGATTCAAATATGACAACGAAAACCATCTATTGTTAAAGAAAGAGTGAAACAAAGAAAACGTGTCCACGCGCATGCATGAAAACGGTTGGCTCTGTTTGGAAATATGTGTTATTAGTTGGCACATTCTGACAGTGAAATTTGTAAGCTTTTGTTAAGACAAATAACTATGGTACCAAAAAAGAAATGTTTGCGTTAGCATGCATGAGCTGTTAAGAATTACTTTTAGCCGCTAGTTCCGTTTTATTTTGAATTAAGGAAGTTCAATCTTAATGTTGTAGAGCAGTTTGTTCATTTATTTTTTATTTTATTTTTACTTAAAAAACAAACGTAGAGAATCATCTTTATTGTATATATGTAAAATAAAAATCATTAAATTTTGTTGAAATGATACGTATTTTTCCCAGAGTCTTAAGTGGTCATTATTTATATTATTATATGTTGTTATTTTTTATGTTATGTTTATCTTAAGTTTGTGTTATATGCAAGTAAACTAATTCAACCAAGGTAATTTTATAGCAATTAATTCTTATTAATACACAAATAATATTTTGGTCATTTTGTAAATTCATTGTACATGGAAAATTGATGTATAATCATGGTTACATTTATCACAAAAAATTAATGCAACTTGTCATGGAAAATAAAGATTACAATAATACTCATGTAACATTTAGCATATTCACCCTTATGATTTATATATATATATATATATATATATATTATAACACTCCTAGTGGTTTTTTTCCCCTTTCGTATTTTATACAGCTCCTCGTGCTATTTTCCCACAAAATTGTGATAAGAAATCGGTTTATTTATTATTAATATTTTAGGGAAAAAATGTGAACAACATACCTGACTTTTCCTCCTTCCTTTGATGTGTTAAGGTGGTGGTATGAGTTTAAATATGAAGAAAATTTATAGAATACACGATTTTGAAGATGTGTTTATCTCACCGTTCAATAGTTCAAATATGACAACGAGAA
This sequence comes from Allium fistulosum, assembly GCA_030737815.1. Classification (NCBI taxonomy): domain Eukaryota; kingdom Viridiplantae; phylum Streptophyta; class Magnoliopsida; order Asparagales; family Amaryllidaceae; genus Allium; species Allium fistulosum. Next base: position 735,664,834 of record CM060906.1, read on the forward strand.
CCATCTATTGTTAAAGAAAGAGCGAAACCAAGAAAACATGTCCACGCGCATGCATGAAAACGGTTGGCTCTGTTTGGAAAGATGCATTATTAGTTGGTACATTCTGACAGTGAAATTTGTAAGCTTCGGTTAAGACAAATAACTGTGGTACCAAAAAAGAAATGTTTGAGTCAACATGCATGAGCTGTTAAGAAATACTTTTAACCGCTAGTTCCATTTTATTTTGAATTAAGGAAGATCGACCTTAATATCGCAGAACAATTTGTTCATTTATTTTTTATTTTTTCACTTAAAAAGCAAACATAGAGAATCGTCCTTATTTTATATGTAAAATAAAAATCATTAAATTTTATTGGAATGATTCGTATTTTTCCCAATCTTAGTGCTCATTATTTATATTATTATATGCTGCTATTTTTTATGTTAATTTGATCTTAAGTTTGTGTTATATATAAGTAAAGTAATTCAACCAAGGTAATTTTATAGCAATTAATTCTAATTAATATGCAAATAATATTTTGGTCACTTTGTAAATTCATTGTACATGGAAGTTGATGTATAATCATGGTTACATTTATCACAAAAAATTATTGCAACTTGTCATGGAAAATAAAGATTACAATAATCATGGTATTTTTCCCCTTTCGTATTTTATATAGTTCTTCATGCTATTTTCCCACAAAATTGTGATAATAAATCAGTTTATTTATTATTAAAATTTTAGAAAAAAATGTGATAACAACATACTTGACTTTTCCTCCTTCCTTTGATGTGTTTAGGTGGTGGTTGGGTTTGAACAGGAAAAAAGTTTATAGAATACACGATTTTGAAGATCTGTTTATCTCAACGTTCAATAGTTCAAATATGACAATAAAAGCCATCTATTGTTAAAGAAAGAGTGAAACCAAGAAAATGTGTCCACGCTCATGGCTCTTTTGGAAAGATGTGTTATCGGTTGGCACATCCTGACAGTGAAATTTGTAAGCTTCTTTTAAGAAAAATAACCGTGGTACCAAAAATGAAATGTTTGCCTCAGCTTGCATGAGCTATTAAGGAATACTTTTAACTACTAGTTCCATTTTATTTTGAATTAAGGAAGTTCGACCTTAACAGTAGAACAGTTTGTTCATTTATGTTTTCTTTTTTTACTCAAAAATAAACATAAAGAATCAACATTGTTGTATATGTAAAATAAAAACATTAAATTTTATTGGAACAATAAATATTTTTCCTAATCTTAGGTGGTCATTATTTATATTATTATTATATGTTGTTATTTTTTATGTTAAATTGATCAGCTAATTCTATCACATGAGCTTAGTAGTCCTCTTAAATTTAAAAAAATCTATGACAAAATTTCCCTTTTATCATTTGTCCATCTTTTTACCTCGCATCATATTGTCCTTCTTTTGTTCCTCTTATCAAATAAATCCTAATAATTGAAATTTAGGTAAAATCTCAAACTTGTGCTTGAATCAATGGATGCTGATGATGATAATACAAACTTAAAAGAAATAGAAGAGTTAAAAGTTGAATTTTTTTGTTTTTGTTTTTTTATAAATTTGAAAAATGCACGGTTCACAGAAGAGATGAAACTTGAATTTTACGTTGTCGCGTGATTATGTTGGAGTGATTTTTCTACGATGAAATTCTTATAGTGGAGTAATTTTTTCTATGGTGAAATTCTTGTATGGGCTGATTTTTTACTAGAAAATGGTATGAAAAGAAAATTTTAACAGTAAGATGAATATGTTCAGCAAACACATGGGTATATTGATTTTTCCAGTTTTGTGGGGGGCTACTCAGCAATTTTTGAGATTTAAATAGAATTAGCCAAATTGGTCTTAAGTTTGTGTTATATATAAATAAAGTAATTCAACCAAGGTAATTTTATTGCAATTGATTCTAATTAATACGCATATAATATTTTGGTCACTTTGTAAATTCATTGTAGGTGGAAATTGATATATAATCATGTTACATTCATCACAAAAAATTATTGCAACTTGTCATGGAAAATAAAGATTACAAAAATGCTCGTGTAACATTTAGCATATTCACCATTATGATTTATATATATATTATAACATTCCCCATTGAATATGCGTCTTGTAAATCTTGGATGCTCATATAATAACTTGCGGCTGTCCCTTTTGAAACATATACGATGATTAATCCCCCTTATTTTTGTCTTGCTGACATATATCCATACAGTCGATATAGATATTATCTATTGCCTCATTAAAAACCTCTATTAGGAAAACCTGATGGGAAAAACCTTGAACGAGGAAAAGAGTGCAGCTTGTAGAATCATAGATATCATATTAAAAATGATATTTCCTTCTAACGAGTTTGATACATCTTGATCAAAATCGTACCTCGTTAAAACCTTACTAAGAGAAACCCAAAATGAAGAATGTTAGTGAAGGAAAAATAGTACAACACAGTATAACATTTTAATATCTTATTGCACCCAGTGATTGCATCAGGTAAACGTTAATACTTCTAGATTAATATAATGTCATTGTAAAAGCTTTACTAAGAAAAAACCGGTGGAAAAAATCTCAGTGAAGGAAAAAGAGTATGATATAGTATGACATATTTAATAGTTTATTGCATCAAAAGGAGTTTGATGCTTCTGGATCAGGATAATGCCTCGTTACAACCTTGCTAAGAAAAACCCAGTGGAAAAAATCTTAGTTAAGGAAAAAGAGTACATTATGATATACTTATGTATGCTTTCTTGATTTTATATTTTTCCTTTAAGTTTGAATACATGTCTTGATAATTCAAATCAGCTACAAGTACTTCTGATCCATATATGTGTAACATAGCTTAGACAAGCGTTAAAAAAATCAAAATTAGAAGACAATAATTCTACTTTCCCTCATTTAGATGTTCATTATTTATAAATAGATGCCTTTGATACCATCAATTTTTCCAAGGTTGTTTCTTCAAACATGATATGAATTTTATGCATTTCGTATGCTACATGTATGAAAAATACTTCATGTGCTTTCATTTTGGTGCTTCAAATCAGTTTTGCATATTGCAACTACATCTTTAATGTATATTAAGAGTTTCATTACAACAATACTTAAAAGCTGAAGGTAATCTACTCATCGAGAAGTATATCAAGGTTTTCGTTACAACAACACTTAAAAGAAGGTTACAATCTATGCTCCTTGTACTTTGCATTCTTTAAAACCAACAAAGCTATGTATATTCTTCAAGAACTTGTATATTTTCATCATTTTGTATGATTTAACCGATATTTATACCTTCGGGTATTTTAAGTGTTTCAAACACCTTCACTACTTCAAACAATTCAATTATTTCTAAAATTATCATGCCTATGGCACTTAACATATTGTTAATAGTGTATGTGCCTTAGTAATTTCAGTGTGCATTTGCCGCTTTATATGTATGTTTCTAGTTATATATTGTTGTGACGAACCACAATTCTGTACCCTTTGAGCCGACAATAAACCACACACGTCTGACCCAAATTGTATGAAAGAATGGACTATCAAGGGTAATAAAGAAATATAAGATAGAATAGATTCTCACACAAATGGAATAATATATAATATTGAACAATATATTTACAGCGGAAAACTTTTAAAATACATATATTAGAGTCTAACCTAAATTCAGCTTGGACAATTATAAACATATGTCCTTACAATTGCTGACAAACATCCAATAAAAACAAACAAACAAACAAACAGCAGCGGATAATAGAATACGTCCGTATGTAGATGAATATCTTCAGCTCTCCTCTGGAAACTCTAACTGTCTTCAACTAAACCTAAAACTACTCGGATCTGACCCGATATTGAAAATACCCGGATCAGGCTTGATAAACTAGCATGAGAAAAACTAAATAATAAATGACAGCGTCATATATTAGCCTTGGGAATAAAATCCTTTGAAAAGAAAGAGTATCTCATAAGACCACGCTTACACATAAATACGGATGGGTCCTTATGATAACTAAAACACTTTTATATCAAAACATTTGATATTATTTTTAATGACATTCTTTGAAAACATCTGCAAATAAACTTAGTAATCTTAGCCGAAATTGTTACCGTTATTAAATTTCGGGCCTAATTATTTAAGGCTATACAAACAAAACCGCAAGTTCTTATTGGAGAATGGATTCCATAAAAATGACCATGTGAAGAGACTACCTTCCGATGAGTACACCTCTAGATAGATGTCCTGAGGAACCATCACAAAGCTCCTCTACCAACACGAGATCGGCCTACCTTTATAACTAGATAGTACCGAATATGTCATCCCTCAGTCGTTATCGACCTTTATCCGAGCGCTCGATTTCCATACACCACATTAATTTACATCCCAAACGTCACAGCGGGAAGAAAAATATCAAGAAGGGGATGATCATATCCTGATGGAAATGCTTAGCCTTGCTGTCATTTCCGGCTAATGAGGCTTGAGGCAACGATTGCCATTTCACATATCACATCATCTTTGAATGCCACATTGTCATTTTCTTTGACTACTAATTGCCTTCCACAAAAATACAACCCTTGAGCTCGTACGTCTCAAGGAGGATGTTAAGCTAAGAGAAGTTGCCTTCTCCACCACCTTATATGTATGTTTGTAAAAACCAATGTACGTAATATCAGAAAATGCACTGTCAGACATCCATTTATACAAGTTCGTTCTCGGACTGAACGAAACCGAAGGTACTCTCCTACCACATCCTGTCGGGAATTAACCCTAGGATTAGTAGCGAGAAGTTCTTGCAACCCAAAGAATTTCAAAGATGAAAGGACCGCTGCTACTTAGTATTTGGGAGCTAACCAGAATTATCAACAAGCAGTCCTTTCATCCCGAAAATCCCTGGTCTTCATTCTTCATTCTCTCTATCAGGTCTTCATTTTTCAAACATGTAAATTGGTTCGAAGTGGTTTTTGAATAGGAATCACCCAAATCCGACCCTAGTTTCTTCGAAATCCAATTATCGATAAAAAGTGAATATGAGTATACAGGATTTATTAAGTCTCCTTTCACTTAATTCTCTTTATTAAATCCCTTTTTTTATCTCAAAGTAATTCTAAGTTCATTCACTCATTAATTGGGAAAACATTTCCTATTTTCTTACTTATCATCGATCCAGAATTTCTTAACTTTTAATTGGGTCAAAAACAATGTTATTTAAGACATCGTTTACTGTAAACCCTAAAATCAATCATAGCAAACATTATTGAGTAAATAGGATCATAGAAATTATTCTAATTTTACTCAACATCAATTTTTGTATTCAACAAGTGCTATGGGCAGAATAACGGTGAGATTGCCTTTTAAATTCCACGAATAGGACGAGTTCCCTCTTCGAAATTTAATACCAAGTATAAGAAGGTTATCTCTATGCAATCCAAGTTGTAGTTTATTCATTTTGGAGATTAATTGTTTTATACTTAAATTGCTTAACTTTGGGAAATGGTAATTTTCTTTTATTTTGGAAAAACTTAATATAATCTTTTAAAGCATCTGGGCTTTCCTTTCGATCTGTTCCACCCCTCGCCTAAGAAGAGAAAACATAGGCCAGATAAGTTCAAGGCACTGGTTGTTCCATTCCTAACCTTAGTTAAACACCTTGTTTTATCTTCCGAGATCTCATAGGCGGGACAAATGTACTAGTCATTACCGCGGACTTAGTTATTAGTTTTTATTTTGGAATTGATTATAAAGATTTCAAATTATCTTTTAAACGCTTAATTTTCCTTTTAAAACATTCATAACTGATCCCAGGAAAAATCGTTAAGTTTAAACTATAGAATTCGCGGTAGAAAAGTGCTGTGGAAAGTCCTATATATGGCTTATTTGATTTAATCAACTTTTAATATTTGAAAATTTATATTTTCCAATTCAAATCTCTTTTAAATTATTTAGATAGATTTATCAAATTTATTTCTTATTTTTCTATAATTAAAAACGTCCATTTAAATAGATTTTACGCTATGGTCACTTACTGCACAAGCGTGGTTTTTCTAGAAAATTGATTTGGACACAATTCAAAATCTACTTAATGAAATCTCGATTTCCTTTCTTCGTTTAGAAGATATGGATATAATAGTGTGGAATTTTCTTATCTCGAAGAACTCCGAGTTATATTCCATTCTGTATACCTGTTTGAACTTTTCGGCGCGAAATCGCGAACTACAGTTGCGCGATGCGCCTAGTTTTAACTTATTTTTCGATACTTGAAATAATTTATTCAAATTGAATTTTATTACTTATAAAATTAGTACAAATTATTTTAAATCAATATTTTTATTTTTTAAAGTATTTAACGTGTATTTTCACTATTTCTATATTATAATATTATTTTATTCCTATTATTTTAATATTAAATTTTAAAATCCAATTTCAACTAAATTTCAATTCTAACTTCAAATTAAACTCAATTAAAACTTAGATTTCAAATTTGATTTCAAATCCATCTTTAATTTTAACTCAAATTTTAATTTCATTTTCATTTCCAATTTCAAATTCAAATTCAATTTCATTTCCATTTTGATTTTACTTTTAATTCAAATTTTGAAAAGAGACTTATTTATTCCAATATATCTCATATGAAAATGGGTTTTATTTAACAAAGGGGTTACTTAATCAATAATGATAGTAATTGATGTCCATATTAACATAACAATTATACAACCAATCATATCATATTAACATATACAGTAATTGGTATAATACGATAAGTGTCATAATATTAAAATGGATCATCCAACATATTCAAACAATCAATCAAATATCTATATCATCAAATTGTGATTATCTAACATAACAACTAAACTTGATAATCAATATAATTCAAATAGCGATGAGAATTTCTCACCTTCATATCCACTCCGTCAATCTTTTTCGCAACTAGCATGCTTCACGAACTAACGCGCTTTTTCCCAAACGTCTCGAATTCCCGCTTTCCTTTCCTTTTCTTTTCTCTTTCTCCTTTTTTTATATGTGGCGTGGGCTATAAGGGAGGATATGGCCTTGGGTAGCTCGGGTAGGTGGGGTTTTGGTGGCGGGTAGGGTGGTTTGGAGGCGTGTACGTGGGTTTTGGTGGTGGGTAGGGGGACTTGGAGGCATGTAGGGTGTGGGTAGGGGGTGTGCGTGGGTTTTTGGGCTTGGGTGTGGTGTTTGGTGGTAGGTGTGGGCTGTTGGAGGGGGGTACGGCCGTGTAGGGGGTGTTTGGTCGAGGATGGGATGGTGTATGGTAGTGGTGTGGCTCGAGTTTGGTGATGTTGAGGTGGAGGAAGAAAAATGGAGAGAGTAGCTTTAGGAAAATGAAGAGAATGATTTGTTGAAGAGGGTGAGAATGACATGGCTATTTATAGATGGAGTTTGAGTGGCTAATGACATAAATATCTTTGCTTACTTTTGGACTTTGATTAGCATTGACATGAAGTGCATTAATGGAAGGAATGATGTTTTAGGAAGAGTGAGTAAGAGTTAAAGAGAGGTGTCACCATTTTAAGGTTTATTAATATTTTAACATATAAATTTGCTCCATTCCTATGTATATACATAAATCTCATTAATGAGATGAGATATATAAGTAATGATGTTGTTTATAAAGATTTAAATTAAATTTTAGTTAGTCAAATCTTAATCTTTTAATATATATATATATATAAACTTTCCTAATATAAATTTTTGTCTTATATGCTAAATGTATAAGTATTTAAAGTTTGTAAAGTTGTAAATATGCATATGTGTATGTTAGGAAATGTATCATGTTGCAACAATGCAGCAACAACTTGTTTTGGTTGAAAACAGTGTTTTTGTTGACATATTTTACAATCAAAATTTGACGTTTTTGTTAAGCCATATATTAAAGTTGTAACGACCCGTATTTTTACGGATCGACAAGTTCGTCAAAATCTGGAAAATTTAGCATTTTAAGTCATTTCAGATTTTGGGCATGATTTTTCTAAGTCCTAGGTCGTGAACGACCTAAGAAATAAGTCGTAACCGACTTATAGATTGAACGACTTAAGAGAGCATTTGGAAGCTTAAGTCGTATAGGAATTAAGTCGTGGTGGCTTAGGTCGTAGGGTATTGGAGCAATCTAAAGTCGTGACCGAGTTAGAGATAGGTCGTAGGCGATTTAAGGAAAGTTGGCGACATATGAGTTTTGGTGAAATTGCTAAGTCCTAAGTCGTTCACGACTTAGTATAGGTCGTAAGTCGTATACGACTTAGGAGAGGAGTGACCCAGTAGTTACCGACTTATAGAAGATAGTGGTTGGCCGACCTAGTGGAGTTAGCGACCTAGTGGTTCCGAGTTAGCATTGTTAGGTCGGCAACGACCTAAGGAGTTTGGAGATAGCTGTGTGGCGACCTAGTGTCTTGGTATGACCTATAGGTTAGCGACTTAGGGAGTATACGACCTATGGGAGTTATGTCGTACGAGTTAAGTCATAAGTCGTAACATGTTTTAGGTCGCGTGAAGACTTAAGGTGTTAGGTCGCTGGGTTTCTGCCTGAGTGATAGGTCGTGAGCGACTTAGTAGTTGTTAAGTCGCGAGCGACTTAAGAGTTGATCTGTTTTAAGTCGTAGATGACTTAGTAGTTGAGTCGTGGCCCCAGTTATTTGTTAAGTCGTAGCCTACTTGATAAGTCGCGTGTAAGTTAAGTCGCGCGCTTGAGATTTCCTCAAGTCGTAGGTCGTATGGGGTGCTAAGTCGTAGGTAGGTATTTCTGTTAAGTCGTAAGTCGCTATAGCTTAGGTTGTTAAGTCTTTAGGTCGGAGGGGTCTTAGGTCGTAAGTCGGAGACGACTTAGGAGATAGCCGAGTTACGACTTAGTAAATTTTCAGCTATAAATAGGAAGGGTTTTTCTCACTTTTTGGGATCCGGATTTTGAAGCGACGAAGTGCTGCCATTTTGAGAGCTCGACTTCTACACTTCTTCACTTATTTTCTCCACTCTAATCTAGTGCTTCCTTTCATCCAAATCGAAGATCAAGATTGAAGATCCAAGAGCTAAAGTTGAAGATCTTCATCTTTTGAAGTGAGATTTCTTCGTTTGAAACAGATTCGTGATAGATCAAGCTTGATCCTTCGCTGTTCAGATCTGAAGCGTGTTGATTTGGGGTTGTTTAGGTGTTTTGGTGAGTGGTGATTATCTCTCACACGAATCCAAAGGAGTAGATCGGATTGTTGGCTTGATTTGGAGTTAAAATAGTGATTTCTATGCATTTTTATAAATCTAAGTATAGATCCATGTGGATCCATTGTTCATGATGATTTGACAACCATTTTTGTACATGATTAACCTATGCAAGTTCATTCATCAAGTTGTAGAGATAATTCCCATGTTTCATGCTTGTTAGACTTTCAACTCTTTAATTACGAAATTGTCATTATTGTTATAATTGTCCATTTTGCTTATATTTGAATGCTTAATTACTTAGATTGATGTTTGACATGATTGATTGCTGTGAACTAGATAATTGTTGATTGGTTTTTAGACAAGATAGTCGAAGATGATTCGAAAGCTAAGGGAAAGGCTCTTGAATTGGAAAAGCTGCTCGTGGCATATGTAGCGGATGATGAAGCTCTTATGCATAGATTCGATGATGAGATGAGACTTTACGAGGATGTGATGAAGCGAAGTATGATATGAGATAGTCTTGGTCTAATCCAGACGGGATCATTCCGAGCACGTTGGTAACTCGGTGATATGATTCGAGTTAAGGGTAATGGATGCTTGAAAGGCGCTTGAACTAGTATGGAAATAGTCGTCAAGGAGGATGACTAGGAGGCTTGGATAGCATCGTTATTGAAGGTTCTAGCATGCTCTAAGCAAGAGTACGTTTGGGCAGATTCGATAGTCCCAACGGCCAACTGTTGATGGTCGAGTACTCTGGGCAGATTCGATAGTCCTAGGCACGGGCTGCGACGACGTGTGGGAGTTATGTCTAGAACCGGGGTTTCCATTAGCCCTTGACGGACGGCTGAAAGAATGTGCCGGTCATTCAATTAACGGTGATATCGAAGCAATGATAACAGTGATAGCCAGAGTCATGGATGTTTGGTTGTATCGTCATTCGGTCTCAAGAGCAGTGTTTTCTGGGTGCTTATCTGATCTTGGTTTAGGCCTTGGGGGTTTGTGCTTGGAAAACATCGCCCTTGACTCAAGTGATAATTTCTTTACTTTACATTGTATGCTCTGTTATGTTTGCTTCTGCTTAGTGTGTGTCTAGGGGCTATCACTGTAAAAAGAGGTTGGAGTGGGAGGGTTGTATTCCTATTCCTTTTCCTTTATGCTCTTTTGGTATGTTGTTAGTTAATTTACTGCTCACTAAGACTGTTGTCTGACTCAAGGCTTTATGTTTTAATTCTTATTGCCTTGGGCTGTTCGTCCATTTTGGGACGGGCAGACTAGGTAGCAGGTGACAGGTGCTGTTCTCTTCTCACGATGCTGATATCGAAGACGAGCTAGAGGGTTGCATATTATCTTCTTATATGTACTGGATGTTCCGCTGTTTGTATAATCTCTGAGTGATATGTAGTGAGGCTTGATGTATTGACTATTTGGATGCTTATATTCAACTATTATGGAGTTTTATATGATGTCATTTTGTTCTGTAAAGCTTCACTATACATATGTTCTATTGTATTTTGTCCATGCGCTGTGAGTAATACGATAGATTCTGTTGTTTTAATTTACCTTGACAATCGTCCATGGTCGCCTGGCACACTTTACAGCGCACTTTCTGTAGATTCGGTGCAGGGGTCATGGGCGGTCGTCACATTTGGTATCAGAGCTTTGGTTAATCGATTTTACCCAACGCTCGTTGATATAACTACGTATGAGAGACGTAATTGTATTTTGATGGATGATTACTATATATAATATATTAGCTTAGTAGAGTTTGTGTCCTTTATGCAGTTGTTTCTCTAGATGTGCTAATCATTCCTTTTTGTAGATATTGAGAATGAGTCGAAGAGGGAGACCAGCTGCTAGGAAAGGCCGTGCTACTGAGGGGACTGCTGATTATGCAGCCATGTTCGAAGCTATGATGACTTTGATCATGAGAAGGATACCAGTTCCGGGGGCAGCAGTAGATGTTGGAGTTCAAGTCCAAACTCCAAAACCAGTGGAGTTTGCTAAGTTGTGCAAGGACTATACTGCTCTTGGAGGGAAGGTTTTCTTGGGAACAGAATCAACTATCGAAGTCCAGAGATGGATAGATGCTTGTAGAAGGATCTTTGGTGATTTGGGAATTGATGGTGCAACTAAGAGGAAGTTGGCATCAAGGCAGCTTCAAGGGAGAGCCTCTGATTGGTGGAACTCTATTACCATCAATACTGCGGAGGAAGAGATTACTTGGGAGCAATTCCAAGCTAGATTTGAAGCTAAGTTCATTTCTACAGCTCAGAAGTCTATTCTGTTCAAGAGGTTTGTGGAGCTCAAGCAAGGTGGAAGATCAGTCCTTGAGTATGTTTCTGAGTTTGAAGCTTTGTCCAAGTATGCTCGGTCATATATTGAATCTGCATATCAGAAGAATGAGAAGTTTGTGACAGGCTTGGACAGCTATCATGGGAGGCAGTTGGTGGATCATCTGGATGATTCGTTTGAGAAGCTTGTGGAGAAAGCTCTCAGGCATGAGAGTCTGTTTCCTAAGGAAGGATCTGTTGTTGCTGTGACCAGGGAAGAGTCTAAACCCCAGCAGGGTGGAAACAAGAAGAGGAAGCAGCAACAGCAGAAGGGTAAGGATGGCCAGAAAAAGCAGAAAGGCGAAGTGACTTGCTACAATTGTCAGCAGAAGAGCCATTTCTCGAAGGATTGTAAGAATCCGAAGGCACCGATGAAGTGTCACAACTGTGACAAGCCGGGGCATTTCAGGAAGAATTGTCCAGAACCGAGGAGGGACAAGCAGATTGTGCAACCTTATGCTTTGGGAGCTGTTCCGTCGTCTTCGAAAGCTCCTACCGCTAAAGAGAAGGGAAAGAGTGTGGTGGTTCAAGGTACTCTTTTCCTATGTGGTGTTCCAGTTAGAGTTCTGTTTGATACTGGAGCGTCGCATTCGTTTGTTTGTAGTGAACTTGTAGGCCGGTTGGGTTTGGAACCGGATATTGTTGATAGGCCATTGGTTGTGACTAATCCAGTTGGGGGTTCGTCTTGTTTGTGTATGTTATGCCGTGGTCTAGTCATATCGAGTCATGGTTGCTCTTTTGTTTGTGATTGTTTTGTTCTGAACTTTGCGGGGTTCGGAATTATTTTGGGTATGGACTGGCTTAGGAAGTATGCGGCAAAGGTTGATTGTGAGAGGCTGGAAGTGACAGTCGAGAATGTGGAATGGCGAAAGGTTGTGGTACGATGTAAGCATGAAGAAGGCATCTTCATGAGCTTCATGTATTCGCTGGTTGTTCCACGGGATGGACTGTCATTAGTGCCAATCGCGAATGGATTCAAGGATGTCTTTGACGAAGTCAAAGGGTTGCCGCCGCATAGAGAGATCGAGTTTCGTATAGATCTAGTTGAAGGAGCCAGACCTGTTGTGATGCCTCTTAGGCAGATGGCGCCTAGGGAACAGCAAGAGTTGAGGGTGCAAGTTGATGATCTTTTGCAGAAAGGATTCATTCGGCGTAGTGTGTCTGAGTGGGGTGCACCAGTTGTGTTTGCAACCAAGGCAGATGGGTCGTTAAGATTGTGCGTCGATTATCGTGAGCTGAATAAGGTGACTAAGAAGAACAAGTATCCATTGCCAAGAATAGATGACTTGTTTGATCAGCTTCACGAAGCTAAGGTGTTTTCTCAGATGGATTTGGCAACGGGATTTCACCAGTTGAGAGTGGCTAAGGATAGTGTGCCGAAGACTGCTTTTCGAACACCATCCGGTTTCTTTGAGTGGCTGGTAATGCCGTTTGGGTTGACTAACGCGCCAGCATATTTTGTGGATCTTATGAATAGAGTGTTCAGAGATCAGTTGAACAAGTTCGTACTTGTGTTCGTAGATGATATTCTGATTTATTCCAGAACTGAAGAAGAGCACAAGACGCACTTGTATATTGTTTTGGAAATCTTGCGGAAACATCAGCTGAAGGCTAAGTTTTCGAAGTGTCACTTCTGGAAGAGTGAAGTGAGGTTCTTAGGCCATGTGATTTCTGGAAGTGGAATAGCGGTTGATCCCGCTAAGGTGGCAGCAATCCAGGATTGGGTTAGACCTAAGAATGCATCTGATGTGAGAAGTTTTCTTGGATTAGCGGGATATTATCGACGGTTTATCAAAGACTTCTCCAAGATAGCTGCACCGTTAACAGGATTGACGAAGAAGAACCAAGTGTTCAGTTGGGATGCTAAGTGTGAGCAAGCTTTCAGAATCCTGAAAGAGAGATTGACGAGTGTTCCTGTTCTGACTATTCCTAGTGGGAATGATGAGATGGTGGTTTACACCGACGCATGTGGTACTGGACTTGGAGCAGTGCTGATGCAGAGAGATAAAGTTGTTGCGTATGCCAGTCGACAACTGAAGCCGCATGAAAGGAATTACCCTACTCATGATTTGGAGTTAGCGGCAATTGTTTTTGCTCTGAAGATGTGGAGACATTATCTATTGGGAGTTCGATTTGAGTTGTTTACGGATCATAAGTCGTTGAAGTATCTTTTCTCCCAAAAGGATTTGAATCTTCGGCAGCAACGTTGGCTAGAGTTTTTGGCATCATATGATTTTGGTATAGCTTATACTCCGGGAAAAGGTAACGCAGTGGCAGATGCGCTAAGTCGAAGACATGCAAGATTGGGAGCCATGTTTTCAGAATGGAAGAGTCTCGAGTATTTAGCCGGATTTGACTTCAGGCCTAGATGCGAATTGGAACATGAGATGTTGGCAAACTTATCGATAAGACCTTCTCTTGTGGAAAAGGATTGGCGAGAGCCAAAAGCGAGACGATAAGCTTGTCAAGATTATCCGTGGTTTGGAATCTGGATTAGAACCAGAAAAGGATAAAGGATTCGAGGTCGATCGAGAGGGTTGGCTTCGAAAGCAAGGACGACTAGTTGTTCCCGATATAGATGAATTGAGGGGTGAAGTTCTGAAGGAAAGTCATCACTCGAAGCTGACAATTCATCCAGGTGGAAATAAGATGTATCGGGATATGAAGAGAACCTACTACTGGGAAGGTATTGTAACGCCCCACCTCTATGCTCATAATAACAAAGAGTATTAAAGGAAATACTGTCTATTATTACGAAGAATAAGGCTGGATAGGAGCGACCATCCGTAATTGGCTTTACACTAATATTGGTTATCTCGATAAGAGTGGTACATACTTTTTGTTTTTCTTCTATTATTTATTTACTCCCATCGACACACCCAATACTAGTATAAAACGAACTACGACGGTTCATAATAGTTTAGGACATTAGATATAACAATAACACAGATAATATAAATGCGGAACACAGATAAAAACAAAAGTCTCATATATATATATAACTGATGTCAGTTAATACATAGTTGACACAATACATATGATACAACTACAACTATCGACTCTAGAAGTTATATATACAAGTACATTATCCACTAATATACAAGAATACATATCGTTCTATACAATGACACGACTACTACAAAATGACACTGACAACTTCAGAAGATGTGAAAAGTCTTCATATCCTGAACAGCAACTCAAAGAAGAAAATCTACAACCTGAAATAACTCGGGTATGACCCGAGTATTACATTCAAAAGAAAATAATACCCAGGTCAGTCTAATTCAAACCAGTTTATTAGTGCATATAGGCAGTAATAATTTAAATAGACGACAGTCACAGAAATCTCGTATATCCAACTCCTCGATAAGAGAATCGGATAACGGCAGATATAACACTGAACAGTGTTAAAAAAATCAGCAAATCCAAATCAAATTTCGGTGTGGCTGCAGTACACGCACGCGTGCACTGCCTCGCCACTACCGCGATGAAATACACGAAAGCTCAATGAAAATCACAACCAAATGGCACCATCTCGAGATCAAGTTCGAGTTGTACGACTCAAACTCAACTGGACAGTGCTATCATAAAACATAAATGCAGCAAACAAGAGTATAGCCTCAATGATGAGGAGAAAGTGAAGATTCAAAATCAATACCACTGCCTCAATAGTTATAATGCAACTGGTCTGGGAAGCAAGTACGCCCCAAACCAAATAAGAGCAAAACTTCAACAAAGTCAACACTACCACAAGCAACTCGGAGGATCAAGTACAGGGAAACCAGAATGCAAGCGGTATCACTGCAACTTGAACCGGACTTCGAATTATACAATGATGTGAAGATAACCAGTGCACGACAGCCAATATATACAATAAGCACATATAGCTGTGAAGTACACAAACAAATCCAAATGCCAAATGAAGACAACAACATCAGGTGTACCGGATCAGGTGACAAACATGCACAGGCAAAGACTGCCCACATGATGTGGTAAAATAATAAGTACAACCTGAACAAAAGTGAAACAGAGGTGGCAACAAGGAACTACAGAACTACCAGGCTAATGATGCAAACTGACTCGGAGCAATATACAGCGACACATGTTACAGTGAAGATTAACATGAAATAAAGTTTGTGTGCCACAAAGTTCAGAGGCAATGCAACAGTAATTGCACATAATAGCAGTGGTAGTTGTTTTATGAAATAACAACAATGCACAAAGGCTACAGCAATCAAAGTTAATGCAAACAGTTCAAAGTTTAAGTGAAGACTACAAGATGAACCAGACCAACTAGCATACTTGAATCAACAGCATACTAACTTAACAAATGAACACTACAGGTACACCATATGCAGCAGTAACCTAAATCAAGCAAAAACCAAAACTTCAATTTAATTAAACAGTGGCATTGGATACAAGTGCATGTAGAATTTCTACAACATATATATAGCCATGAAACCTTTCCAACTCACGTGAACTAGACCAAATTAGAAAATAATGAAAATCAATTATACCGTGGACAGTGGCTACAAATTCATGTATCACTAATCATAGACAATGGAGTGTCTAACTATCTGAACCAGTAAGTAAAGATTCAAACAGATCGAAAGCACTAATAAATGAAGGAGTGAATTCAATTATAACAAATGTAGCCTCTATATGAAGATTCGAAACAATTGGAACCAGAGGCAACTGGCGACAATTACTACAATAACTCAGGTGAAACTACTTGAGCTCCAAAAGATACCACATGATGATCCAGTGAACAACTAATTGAATGACCAGATCAAATGCAATGGTGGGATGTAACGGTGAACCAAGCTACCCCATAACGAAATAAGCAACAGTAACAGAGGAGATGATTCAAGTATAGCAAGATGGCCGATGACACTATTAAGTCACGAATATACAGTGATTAAAAAGGTCTGAAATCATCACAAAGCATTCAATCAAAATTCAACGACCAAGCTTACAATTATCAGGCTAAGTCGTATATGCAATACGAACGAAAATTAAGGGGTTTCAAACCCCAAATACACACTGAAAAATTGAAAAAGTTATTGATCATTTCAAATATTCAAACGAAGATCAAATGGCAGAGCCAAAAACAACAACCTGGAACGAAGTCGAACAAATCGAGAAACCCAAACCATTAAAATTCAAAAATCACATACGAACGAAAACGAGGGGTTCAACCCTAAATTTTAAAAACGAAATCGAATAGCCAAGGAATTCAAAACAGTGGCATCCAAAATCAAGCAGCGGAATTCACTAATTAAACGAGGATGAACAGATGTGAGTGAGGAATCACTCACCTCGTTTACGAATCTGACCAAATTGGAGCGGTCGTGGTTGCAACTCGAAAAGACGAACACTCGATGGAGCAGCCACCTATACGATCGATCTCCTTGAGGTTGGCGCCTTCGAATCTGAGAAGCCCTAAGCTTCAGAGGGGAACGAACGAAAGAACTAGACGGAGCCTCCATTGTTTTTCTTTTGTTCGTATAGGGTTTTCGAACGAAAATAAGTGAGGGAGGAAATGGGGGGGGGGGAAAAGAGCGAACAAACGAAACGAGAGTCGCCCCCATTTTTTTTTTTTTTTTTGCCATTCTTGTTTAGGGTTAGAAAATGAACGAGAGGAATGAAGCAAGGGGATCGGGTTTGAATATCATCATGGCTTCAAACTAGTAGGCCGAGATTAAATTTAAAGCCCGCTTAACCAAATGAATTATTAAAAAGGATTTCAACCGATAATAATCCCAACAGCAACTAGCTACCAACCCTGACCATTTGATGACGATAAATAAATTGAGGTGAAAACTCGGGTTGTTACAGACTCCCCTCCTTATAAAAATTGCGTCCCCGCAATTTTCATAATTAAGGTCGTCAACCATTTTTATTCTTCTAACTTGAACTGGTTATGTTAGAAAAATAAAAGGTAGAGGATATAAACACCAAAGAAATCTTTTAATTTCATAAAAGAGATTCACAAATTCTCAACAAAATCTAATTACCAAATGGATAATTAGAAAACAATCAAAACTGAATTCAAAACTGAATAAATACAATCATCAGCACTATTCAATTATCAACTAGACAATAAGAATTCAGAAATCACAAAACAGCAATATCTAATTATCGATACGATAATTAGAAAACAGCAAATCTAATCATCAACAAAGATAATTAGAAAACACAAATTGCAAAATCGCAAATATCTAGTTGTTCAACACACAACTAGAAAATACGAACTTCATAATCAACAAATTCAAAATATTAACAGAGATAGAGATAGATAGAAAACAGCGATTCAATTAAAATCAGCAAACATCAATTATCTAATTATCTCGAACGATAATCAGAAGACAAATCAGCACGTATCTACTTACCACAACCGGTAATTTAAAATTTCAAATTCAACAAATATTCGATTATCAAAAACGATAATCAAATTTCAAATTCAACAAATATTTGATTATCTCAAGCGATAATCAAACTTCAAATCAACCAATATTTAATTATCTAAAGCGATAATTAAATTTCAAATCAGCAAATATTTAATTATCTCAAGCGATAATTAAATCTAAAATCAACAAATATTTAATTATCTCAAGCGATAATTAAATCTCAAATCACAAATATTTAATTATCTAAAGCGATAATTAAATCTCAAAGCAACAAATATTTAATTATCTAAAGCGATAATTAAATTCGAAATCAGCAAATATTTAATTATCAAAAGCGATAATTAAATTCCAAATTAGAAAATATTTAATTATCTAAAGCGATAATCAAATCTCAAAGCAACAAATATTTAATTATCTAAAGCGATAATTAAATTCGAAATCAGCAAATATTTAATTATCAAAAGCGATAATTAAATCTCAAAGCAACAAATATTTAATTATCAAAAGCGATAATTAAATCTCAAAGCAACAAATATTTAATTATCAAAAGCGATAATTAAATCTCAAAGCAACAAATATTTAATTATCAAAAGCGATAATTAAATCTCAAAGCAACAAATATTTAATTATCAAAAGCGATAATTAAATCTCAAAGCAACAAATATTTAATTATCAAAAGCGATAATTAAATCTCAAAGCAACAAATATTTAATTATCAAAAGCGATAATTAAATCTCAAAGCAACAAATATTTAATTATCAAAAGCGATAATTAAATCTCAAAGCAACAAATATTTAATTATCAAAAGCGATAATTAAATCTCAAAGAAACAAATATTTAATTATCAAAAGCGATAATTAAATCTCAAAGCAACAAATATTTAATTATCAAAAGCGATAATTAAATCTCAAAGCAACAAATATTTAATTATCAAAAGCGATAATTAAATCTCAAAGCAACAAATATTTAATTATCAAAAGCGATAATTAAATCTCAAAGCAACAAATATTTAATTATCAAAAGCGATAATTAAATCTCAAAGCAACAAATATTTAATTATCAAAAGCGATAATTAAATCTCAAAGCAACAATTATTTAATTATCTAA
The DNA here is from genome assembly GCA_030737815.1 of Allium fistulosum. Classification (NCBI taxonomy): domain Eukaryota; kingdom Viridiplantae; phylum Streptophyta; class Magnoliopsida; order Asparagales; family Amaryllidaceae; genus Allium; species Allium fistulosum. Next base: position 735,683,837 of record CM060906.1, read on the forward strand.
AGCGATAATTAAATTCGAAATCAGCAAATATTTAATTATCAAAAGCGATAATTAAATTCCAAATTAGAAAATATTTAATTATCTCAAACGATAATTAAATTCCAAATCAACAAATATTTAATTATCTCAAGCGATAATTAAATCTAAAATCAACAAATATTTAATTATCAAAAGCGATAATTAAATCTCAAATCAATAAATATTTAATTATCTAACAGCGATAATTAAATCTCATATCAACAAATATTTAATTATCTAAAGCGATAATTAAAAACAACAAATATCCGATTATCAAAAATGATAATCAGAACTCATATCAACAAATATCTAATTATCACAAGCGATAATTAGAAACAACAAATATCTGATTATCAAAAACGATAATCAGAACTCATATCAACAAATATCTAATTATCACAAGCGATAATTAGAAACAACGAATATCTGATTATCAAAAACGATAATCAGAACTCATATCAACAAATATCCAATTACCTGCAGATAATTGGAAACAACAAATATCTAGAAATCAATTAAGAAGACTAGAGAATCAACATAAAAGCTTGGATCGATCCCATCAGATGGCGAGTTTTTAATTCGCCGCACGTGCATCAACAAATGGCCGAAGCCTACCAAGTACTCAACATAATTTTGGCGCCCAACAAATGACCCGAAGGTCCAACAAATGACCCGAAGGTCTAGTACTGGTATTTGACCCGAAGGTCCAACAAATGACCCGAAGGTCCTCATAGTGGCTCGAAAGCACACGAAAGCATCAAAATGTTTCAATTAACGAGTCCGGAATTAACCGAAATAGTAAAAGCGTGGTTCCATACTTTGCACTTTTGCTAAATCGTTTAAATCTCTTCATCGTTTCCTTGAAAGTGCAAAATTGTGTATTTTGTAAAAATACACTTTACATTCTCAAACGGACAAGTCCGGAATTAAGCGAATCAGTAAAAGAAAGGGGTCATAGTCCTCGATTTTGCTGAAACGTTTAAATCGCTTCCTCATTCTTTTGAAATCGCAAACTGTAAAATTTTTGAAAACAATTTTATTTATTTTGTAAAAATAACAATTCGCATTCTCAACTGAACAAGTCCGGAGTTAAGCGAAACAGTAAAAGAAAGGGGTCATAATCCTCGATTTTGCTGAATCGTTTAAGTCGCTTTCTCATTCTTTTGAAAACGCAAACTGCTAAAATTTTATAAAACAATTTTCATTTTAAAAAGATTTTCCAATCACGTGATTAGAACAGTAAATCAGTAACAATTTCGGTAAGGAAATTGTACTTCTCAAAATACCGTAAAAACGGTTACACATCAGTATTGCGGAATAACCGCTTGAAAATCCACTTTTTTTAAAAATTTGGTTGTTACTGAAGTCAAAGCGACAGTAATTTTAAAACATCAAATATCTCATCACAAGAATTCACATCAAAATGTGACATCAGTGAATTTTCATTCATTAAAATTGTCAGCAAAACACCGTGCCTCAAAATTCAGCATTGGTGTAAAAATCCCGTTATAAAAATAACGGCAACAAAATACGTATCATAACCAAGCATCGGTTCAACGTAAAATAATTGCAATAACGTACAATTCAAATTTTTGCACGTATTATAAAATGAGCAAAGAAATCATTCGAATGTATCTTCAATGAAGATAATTTAAAACAGCAGAAATCTAATCAATAGATGATTAGTATCAAAAGAAAGCCAGCGGAAATTTCAACAAAAATTACATATCTGCAATTTCCTCGAATCCTCAATTCGGATTCGAAGTTCTCAAAGAAATAAATTAATTACAGCTATGTAAACAACAAATGAAATTCATATCGATTTCGTATTTTGATTTTTAAATCAAAAAGATTATCAGTTGTACTCAGCGAAGACGGTTTCACTGTTTCCGCTGCGCACTCTGATAAATAGAACACAAATCAATCATATCATCAGAACACAATTTCACTATTATTTTTAAATAAGGATATTTAAAAATTTCATCCAAATTTCAAAACTTTAGTTTTGACTCAAAGTACAAATAAAACATCGACCAATAGTTGTAACATATGTTCCATCCAAGTTATGTTTTATATTATGTCCATAAACCTCGCTCTGATACCAACTGTAACGCCCCACCTCTATGCTCATAATAACAAAGAGTATTAAAGGAAATACTGTCTATTATTACGAAGAATAAGGCTGGATAGGAGCGACCATCCGTAATTGGCTTTACACTAATATTGGTTATCTCGATAAGAGTGGTACATACTTTTTGTTTTTCTTCTATTATTTATTTACTCCCATCGACACACCCAATACTAGTATAAAACGAACTACGACGGTTCATAATAGTTTAGGACATTAGATATAACAATAACACAGATAATATAAATGCGGAACACAGATAAAAACAAAAGTCTCATATATATATATAACTGATGTCAGTTAATACATAGTTGACACAATACATATGATACAACTACAACTGTCGACTCTAGAAGTTATATATACAAGTACATTATCCACTAATATACAAGAATACATATCGTTCTATACAATGACACGACTACTACAAAATGACACTGACAACTTCAGAAGATGTGAAAAGTCTTCATATCCTGAACAGCAACTCAAAGAAGAAAATCTACAACCTGAAATAACTCGGGTCTGACCCGAGTATTACATTCAAAAGAAAATAATACCCAGGTCAGTCTAATTCAAACCAGTTTATTAGTGCATATAGGCAGTAATAATTTAAATAGACGACAGTCACAGAAATCTCGTATATCCAACTCCTCGATAAGAGAATCGGATAACGGCAGATATAACACTGAACAGTGTTAAAAAAATCAGCAAATCCAAATCAAATTTCAGTGTGGCTGCAGTACACGCACGCGTGCACTGCCTCGCCACTACCGCGATGAAATACACGAAAGCTCAATGAAAATCACAACCAAATGGCACCATCTCGAGATCAAGTTCGAGTTGTACGACTCAAACTCAACTGGACAGTGCTATCATAAAACATAAATGCAGCAAACAAGAGTATAGCCTCAATGATGAGGAGAAAGTGAAGATTCAAAATCAATACCACTGCCTCAATAGTTATAATGCAACTGGTCTGGGAAGCAAGTACGCCCCAAACCAAATAAGAGCAAAACTTCAACAAAGTCAACACTACCACAAGCAACTCGGAGGATCAAGTACAGGGAAACCAGAATGCAAGCGGTATCACTGCAACTTGAACCGGACTTCGAATTATACAATGATGTGAAGATAACCAGTGCACGACAGCCAATATATACAATAAGCACATATAGCTGTGAAGTACACAAACAAATCCAAATGCCAAATGAAGACAACAACATCAGGTGTACCGGATCAGGTGACAAACATGCACAGGCAAAGACTGCCCACATGATGCGGTAAAATAATAAGTACAACCTGAACAAAAGTGAAACAGAGGTGGCAACAAGGAACTACAGAACTACCAGGCTAATGATGCAAACTGACTCGGAGCAATATACAGCGACACATGTTACAGTGAAGATTAACATGAAATAAAGTTTGTGTGCCACAAAGTTCAGAGGCAATGCAACAGTAATTGCACATAATAGCAGTGGTAGTTGTTTTATGAAATAACAACAATGCACAAAGGCTACAGCAATCAAAGTTAATGAAAACAGTTCAAAGTTTAAGTGAAGACTACAAGATGAACCAGACCAACTAGCATACTTGAATCAACAGCATACTAACTTAACAAATGAACACTACAGGTACACCATATGCAGCAGTAACCTAAATCAAGCAAAAACCAAAACTTCAATTTAATTAAACAGTGGCATTGGATACAAGTGCATGTAGAATTTCTACAACATATATATAGCCATGAAACCTTTCCAACTCACGTGAACTAGACCAAATTAGAAAATAATGAAAATCAATTATACCGTGGACAGTGGCTACAAATTCATGTATCACTAATCATAGACAATGGAGTGTCTAACTATCTGAACCAGTAAGTAAAGATTCAAACAGATCGAAAGCACTAATAAATGAAGGAGTGAATTCAATTATAACAAATGTAGCCTCTATATGAAGATTCGAAACAATTGGAACCAGAGGCAACTGGCGACAATTACTACAATAACTCAGGTGAAACTACTTGAGCTCCAAAAGATACCACATGATGATCCAGTGAACAACTAATTGAATGACCAGATCAAATGCAATGGTGGGATGTAACGGTGAACCAAGCTACCCCATAACGAAATAAGCAACAGTAACAGAGGAGATGATTCAAGTATAGCAAGATGGCCGATGACACTATTAAGTCACGAATATACAGTGATTAAAAAGGTCTGAAATCATCACAAAGCATTCAATCAAAATTCAACGACCAAGCTTACAATTATCAGGCTAAGTCGTATATGCAATACGAACGAGAATTAAGGGGTTTCAAACCCCAAATACACACTGAAAAATTGAAAAAGTTATTGATCATTTCAAATATTCAAACGAAGATCAAATGGCAGAGCCAAAAACAACAACCTGGAACGAAGTCGAACAAATCGAGAAACCCAAACCATTAAAATTCAAAAATCACATACGAACGAAAACGAGGGGTTCAACCCTAAATTTTAAAAACGAAATCGAATAGCCAAGGAATTCAAAACAGTGGCATCCAAAATCAAGCAGCGGAATTCACTAATTAAACGAGGATGAACAGATGTGAGTGAGGAATCACTCACCTCGTTTACGAATCTGACCAAATTGGAGCGGTCGTGGTTGCAACTCGAAAAGACGAACACTCGATGGAGCAGCCACCTATATGATCGATCTCCTTGAGGTTGGCGCCTTCGAATCTGAGAAGCCCTAAGCTTCAGAGGGGAACGAACGAAAGAACTAGACGGAGCCTCCATTGTTTTTCTTTTGTTCGTATAGGGTTTTCGAACGAAAATAAGTGAGGGAGGAAATGGGGGGGGGGGGAAAGAGCGAACAAACGAAACGAGAGTCGCCCCCATTTTTTTTTTTTTTGCCATTCTTGTTTAGGGTTAGAAAATGAACGAGAGGAATGAAGCAAGGGGATCGGGTTTGAATATCATCATGGCTTCAAACTAGTAGGCCGAGATTAAATTTAAAGCCCGCTTAACCAAATGAATTATTAAAAAGGATTTCAACCGATAATAATCCCAACAGCAACTAGCTACCAACCCTGACCATTTGATGACGATAAATAAATTGAGGTGAAAACTCGGGTTGTTACAGGTATGAAGAAGGATGTTGGAAATTTTATTTCCAAGTGTATGAACTACTAGTTGGTAAAAGCCGAACAAAAGAAGCCAAGTGGATTGCTTCAGCCATTAGAAGTTCCTACATGGAAGTGGGAGCAAATATCGATGGATTTTATTGATGGGCTACCTAGAACCAGAATGGGAAATGAAGGGATTTGGGTCATTGTGGATCGTCTGACTAAGAGTGCACGATTCATTCCTGTTCGATCGACTAGGACTGCATCAAAGTTGGATGAGTTGTATGATAAGTGGATAGTTCGATTCCATGGTATTCCGAAGAGTATAGTGAGCGATCGAGATCCATTGTTCACTAGTGGATTTTGGAAGAGCTTCCAGGAAGTTTTGGGAACCGAGTTGTGTTTGAGTACAGCTTATCACCCTCAAACAGATGGTCAGACCGAGAGAGTCAACCGAGTTTTGGAAGATCTTCTTAGAGCTTGTGTTTTGGACTTCGGAGGATCATGGGAAGATCACCTTCATTTGGTGGAGTTTGCATACAACAACAGTTACCAGTCAAGCATTGGTATGGCACCGTATGAGGCATTGTATGGAAGACCGTGTAACTCTCCGACATGTTGGATAGAAACTGGAGAAAAGTTGATACTCGGGCCAGAGATGGTTTGTCAGACTATGGAGTGTATAGAAACCATTCGGCAACGAATGAAGGCAGCCCAAGACCGTCAGAAGAGTTATGCCGATAAGCGTCGAAAGGATTTGGAATTCGACGTAGGAGATATGGTTTTTGTGAAGATTTCTCCACTGAAGAATGTTATCTGATTCAGGAAGAAAGGAAAATTGACTCCGAGATTTGTTGGACCATTCCCGATCATCGAGCGAATTGGAAAGCTCGCCTATAGACTGGAGTTACCTGAGAAGATGTCGAGTGTGCACAATGTTTTTCACGTATCATATCTACGGAAGTATGTGCACGACTCGAGTACGGTGATTTCTGCTGATAGCTGTGAAGATTTTGAAGTTGATCCAGTCGATAGAAGACCTCGAAAGCCGCTTCGTGTTGTTGAAACCGACACGAAACAGCTTAGGAGGAAGATAGTTAAGTTGCTCAAGATACAATGGAGTGATGATGATAACGACTGTACGTGGGAGGTGGAAGAGAGGATGAAGGCATCTCATCCTGAACTCTTCAAGGTATGGCCCTAAGGTGTCGTGTCATCTCACGATATTGTAACTTGTTCTAAGTTTTAGAATTCTGTACGCTAAGCTAGAATTGTATGTATGGTTTGTTGATTGCTATGGATGGTAGGCGTACAGGATAGTCTTTGATTGCTTTGTTTGCTTGGAATTTCGGGGGCGAAATTCCTAAGGGGGAGAGAATGTAACGACCCGTATTTTTACGGATCGACAAGTTCGTCAAAATCTGGAAAATTTAGCATTTTAAGTCATTTCAGATTTTGGGCATGATTTTTCTAAGTCCTAGGTCGTGAACGACCTAAGAAATAAGTCGTAACCGACTTATAGATTGAACGACTTAAGAGAGCATTTGGAAGCTTAAGTCGTATAGGAATTAAGTCGTGGTGGCTTAGGTCGTAGGGTATTGGAGCAATCTAAAGTCGTGACCGAGTTAGAGATAGGTCGTAGGCGATTTAAGGAAAGTTGGCGACATATGAGTTTTGGTGAAATTGCTAAGTCCTAAGTCGTTCACGACTTAGTATAGGTCGTAAGTCGTATACGACTTAGGAGAGGAGTGACCCAGTAGTTACCGACTTATAGAAGATAGTGGTTGGCCGACCTAGTGGATTTAGCGACCTAGTGGTTCCGAGTTAGCATTGTTAGGTCGGCAACGACCTAAGGAGTTTGGAGATAGCTGTGTGGCGACCTAGTGTCTTGGTATGACCTATAGGTTAGCGACTTAGGGAGTATACGACCTATGGGAGTTATGTCGTACGAGTTAAGTCGTAAGTCGTAACATGTTTTAGGTCGCGTGAAGACTTAAGGTGTTAGGTCGCTGGGTTTCTGCCTGAGTGATAGGTCGTGAGCGACTTAGTAGTTGTTAAGTCGCGAGCGACTTAAGAGTTGATCTGTTTTAAGTCGTAGACGACTTAGTAGTTGAGTCGTGGCCCCAGTTATTTGTTAAGTCGTAGCCTACTTGATAAGTCGCGTGTAAGTTAAGTCGCGCGCTTGAGATTTCCTCAAGTCGTAGGTCGTATGGGGTGCTAAGTCGTAGGAAGGTATTTATGTTAAGTCGTAAGTCGCTATAGCTTAGGTTGTTAAGTCTTTAGGTCGGAGGGGTCTTAGGTCGTAAGTCGGAGACGACTTAGGAGATAGCCGAGTTACGACTTAGTAAATTTTCAGCTATGAATAGGAAGGGTTTTTCTCACTTTTTGGGATCCGGATTTTGAAGCGACGAAGTGCTACCATTTTGAGAGCTCGACTTCTACACTTCTTCACTTCTTTTCTCCACTCTAATCTAGTGCTTCCTTTCATCCAAATCGAAGATCAAGATTGAAGATCCAAGAGCTAAAGTTGAAGATCTTCATCTTTTGAAGTGAGATTTCTTCGTTTGAAACGGATTCGTGATAGATCAAGCTTGATCCTTCGCTGTCCAAATCTGAAGCATGTTGATTTGGGGTTATTTAGGTGTTTTGGTGAGTGGTGATTATCTCTCACACGGATCCAAAGGAGTAGATCGGATTGTTGGCTTGATTTGGAGTTAAAATAGTGATTTCTATGCATTTTTGTAAATCTAAGTATAGATCCATGTAGATCCATTGTTCATGATGATTTGACAACCATTTTTGTACATGATTAACCTATGCAAGTTCATTCATCAAGTTGTAGAGATAATTCCCATGTTTCATGCTTGTTAGACTTTCAACTCTTTAATTACGAAATTGCCATTATTGTTATAATTGTCCATTTTGCTTATATTTGAATGCTTAATTACTTGGATTGATGTTTGACATGATTGATTGCTGTGAACTAGATAATTGTTGATTGGTTTTTAGACAAGATAGTCGAAGATGATTCGAAAGCTAAGGGAAAGGCTCTTGAATTGGAAAAGCTGCTCGTGGAATATGTAGCGGATGATGAAGCTCTTATGCATAGATTCGATGATGATGATGTTGAGATGAGACTTTGCGAGGATGTGATGAAGCGAAGTATGATATGAGATAGTCTTGGTCTAATCCAGACGGGATCATTCCAAGCACGTTGGTAACTCGGTGATATGATTCGAGTTAAGGGTAATGGATGCTTGAGAGGCGCTTGAGCTAGTATGGAAATAGTCGTCAAGGAGGATGACTAGGAGGCTTGGATAGCATCGTTGTTGAAGGTTCTAGCATGCTCTAAGCAAGAGTACGTTTGGGCAGATTCGATAGTCCCAACGGCCAACTGTTGATGGTCGAGTACTCTGGGCAGATTCGATAGTCCTAGGCACGGGCTGCGACGACGTGTGGGAGTTATGTCTAGAACCGGGGTTTCCATTAGCCCTTGACGGACGGCTGAAAGAATGTGCCGGTCATTCAATTAACGGTGATATCGAAGCAATGATAACAGTGATAGCCAGAGTCATGGATGTTTGGTTGTATCGTCATTCGGTCTCAAGAGCAGTGTTTTCTGGGTGCTTATCTGATCTTGGTTTAGGCCTTGGGGGTTTGTGCTTGGAAAACATCGCCCTTGACTCGAGTGATAATTTCTTTACTTTACATTGTATGCTCTGTTATGTTTGCTTCTGCTTAGTGTGTGTCTGGGGGCTATCACTGTAAAAAGAGGTTGGAGTGGGAGGGTTGTATTCCTATTCCTTTTCCTTTATGCTCTTTTGGTATGTTGTTATTTAATTTACTGCTCACTAAGACTGTTGTCTGACTCAAGGCTTTATGTTTTAGTTCTTATTGCCTTGGGCTGTTCGTCCATTTTGGGACGGGCAGACTAGGTAGTAGGTGATAGGTGCTGTTCTCTTCTCACGATGCTGATATCGAAGACGAGCTAGAGGGTTGCATATTATCTTCTTATATGTACTGGATGTTCCGCTGTTTGTATAATCTCTGAGTGATATGTAGTGAGGCTTGATGTATTGACTATTTGGATGCTTGTATTCAACTATTATGGAGTTTTATATGATGTCATTTTGTTCTGTAAAGCTTCACTATACATATGTTCTATTGTATTTTGTCCATGCGCTGTGAGTAATACGATAGATTCTGTTATTTTAATTTACCTTGACAATCGTCCATGGTCGCCTGGCACACTTTACAGCGCACTTTCTGTAGATTCGGTGCAGGGGTCATGGGCGGTCGTCACAAAAGTAAACCAAACTTAAAAATGAACTTCTTACTTCCTTAAATAAATTTAAACACGTCTATTCATATTTTAAATCCATATTTAAAAAATATTAAAATCTCCATTTTTACAATGTATGTAAAACTGACAAAATATGGCAAAATCTAAATATTTTTGTAATACGATTATAAACATATTTTTAAATCCTTAAATATACTTCTATTATCTTTATTAAGTGAATTTAATAAGATTTAACTTTTCAAATAAATATTTAAACATATTTATTTAAGGATTTATTTTTAACAAAACTTAATTTTTGCTGATTTTTCTAAAATCCAAATTTATACTGTTTTTTTATTAACTATAAGAATAAATAATTTCTCCATTGTTATTTATTATATATAACTTATTTATTTAAGTTTTAAACCTTTTTAAATTTTAAAATAAACAAAAATCTCTCATTTCAAAGTAGGAAATTACGGGTCGTTGCATTCTCCCCTACTTAAAAGCATTTCGTCCCCGAAATGAAATTAAAGATATTGAACTATAAAGGTCAAACAATACATGCAAAGGAAATTCTACTAAATATCGATAATGCATATTGTAGCATCAATATGTACATACAGAAATAGATCTCATACCCCTAACCTGAGTGCATACTACACACTTGAGGTAAATACATAATCATAAGTCATCTATCAACATCAGTCAACCGTCATATATCCAAATATCATACTAGAAACTAACCCCCCATATCTTAGTGCGCACTACGTGCTTGAGATAACAAAAACGATTGCTATAACACAATCCAAAATATCCTAAAATATCACTAACTGCATAACACTACTCATCGGACAAACCCTCCGATGGTGCCTCTAGGTCTATCTCAACTGGCTGATCCACTACCTCTCTGTCCTCCTCTGAATCCTCATCATCCATCACTATCTCTAGAGCTAAATCCCAAGCAGGTGGCTGCCATTGTGGTCCTTCTGGAATCCACGGAAAATGCTCACCCGGAACATAAACCTCAATCTCCTCTAAACCGAGATCATCTACCGGCTCTAGAACGGGAGATCTTATCTCTTTAATAGGAGTATCTATCTCTCAGATGATCTCCTCATCACTATCCGAAGCACTATCATACAACCATGCATCATATATCCTTGAGTCCTCTGACTCCACCAATCCAGGCTCCTCTATCATGGGCTCGATCTCCTCCAACTCCTTCATAGACTCCTCATCCTCAGGCTCCTCTATGGGCTCCTCATCCTCACTCAACGGGTCTAACATCCAATCATCTACCTCTGCGTCAGCCTCAACTCCCTCATCAATATCTGCGTTAATGGGTATAATGTCCTCAGATATGTCTGCCACATCCTCATCATCCGAAATGACTATCAATTGCTCGTCCTTCGAGATATATATCGGATCCTCGAGTGATCCTGGTGCTACTCCAGAGGGCTCCCCTACTTGAACATATCATCACTGGAAATCGGGGTATCCATACCTCTAAGTCTTCGTACTTAGATAAAGCTTCCTTAAATTTTTCTCTTATCGCTAGTCTATCTGCCTTGGTTATTTTCTACAATTTATAAGAGAACTTAAAATCAGTTATCATTTCTTATTATCAAAGGTTCTATCTTTACTTTGTTTATTATTATCTCATTTTATTAAGTAATTCTTACTTTATTATTATTATTTTATTTTCATACCTTTGAATGGGATTAAATCTTAGTTTTTCTAAAAGGAGTAAGTTCTAATAAAATATGTATTGACAAAGGAACAAATAGGAATTTATATATATATATATATTGATTCCAACTGATACATTCATACCAAGTGACCTCTAAGAAGTACGCTCAAAAAGTTTACAAAAAGCCATAAGGTTATAAAAACTTAGATGATATTTTCTAATACATGCTTAAACTTACTTATTCTTCCATAATTTCTTTTCCCTTCTCTTTAGCAGTAAAAGGTTTGACGGCAGCAAAAGGCTTAGGCTGAATTCCCATTTGGCTTAGTGGGCAATTTTTGATTTTGTGACCTTTCTGGTGGTAGTAGTAACAAGTCCTTCATGTTGTTCCTTTCTTCTTGAAAGCTTTGGTCCTAAACTTACAGTTTTTAATGAAGTGATCAATTTTTCCACATCCGAAACAAGTTTTGGGTTTGTTCTCTCTGGTTGGCTTATAAGGAATGACATCTTCAAACTTGAGAGCCCCGCTTATCATTCCTTGGAATGCTCCATCCACACATGCTACTATGAGATTCCTAAGCTGGGTACACTGGATTAACCAATTCCTGACTTCCACTATTGGTTCTGAACCTAAAAACTTCCTTTGTCTTAAGATTTCAAAATCATGGCCTAACAAAGCAAAGTTTGATTGTTCTTATGGTCCCTGAATTTAAATTAAACATTTGGTTATACTACCTAAAGAATTTTATTAAAATATCTTTTAGTCAAACCATGAAATTCTAATTTCAAGATGTTTATAATTAGATTTCTTTCACTAACTTGTTTTCAATTAACTCAAGTTGCTTATTTATTAATCTATATTTCAAACAACCATTTATTTTTCTAACTTAATATTTTTCAAAGATATTCCTTTTTATATTCAAAATATAAACCTAGGTAAAATTATTTCATTTACCAATTTTCAAATCAAAATCATTTTATATATAACACTAACAAATACGGGCTCATATATAATACTCTCATAACTCATTCTAGGATGTTACTAACCCTATCTCTAATGAGTAACTCATCCTAAGATACTACTAATCCTATCTCTGATGAGACTTACCACTATCATGCTTCGGTGTTCGCTCAACCAAAAGCTCTAATACCAAATGTGACGAACCATAATTCCGTACCCTTTGAGTCGATAATAAACCACACATGTCTGACCCAAATTGCACGAAAGAATGGATTGTCAAGGGTAATAAAGAAAGATAAGACAGAACAAAATCTCACACGAATGGAATAATATATAATATTAAACAATATCTTTATAGCGAACTTTTAAAATACATATATCAGAGTCTAACCTAAATTCAGCTTGGACTTATAAACATCTGTCCTTACAATTGCTGACAAACATCAAACACAAACAAATAAACAAACAAACAGTAGTGGATAATAGAATACATCCGTACGTAGATGAATATCTCCAGCCCTCCACTGGAAACTCCAACCGTCTTCAACTAAAACTGAAACTACTTGAATCTGACCCGAGTATTGAAAATACCCGGATCAGGTTTGATAAACCAGCATGGGAAAAACTCAATAATAAATGACAGTATCATATATAAGCCTTGGGAATAAAATTCTTTGAAAAGAAAGAGTATCTCATAAGACCACGTCCATACATAAACACATATGGGTTTTTACCTTAGATAACTAAAACGCTTTTATATCAAAACATTTGATATTATTTTTAATGACATTCTTTGAAAACATTTGCAAATAAACTTAGTAATCTTGGTCGAATTTGTTACCATTATTGAATTCCGGGCCTAATCATTTAAGGCTATACAAACAAAGCCGTAAGTTCTTATTGGAGAATGGATTTCCATACAAATGCCCAGGTGAAGGGACTACCTTCCGATGGGTACACCTCTAGATGGATGTCCCGAGAAACCATCACAAAGATCCTCTACCAACACAAGACCGGCCTACCTCTATAACTAGATAGTACCGAATATGTCATCCCCCGGTCGTTACCGACCTTTATCCGAGCACTCGATTTCCATACACCACATTAATTTACATCTCGAACGTCATGGCGGGAAGAATTATATCTAGAAGGGGATGATCATACCCTGATGGGAATGACCCACTTAGCCTTGTTGCATCTACCCTGTTTCAGTCATTTCCGGTTGATGAGGCTTGAGGAAACGATTACCTTTTCACATATCACATCATCTTTGAATGCCACATTGCTATTCCGTTGACTACTAATTGCCTTCCACAAAAATACAACCTTGAGCTCGTACGTCTCAAGAGGGTGTTAAGCTAAGAGAAGTTGCCTTCTCACCACCATAGATGTATGTTTGTAAAAATCAATGTATGTAATCTCAGAAAATGCACTGTCAGACATTCATCCATATAAGTACGTTCTGGGATTAAACGAAACCAAAGGTACTCTCCTATCACATCCCGTCGAGAATTAACCCAAGGATTAGTAGCGAGAAGTCCTTGCAACCCAAAGATTTTCAGAAACGAAAGGACCACTGCTACTTTGTATTTGGGAGCTAACTAGAATTATCAACAAACAGTCCTTTCATCCCAAAAATCCCTGGTCTTCATTCTTCATTCTCTCTATCAAGTCTTCATTTTTCGAACACGTAAATTGGTTCGAAGTGGTTTTCGGATAGGAATCACCCAAATCCGACCCTGGTTCCTTCGAAATCCAATTATCGATAAAAAGTGAATATGAGTATACAGGATTTACTAAGTCTCTTTTCACTTTAATTCTCTTTATTAAATCCCTTTTTTTATCTCAAAGTAATTCTAAGTTCATTCACTCATTAATTGGGAAAACATTTCCTATTTTCTTACTTATCATCGATCCAGAATTTCTTAACTTTTAATTGGGTCAAAAACAATGTTATTTAAGACATCGTTTACTGTAAACCCTAAAATCAATCATAGAAAACATTAGTGAGTAAATAGGATCATAGAAATCATTCTAATTTTACTCAACATCAATTTCTGTATTCAACAAGTGCTATGGGCAGAATAACGGTGAGATTACCTTTTAAATTCCACGAATAGGACGAGTTCCCTCTTCAGAATTTAATACAAAGTATAAGAAGATTATCTCTATGCAATCCAAGTTGTAGTTTGTTCATTTTGGAGATTAATCGTTTTATACTTAAATTGCTTAACTTTTGGGAAATGATAATTTTCTTTTATTTTGGAAAAACTTAATATAATCTTTTAGAGCATCCGGGCTTTCCTTTCGATCTGTTCCACCCCTCACCGAAGAAGAGAAAACATAGGCCAGGTAAGTTCGAGGCACTGGTTGTTCCATTCCTAACCTTAGTTAAACACCTTGTTTTATCTTCCCAGATCTCACAGGCAGGACAAATGTACTAGTCGTTGCCGCATACTCAGTTATTAGTTTTTATTTTGGAATTGATTATAAAGATTCCAAATTATCTTTTAAACTCTTAATTTTCCTTTTAAAAACATTCATAATTGATCCCAGGAAAAATCATTAAGTTTAAACTCATATTTCAAAAGTTATAGAATTCGCGGTAGAAAAGTGCTGCGGAAAGTCCTATATATGGCTTATTTGATTTAACCAACTTTTAATATTTGAAAATTCATATTTTCCAATTCAAATCTCTTTTAAATTATTTAGATAGATTTATCAAATTTATTTCTTATTTTTCTATAATTAAAAACGTCCATTTAAATAGATTTTACGCTATGGTCACTTACTGCACAAGCGTGGTTTTTCTAGAAAATTGATTTGGACACAATTCAAAATCTACTTAATGAAATCTCGATTTCCTTTCTTCGTTTAGAAGATATGGATATAGTAGTGTGGAATTTTCTTATCTCGAAGAATTCCGAGCTATATTCCATTATGTATACCAGTTTGAACTTTTCGGCGCGAAATTGCAAACTACAGTTGCGCGACGCGCCTAGTTTTAACTTATTTTTCGATACTTGAAATAATTTATTCAAATTGAATTTTATTACTTTTAAAATTATTAAAAATCATTTTAAATAAATATTTACATTTTAAAAATCAATTAAAACTTAGTTCAAATCCATCTTTAATTTCAACTCAAATTTCAATTTCAAATTCAATTTCAATTTCATTTTCAGTTTCAAATTCAATTTCAATTTCATTTCCAGTTTCAAATTCAATTTCATTTTCGATTTCGATTTTACTTTTAATTACAATTTTGAAAAGAGACTTATTTATTCCAATATATCTCATATGAAAATGGGTCTTATTTAACAAAGGGGTTACTTAATCAATAATGATAGTAATTGATGTCCATATTAACATAACAACCATACAACCAATCATATCACATTAACATATGCAATAATGGGTATAATATGATAAGTGTCATAACATTAAAATAGATCATTCAACATATTCAACAATCAATCAAACATCCATATCATCAAATGGTGATTATCTAACATAACAATTAAATTTGATAATCAATATAATTCATATTCACCTTCATATCCACTCCGTCAATCTTTCTCGCAACTAGCGTGCTTCACGAACTAACGTGCTTTTTCCCAAACGTCTTGAATTCCCGCTTTCCTTTCCTTTCCTTTTCTCATTCTCTCTTTTTATATGTGGCATGGGCTATAGGGAAGGGTATGGCCTTGGGTAGCTCGGGTAGGTGGGGTGCGTGAGGTTTTGGTGGCGGGTAGGGTGGTTTGGAGGTGTGTACGTGGGTTTTGGTGGCGGGTAGGGGGACATGGAGGCATGTAAGGTGTGGGTAGGGGGGGCGTGCGTGGGTTTTTGGGCTCGAGTGTGATGTTTGGTGGTTGGGGGGGTACGGTCGTGTAAGGGGTGTTTGGTCGACGGTGGGGTGGCGTATGGTGGTGGTGTGGCTCGGGTTTGGTGATGTTGTGGTGGAGGGTGAAAAATGGAGAGAGTAGCTTTAGGAAAATGAAGAGTATGATTTGTAAAAGAGGGTGAGAATGGAATGGCTATTTATAGATGGAGTTTGTGTGGCTAATGACATAAATATCTTTGCCTACTTTTGGACTTTGATTAGCATTGATATGAAGTTCATTAATGGAGGGAATGATGTTTTAGGAAGAGTGAGTAAGAGGTAAAGAGAGGTGTCACCATTTTAAGGTTTATTAATATTTTAACATATAAATTTGCTCCATTCCTATGTATATACATAACATATCATTAATGAGATGAGATATATAAGTAATGATGTTGTTTATAAAGATTTAAATTAAATTTTAGTTAGTCAAATCATATTCTTTTAGTATATATATATATATAAACTTTCCTAATATAACTTTTTGCCTTATATGCTAAATGTGTAAGCATTTCAAGTTGTAAATATGCATAAGTGTATGTTAGGAAATGTATCATGTTGCAATAATTTGGCGATAACTTGTTTTAGTTGAAAATGGTCTTTTTTGTTGACATGTTTTACAGTCAAAATTTGACGTTTTTGTTAAGCTATATATTAAAGTAAACCAAACTTAAAAATGAACTTCTTACTTTCTTAAATAAATTTAAACACGTTTATTCATATTTTAAATCCATATTTAAATAATATCAAAATCTCCATTTTTACAGTGTATGTAAAACTGACAAAATGTGACAAATCTGAATATTTCTATAGAACGATTATAAACATATTTTTAAATCCTTAAATATACTTCTATTATCTTTATTAAGTGATTTTAATAAGATTTAAATTTTCAAATAAATATTTAAACATATTTATTTAAGCATTTATTTATTTTTTAATAAACTTAACTTTTGCTGATTTGTTCTAAAATCCAAATTTATACTGTTTTTTTATTAACTATAAGAATAAATAATTTCTCCATTATTATTTATTATATATAACTTATTTATTTAAGTTTTAAACCTTTTAAATTTTAAAATAAACAAAAATCTCTCATTTTCGAAGTAGTGAAATTACGGGTCGTTACAATTGTGGACTACATATCCACATTTCTTGTTTAGGAAATGATACATGATGGCCAATCATGTTTTTATCTAATTAAGATCAATATTTTTATAAACATAAGCGCTGTATTATTTACAAATTTATCATTGATGATTATATTTTATTAGTTATAGACATAATTTATCAAGATCTCTTTATTTATCATGCGTTAGGTACTTAAATCACTTCTAGGGTTATTTAATAATTATGTCATAGGTCTCTTCTAAAGCATCCTTCGATGCTTCTTCAAGAACACCTACCTTCTTCATTTGGCATCTTTATTGCTTACTCTAAAAATATTTCGAACCAACTTCTCTACCACACTTAGATGTGGTTTATACCTTTTTGATCCTTCATGGATTATAACTATTATTGGAGCAAGTTCACTAGAGATATTATCGATAGATTATTCAAGTTACTTGATATTTTGCATTATTATGTATGCTAATAAATATTTAATCTCAATACTTAATATTTAACCTTGATAATCAAAATAAACTTGTATCCTTTTATCCTCCCCCTCAATGTTGACGAACATTGGCACATTAAATAATAATCTTCATTGGAATCTCATTTTGACCTATTGTCATATTTCTACTAGCAAATACATCGTATAAATCAATTACATAAGGATAATTCCTTTATTGATTAATAAGATGCATTCAAGTAATATTGCTTACTTTTAGAGTTTGTTCTCATTCATTGATCTAGCCAATTGGAGGAATTTAATTATTATGTAGATCATTTGAATGCACATATGACTTCAGTTCATTCAATATCTATGTTGATTGATATTTAAATCACAAAACAATATCTATGCATTATCTATAAGATGGGCTTATATCTATTTAGTTGAACAATCTTTAGGTTGTTAGTTAAATATCTGCATATATGGATATATATGTCCGTCCATGTATTATATATGCATATATATTATATATTTGCATATTCTTTTTCATTTGGGTTAGTGATTCAAGAACAAACTATTACAAGGATCCAAACTATTACAATGATCTAAATTGTTGCATCATTTGCAGCAAGTTCACTTATCAATAATATCTTCAAGTTATTGGATATATTATAACTTCTAATTATTGGATATGTTGTAACTTCTAGTTACTTTTGACTTATCAATAATAAATATCTTCAAGATCTGAGTCTTATATTTTTCAAAACTTCATAGCTTAAATTTGAGGTCAAACTTTTCTATGTAATAGATATCGAACTTCTTGTTTGATAATAAAATTTGCAATATTTCATATAATTTCAAGTTCATTAATTTATGGTCAACTTCAGGTTCTAAAAAATTTCGCGAACTTTTAGTTTAGAAGCTTGTAAATTTTGGAGAATTAAAAAAAATACTGATAAAATTTCAAGTTCATAAACCTTATTAATAAATCTTTTCATAATTCAAGACTTAAGGTCCCAGACTTTGAGTTATACAACTTCTACTTCAAAAAATTTCTCATAATAATATTATGAAACATATATAGTTATTATCCAACCTTTTGACCACACAATATCTGAATGGACTTGACGAATCGAACTTGAAAGCTATCAAAGGAAGGAAGTTTGGAGAGATAGCCATAAAGTCTAAAAACTACGTGCAGCCAAAGTCATTAGATAGAAACGAGACCATCTCACAAATACTTCCCCACAATCGCCCTAATTTCCTCCTATTCACAAGCCTTGATACCAGAAACCTATTTCAAGTTACATTGGATCGACCGCATGCAGTTCTCTATCGATCTCCTTGAGCAAGTGGAATCAACAACTTCATTCCTCCACTGATCCATCTTATTGACCCCAAAACAAGCTTATAATTTTGCAAACAAGTTAGGAATCGTGAAGCAAACAACAAGTCATCCCATCACAAAGTATCAAAATCGATCCATATGAGAATCTTATGGGTTGGTACCAATCCATGTCTATGGATCAGTGCCGATCCATCAACATTGCTGACGTAGCCATGTTTTCTTAGGGATAACTGCTGCTAGGTAGTGGAGATTATGGAGGAAGATGTGGTGGAGCATTTATCAACAACATACAGCTATAAATAGGAGGCTAGGGGCTTATTTTTGGGGATCCTTTTGCTTTCTTGCAATTATTACATATTTCTTTGTAATCACCTATGGAGTGGTACTGATCCATAAGAATTGTACTTGTAAAACAATAATATAATCAATAGAAATATCAGGTGGATGTAGGCAACAATTGACCGAACCACTATAAATGTTTGATGTCTTGTTTCTACTCATTTTCCATTTACATCTCTTCATTTTCATTCCCTACTTAATTTTTTGGGTGGTTTTGCCACTTTTTGGTACTAACATTTTTGTACTTTCATTGAGAGTGTGATTCTCATGTCATTTGGATCATCGTCTACTATTGGATTGCTTAAATCCAAAAGATAGATCCAATTTCCTTGTTTTCTACTCTTTTGAACTACTCGAATTTTTAGAAAATCTTCACAAGTTACCTTTACCATGGCCCCTAGAAGAGATCGATCCACCACTTCAATAGCTGTTAAGAATGGCGATTCCCAATATGGTGAGGAGGTTGCACAGCCAACCGCTATAGAGGTTCAGAACCCAATGGATGTGATTACCAACATCGAGATTGACCACATGATGAAGCAAATGGAGGACAAGCTCCTGGAAAGCCGTGATGAATTGAATCAGTAAATGAAGCGAGGTTGGATCTGTTGAATAAGTTGATTAATAGCGGTATGAGAAGTAGAAGGGATTTGATACCTTTTGGTTCAGAATTTGACAGTTCTTCGTCGCCAGAGCAAAGGTGGAGGGACAAAAATAAAAGATGCTTAGAAAAGAGACTGGGAAGTCAAAGCAAAGACCGAGACCAAATGGCGGCAAAGGATTATGGATTGGTACCAATCCATCAAGAGGGATCGGTACCGAACCATCTAACCTTAGTTCGGGTGGTCGATTTCCAAGTAACGGTGATGATTTGGCTTCTGATCGTGTCGTGGATGGCCAGAATGTTGGAGATCAGAAGGCTGTTATGGATCCACCGCGAAGAGACTATGTACACGGAACAACTAAACGAGCTGCTCTCCCAGAGTCAAGGGAACCCAGGCATCGTAAGACTAACCGAGAGCGTTTGCTGGGCCAAACACTCAAAGTGGATCATGATTGCCGCCGTTTAATAGATCCACCTAAGCTGGATTTGATCGAAATTGTAACACCCCTAATTTTGGTTCACATTATTTATGACATTTAATTAGATAAATAAAATAAAATAAAATAATGTAGGAGAATAAGAAGAATGAGATTTGATAATTAAGTGGGTCATGCCTTAATTAATGAGTCAATAGGATTGGTTATAACTTAAACAAGAAGGAGGATTTATGAGAAGGGAAAAATAGGAATACAATCTCATCTCCTAACATAAACCCTTCACTCTCCTCTCCTTCTTTTCATTTACATTACAAACACAAACATACTCAAGGCCGACTATTAATAAGAGGTTCAAGAGAAGAAAAAGCTAAAAAATTAAGGTTTAGATTGGGGAAATCAAATCTAAACTCAAATCTCATCCTTCTTTATCATATCAAGGTGAATAATGATTACCCATCTAAATTAGGATTGTTTATTTTCGGTTTTATGATTAAACCTGAATCTTATGTGTGTTATTATGCCATGATGTGAATGATTGATGATTATATGCTTACTGATGATTTACTGGATTTGTTTATGAAATTAGTTAATTTGTTGAGTGTGAAACTTATCATATGACACCCAAATTATTTGAAATTTAGATTAGAAACATTATTTTAGAAGTGGGTTTTTAATTTCATAATTTTCCAATCAATTATGAATATTTTATGAATTTCTTAAGTAAGGAAAATGATTTATTTTAGGTTTTAATTATTAAAAATAATTAAATAATGTTTTCGACCTCAAAATTTTTATATGTTAAATAATGTATTAATTCTAATTTAATGTGATTTTTTGGAATTTTTCCCAAGTGTTTATGAATTATTATGAATTTATTAGGTTAAAAAAGCTTGATAATTATATTATTATAATAATATAAATTATATGGTTTGCAAATTATTTTGGGAATGACAAATCTGACTCTATAGTCATTTTTGAAAAAGATTTAGTAAAGTAAAGTGTTATCCAACAATAATTTAACAAGAATTGGAGTTGGTGAAAAGATATCGCTTTTTTTTTAAAATAAAACGGTTTTAATGTTAATTACGAGATTGCCATGTGGTATCAATCAATGCCGAAGTCCATCTATGCTGCATGCTGTCACTAACCTGTAGGAAAGCATATGGTATCAACCTCGTTATGTAATGATTCCACTAAGGTTGGGCATATATATATATATATATATATATATATATATATATATATATGCATACACACATATACATATATCAATGCCGACATTGATGCCTGTGACATTGGTAATGCCTTTAGTACGCTATGCCACATGTCTTCTATGCCGCATTTTTTAAGTCGCGTGTGTATCTTTTCAACATTGATGCCACATACTCTTATTACGACTTTAATTATATAAAGAGGCGGTAACGCCGCAAGTATACATTACTTTTGACATTGGTTTTATACGGCAATGATGCCACTAGTTTCTTATGTCACAGTGTTTTGGCCATAGTGCCGCTATAGACTATTTTCGATGTTGATTTTATTATAGCAATGATGCCGCCTAACCTTAATTTCGAATTCCCATGCTTTCAGGTTTTAAAGCTTTATACTATGCAAACCAAAGACCATGTCACTCATATTCAATGACCTATATATTTATGATATGTGACATAAATGGTTTTAGCCTTATGGGATTATGTTTTATAAATTGGACATTTTAACGTGATTTCAATATAGAGGGACGTGACAATTCCATAGCGGCTATATTAATGTTGCACTTTATCAATTCAATGGTTCTATTATATATGGCTTCATAGCCTATGGTTTTGAGGCGTGATAACCTCTAAATGACTTCAAAATTCATCAATATTATTTTATAAAAGCGTACATACATATACATATATATATGTATGTGTGTGTGTGTATATATATTTGGCATGATATTTTAGATAAAGTAAAGGGCTATGGTTTTCTTATTTTGAGTATGATTTCAAAGGTTAAATCATTTATAAATAAATTGGTTTCAAGGAAATAAAAAGGGTATTTAGTCTAGAATTTTACTAGAGAAATTACTCTTTTCGCCTTTAGATAAATTATGATAGGATGAATTGACCCAGAGATTAGAAAACTAGATGGGACTAGTGTAGGGTCGCGCCCTATACTTCAACTGTTAGCCTCCAGCTGATATTAGTCCACAATTCCAGTGCATAGGGCTTTATCAAGGGTAGGACTAAAAGTAGGTATACGTACAAAAAGAAATACACAATGATGAGATAGGTTATTGGTTGGCTTTCAAAACCATTAGGATTAGAGTGGCCCTAGGAATGGTAAGTTTCGTATAGACCGTCCAGTTTCTTTCTAACAGTATGTTGGAGAATTTGGTATATCTGGTAGGCCCGAGTCTGCCACATATGTAGTTACCGTGAGAAAACTATGATGTTGGGACAGATAGTCCATGTATTTAGATAGATTGGTCATGATTACCCAGGTTGCATGCTTGCATACGATTGTTTATATTGTTTAGTTTAACCATTGTGGTTTAGGTGTTAAATTTATAAAAGACACATTCTTAGAGGATGTTAGTGAGGGAAAACCCATTTCGCTCAGCAGCGTAGTCTCACTAGATGTCTAATAACCGAGATGGCATATTACTATTCACACCAGACTTTATGTCTGACATGAAGTTTTTGTTTTTTCCCTTTAACCCTCGGGTACTCAATTGAATAGTTCGAGAGTATGGTTTCTAGGTTATTTAGGTTTGGCGAATAAAGCTTCTGAAGTCATGCAGGAGGTAGAGCTTGCTATATAGGAGTCTATTTATGTCCATTATGTTATCGTTTCCTTTAAATGTATGTAATGGCAGAAGTTGTGTCTGTCTGGTAGTAAATTTTGATCAACCAAGGGGGCATCTTCATATGTCGCTCTTAGAGTATTTTGTGATAATTATATTTTATTAAAACATGGGCAACATTTTGGAATTATGTAATGC
The DNA here is from genome assembly GCA_030737815.1 of Allium fistulosum. Taxonomy (NCBI): domain Eukaryota; kingdom Viridiplantae; phylum Streptophyta; class Magnoliopsida; order Asparagales; family Amaryllidaceae; genus Allium; species Allium fistulosum. Next base: position 735,707,177 of record CM060906.1, read on the forward strand.
ATATGGAAATTAATTAATGAAATCTGTGCTTTGAAATTTTTTCATATTCCTATGCTTCTGATGATAATGATATTATTAACTGATCTCATTTTGTCACCAGAGAATAATATTATTGATGACTGCAACATCAATAACGCTTATTTTCGAGCCTCAAAATGGGAGATGTTACAACTTGGTATCAGAGAAAAGGTTTATGTAAAACTAAAAGAATTTTGAATCTAAAATAGTTTTTGAAAACATAACCCAAATGAATCAGAGAATGAGATTAGGGTATGTGATAATGCTATAGTAATGTACTTGTATTTTCTATATAGAAGTAAATATCTTATCTCTATTCTTCCCTCTTAGACCGTTCTTCCGTATCTTACCAAGGTTCGAATGCAGATTTAAGGAAAGTAAGATATGGAGACAGGAAACGAAAGAGTGAATCTTAGTGGAGGAAGAACCACAGTCAATGGAAATGTCAGGCCCAATATTAGGAGGAATCCAGGTCGATAAACAACTGCTAACGTGGGTGCTGGTACACCATTAGTAGATATGGGAGCCATGTACCAGTTTTTCGTTTACATGACTCAAGCTAGAGTTGGAGTCGGTTAGTTGGTGGTAATGCCGAAGGAGAAAATCCTAAAGTTCCAGTTGTCAACAATTATGATGTTTTGAGTAGGGATTATGAGATACTCGGAGGAAATCTATTCATTGGAACTGAGGATGCTATCGAAGTAGAGAATTGGCTGCTTCACTGTGAAAGGATTTTTGCTGATTTAGGTCTGAATGATGAGCAGAAGAGGAGATTAGCACCCAGGTAATTGCATTGTATTGGTGGAACAATGTAACAGTTGGAGTGCCAAAGGAAACTTTAACTTGAGCTGAGTTCAAAAGGAGGTTCGAGGAGAGATTCATGTCAGAAGTAGCCAAGTCAACTTTGCTTAGAAGTTTGCTAAGCTAGTACAAGGAGACATGACCGTGTTAGAGTATACAATAAGGTTTGAGGAGTTATCCAAGTATAGGTATGCTACGGTTGACACGGTGATTAAGAGAAATGAAAAGTTTATCCATGGATTAAGACCAGAGCTTACTAAGGCAACCTTGCTACATCTCAGGTATCCATGTGACGTGGTAGTGGAGATGGCACTGAGGAATGAAGAGACGCTTGCTTTCTTTAGTGGAAACAAAGCAGTGGAGACTTAGAGTGGACAGAGACAGAAAAGGAAGTTCTTTCAGAAGAAGGGAGCTCGGAAGTGTGGAGTTGCCAAAAAAGGAAAAGCGGATGTTGTGTGCCAAAGTGTAACAAAAAAGGGCATTTTGCGAACGAATGTCGTTCCAGAGATGGAAAGAAGGTCATTGGAAGGATGAACATCAAGTACTTCAATTGTGACTAGATTGGACATTACAAGAATCAATGCAAGGAAATAGCTAAGGTTGAGAAAGGAAAAGTATTTGCTTTGGAACCGTTTGCTTCGAGACTAACAACGAAGGAGAAAGGAAATGTTGTGAACACTTTTGATCCATGGCATACCTGTTAGAGTATTGTTTGATATAGGTGCATCACAGTCTTGTATATCTAATTACTTAGTAGATAAGCTTAGTTTAGAACCATCATACCTTGTTACTTCCTTAAGGGTTGAGAATTTGATAGGAGGGTGTGCAACTCTTAGGATGAGATGTGACCATTTAGAGTTTGAGTTGTTAGGTCGTATATTTTCCTGCAGTTTGAATGTGTTTGATTTTATGGGCTTTGGAATTATATTGGGTATGGATTGGTGAAGTAAATATGATGCTAGGATATTTTGCCAAGGTAGGGAAACATCACTTAAACACCCTAAAAGTAGCGATCGAATTGTATACTCAGTAGAGAACTCGAAGTTTGATGTTTGTGCTTTATTGGGTGCAATGGAGGAACTAAGATGCATTAGGATACGAAGAGAAGTTTCTTCTGGGAAGATATGAAAAGGGATGTACACTTATGTGTAAAGCAATGTTTGAATATCCAACAATTAAAATTTGAGCATCAGAAGCCAAATGGATTGCTTTAGCCCTTAGATATACCAGGGAAATGGTATTCTATATCTATGGATTTCATTGATGGGTTGCCAAGGTCGAATAGGGGAAATGAGAATATTTGGGTTGTAGTGGATAGACTGATTAGGAGTGCACATTTCCTTATTGTTAAGTCGACAAGGACGGTACATGTTTTGTCCAAGTTATTTATGATGACTATTGTTAGACTTCATGGGATTCCTAGTAGTATAGTCAGTGATAGAGATACCTTATTCACTAACAAATTCTGGAAGAGTCTATAAGAGGTTTTTGGCACCAAGCTCAAGATGAGTATCACTTCCGTCGACAGACAGACGGGCAAACGAAAAGCGATAACAAGATCTTAGAAGATTTGTTAAGAGCTTATGTGTTAATTTTGGAGGATCCTGGGAAGACCATCTATACTTAGTCGAATTTTCCTATAACAATAGTTATCAAATTAGTATAAGGATAGCACCTTTTGAAGCTTTGTATGAAAGGCCATGCAAATCACCTTTACTTAGGTTAGAGACCGGAGAAAGACTAGTTCTTAGTCTAGATTTGGTGAGAGAAGCCATAGAAAAGATTGATTTAATCCATGCGAGGATGAAGGAAGCTCGGTCGAGGCAGAAAAGTTATGCAGATAAGAGGCATAAGGATTTGGAGTTCTCAGTTAGACAGCATGTTTTTTTCCAAGGTATTACAGATGAAGGGTGTAATCCGATTTGGGAAGTTAGGGAAATTTACACTAGGTTTATTGGACCATTTCCTATTACAGAAAGGATTAGAAAGCTCGCTTATCGGATATAGTTCCCGAGCAGTTTGGCAGGAGTTCGTAATATTTTTCATGTTTTTCATCTTAGGAGGTGTGTTTGAGATCCAAAGACTACTAATACTGTAACTACCTAAAATTTTGGCTATTTAATTTTAAATGCTTAATTAATTTTAAATATTTAAAATAATTGAATTTTGGAATTTAATAATTCATTATTCAAATGTAGGGAATAATTAAATATTTGAATTGTGAATTAAATGTTAATTAAATGGATTTAATAATTTTATTTAACTCCTTTTGACCAATAAAGAATATTGATGAATTCAGTTTGTAAATTTATTTACGAATATAAATAGATTGGATTAAATAGCGATAATTAAATATTTAAATTTGTGAAATTGTCGTTCCGGGGCGTAGTCTCGGATTTTGACGAAACCAGTTTTATTAGATCTGAATAGTGAATTATATTACGCCGTCAAATTTCGTAGCGATCAGACGTATTGTTTGGTCGTGCGAGATCGAAACGCATTGAAATTAATATCGAAAATTTAATATAATAACTAGTACAAAAAACCTATCTTCTGCATATGATTGAATTAGGTCTCAAAACAAGTTCCATTACGTTCGGAATAGGGGTATAACGTATGGAATGCCAGGCAGCACGCCTCGTTTGGGGTTCGACATTTTCCGGTATGTTTTGTTAAATAATTTAAAATTAAAATGAACGTAGATCAACTCTTAACATTAGCCCACAAACATTTTTCCCTATTTCTTGCCTTGTCTCGTATCTTGGCAGTAAATCCTTTTTTTGGGAAAACATAATCATCATGTTTTTTTATAAAATAGTTATAAAATCAAATGACTTAACACATAACCAAATTTTTTTTGAATTTCTTCTCCTCTTGCTTTTCATTTTCATTCAAAAAACTTCTTTTTACAGTGAACCCAACTTATCACCATTCTTCAAAAAAATTAAAATCGATTGCTAAACTAAACGAAAAATCCCAAGATTTAAATCTCTGAACTCGTGGAAGCTAGATCTTCATGCCGATATGTTCTGAAAGGTTGCGGCATCGATTTGAGTTGCGCATCTTTTGGAAGGCCAACCTAGGGTTCGTCTTGGATGATGATTCGAGGGAAATTTGGTAATGGCGCAAGTAGCTTTGTGTTTCTCGTGATGAATAGCACTTTTCCCCATAATTTCTTAAACTCCGGCCTTGTATTACTGATGCTCGATCTGTACGGCACTATAGGGTTTCACCATGATGCGTTTTGTTTGAGGCACTAGGGCTTGGGTTCGTCGGGTCGAGGTGATGGCTCGCATGAAGAGGAATCGATTGCAACTTTTAGTTCACTAATTAGTGAAGGATTGAGTGAGTAAGGAGGAGAGATGGGGGATTTCTCTTGCATTCTGTAGCAGCAGGTCTCGGGTTCATTGGGGAAGAAGATGGTATTTGGAGGGAAAATTGTTTTTAAGTAGGTAATTAATAATGTTAATTAAGTTATTAATAGATTTAATTAAATCGCTATAAATTGAATATATGTCTCATACGAGGTCCAAAGCAAGCGCGGCCAGTTGCATTGTACTCGTGGGCTGATATCTTCGTTATGGAGTTGGTTTATTAGATTTGGAGCAAGTGAAAATTTGAGCTACAATCGAACGACTGTTCGATTTTAGTCCAACTCAGAACGCTTCAGCGAAAACCAAAATCAATGTGAGTTTAAGTCACATTCAATTTTATTGTAGCATTTCTATGACATCAAAACGTTTAATGATTGCTTGGATGTTAATTAAATTGTTTGATGGATTGTTTGGTTGGATTTCCGTTAGGAAAATGGATGACGTATTTAAACTGATCATTATAAACCTATATGATTATCTATTTATTATCCATAACCAGTGTTTTGCAGGGAAAATCTGTAGAGACCCAAAGGGGGTTTCTCGCCAATAAATTATTTATTTTCATCTTTATGCTGTTATTATTAAATTAAATACTGATATTCCATTTAACCTGTTAATTGTCGGTATAGCGATTCTGCTATATCGTCATTTATTAAATTCTATCCCCAAAAACCCTATCGTATGAACTTGAGCTTGTGTTTCCGCTGAAAAGAATATTGCAAATTTCATTAATCATTTTGTTAAATGATAATTTAAAATAATTAATCATTTTAACTAATGATTTTGAGATTAATTAACCTATTATGTTAAGAATAATCGTGTGACATGACTTTGAGGTAACACTACATTGACTTGTCCGTTATTATTGTTAACTAAGAAATAGTACATTTGAATTCAATGAGTGGTGATAAGTATACAAGACTTAATTTCCACATACGATCGTTTTATATCCTCGATAGTTGGTATCTCAGCTATCGGTCACTTCAACTACTTTATTATCGTCATTCTAAGACGATTTATTGCTCCTTTGAGCGTTGTTATCCTTTGTCGAAAATGACTAAACCAAAAGTGCGAGAGGAAGCCAAGCTATGTGGGGTTGCTCCCATTAGGGTATTTTCACATCTCATCTAGTTTGGATTCGGTTGTGCACTTAGATGTGGAGATATTCAGATACTCGGTAAGGTCTGGTGAGGTCCGGCTTAGTCTTGTCCGGAAGTGTCACAGAGTAAATGAGCTTCTCAGAAGTATATTACTAGAGGTATACTTCAAGGGGGGTGCACCTTCCTAGTCATTTGTTGGAAAATTTCCTTTCGTTATTTGATTCGAAAACCTTGAATCTGTTTTAGCTTTAAATTGCCATGAGTAGAGCCAACTCCTCATCATGGCATTTAAGTGTTTATTTAGTCCATTCTATCGAGTTAGACTATTACCTCATTTAGTCCATTCTATCAAGTTGGACCGTTACCTTATTTAGTCCATTTTATCAAGTTGGACTGTTTTTCTTGTTCTATCCATTCTGTCCAATTTGGATTTTACTCGGTTTATTTCCATTCTTTCAAGTTCGGTTTAATATTATTTATGCTCATTCGTATTTGGATTTGTTTCTTGATATTTATTTCTGCTCTTGCCTATATGGATGTTATTCTAGTGAGGTAAAAACATATTCCGCGTTAGCGGCGTGGTTTCACATAACTTTTATATATGTTCCCCATTATTCGAGTTATCTCACGCTGGTATTTCCAAACGGATTCGGGTGTTATTTATTCATGATACTCGGGTTAGACCGAGTATTTTCCCAGGTCGTCCATGGTGTTATGGAGGCCTTAAAGGGGAGCTGAAGATTCACCCATCGTAATATTTTATTTTCCGCTATATTATATAGTATACCTATCGGCATTTGTAAGGTCAGGATTTTATAACTGTCCAGCCGATAAAGATTTTTTTCAACTCTGATATACTTTGTTTTTTTAAGTGACAGTTTCTATTGTCCTTGTTATATTATATGTTGTTGATTCCGCTGTGAGATTCTGTTTTTCTCTATTCTCTGTTCTTTTCTTTTTATTTGCCTTAACGATCTTCCCTTTTGTTGATTGGATGCATGACATTTGAACACAGTGGTAGTGTTCGTGTCGACTTTCGATGGTAAAAAAAGCGAGTCGTTACAAATACTCCAGCTGCATTGGAAGATTTAGCGGTGGAGCCGGACATGACTATTGTTAGGCAACCAGTTCTTGTTGTAGGTAGGGATGAGAAGAAGTTAAGGAACAAGATAGTCAGATTAGTAAAGGTCTAGTGGAGTGACAACGAGAGAGACTGTACTTGGGAGATAGTGGATAGGATTAAAGACACTTATCCCGATTTATTTTGATGGTATGTTTTATCTCTATGTTATATGTTTGTTATGTACCTTATCATAATTTTGAGGATAAAATTCCTTAAGGAGGGGAGTCTGTAACCCCTTTATTTTGGTTAACATTATTTAGGATATTTAATTAGATAAATTAAATAAAATAATGTTAGAGGATGAGAAGATTGAGATTTGATAATTAAGTGTGTAATGACCCGCCACTCATTCCACAGAATGACGCATCATTAATAAGAAAGAAAGGGGTAGAAAATAGAAAAGAAGAGAAGAAAGAAAGAAACAACAACAACGATCTCACAGCGGAACGAATAAATTATATTAATAACATAAACTATTACAAAGTATACAACACTTATCAGAGTTTACACAACTATACAACACATACTAGACAGTTATAAACATCTGTCTAGATATTACAACTTAAATACAATACAAGACTCTAACACAGATATCAACACAGCGGAATACTATATCTACGAACGCCGAAGCCTCCTGCTCCATTGCTCCTCCACAATTCGTCAAAGCTAAACCTGAATCCCTTGGCTACTCGTAAAAATTTGAGTACCCAAGAGTTTATAAAACAGAAATAAACAACTTGGGTCAGACATGGGTCTGGTGTGAGTAACAGGTTAAACTTGTTTAACTTTGAAAACCATTTGGAAAGAAAAGGTATCTCGTAAGACTTCCCGCACATAAACACGGAAAAGTTTTTACCTTACGATAACCAAAACATTTGATAGGAAATTCGATTGTATTATAATAGGGTCTAGGGTTTTCAAATAAATATGAAATAGCCGAAATTGTTACATTATTAAATTCCAGCATACATAAGTATACAATCAAGTCCGTTATCACTTATTGGAATTTGGATTTCCATACAATGGCAGAGCTACCGGGGTACCGCTCATCACAGTACGGGGCCTAGATCACCGTACCGAGGATCACTCCCAATCCCCTGCAACACAAAGCCGGAACCATCCCTTACTGGATAATTCCGAATAAAATCACCCCACAGATGGCCGTCGCCAACTGCACCACTAAGCCGAAATAAAAGAAGGAACTCTCTAGACAGGGATGACCTTACTCTCAGTGGGTGCTACCCACGAAGCCTTGCTGCACCTCCCCTGTTTTAGCCATTCCCGGTTGATGAGGCTTGAGGCTACGATTTACCTTTAAATCAGAACACACCACTTAGAATGCTCATCGCCCTCCTGACGATGTGTTGAAAGCATTCAATCCATACAAGTTCGTTCCGGGTTCGAACGAAACCGAAGGCATTATCTCGTTACACTCGTATTGGAATCACCCTCAGAGTTAACGACAATAACCCTTACACTCTGAATCTTCATCTTCACTTGAGATTCACGACCTATCGTTAATTTGGATCGATGTGGTATTCGGGTCTCCAGACCTGGAATTCCGGTATACGGAAACCCGATCCCGGTCTCATCGAAATCCAAAACGTATTTTAAGGGTCAAGTTGTTTTAAGGTTAAAACAATTCAATTCTTTATCTATATACACAAAGATAGATAATTCAATAGATAATTTACATTATCATCCAAACAGATAATTCATATTATCATTTCAATCCAACCAAACATCCATATTATAGATCAGCACATCTCTTATCAGAGATATCAACAATGCAAAGCATTCCATATCATTCAACCATCCCTAAGTAATGATTTATATCATCTCTAATTAATTTAAAGTAAATTAAATTAATTACTTCATTTTATAAATCCTTCTTACTTAATTATTAATTAAACCAATTAATTAATCATACTCTAAGTATCATCTTAATTAATCATCCTGATTAATTATACTTTAATTACCTTAAGTAATTAACTCTTAATTAATTTCACAAATTAACTTAAACCATTCAGTAATTAATCTTTAATTACTTCATCTATTAATTAACTGTATTTAATTACATTAATCCTTAATTAATTACAATTAATTAATTACTTTAATCACTTATTATTTATTAATTAATCTTAATTAACCAATCCTTAATTACATCATTAATTTTATTAATTAATGATCCTTAATTACTCTTAATTAATTATCTTACTTAAATTAATTACATTTAATAATTAATTAGTCACATTTATTAATCACCTTTGATTAATTTCATTTAGTAATTAACTTCCCTTAATTACTCTTCATAAATTAATTACTCCTTAATTAATTATCCTTTAATTAATCCCTTGATTAATTATTCAAAAGTAATTAACTCAAATTACTTTTATTATTAAATCATCTTCAGTTAATTACATCCAGTAATTACCTTTAATTACTTTCCTAAGTAATTATACTTTCACTAATTACATTTAAGTAATTATCAAATTTCCAAATCATTATCTTAAATTAATTTAACTAATTAATTTAAACTTATCAAATTTATTTAATTAATTACCTTAAGTAATTAATTTCTTTAATTACTTTCATTAAGTAATTTATACTTAACCAATTTATATTAATTAATTAATCTAATTGATTATCAAAAATTAATCACATTAATTAATTATTTAATAATCCCTAATTAATGATCCCTCATTAATTATTAACAATTCTAATTACTTTCTTTAAGTAATTAATCTTTAATCAACTATTTATTAATTACAAATTAATAAATTCTTAATTACCATTTAATTAATTTCTAATTACTAAATTAAATTCTTAAATTAATTTCTAATCACTTGATTAATTAATTTCCAATCATCTATTAATAACTCATACTTATTTAACAAATGATTCTAAATCTCAAATTAATTAACACTTAATTAATTAACTTATAATCCTAATTATTTAATTAATTAACACTAAACCATTAATTAATTAAATTATTAAATTATTCTTTAATTATCTCATAAATTTAATGAATCTTAAATCATTAAACCTTAATTACTTTCTAATTTAAAGTATTAACCTTTAACTACTTTAATTATTATTAACAAAGACTTTAAAACATTCTTACTTTAAAATCTTCTTTTAATTCATCTTAAAGTAAATTACAAATTTAACTTTAACCACTTTTAAATCAAATTTACAAAACCTTTTTAAAACCAAATGTTAAAGAACACTTAACATTTAAAATATTTTTAAACCAATTTATTTAAATTCAAACCCTTTTTAAATTATACTTTAAATATCTTAAATTTGTTAAAACATTATAAATTATATAAACTTATTTTATCTCAAGCTAGAATACAAATTAACTTGGATTCAAACTTTAAAAATTGATTTAAACTTTGCTTAAATTTCTGTTTTTAATTTTAAATTAAAACTTTTAAAAACAACCAGGCTTAAACCTGTAACAAACAAATCACCCGAGCCTCCCCTGAAATGCTTCGAGTTTTCCCTTCGAATCCCCGAGCCAAAACCTTATTTCCCCGAGCACGACTTCGAGTCGAACAGAGACTTCATCTTCTCGAACCAAGAAGCAACCCAGGCTCCAAGTATCTCGTGCACGTGCACAAGCGAGTTGATCGCCTCCGACCATCACTCCCAACTCCGGCATATCGACTTCGACCACCCCTCACGATCGCGACCTCCAGAACCACGAACAACCACCTCAATCGAATTCGAGAAATCTCGATCACAACCTGGAAACAGTGAACTCCTCCCAATCCAAACCTGTCAACGTCTCGCATCCCCTCCTCCGATCATCAGAACGTCTGTGCTTCCAGCCAAAGCTTCGTCAACGTCCCCACTTCAATTCCCCAAAATCTGATGGAACCCGATCCACCATAGGCGTCGTGATGATTGAAACTTCCGATCAATCGAAAACTAGGGCTACAGACAATTCCGATCAACCCCAATCGCCACAGTGCTATTCACCACCAACATATATTTTTCTCGAACTCTCCGATCATTCTTCTATCTCCAGAATGAACCACGACTTCCCCGAAGACTTAGATCATCAGAGATTCCCCAAAACATTAATTCCAGTTCAACTCGAACTGCTCTCACTTCCTATTTCTAAAAATCGTGATTCGAATTTTAAAAATCATGTCTTCATACCAGGATTCAGATCATACGCCTGAATCAATGATTTAAGTAATTCAAATTTTTACCAAAACTTAAGTTTTCCTGCTTTATTTAGTTTCCAGAACAAATTCCCATTTTCATTTGTTTAAATAAAATTTAAACTTTAAATCATGATTAAACAATCGAGTTCCCTTTCAATCTTAAGTCTATACACAGATCAAATTAAAAGATTTTGGATTTAAATCAAAATATGAACCTGAGAACTAAAAAATAGAGAAGACTCAGATAATAAACAGACATGCATATCACCAATTTCCATCCATATATACAAAAATATACATACATTCCAAACATATTAAACAACATGCAGGCATAGATTCAAGCTTACAAACAGATATCATATACTTAAATTTTAGAAATAAATGTTACTCACCATTTTAAAAGTAAACAGAGCTTCCAGCTTAAATTTGAAAAGCTTTTGAATCTTTTAAACTGGAATGCCTTAGCTTCTGGACTTTGATTTAAAACTTGAATTTCCTCTTTGTTTTGATTTAAAATTTCATGCTAACTTGTTTGTTGAGATGGTGCTTTAGAACAGGTTTACTTGCTTCCAGACATGAATAAGAAATTGCAGGCTTAAACTTTGATTTGGAAAAATGAGTTACAGGGTTTGTTTTTGAGAATTTATTTTCTGGTTTTGCTCTTAGAAGTGGAAATGAATTTCAGATTTTAGAATTGAAGATTCGAAAGAAAGGAAGAGATGAAAATATGTATATGTAGGCTGAATTGATTCTAAAAACAAAAATGACACTTGTCTCTCATGCCTTAATCTTATAACACATATTACATTAAAGCCTTAGGAGCTAACACATGTCCTTTTAATTAATTAGTTTTATTTATTTTAAATATAAAAACCTTTTTCTTAACTTATTAAATACATATCTATATATATTAATTATAAAGAAACAAAACTAATTATTATAAATAAAAGTTTACATATATTTTGAAATCCAAACTATTTGAATATTACCTCTTTTGAATTTCAAATTAATTTTAAATTCAAATGTAAATTATATTTTAAAAATCCAATTTAAAGTAAATTTAAAACAACACATTCAAATTGAAAATAACCATTCAATTTCTTACAAATATATTCATATCTATAAACAAAACAATACATTATTAATATTGTTTTAGAAGTAACAAATTTGTCAATTTAAAATAATTTATAAAAGAGATTATAGATTACTACTATTATTAAATGAATTAACATATCATATGTAAATTGTATTTTAAACTTATATATATATATTCTTAAACCATATTTATTAAGCAATATAAAATAAACCTTATTATTAACCTTACTTAAAACCATATAGTTATTTGTTTAAATAGCTTTGAAAAGCTAATATTAAATAAATCATAATTTCTAATTATCAAAATATATATATTAGAAATTTAAAATAAGACTTTATTCATTTATTAAATTTCAACCCACAGCCAAATCTATTTACAATATATACATTATAAATAGAAATCATTTTATTGGTTTTTTAAAAGATAAATTCACTCAGTAAATATTTATTCAATTAGATTATTAAACCAATTCAAATATTTATTATCAAAAATTATCAATCAATTTAATTATTTAAACAGATTATTAAATTGATATTGCCCCAAATTTCCGGGATATTACATTCCTCCCCCCTTAAAATAATTTCGTCCCCGAAATTTAAAACAAAGGTAATTTAATAATCTTTTTAAATCACAAGGATGTATTATCATCCATATGCTAACAATCATAGCAACCAATCATCCAAACAAACAATTTTAACTATCTAGCAAAAATTCTGAATAGAATTTCCTCGAGTTTCACCAAGTATATATATACCGGGATACTCGCTCTACAACAATCCAAACAACCAATACTACTAAGCTATAGAGCTCCTACTTATCTAGATCTACAAAACTAAACAAGATATCAGACTACAGACGAGTCTGACTCAACAACCAAATCTCCTGAACTGCTGGTTCTAAACCAGAGATAGATCAAACACGTACTCCCTCAGAGATACGTAAAACACAATGAATTCCAGTTATCCAAACTGACAATTCAATCCAGTAGATCAAAGCACTTATCCAAATTAGATCACAGAAAAGATCCAAAACAATTCGGAGCTGACTTTCCAGACTTACCAAATCTTATTGCTCCCTTTAACCAGAGAAAAACTTCACAACCACGAAGTCTCCAATTTCGAATTTCAAATTCTATCGTCTCTTATCCACAAAATCCTTCAGACGATCCTGAGCTGTCTACAGATCTTTCCTGATCAACTCAACCTTCGCTGATGCTTCTAGCAATAACTGGACCAGAAATAACCCAATCAACAATGATCCTCTCAAGATCTACCAATAATCCAAAACACAACTCTACTTCACCATATCAGTAGACTGAACTAACTTCTCCTATCTGGAAAAGATAAACAGGAGCACTTGCCAAACTGCTCCCGCTGCACCACTCTGATCTGGAGTAGAAATGAAAATGCTGATGATGAACACAAGCACAGACTGGACAACACATTCCAGAAAATATCGGATAACTCAAAAGAATACTCAAACTATCGCAAGTCACTTTTGCGATCCACCCAGCCAAATAAAACTGTTTTCTCTTTACCAATCAGAACAGTTCACACTTGACTATCCAATCCATCGAAGAAATGGATTCTCTCTGCTGCTTCTGAACTTCACCTTCAGAAAAACTTCTGCCGAAAACAGAACACTCCGAGCTGCACTACTGCCACAGATGCCACAGACTTCTCAATCCAAAGTTCTTCGAGAAATTCGGACTTCAAACAGAACAAAAACATCTTGCTGAACTCAGCCTCGACACCGAAGCAGACACACTTCATTAACTTGTTCCAAAGAAAACATCTTCGGGAACATCCATAGTCACTGCATCTCATCACGCAGCTACTTCTTCCAGAAGTATCAAGATACCATCACTCGCTTCTGTCCAACCGACAGCTCCAACTTTACTCATCCAAACTACAAAGATAAACTCCGAACCATAACAGTTTCCTTCGGAGATCGATGAAATTCTTTACCACAGTAAAGTTTACTCGAGACGGTATTAGGTTTACAGTCTCGACAAATATACTTCCAACCTCAACACTCAGACTCCTAATCTTAGATGATAAATTATTATCATCTCAACCAATCATTATAAATACCATATACTTTTAAAATGATACTTTTTATATATAGAAAATATATCTGGGTAAAATTATTTCACCTTCCCTTTTTAAAACAATATTGTGTCCGTTGGCCTGGTCCAAGTGTTTAGAGATCCCTATCAATAACGGTAGCTACTCGTATTGACCAGAATCCATATACCACTTAACCGATCAATTAACACAATATAAAACCATTTTATATAACTAACAAATACGCACTCTCGTATATATATACACTCGGACTCAAACAGGTTGCTACAGATCCTAATTGAACAACCCTTCCGAACCTAGGTATTCACTCAACCTAGTGTTCTGATATTCACTTAACCAATAGCTTAGGTATTCGCTCAACCTAAGCTCTGATACCACTGTAATGACCCGCCACTCATTCCACAGAATGACGCATCATTAATAAGAAAGAAAGGGGTAGAAAATAGAAAAGAAGAGAAGAAAGAAAGAAACAACAACGATCTCACAGCGGAACGAATAAATTATATTAATAACATAAACTATTACAAAGTATACAACACTTATCAGAGTTTACACAACTATACAACACATACTAGACAGTTATAAACATCTGTCTAGATATTACAACTTAAATACAATACAAGACTCTAACACAGATATCAACACAGCGGAATACTATATCTACGAACGCCGAAGCCTCCTGCTCCATTGCTCCTCCACAATTCGTCAAAGCTAAACCTGAATCCCTTGGCTACTCGTAAAAATTTGAGTACCCAAGAGTTTATAAAACAGAAATAAACAACTTGGGTCAGACATGGGTCTGGTGTGAGTAACAGGTTAAACTTGTTTAACTTTGAAAACCATTTGGAAAGAAAAGGTATCTCGTAAGACTTCCCGCACATAAACACGGAAAAGTTTTTACCTTACGATAACCAAAACATTTGATAGGAAATTCGATTGTATTATAATAGGGTCTAGGGTTTTCAAATAAATATGAAATAGCCGAAATTGTTACATTATTAAATTCCAGCATACATAAGTATACAATCAAGTCCGTTATCACTTATTGGAATTTGGATTTCCATACAATGGCAGAGCTACCGGGGTACCGCTCATCACAGTACGGGGCCTAGATCACCGTACCGAGGATCACTCCCAATCCCCTGCAACACAAAGCCGGAACCATCCCTTACTGGATAATTCCGAATAAAATCACCCCACAGATGGCCGTCGCCAACTGCACCACTAAGCCGAAATAAAAGAAGGAACTCTCTAGACAGGGATGACCTTACTCTCAGTGGGTGCTACCCACGAAGCCTTGCTGCACCTCCCCTGTTTTAGCCATTCCCGGTTGATGAGGCTTGAGGCTACGATTTACCTTTAAATCAGAACACACCACTTAGAATGCTCATCGCCCTCCTGACGATGTGTTGAAAGCATTCAATCCATACAAGTTCGTTCCGGGTTCGAACGAAACCGAAGGCATTATCTCGTTACACTCGTATTGGAATCACCCTCAGAGTTAACGACAATAACCCTTGCACTCTGAATCTTCATCTTCACTTGAGATTCACGACCTATCGTTAATTTGGATCGATGTGGTATTCGGGTCTCCAGACCTGGAATTCCGGTATACGGAAACCCGATCTCGGTCTCATCGAAATCCAAAACGTATTTTAAGGGTCAAGTTGTTTTAAGGTTAAAACAATTCAATTCTTTATCTATATACACAAAGATAGATAATTCAATAGATAATTTACATTATCATCCAAACAGATAATTCATATTATCATTTCAATCCAACCAAACATCCATATTATAGATCAGCACATCTCTTATCAGAGATATCAACAATGCAAAGCATTCCATATCATTCAACCATCCCTAAGTAATGATTTATATCATCTCTAATTAATTTAAAGTAAATTAAATTAATTACTTCATTTTATAAATCCTTCTTACTTAATTATTAATTAAACCAATTAATTAATCATACTCTAAGTATCATCTTAATTAATCATCCTGATTAATTATACTTTAATTACCTTAAGTAATTAACTCTTAATTAATTTCACAAATTAACTTAAACCATTCAGTAATTAATCTTTAATTACTTCATCTATTAATTAACTGTATTTAATTACATTAATCCTTAATTAATTACAATTAATTAATTACTTTAATCACTTATTATTTATTAATTAATCTTAATTAACCAATCCTTAATTACATCATTAATTTTATTAATTAATGATCCTTAATTACTCTTAATTAATTATCTTACTTAAATTAATTACATTTAATAATTAATTAGTCACATTTATTAATCACCTTTGATTAATTTCATTTAGTAATTAACTTCCCTTAATTACTCTTCATAAATTAATTACTCCTTAATTAATTATCCTTTAATTAATCCCTTGATTAATTATTCAAAAGTAATTAACTCAAATTACTTTTATTATTAAATCATCTTCAGTTAATTACATCCAGTAATTACCTTTAATTACTTTCCTAAGTAATTATACTTTCACTAATTACATTTAAGTAATTATCAAATTTCCAAATCATTATCTTAAATTAATTTAACTAATTAATTTAAACTTATCAAATTTATTTAATTAATTACCTTAAGTAATTAATTTCTTTAATTACTTTCATTAAGTAATTTATACTTAACCAATTTATATTAATTAATTAATCTAATTGATTATCAAAAATTAATCACATTAATTAATTATTTAATAATCCCTAATTAATGATCCCTCATTAATTATTAACAATTCTAATTACTTTCTTTAAGTAATTAATCTTTAATCAACTATTTATTAATTACAAATTAATAAATTCTTAATTACCATTTAATTAATTTCTAATTACTAAATTAAATTCTTAAATTAATTTCTAATCACTTGATTAATTAATTTCCAATCATCTATTAATAACTCATACTTTTTTAACAAATGATTCTAAATCTCAAATTAATTAACACTTAATTAATTAACTTATAATCCTAATTATTTAATTAATTAACACTAAACCATTAATTAATTAAATTATTAAATTATTCTTTAATTATCTCATAAATTTAATGAATCTTAAATCATTAAACCTTAATTACTTTCTAATTTAAAGTATTAACCTTTAACTACTTTAATTATTATTAACAAAGACTTTAAAACATTCTTACTTTAAAATCTTCTTTTAATTCATCTTAAAGTAAATTACAAATTTAACTTTAACCACTTTTAAATCAAATTTACAAAACCTTTTTAAAACCAAATGTTAAAGAACACTTAACATTTAAAATATTTTTAAACCAATTTATTTAAATTCAAACCCTTTTTAAATTATACTTTAAATATCTTAAATTTGTTAAAACATTATAAATTATATAAACTTATTTTATCTCAAGCTAGAATACAAATTAACTTGGATTCAAACTTTAAAAATTGATTTAAACTTTGCTTAAATTTCTGTTTTTAATTTTAAATTAAAACTTTTAAAAACAACCAGGCTTAAACCTGTAACAAACAAATCACCCGAGCCTCCCCTGAAATGCTTCGAGTTTTCCCTTCGAATCCCCGAGCCAAAACCTTATTTCCCCGAGCACGACTTCGAGTCGAACAGAGACTTCATCTTCTCGAACCAAGAAGCAACCCAGGCTCCAAGTATCTCGTGCACGTGCACAAGCGAGTTGATCGCCTCCGACCATCACTCCCAACTCCAGCATATCGACTTCGACCACCCCTCACGATCGCGACCTCCAGAACCACGAACAACCACCTCAATCGAATTCGAGAAATCTCGATCACAACCTGGAAACAGTGAACTCCTCCCAATCCAAACCTGTCAACGTCTCGCATCCCCTCCTCCGATCATCAGAACGTCTGTGCTTCCAGCCAAAGCTTCGTCAACGTCCCCACTTCAATTCCCCAAAATCTGATGGAACCCGATCCACCATAGGCGTCGTGATGATTGAAACTTCCGATCAATCGAAAACTAGGGCTACAGACAATTCCGATCAACCCCAATCGCCACAGTGCTATTCACCACCAACATATATTTTTCTCGAACTCTCCGATCATTCTTCTATCTCCAGAATGAACCACGACTTCCCCGAAGACTTAGATCATCAGAGATTCCCCAAAACATTAATTCCAGTTCAACTCGAACTGCTCTCACTTCCTATTTCTAAAAATCGTGATTCGAATTTTAAAAATCATGTCTTCATACCAGGATTCAGATCATACGCCTGAATCAATGATTTAAGTAATTCAAATTTTTACCAAAACTTAAGTTTTCCTGCTTTATTTAGTTTCCAGAACAAATTCCCATTTTCATTTGTTTAAATAAAATTTAAACTTTAAATCATGATTAAACAATCGAGTTCCCTTTCAATCTTAAGTCTATACACAGATCAAATTAAAAGATTTTGGATTTAAATCAAAATATGAACCTGAGAACTAAAAAATAGAGAAGACTCAGATAATAAACAGACATGCATATCACCAATTTCCATCCATATATACAAAAATATACATACATTCCAAACATATTAAACAACATGCAGGCATAGATTCAAGCTTACAAACAGATATCATATACTTAAATTTTAGAAATAAATGTTACTCACCATTTTAAAAGTAAACAGAGCTTCCAGCTTAAATTTGAAAAGCTTTTGAATCTTTTAAACTGGAATGCCTTAGCTTCTGGACTTTGATTTAAAACTTGAATTTCCTCTTTGTTTTGATTTAAAATTTCATGCTAACTTGTTTGTTGAGATGGTGCTTTAGAACAGGTTTACTTGCTTCCAGACATGAATAAGAAATTGCAGGCTTAAACTTTGATTTGGAAAAATGAGTTACAGGGTTTGTTTTTGAGAATTTATTTTCTGGTTTTGCTCTTAGAAGTGGAAATGAATTTCAGATTTTAGAATTGAAGATTCGAAAGAAAGGAAGAGATGAAAATATGTATATGTAGGCTGAATTGATTCTAAAAACAAAAATGACACTTGTCTCTCATGCCTTAATCTTATAACACATATTACATTAAAGCCTTAGGAGCTAACACATGTCCTTTTAATTAATTAGTTTTATTTATTTTAAATATAAAAACCTTTTTCTTAACTTATTAAATACATATCTATATATATTAATTATAAAGAAACAAAACTAATTATTATAAATAAAAGTTTACATATATTTTGAAATCCAAACTATTTGAATATTACCTCTTTTGAATTTCAAATTAATTTTAAATTCAAATGTAAATTATATTTTAAAAATCCAATTTAAAGTAAATTTAAAACAACACATTCAAATTGAAAATAACCATTCAATTTCTTACAAATATATTCATATCTATAAACAAAACAATACATTATTAATATTGTTTTAGAAGTAACAAATTTGTCAATTTAAAATAATTTATAAAAGAGATTATAGATTACTACTATTATTAAATGAATTAACATATCATATGTAAATTGTATTTTAAACTTATATATATATATTCTTAAACCATATTTATTAAGCAATATAAAATAAACCTTATTATTAACCTTACTTAAAACCATATAGTTATTTGTTTAAATAGCTTTGAAAAGCTAATATTAAATAAATCATAATTTCTAATTATCAAAATATATATATTAGAAATTTAAAATAAGACTTTATTCATTTATTAAATTTCAACCCACAGCCAAATCTATTTACAATATATACATTATAAATAGAAATCATTTTATTGGTTTTTTAAAAGATAAATTCACTCAGTAAATATTTATTCAATTAGATTATTAAACCAATTCAAATATTTATTATCAAAAATTATCAATCAATTTAATTATTTAAACAGATTATTAAATTGATATTGCCCCAAATTTCCGGGATATTACAAAGTGGGTCGTGCCTTAATTAATGAGTTAATATGATTTATTATAAATTAAACAAGGAGGGTTTATGAGAAGGGAAAAATAGAAATACACTCTCATTTCCTGACATAAACACTTTCACTCTCCTCTCCTTCAATTCATTTACATTTGTACAAACATAAACATACTCAAGGTCGACTATATTAAGAGATTCAAGAGAAGAAAAAGCTAGGAAATCAAGGTTTAGCTTGTGAAAATCAAATATAATCAAATTTCATCCTTCTATAAAATTAATGTGAATAATGACTACCCATCTCTATTATGATTGTTTATTTTTGGTTTTATGATGTAACGACCCGTAAATTTTTTACTGTTTTAATAACGTAATTAATTGAAATTTTGTGAAATTCTAAACAATAAAATTTTGAAATATAAATTTGATATTTGGAATACGTCTAATTAAACATAGCAACTGGTGAATTTTCATTAAATGATATTGAAGTAAATTTTATTGTGTAATTTCATTTCAATTTATATCAGTTAAATTGATGATAATAAAATGTTTTCCAAACTTGAATATTTTTATATAATAAATTTGTAAAGCATCTTCTGAGTGAGACGTCATATTTCGTTTCTCCAAATTTTGACTTCTATTGCTCCGTTTATCTTATTTCTGATATTTTTGCAGCATTTCCGGTACCGATTATCGACTTTTGTTCGGATGGTCGTACCACTGATATCTGTATACCGTTTTGATCGTTTTGTCGTACTAACCTCTGCAGTACATTCAATTATAAATTTTGAAGTCCGGGAGACGGCGAAATCTACGAAAAGTTTTCACATCGGTCCCGTATTGGAGCTCTTTGAGTCCACTTTGTTCATTCATTTGTTTTTCCGTTGAGAAATAAATACGCTAAAATTTATTTTTCTCTGATTCCTACCGTTTGGCTTTTATCATTTCCCTACGTCAAATTATTATGTGATGGTTCAAATTCTATCTCTTGTTCTTCTCTAACCTGTCTATTCATTCGTGAAAATTTAATAAACACGTATACTCTTTATACCAACTCAACATTATTTTTCTAGCCTTCACCCTCTCCACTCGGGCAAATATCCACCAAATCCCGAAGTAACTTCTATCCCATCTCAAGCAACCTGCGGTAATTTGCCCCGAGTAAACTCGAGACCCCTGTTGTGATTACCGACTCAAACTCAAAGCAGATCTTGACCGTGTTGTACCACCATCCTCCTCACCCAAAACCTCCTCATCCTAGCCTAGCGCATCGAACCAAGTACCTCTTGCTCCTCTCTTTTTATATAAGCAGGTATATATTCATATCATTAGCAGTTGATATATACATGTTATATTATAATGGATGTCACTACGTCAGTATACATATTAATTGTGTTATGTGATAAAGCGTGTTTAAAGTATTATTTTAATCTTTGGTTTTAAAAAAATGTTATATATATACACTGTCGGTTGTATGAATGTGTTTATATAAGTATAGATTGTGACAGTTTTGTACAAAGTTTATATTATATAGGTTATATAATATGTATATATTTTGATTTCTAATGTACGTGTTTAAGAATTTTTTTTGATTATATAATATATTATAAAAATTTCCTTTGTGGATAAATTTTATAAAGGATATATGTTTGCTGTATGGTTATAATATAAAGGCTATATAAGATTTATATGGATATATATATATATATATATTAGTTTATATCCTATGTTCGCTATTTCATTATGTGTATCTACTTATATTACTGTTATATATATATATATTACTTACATATATTTTTATATAATACGTATGCTATATATTTGTTACACGTGATATAAATGACGTGTTTACAGTATTGTTTTACTTTTGATTTTAAAACATAAATAGTTATGTGTTTTGTAAGTTTAAATATACATATGTATGATGTTTGCATATAGGTGTGAGTAGCCTGCATGTATGCATATATATATATATATTCAGTCTACATTTTTATCTATTGTCATTATATGGTTTATATATGTTTGAGTAGCGTATATACAATTGATTGCTATATGTGAAGTTTACATATATGATGGTTCATACATTTTCAGTCTGTATGTATATATTTGGATAGCATGCATACATTTGCTTACATGTACAGATATAGTCTGCATATATAATACGTTTTATTTTTTTCTGTTGATAGTTTGCATGTATACAAATGGTGAATAAATATATATTTAGTTGTACGTATAATATATGTATAGCTATTCTTCTAAGTTTTACAGTATATAATAGCATATATATATATATTAGTTTATATATATACTGGGTTGGTTTTGAATATACATATATAATCCGCAGTTTACATGGGATTGGCTCCGTTATTATGGATAAATGTATATTAACTATATGATGAAATTTAGATCTATTTTTTATTTTTCAAACATTTATTATTAAGATGACATATATGCATGTTGTATAGATATGTTTACATAGGCATTACGTATATATAACTATATAAATTTATATATATAAACTGTTAGTTTATAACGTTTGATTTTATATATATTACACATAAGTATACTTGAGTTCGATTTTTAAATTATATTATATATGTGTTTTATTTAAAACAATGATTTCGATGTATATGTAATTAGTTTAATATGTGTTTGAATTAATACTGCTTTGAAATTTAAATAGATATATTCTATTTCTATCTAATTGATTTTGATTGGTTCTCCTCGATTTCTGTTATCAGCTCTACCAATCAAATTCGTGCCCATCTAGCTTTGTTTTGGAATTCGTCCTTGGATTCGTAACTCAATTTCATCTACCGTTCTCTCTAACCTCGAAAGGTGAGCAATCACTCACGATTAACGTTCTTATATTTACTAAATTTGATTTCAATTGAAACGTCAATTGAAATATGCTGTTGTTAGTTATTTACATTGTTATATATATGCCATTATCTGTATCTGTTCACCTGTGACATCTGACACCATTATCGGTTATCTATATTGATGATATATGCCTGTTATATTATTATCACATCTGTTATCACTCTGCAAGTTCCCTGTTAGTATAGAATTCACTATGGGTTGAAATGATACATACCCGAACGATCTGTAGAATAGGAGAAAATCGTTATGGGTTGAAATGATAAACCCAAGCGATTTCACTGAATTGAATTTGGGATTGCAGGTTGAAAAGATATATACCCATATATATATATATATTTAAATTACGGATTGAAATAATAAATATCCGTATCACTTGACCATAGGGTAGAAAATTATATACAGACACCGTTGGTCATATATAAATATTTTGAAAATGATTTCTATGGTTTTGAAAAGAAATATATGGTTTTGATAAATATTGATTTTAAAGATTTATTAAAGTTGATTTAATAAAGTTGATATATAATATGTTTAAGTATTTATTTAATATATATATTTTCAAATATAGAGTTTATAATGATTCAGGTTGAAAAGATAAATTTGAAATTATATTTATTTAAGAATTTTACTTAAATAAGTTTGATTTGAAATTTATTAAATTTGAAATTTTAAAGATATGATTTATAACTTGAATTTGATTAAAAGTGACTTAAATGAATATTTTAAATTTACATAAATTGAAATGGGATATTTTGTTTATTTAAATTTGTAAATTGAAGTTGTATTTTGATGTTATTGAATATTTAAAGCTTTGAAATATATTGAAATTGAAATGGCTTATTTTATGCTTCAAACATGTATTTGAAATCGATGATTTGTAATGGTTTATTGAGAAACTGAATTGAATTGAAATTTGAGGATTTGAGATTGGATTTTGGAATCCGAGTTGAGTTGAATCGATTTGTGAAATTTGAGGAAACTATTTTATTATATAAAGTATTTAAAATTATATTTAAAACTATTTTATATTATTTTATAAACTATTTTAAATATAAACTATTTCTAATATAACTATTTTTAATATAAACTATTTTTTATATAACTATTTTTAATATAAACTATTTTAAATATACTAATTATTTTAATATAAATTGTTTTAACTTGTAACTATTTTATATAAATTATTTTATTTTATAAACTATTTTATTTTATATACTATTATTAATATCTAAACCGTTTGAAGGAAAGTGTTATGATTTCAAAGTGTTATGATTTCCAAAGTTATGAATTTCAAAGTATTATGATTTCCAAAGTATTATGATTTCAAATTATTGGTTTCAAAAGTATTATAACTTTGAAAGTACTATGATTTTGGAAGTGAATATTTTTGAAATGGAAATGATATCGTATTGATATGGCTTTTGAAATGGAAATGATATTTTGGTTTTGAAGTATAAACTATTTTGAAATGACCGTGGTGTTATAATAACGGTTGGTTGTTAAAGAGACCGGGATCGGATATGGGCATACTCTCTGTCGATACCGAAAACCACTTTAACAACTGTGTACAAGATGGAGACTCCAGAATGAAATAGGATGGTGGCAACGATCCTATATGAGATATATACGTGGACCCAACTCCCTTGAGTTGGCATAAGGTGGCTAAAACAGGAGCAATCGACGGGCTAATGAGGTAGCTCCTCTTATCAGACACACTCCATCGTATACCATTCTATTACTTTGTGATTGATTTGGTGCGCACCTTCGGATTTTCGGGAGTGTGGCTCAAGGTGGGCGATTGCTGCAGCTCTGCGTTACCACCGGCCCGGAAGTGTAATTGGTATATCTACCCTGGCATTGCCTAGTTGTGCTGTGTCACCTACCCTAGCGTGCTTTACTACGAGTTTGATTTGTGTCGTACCTATGGAGTATCCTCTGGTAGCCCCAGTTTACGGGATATTACGGTACTGTATAGACTATTGGCACTATAAAATGTGTTAAGGGGGATATGGGTAACGCCTTAACGCTATTTTAATAGTTTACTTTACTATAGACATATTATAATAACGTATATTACTACATAATAGATAGTTTAATGGATCTTTAGAGGATGGTTATCCCAAACATCCTTTGAGTTACTTGTATTTCAGTTGATATTTCACTTGAGTTGGATTTATTGATATAAGAATGTTAATCCTGACTCAAGTGTTTTGTGTTTTGTGTTTTGCTTTACGCTCGGGTCAGACTGAGTGGTTCAGTGTTCGAGACTCACCTTTGGAGTTGGAGCTTCGCTTGGAGATTCAGCTATCTATCCAGTTTTCAGTTATTTAGTTGATTCCAGTGATGTATTCTGATCTTGTATTTGACTATTGTATTGAGACATCTATGTATTCGAGACTTCTATTGTATCTTGTTTAACTCTGTTATATATATATACTAGCTTCATGAACTACTATTCTTTTGTTTCCGCTGCTTATTTTATATTACTCTATGTCTGTGATTCTGTGATTATTTATTTACTGTATATGCTGAGTTTTGCCAAATATAAAAATTAACAATATGATATTTTGAGCAATTCAAATCCGACATGTATGGATGCGAATGGTTGAAAATTTCAGGCTGTTACATGTGGTATAAGAGCTTTGGTTTTAGGCAAAGCTTAGCATATATAGTAAATTTAATTACAGAATCACCTCTGTTCGTGCTTGAATCTCTTCCTCTTTGATTCGGTTTCCTTTGAATTTTGGAACTCTCCCACTTGTTCTGAAATCCATTCTCGTCTCTCCCAATTCGTATTCACTTTGATTCGGGAGCATCCTATAGATCCACTGAATGATTGTAAAGGGGTGAAACTCCTTTACAACAAGCATTGATTCACCGAAAATTTCTATATCCTCGGTTTACAATGCTATCTATCTCCTGCTATGCCTGAATTCTATCTATTGTGATCGAATGTCGGTTTGCCTCAAGATTCTGCATCGATCTTATTCTTGAAGTCACGGTTGACCCGGTTAAGGTCGCCCGTGATTTATATAAGTTTATCCATCTTCCTAGTTTGTAATCCAGTCTTCGTTTCAAGCCTATCTTCTAGTTTGAATTCTTTTGATTTAGGGATCTCTAATCTGAATCTCTATCCTTGTTTTGAAATCCATTCTTGTATCATCGATCGAGGAAGTGTATTTGTATTAATATTAAAATGTTATAGTGTGTTGTTTGAGTTGTTGATGTTGATTTGGGTTTTAGATCGATTCGTCTGATCAACGCTATCGATAGGATTTCCAAAACACTTGAACAGAGCAAACTGACACAATATTGTTTCAAATTTGGTAAATGAAATAAATTGTATGATTATATTTTAAATTTACAAGTAAAATTTTCTGGAATTTAGTAAGTTAATTAAATTGGTTGTTTGAAATGATAATATTTGATTATCATTTATTGTTCTATAAATGAATTTATAAACATGATTTATAAATTGATTTGGAATTGAAATGAATTTAAATTAACAATTTGAGAATTTAATTTCCGATGATTTCAAACTCCGGTTTTAAAGTTTTAAAATTCATATTATTTAAAGTATTTTCGAATAGAAATTTGTTTCCAAAGAATTTTAAATTAGTACTCTCCTCTTTTGTCGCTGGAAAATAATTTCGGTGATGGCGGCCGCATCATCGACATTCATTTTCGAGTTTCAGAGTGGAGAGACCATTCTGTAGCTTTGCTATGGGTTTGTTTTGGAAAATAATTGATTTGAATTTCTTAGGTATGACTTGATTTATATTATATATATTGGTATATGATTATAGATTTGATTGGATATATATATATATTTATCTCTAAATTGTTTGAAGATTAATCGGAAATTTAATTCTTAAATTTTATGTTAAAGGTGATTTCAATTATAAAATGAAGCAAATTTTTGAATAAATATTTAAACTTGAAATAATTGAATTGGAAAATTTTATTTGTATAATACTAAATTGCATTCCAATATAACTTACCTAAAACTATCCAGAAGTTAACAAGGTAATGAGATAATATACAATATAAAATGACTTTATAAATAAAGATTTGAGTGGTTATAATAATGTTATACACTTAATTTTTAATTATAAAAAAAAGTTAATAGAGATAAATAGAATAATAGGTTGGTTGAATAATAAATGAGATAAATTAAATTTTTGTTTTGAAAGAAACCATTTTGCACCAAATATTAATAAATTGAAATTAATTCAACTTAATGAAATACCTTGAATTTAAAATCAATTATTGAATATTGATTAATTTAAATCAGAAATTTATATGGTTTAAATTAATTGTTTTATTTTGTTTTCCAATCTATTTTTTTTCTTTCAGGTTGTTTTATTCTCCTACCTCCTTCCTTTTTGGGGACGAGAAGTTTTGAGTGGGGGAGAGTGTAACGACCCGTAAATTTTTAACTGTTTTAATAACGTAATTAATTGAAATTTTATGAAATTCTAAACAATAAAATTTT